>OU026087.1:7500000-8750000 GCA_907269075.1 Idaea aversata | reverse complement strand
TTAAAATTAAAATAAAAAATATCAAAGAAATACAAACCTACAAAAAAAACAAACACCGAAATCGGACAATATTATAGGAAAGAGATATTTATTTTTGTATGAAAAACTAAGCGGTTTATGTTACCCTTTTAAATTGCTATTGTTTATTGAGCCAATAAGTTGTAAGGCCTTCAACTCGAACAGGGTTTTAAAAAACTCTACAGTGGGTCTCCTCTTTTGTCGGCAACAGAATAGAAGACCCACCGTAGACTTCTAAAATTGTTATCTTTGGAATGTTTTCATTTTAATAATGTTCGTCTCATAAACTAATGAGGTTAAAGACTTTAAACTTCAACTCGAGCAGAAACTCGACCTTGTCGTCGCTTCCCATCAGGTGAAATGGTCAAATGCAACCCATTTTGTGTAAAAAAACAAATGGTTGTCTGTAAAGTTGATTTACGGACGATAATTTTACGTGATAACTTCAAAAGAAAACGATGAAAAAATTGTGATTTTTTTTGTTATTCCTTTATTTTTTTGTTTTTTTTCCTTCAAATAAGTCTTCTATTCGTCACTCGTCACCATAACACAAGCCCAGATGAGAGATATTTTTATTAAATACACAGAGGATTTAATAAAAATATCTCTATTTCCTAACGGAAACGGACATGTTACCATGACGCATGGCGTCACACAAGGGGAACGGGACGCATGACGTCACACAATATTAAAGTGACACTTTTTTGTGAATGCAGGTGGTCCACCAATTTATTAGACGTTATCACGTCAAAAACGTTACAATCCTGCTTGAGTTGAAAACATTCATTTAAGAGAATCATGAGTTTTCGATACGCGGCGCGAGTAGGTATTTTCAAAAATGACCCGTATCGTGCGATATAGAGAGTTTAAGATCGGACGTAATTGCCTACATTTTGCTTTCAAATAATGTTGCGGGCCGTAACGTTTTTACCCCCTCTATCCTTCACATTTAATTCCCTGCATCTTATTCTAGGTTTATACGTTTTCCTTTTTGGTAATTCAGTTTAGTCTATTAAAAAACAATTGAAACGCTTGATGAAGTTTTTAAGTCAAAAATATAGATTTGGATACTTACTAATACTTTTTTCTTAGGCAATATTTCTTTAAAATAAAAACGGTTGAACCTAGTTTTCCATTAGATCTAGAACATTTTCAAAAATTATCAAAATCGGACTTCGTTTATGGGGGGGAAAACGTTACCGCTTTTTGTATGGAAATTTACAGCCTCACTTAATAGCAGTTTTGGAGATGTGTCTGCACTTTTGTTGCCTGATTGTACGTGTAATAGAATCATGTGACCAGATATATCAGCTATATCATTAAAAATATCTTAAGTAAGTACTTGTACCTACTTACCTATGTCACGGCCTTTACTTCATTTATACAACATTATGTGAATATATGACTATCGTTTGTGAATATGCCTATGTAACATCATACTATTTAACTATGAATAGATTAACATGATCTATGAGGTATTATTATCTAGACATGTTTTGTATAAAGTATTTCTAACGATAACTCAAGGTAGCCGGCATAATTCATTGAAAATAAACACTTATTAAAAACATTTTAATCCGATCTCAAGATAACCACAAACCTACTTATTATGTACTAGCGACCTGCCCCGGCTTCGCACGGCTGTATTATATCTAAAAACCTACCTCTTTAATCACTCCATCTTTCTTCTTAATATATATAAATCTCGTGTCACAATGTTTGTCCTCAATGGACTCCTAAACCACTTAACCGATTATAATAAAATTCGCACACCATGTGCAGTTCGATCCAACTTGAGAGATAGGATAGCTTACATCTTAATTTATCCCGATATTCCCACAGGATCGGGAGTAACGCGGGTGAAACCGCGGAGCGCAGCTAGTCTATTTATAAAAACCGAATCAAAATACGTTGCGTAGTTTTAAAGATTTAAGCATACATAGGGACTTAGGGACAGAGAAAGCGCTTTGTTTTATACTATGTAGTGATAGTGAGTGATGATGATTTCCTTGACAAATATCTTGAAAATCCTATTTATAAATCTGAAAGTTTGTTTTATTTATAAATTTGTTTGTTTGTCCCCTCTGTTACGGTCAAACAACTCGACCGATTTGAATGAAAATTGCCATAGTGGGATGGATAAGGATATAGAATACCTTTGATCCAAAAATCTACGCTGCATCGGGACTTGCTTGCGACTTTCGCAGCTAGTAATTATTTTAAAAGAATGCAATGCAAATTATATTTTTATACTTACCTACTTAAAAGTTTTTAAGATTAGTTGATTAGTCGAGATTTTGTTAGGTATTACCTAAAATAATACCTAACAGAAATCTCCTCCTCATCATCAACATGTTAGGTTTAATTATTTCTGTAAAACAAAAGGCTGTAAGTGAAGGATATTTTTTGCCTGCGCGGCTGGCAGGAGAGAGGAGTGGAAAAAAGGGAGAGGTTTTTTGGGGGGACGTTTTTTGGTGGTAAGTTCAAGTAAGTTGTGTGACGAGAGAAAAAGAGTGGAAAATTGAAGTGTGAAGATTGAGTGAAGTTGTGAAGAACCTAGGTAAGACCTAGGTTGATATTAGAGATGATAATTATTGTTTAAGAGATATAAGTTTGGATGAGATTCGGCAGAATATTGTACTTAACTGATGAATATACTGTAAGTAAACTTTGAAAGTTGTTTCTTTTTCCAAGCTTAAATTCCTGGGAGCAGAATATGCTCATGAGACTGAATTTCATCTAAATTAGATACTAGAGCTTACAAACATGACATGACAATGATATGACAACAGATTGAAAAAATTCAAGAAGGTGCCAGTGGGACTATGCCTATAACTTTAGTAGCCCTTCAAACATAGGTAGGTAAGTTGTAAAATAAGTAAAAAAACTATAATATATAAACAGATTAAACTAGTAAAGTAAACAATTTTTTTACTACTTTAATCTGTAACCTAAAAGTGCTTTATTGTTTACAAATTGTAATTATTAGAGGAAAATGAAGACTTATATTAATATACTATATATATACAGGGTTATCGGTAATTATACTAGCAAGTAGCAAGCCGTTGAGGCTACTTCTGTGCACAAACAAACTTTAGTTCTACGACTTTTGGAAATTCGAAAAAAAAAATGAAATTTATGAAGTTAAGTAAATTCGAAAAACGGCTAATTTTTTAAAATAAAGGTCTTCAGACTAAGAAAAGTATAGAAAACTTAAAAAATAATTAAAATTTTAAGGTTAATGACCTCTCCATGTATGGAACAGCTGATTTTCAGGTAAACCTAACCTCAAAATTTTCAAAACAATGTTCAAATTTCCAAAAGTCGTAGAACAAAAGTTGTTTGTTTAGGTGCACAGAAGTAGCCCTCAGCGCTTGGTAGTATAATTACCAATAATCCTGTATTATGTTATACTTGTTTACCTATCTTAGTAGTTACTTAGGTAGGTAAAGCTGTTAGCTACATCACAACTTACATTGCCTTATAAACCAAGAATATATTTTTCTATTATCATAAACAGTCATGAGAGCTTTTTGTCTAAAGATTATTTCCAACTCAAAGACGTCATCTTGTTGACATCAGCTCATGCAAGATTATTATATGAATAGCATCCGGTTTCTACCAGGCTCACGATCCTCCCGCAACACATTACTAAGTATAGTTAAATAGGTAGGTAGGTACTTATCATGAATCATCATTTCTTCATTCACTTTGGGGTTGGCAGGTACTGATACCTAATGAATTTAATTGACGGATGATCGGTTGTTATTCTTAGAAAATTTAGCTTCAAAGAAATTAACAATAAGAAACAACGATGTTTTTAATTGTTATTCGATCATAACTATTTATAGCAGCATTACAGCTTTTACTTCACGGGTCGATTTGCTGCTATCATTTAATGTTTTTGTAGTCGTTAGTTATCCGGGGTGAACAGCCTGATTTTTTTTTCGATCGGGGTGTTCGATTCCTGCGAATGGTATACAAGCTACCGAGGAGCATTGTACCAAGTTGAATAGATAGTAGGACATATATACATTATTATACATGTAGGTATATCATAAGTGAACAAATAATAAGTGAAAAAAGTGAGAACTTGATTTGCGATGTGGGATTTTAACAATTTTTATGGGACCACTCCTAATTAACCCCCTTTCAAACGCAAAAATAATCATCTCAATCGGTTGAGCCGTTTTCAAGTAATCGGTTTTTTATAGTCTCTAAATCCTAATCATAGTATATATAAATCTCGTGTCACAATGTTTGTCCTCAATGGACTCCTAAACCACTTAACCGATTATAATAAAATTCGCACACCATGTGCAGTTCGATCCAACTTGAGAGATAGGATAGCTTACATCCCGATATTCCCACGGGATCGGGAGTTACGCGGGTGAAACCGCGGAGGGCAGCTAGTAATATTATAAATGTGAAAGTTTGTGTGTATGTATGTTTGTTACTCGTTCACGCAAAACTACTGGACCGATTGTGATGAAACTCGGTATCTAGATACCTGAAGACCTAGATTAACACATAGGCTATTTTTATCCCGATATTCCCCCGGGAACATACGCGGGTGAAACCGCGAGTTACAGCTAGTAAAATATTAAATAAATATTGCAGGGCATTCCGTACATTGCAATCTAACCCCAAGCTAAGTAAATAGACTTGTGTTGGGTGCTAGACAACGAATATACTAGGTACTTATATACTTTTCTTTATTTGTAAATAATTACTTATAATACACAGAAACAACCAGACCACAGACAAATATCTAAGCATAAATACTTGTCTGAGGCGAGAATAGAATCCGCAACCCTGTGTTTGGCAGTCCAGCATGGTTACCATTGTGCCAACTGGGTCGTTAATTGTATATTTTTCTACTGCTGGCTCAAGGCCTCCCAAACGTATTTCCAAGCCGTTCGGTCCTGGGCTCTAGGTTTGGCCTGCCCAAGATGGTCGGAAGTCGGGTAAAAAACAAAATACCTACATATCTAACGTTTAGGTAGAAATTAGTAAATAATACGATAGCACCGGGCGGTCAAAGCATTGTCCTAAAAGTCCTGTCTAGTGTATCGAGTTACAGAAATCAAATACTTTCCACGGAAAGAGTAACTTAAATATTTAGGTGAGAAAAAATTTGGTCTCTCGACGCGCAACCTCGGGGTCGGAGTCGATCAAAAAGAATAATTGTGAAAGGCTTCGTTTTGACAGAAATTAAAACTTTATCATTAGATTTTGTGATGTCAAGCTTATTTGTTTTTTAATTAACATATAGGACTGCCAGCCGAACTACTACTACTAGTAGCAACAGTTCGGTCCTCTCCCCCAACCGAACTACTGACACTAAAAAGTTTCAAGAGCCCGGTAACCGGACTAGCAAGTCTTGCAACCAAATTACTTAAACTAAGTAGTAGCAACAGTTCGGTCCTCTCCCCCAACCGAACTACTGACACTAAAAAGTTTCAAGAGCCCGGTAACCGGACTAGCAAGTCTTGCAACCAAACTACTTAAACTAAATAGTATCAACAGTTTGGTCCTCTCCCCCAACCGAACTACTGACACTAAAAAGTTTTAACAATCCGGTAATGGGACTAGCAGCCGAACTACTGAAACTATAGTATCATCAGTTCGGTCATTTCTCTTATCCGAACTATACTGACACTAAAAAGTTTCAACATTCCGACAACTGGATTTTGAACTAACATGATTATTTACACTACTAAAGTTATTAAAAATGGGATATTTATCATGTATTATGTCGAGCTCCGCAAAATAAAAAGAACATAAGAAATTTCCCGTTTTTTTTATGTTTTAATTACTTTTTTAAAACCCGCCTGTTTAAACTTTCTTAGGTTTTGTACTCACTTAACTAAGCTTGTTTTATGCTTTTTCGTTATCTATTAAAAGTCACACTTCGCAGTAAGTTTTTTTAAATTGCTTTTTTAGTAAGATTTTATATCTAGTAAACATTATGTGAAAGCAGCGTACTTTACGCACCGGCCTAAAGCTCTACCAAAGGACTGTATTAGTTAGCCAATGTAGATAATTAATAGGTAAACGATGAATATCATTAAGGTAATTTCAGTGGAACATTAGAATTTGTTAATTCTTTTGGGGATATAATTAGTTTAGTCGATGATTGAATTTTTTACAAGGTAATCAATGAGTCGTGCGCTAGGACGGGGCGCGTTAGCTCATCCGCGAAGCATTTTGGTGGTTTTTGTGATGGAAACCGTGCGAGGAAGGCCTCGACCGACACGATTCTAAAATATAAAAAAAAAACAAATGACGGCATATCTTTACATGCTTTTCCATCTCGCTACAAAAAGTGTAAACATATCAACCCGTTCAAGTTTTTCAGTAGTTCAACGTATTAAAAACAAAACTGATGCATTTATTTCAATTACGCATATAACACTTAGCTGCGGTTTAATTGTATGCTTTAGGTAATTATATTTGATGAGTTACCTTTTTAATTTGATTTGGACTAATAAAACTTATTAAACTGGCTTAATGTCCTACAAAAGTTTTAACATAAATTTAAGTAAAGTTATGTGTCTTTGCCAATTTCATCCGAGTCACATCTTGTACGGACTTGGCAAACTTACTGGCAGGTGCAATAAATTACCACATTAAAATAAACAGTTTTAACTTTAAAGCTGCAGGCAGTATCTCTAAGGTACCACTACTTCCATTTTGTATTTTTAAATCTAAACATCAGCTGTAGAAAAACGCTTTGATGTCGGCCCTATGAATTTTTCAGAAATGTTTTCTTATTAGCTAAACTTGGCTTTACGAACCTTTGTGAAAAATGCAATAAACATGACAGCGTGTAATTTTGATTGAATTCTCACACAGTCCAAATTATTTAAAAAAAAATGCGTATTACATCTACCCACAGTAACTATATGTATTTTCAGTCGTTGTCTTTAGCGCATGCGTTTACGCAGGTCGCATTTCCCGTTGATTAGACATCAACGAACGCAACGCCATCTGTAGAACATTGAAAGTGTTCTTTACAGGTAATTATTATACAAATAGTAGCGGAAATAAAAAAAACAATATAAGTATATTGATTTCTTATTTTAAATGCTTTATTACAAACGTAAAGTAAGGGCCATCATAATTTGACGTATAGGTACAGTCACATTACCAATTAGCTGAACCCCACGTAACCTAGAGCTCACTCGCAAATCTGTAAGATTGTAATGTTACCTAAATCTGTTTTTTTTTAAACAATATATATACTCGTACTATACTTACAGTACAATATCCAATATAAAAAAATAACAAAATAGGTAAATACTATTTTTTACAGATTATGCAAATGAGCTCTGGGTCACGTGGGGTTCAGCTAATTGGTAATGTGACTGTACGTACCTGCCTCCTCAGCACGTCCTAATGAATGATCATACATCGTTTTTATGATTATGTAAAGCCGTAACATTGTTGCCATTTAGTGCATCTCAAATGAGAGAGAACTCCATTGTGAAGAAGTCTTGATGCATTTTACCTTAGTCACGACCCCCGCAGCCGCCCAGTGTGCCCACCTCATTAATGAGCTTAGTTATAAAATACCCAGAGGGCTCTTAAGTGCCATCCTGCGATATTGCTTTCCGTGGTCGGCGTATAATAAATAGTTATTTATAGGTAAAACACACACGTGTTTTATCTATATGAATTATCTACTTGTTGAGTGTCCGAAGACAATGCGTCATAGTCATGCATCATACCAGCGAAAATTAAATTTGCAAATTGTAGGGCTTCGTGTTCGTTTAGCGAAAATACATCTAGGTAAGTGATGTAATTGTGTTGATAACGATCATCGAGTATAGATACTTTAGTAGAGAAGAAATGTTGGTTATTTTGTTTAGCAATCATTCCGCCGAATTAATGCTGCAATTATTGCATCTCATTAACCGATCAACGATTCCGATTCCGATTATCAACGTAACACTAGAGCTGGGCTAGGAAATATTATTATCGATATATTTAGTAGCAATTGAAAATCGACATAATAAGTAATTGACTTGTATAATAATGATTGAGTTTTTTTTTCTATAATACTAGTTGTATCAATAAAATAATATTAAATACGTGTATAAGTTGCACTGACGTGCTAGTGCTAGTCGTAGTGTAATTCGTGGAAAACCACTGATCAGTTTCGGAATTTTTTGCCACACATTACGACTCTAACTGCGACTTACTCGATGACAGCGATGTTTCTCGGTCATTAAAATGTTGTACAAAACGTCACCCAAACAAATATCAAAACTTACCTATACCTACTTACCGTAGATGACTCGTATCTACTTGCCTTTTTCTACTATAAAGACACTTTTCATACTCTACAATACTCTACCTGTAGGTATGGACAGTATTGTATAGTATGCGTCACAAGTACACTATCAGTGTGCTACAATATTACTATAAACAAGTATTGGACACGTATTGGACCTTCTTCTAATAAATGTTACACACAAACATAAACACTTGAATTAAAAGTACTCAGTGTGATTATTATTTTCAACATGTTAGCTGTCTTTAGTTGGCCGAGTGGTATATGCCGCCACCCGCAACACCAACCGACGTGGATTCGACCCACAGGTTACGTTGTTATAATGTTCGAATAGTGCTGCTAACGATTGTAAACGTTACTGTGGCGGTGGACTTTTGAGCGTCGATTGTACCTATGTACGCAGCGCAGATAAGTACCAACTACCTACTAATTAAAACCGATTGCAGTTAACGATTTATTCGATGAATGCGTCGATAAAAATAACGGTCTCTAGTGTTCTACACTTTATTATTTTCGTTAAAATTATAGGCTTCTCGTTCATAATAGTGCATCTTAAACAATTTCTGTAATATTTTACATCAAATGAACAATATATTTGATTTAAGTTAGTGGAAAAACATAAACTTAAATCATTTTGGTACTTAAAACCTACACACAATAAACTCTATAGGAATGGAAAAGGAAATAAACAAATAAATTGTTTTTCAGATTAACAATAAAGCAAATATTTGACCTTAGTACGGGATCCCTTTCATCGATCTGTTTAATGAATGAAAAGTATTTTATATCAAATTAAATAGGCCAATGAATATATTTGACTTTTCGCTGGTTTAGACACCAATTCCGCACCAATGAAATACTTATCTAATCTTTATTTTAACTTAACTTTAATTCATTAACCAGAGCAGTGCAAATGACTATCGATTTACCTGCCTACCCATGAGTTATGACGGGAAAAAATAGTCAACCTAACGTTTGCATATTCTATACGCTTCATACTTTTTATTGGTATAGAATTTGTTTCTTAAACAAGCCAGTGAAAGGATTAAAAAACAAAACAATTTTTTTTATGGTTAATTAATCATATTCTGGACTGAAATTTTTTAGACAACCTATTTAGAATATATTTATTGACCTATTTAATTTGATATAAAATACTTTTTATCCATTAAACAGCTTGATGAAGTTCGTACTTAAAGGGATCTCCGACTACCTGTGATTTTGTAGTTTTCCCTATTTTAACACGCTTTTTTACGATATATTTCGTTTTTAATTTATGTGTATATACATATTATCCAAATATAGCTAAAATGATCAAAAACTCGATAATTGTGCACTATCTCGAATTTATCTCAATTCCATCCATACGACCTTTCACTTTATTCGACCCTTTTAAAATAACTAAATCAGTATGTGGTGTAAAATATGAATGTTTTGTTAAAAAGCTTGGAGCTAAAACAGATCGTAAAAAGTAAATATTATCAATTCTGTTATATTATGTAACATCGATTAGCCGAGGCGACAAGCAACCGGCACCCGGTGATGACAAATTAGCTAATGTACAAGACGTGAGGGAACGTTAATGACTAAAAACAGCAAAACTATGATTGGTTTACATGATGCCATCTAGATATTATATCTAGGTGGAGGTTGATCTACCTATTTATAGATAATGCGTTGAAATCCCTGTTTATTAACCAGTCCATTGATTTACTTCAGTGAACCAAACAAAAATACTTTTAATACATTTTTTACAATATAAAAAAATACGTAAATACCTCTGAAAAGTTTATTATCTAGTAAAAATCATAATGGTTTTTATAGAGTTTCAATTAAACAATATACGAGTACTACCGAAATCGGTTCTGTTATTTCAGAATAACGTGTATTTATGTGAAAATGATTAAACTGCTAATTGTGCACCATCTCGCATCTCACTAATTTCTATACCATAGGAGTTTATGATAGTGACCGATCATATTGACTTGTAATTCTCTTATGCATAAAAATTTCGTAAACGTAAAAATCGCTGCAAAAACAGAACGTTACCGTTTTCGAAGAACCTGTTACTTGTATGATACTCATTGTAATGTTATTCCAACGGGGTATATATTTATTTAGAAATGAATGATTTTTTTAACTCTGGTCATTGGTAGGTAAGTACATTATAAAAACGTACTTTTTGCTTCGTATTACATTCACCCTTCATCATCTATTTTGCAAAATAAAAATATTACCTAATTGATTTTGTATTAAGATAATTGACATTGATGAAGCAAGTGCTCTAGTGGAGGAAAGGGTCGGATGCAGGCGGTGCAGAAAAATGGTGGCGCTGTCGCGGCAGCCCCGGCCGCGCCGGCAGCATGTAGCCTCGTCACAAATACCCTTGAACCTAAAGTGGTAGCACTCGGCCGCGTTGCCAATGACCCCACAGGCAGGCGCCCGCGCCGCGTCTCGGACCAGCTCGCTCGCTAATTGTTATGTAACAGAGAAAACTTACGTGCAACGGCTGTCAGGTACCGACATATCTGATACATGCCAATTTTACCTCGTTTTACCGGCAAGAACACTTAATTGGCCTCCGAAATCCCCACAACTAAGTACGGTATTGGGAAACAGAAACAGGTTCGGGAAAGCGAATGCAGCTTCTTGCCAATCCCGATGGGAAGGTGAAGTCAGTGAACTTGCACGTCGCATGCTACATCTCGTTCCTTACTTCATAGTTCTTGTGATTGTAAAATCATTCTTTGAGAGATGCAGTTAAGTATTACTATACACAGGATGCAAGGATTTTGCAGACATCGCCTTTGCTGGTTGTAAATTTATAGTTCTAAGCTCTATCCTGTTTTAATTAAGCGCTAAACATAAAATGACTAAGGTAATATAAAATCCACTTCGAAATAATTAAGAATGGTATTATTACGAGATACCTATTAAATATTTATTCTAAGACAAAAAGGTTTCTCGTCGTAGTTTACGCATCAAGCTTTCGAGTTATTAGGCTCATAACTGTTCTGTAACTGTCTAATTATTTGTTGTTTAAAGTTTTTAACTGTAAAATACCTGTAGGTATAAATTTGACGAGTGTTTAGATATAGGTAGTAAGTACCTAAATTTCAACGCTAAACATTAATAAGACATTTCTCTTTTCTGTTAAGTACGAGTAGGTTTAGGTATGTATTGAGCAAGAATCTGTTCGATCGCCTCAGGCCTTTGTGCTAGAATTTTGATTGATATTTTTTGTCAGTTAACTCGGTCACAACACAAAGTCACAATAAGATGACAGCGGTAACAAGAGGACTGCAAAATGGACATCGTAACTGAAAGTATCAAGGTTAGATGTTGGCGTGGCGGGACCGGGGCGGCCGAAAGTCGGCTAACAGTAACAGTACACCCACGAACGGGGCAAAAACTCGGCACCCACAGCCAAAGCACACTACACTACATAAACTACCTACATTACCTTTGTGCTGCGTCCGTCTAAGCATCATCAAATAGTGAATGGACCAACCAACGATGCTGTTATGCTATTCAAAGATAAGTAAGTACATCATGAATCAATGAAGTAGATTCAATTAAAGTATAAGAAGGTATGTTTATGATTAAACTTAAGTAGGTAAAATGCCTGCTGACTGCGTTAAAGGATCCCTTTTGTATCTACACAATGACAATTCTTTGTTACATCGATGCGAAGTGCATAGAGAACCCCTGTGTAATAGTATAGGTACACCAGGGGAACAGAGTATGCAATTATGCATGCATTCATAGCCCGATATGTATATAGTTATAAAAGTACATGCATACCTACACTTTCTTTTACATAAACTCTTTGCAAGATTGTTTTTCTCAATGATAGATTACAAACAAAATAAAGAGAAAGCTGGGCCAATTCCAATGACTGACTCCTTGATGAATTGGCAAACGATCAGACGGCAATCTCGCAAGACATCTACATAGTCACATAGAAAATCTAATTAGCTAATATAATATTGAAAATCGAACAATTAGAAGTACTTTCGATGGTACAATGATGTTAGCTAGAGTATAGATAGGTGTCATCAGTTGGCTCGAGGTGAGCCGCGGTCGCTTTCTCGACCTCATTCTTGACCGCGAGTCGGAAGGCGCCCGCTACACGCCGTGTTCTCATAGTCGACAAACCGATGTATCTATGTCGATTGCTTGTAGGCGGCCTTGAGCGGCAACCATTAATTTGTGTGCAGAGCCGGCAGCGTTATACCGTTATGGCTAGCGCCTGAATCTTGCCCATTCGCTGATACCTATCCCCAGATAGACATTACATACATATTATAATAACAATGTATAAAACTTGCCCCTAAAACATTATTGCTGATGGTAGACAGCTTGGATATTTTGAATAATAAGTGTTACAAATAATATTAGACGAAAGCTTGACCACCGCAACTCTAGTGTAAGGTGTATAGACTAGAACGGGGTTTGAAAATATAGGTAATTTAAGAATTTAAGCCAATTTAAGACAGAAACGAACATATACAATTCTAAACGGTTTTTTTTCATTGATAATTTAAGTAAGTCTGTCTGCCTTATTTATTAAAAATTAAGGAAATGCGAATATGTAGCAACACTATTATTAGCAGCGAGCCCTATTATTAGGGTATTATCACATTGTGAAAATTCCCCGAACTCTTGGTAAATATAAGAATTTTTTCCCAAAATAGGAAAATAAATGGTAAAAATTAATCCCAGGGTTCGGGATTTTTTTAAATGTGACAACATCGTTGTGAAGAGGAAGCAAATCTTCCTCTTCACAAAAAAACTCCTAAAAATCTTCCGTTAGGAAGATTTCATGGTTTTTATTACACATTGTATTTAGGAGATAATTGCGTGATGATGATGATATCAGAGTGGGCCGTGCAAGCGCAGGCGTCGAGCCGACCAGCGGCGTCGGTGTGAGCAGAATTTGTATATGCAGCCTGGGAATAGCTCAGATAGTGCTCTCATTCGACCACGGAAAATCCTTAGCATTTTTAAGCAGTACGCTTCGCAACTACGAATGAATCTTTAAGGATCGTAGACGCTCATTAGCATACGAATAAAATAACGACATTCAACCATAGACATATATATTTACTTCGTATTCAACATACAAGTATTTAGGTGTGTATAAACTTGTAATTCTCAAATCTGAGTTATATGTTTATTGACCACTATATTTGCATAACTGTGGAATTTAAAAGATATTTGAAAAGATTACTAACATAATCAAATTAAATAAGTGTTAAATGCAGGCCGAAGTAAAATAACTGTCAATAAATAAGTATTTTGCAAATATTTACTTTATGAGCAAAATATCTGCTAACCAAAATATTTTAATACTTTGCAGAAATGTCTCATAATATAGGAACACTAATATAATCCATCGAGGTTAGGCTGGTTCAGTTCAGTTGTAGATTGATAGGTATTATGACAATGCATGGTCCATATACAAATGGAACCTAACTTTTGGCACCATTTGGCAGAATATTAATATCTTTTTGACGTGATAACGTCTAATAAATTTAAGAACACCTGCTACACAAAAAGTGTCATCGTTTTCTTATGACGTTATCACGTAAAATTATCGTCCGTAAACCTACTTTAAAGATAATCATTTTTTTGTTAGCCTAGATATTGATATATATATATTAGATATTGTCCTACTGCTAAGCAAAGGCGTCCCTAACATCTTTTCCATGGAGTTCGGTCCTGGGGTAGATTTAGCCAGTCTGTGTCAAGTACTTAATTTGCCTAAAAATCTAATAGGAAGGGATAATGATGAGTGTTGGTGCCCTATTCTAAGCCGTGTATCCCATGCATAGAATTGGGCTACCCCATAACTTCCAGTGGGTGTCGTAAGAGGCTACTAATGGAATTAAGGACCTTGTGCAAACTATCGCACTTTGGGTCCTACGCGCGGTGGCGGGTAAACCATCGCATCAACAGCATCCCCAAGTGTCAGGCAGGCGGCCGACCGTAAATATATTGCCAAATCACTTTGCAGTATGGGTGAGAAGGAAGTCATACTGCGCCGACCCTAAATAAATTGGGATAAGGGCTGGTAGAAGAAGAATGATGAGTGTTGGTGCGTGTGACGCGACGACACGATAATAGCGCGTCCGTCGCGTCGTCGTCGACTACGTGAGACCATTGTTGCTGTAATAGCTAATTAGTTAGATGCCGTTAGTGAACACGATCCGATCGTCACCGATGCTTTACATCGTCAGATTGCCACTAACTGCATCGTACTCCGGATTTATAAAGTGATAAACTAGAACACCCCAGACGCTCTAGATTTTTGGAACTTTCTGAACAACCTATCGTACATATTCAATCAGGTTCTCAAAAATTGGCGTGCCCGATGGAACGCATAGGTGATATTGTCACCGTTACTTTGCGTTTCGAATAAAGTTAATCAAGAATTTGCTATTTAAATACAGTATAGACTAATTTGGGTAAATTACTTGAACAGTTTCCATAAATTTGCACTAATATGTACCTTTAGAAGATACTAAAAGCAACGATTACCTGTTGATAGTGTTGATAGTGATAGTACAATCCGCAGTCCATAAAAATATAATAGAGTTGTTAATCAAGTTTTGTATCAAGAGTGATAATTAAAAGTTTGATTCTATCTCACAGATTTTGGTTGATTTTCTAGAATTTCTAAAATAATTTTATTCTCTTGGTGATTAGGTATAGTCTAACTGTAACGGAACATCTTGCCGGTGTTGAGTGATTAATTAGCACAAACTCCGTGTTTAGGAAGCCCCAAATGATGAGCTTTTTTAATTATGCCAACATACTTAGCTAATACGTGTATTCAAAAATCCAATGTACGTAAAACTGACTTTAACAGATATTCAAAATTAATGCCTATATAAAACTATTTAAATATCAGCTTTAAAGAACTAGACTTAACTTAATTATAAAGCTAAACATTAAGGGACATCGCTTGAATTGAAATCTGAAATAATAAACCTAAGCGACGCTCAGGGTGTGAAACACTTACCTTGAAAGAAGTATTCCGCAAATTAGCAGATAGTTAACCTGAGGAAGGCATAAAATCGATAAAAACAAGCTAACTTAATAAAATTTAGATTTATCGATGACATCGTTATGTTTACTTCCTCAGCCGACGAACTGTTACGGGACAGCAACCCTGGAGGTCGGAAATCCGATGAATATGGGCAAGACCATTGAAGTAACGAAATCAAGAATTACGTTGGTTTCATACACTTCCACATAAAGCTGAATCAATCAAAATGTCGGTTTCTATATAGATATAATAGGGGAAAACTGTATTCCAATATAGTCACAGTAAAATAACAAGTTGAAAACATTTAGTAACACAAGTGGAGACAAAATGTCAGTCAGTGTGCACTGGTGTTCGTTATAACTAAAGTGATGCTTTATTAAACGCTTTCAAAATAACTTTATCTTCAGATATTCTCAGCCGGATGTTAGTTAGAACTATTTGCGTTTATAATCGAGTACCACGGGCAATCATTGGAGATAAGTAGCCCTTTACTTCATCTCTAAAAATACACAACTATGTATGTAGTTACTGACCACCACGTAGCTACTCTAATAAATAATAAATAGGTAGTAATTACTCGGTTTTCCGCAGCAGTTGATCAAACTACACCAATAATATTAAAAAAAGACAATTTTAGAGCAGATTTAATCGAACAAAGAAATATTATTATTAAGGCGGTTATTTAAAATGATTCTTAGAGCCGAACAAGTAAGTGAGGGCAAGTAAACAAAATCCGTGAACAGGGTCATGACCACGACGGCGATGAGTCACTGTACAAGGAAGATCTGGAAGCTATGTCGTCATCATAGGCCGCAGCCACCGACCTCATCACGTTTTACAATTTATCACTACAAAACAGATAAATCCATTAATAAAATCACATTAACGCCTTTTATAGCGAATTCAGTCATCGGCATCACGCTGCTAGATGACATTGACTTGGTTTTTCACTTTCAGTTAATTTATTATTTACTTTTACTTTTATCTATTATACACATCCATTACGGTAAATCTATTATGAATAAAAGCACAGCGAAATGTTTCAATAGGAGTTAAGTATTGACTACCTGTGTCTCTTTCTTTGTGTGTACAATATTTACCTACCCATGTTCAGTTAGTATCAGTAGAGGCTAATTTTCTAAAAGGGCTACGTGATTCCATTGGCATTTAGGTACTTAATCGAAAAGGGATAACACGAGAACATGAATAAATTCCAGCCTGCGTGAGATGATTCATGATTCGTAGTATTCGATCCGTCTTAATTTTTGAGGATAAATAAAAGTGATGTGAATTTCTCAAATTTTAAACACAAGTGTATCGGTGAGTTCATTTTGTTTTAATTTTAGTAACTTGTGGTAAACGATTCCCGTTATATTCTGACATGCGTGACATAGATTCTATGAAATTAAGTCTAGCTAAACAGTTCTAGATAATAACAGGGAATACCGCTTGGGATTGTTGTGTCCGACTAATTTTAGTTCGTACAAAACATTTCCTGTAGCCAAAGTGCGCAATAAGTGGATCTTTTTTGTTAGAGAGATCAAGTTTTCTTGCTAGCGCCTCACGCAGAGGCGAAACGTGATAATTTAGAGTTACAACGTTACTTACAGAGCTCGTTCTTTAGTTTTGAACCGCAGTGGAGCAATATACCAAATTTTTCTCCGTAACGTAATTAGATGTTCCGATTTAGCGTGGTCTCGACAATTTACACTTGTTTGCGTCGTTCTTAGACGTGGAGTCGTGAGCACTTGCCCTCCATTGTTTAAATTTACAGTTTCATCCAGTCATTAAGATGTCAGAAACTTGTGGGAATTAAGATTTGTCATTATTACCACACGACACGCGTATTTTTACTTCAAATTAGATGTTTATATTTATAATATTTTATTGACACTGTTACTAATTTAAATAATTCTTTATTTTAACTTTTTATCGATATAGAACCTAAGTAAGTGAAAAAGGACCTGGTGAGAGTATTTTGGTATGGTTGAACTTATATACGGCATTTGTAGAACGCTGTAATTTTGATAAAGAGGTTATGATATGCCTGCCTCTATATTACTTACCATACCTTTAAAATGATCTGTTGATCGACCTAGACATTGATACTGAAAATACCTTGGTATGTACCAACTTACATCCATATGTATTATGATGATAGCATATTATTGTGACCATTATAAACTCATTAGTGTAGCGGGCAACGGCACTCAGCTCGGGCGCCAAATTACCAACATTATCAATTTAAACTTGCCCGTGCATAAACAAAAAATTCGAATGTAGATGACTGGTTCCCGTTAACAAATTCGTATTGTGCAATGTAGAAGAAAAATTGTAATTCGAGTTTTGTTTTGTGGTAGGGTTTGATTACCGCTACGGGCCGCGACGTACATGTAGTTTAATGTGTTTGTTGGGCCTGCCTGCCTGCAAGCATCAATCATAAGCGGAGATGTATCGGATCAGAGCGAGCGGTGCGGAGGCAGCAAGGCGAGCCCCGAGGGCGGGCACTCACTCGCAACTTGCGCCCTATGTCGCTGCTAACACACCGGCCGCCCGCCTTCGCTGCACTAACCGCACCGTGAGCGACATTTCATTAGGCGACTCATTTATAACTTACTGGACGGGTAATTGATTACCGGGTGCATACTATACCTTGCATCCGACGTTGACGTTGTAATATTTTGATTTTGTGCTAGTTTTTAATTTAATAAAGAAATAGAATAGATTTTTGGAGACGAAACACACGACAAACATAGTTACGGAATAGTCAAAAATAACTTTAGCGTGCTATTCAATTCATTGTGGTGGTTCGAGATGGTTAATCCTAATAGACAGAGGGAAAATTGACAAGGACATAAAAGAAAAAAGCATTAAAATTTATAAGAAAAGAAAAATAAGCCATGTAACGCTATATATCTATTTAAATGTGTATAAAAATGAAACCCTATTTTCCCTGGTCACGGTCATCACGCGTGAACAGCTGGACCGATTTCGCTAATTCATTTTTGTGTTTGTTATTGTCAGGAGAAGGTTGCGATAGGGAAGAAAAATTAAGAAACCGCGGGGCGCATCTAGTCATATATTTTGATCGCCTACATAAAAACCTAGAGTCTAAAAAAAGTGTAGAGGCGAGCATGCTACATCTTCGGCCTCATCTTCGCTTCTGTGAGATGTAGTCAAATACAAGCCTATTTTGTTTAAAAATAAAATCACTTTTCTTTACAAAGATACTTAAATCTTCATACTAAATATAACTTTACCATTTTAAAAAATGTAATATAATAAAATATAATTTAATATATAAAATATATAGGTAATTATTTAAGTCTCTTTTCGTCTGAAACACAGGATTCTCCTAGTTTAGGCGAATGTATTATTTATCGTTTTAAAATGTGATTTAGCTCAATAAGTATAATATTTTGTAAAAGTTTTTATTCATTGAATTATTCTATTCTTATTCTATTCTATTTAGCCTGAACATTAGTCAGAGCGGGAAGAGGTTATCTTGATTTTGGCCGTGTATAGAACAGTGTAGACTATAGCCTGGAGTGTTTGAGTTTATCGCACTTCTCTTATTCATGATGGTCACGACCCTCGGCCTATAGATTACATAATGCAATGCATCATTTCTACAATGTACAAAATCTAAATAGGTGACAAGGTAATTTGATTCTAAGAACTGTAACTATGTTGTAGTGACATAACTCTGCCTATTCTTTATGTTAACTGAAGGACTTATCTAACTATTTACTAATAAAATCGGATCTAAAATACAAAGTGTAAATAAAATAAAACCGGCCAAGTGCGTGTCGTCGTCACACGTGCAGTGAGGGCTCCGTAGTTTCCAGTCATAATATGCGAATTTTGAAGGGGACTTATGAATTTATGAACGAACATGTTTAACGTCTAAAAACTTCATATATGTAATTTTCTATGTTTTTTTGCAAATGGATCCCTGAATCGATATTTTTAAAAGACCTACTTACCTATCCTACCAACCAAGTAACAACTAACGGCACCCTACACTACATAGCTCTCTAGTTTTCGATTTTTAACCCCTAAATGCCCCTATGATGCAAAAAAGGGGTGGCTTAAGTTGACGTGTGTGTCTCTGTAGCATTGTAGATCCGAAATAGATAGACCTATTTTAACTTCGTTTTTGGTTGAAAGATTACTTAATCGAGAGTATTCTTAGCTATGTTCGAAATCAGTTGAGCCGTTAAAAATATTTTTCTAGTAAATCAGGGTTTTTAATTTTCTAACAAATAACAAATAAATAATGCCTGTTAAATTGTAAAAATATTTTTTATAAGTAAATTGAAAGGAGAGTAAGTATGATACTTACAAAACCTACTACAGTGATGTTTTTAAAAGTCATCCCAAAAATGTGACGCCGGATCAATTGTACCACAAATGGTACAGATTTTTACCACTGTTAAAATTACGTTATATTTATTCTACTACTATTTAAAATAACCTATTCTACTAATATTTAAAAAATAAAAACGTAAGGTAAGTTGGAATTTACTTTTTGCAATAATCGTGCTTTAGAAACTTAATAAATGAATTTCCATAGATTCAATAATTAATAGTTGCTTCCTAGTTATTCATAATTCAAAATGTGCGCATTATCTATGTGGTATAGTTAAGTATTTATCCGCTAAGCATTTACCTACTCAACCAATAAACGCGTCCGACCTTCGCAAGGACGGAGCATACACCGTTTATACCTATTAATATCCACTTTAGGTATAAAACTAATGAATATATACGTAATAATTTGTATAGATGCGTGAGCAAATTATACACTTCTTATGAACTAACCTACCTACATGTTAATTAATTATTGTAATTGACTGCGAATTAAAGTAAACAGGTTAAAAAAGCAATTTACGGTATGATACTTGTCTGAGTTTTGAACCGTCTATTCCATTTCATTCCCCTTCTTGAGACGGCCCCTACCTTTCGCCGAAGCTAATCTGAAACTCTACTTAACCCCCTATTTCCCTCAAGTGCTCGTTTACAGCCGCGCGGTCACGACCCTCGTGATCATTTTTGAACTTTATAATTACTCTACAAGATTTTTCTCAGAAGTTACCTACTAGCGTTTGGAGAGAATATTCACATTTTAGTACATAAGGAAGGCTCGCAAGGTTGATAGATTTATGATTTATGAAATTTTACTATTACCCCTAAACAACATAACTAACAAAAATTGAATCTACCAGAAAGGCAGACACATATTTTGTAATTATTTGTTATTGCGGTTACTTAAGTGATTGAAAAGCGTGAACGTATGTAACTTATTATTATAAAGTTTATCTAAACACTTGATTATTCGATTACGGAAACATACGAGACTAATATATAAACAACTTCCTCTTCTAGCAAGGAGATCCAAGTATTCTTTATTTGTAGTCCGAGAATCGTGATAATCGACGACCCTCCAACATTTTGCAAAGATTCTATAACTAGTTTTAAGTATTCATTTAGTATTTCAAGGGCTCTTCCTTCTTCGTGTTTAAATTTCCGAAATATAAAATTTGAAATCAAAATTCGCCACTAAAATACAATTTATGATCATAAAACCCTTTTGAAATTCACCGTAGTGGGGTAAAAATACACGCTTCACAGAAAATGGCCGTATCCAAGAATGTACTTACCTAAGTACGAGTAAGTAATTATGCAGAACTAAACAATTTCAATAATGTTAAGTATGGCAGAGGAACTTTAGCTGCCGCACTTTCATCATCACTTAACGATATTTAAGCTTCATTCAATGGTACTTTCAATCATATGCTGTAGATACAAAACATGTTAGTGAAAGTATTCTCAATTACTTTCGAAATGAAACATTATGCTCATTTAGATGGTGAACTGATTTCTCCAAGTGATGGGAGATTGTATTTTTTTATAATTTATTTAATTACTGACATCTATTAGTGTCAGTAAATACGTGGTAGGTACCAATATTCACACAAGAATCGAAGCAAAAACTACACATACAAAAACTGAACCAAAAAAAGGCGTATAGGCACAAGTTAACAATAATTATTTACATTTAGTCTTCACGCAATATTTTATTAAAACTACGAGCGTATTACCCTAAAGAAAGAATAACGACAGACTATGCCATAAATTAATATTTCAAAAAAAACTAGAAGGTTTTATCTACACTTATTTTTTAGTTTTCCCTCGACTCTCACCGTCACTCAGTTTGGGCGGACAAAAGCTCGTCATGAGGGGTAAAGTTTTCAGTCAATATGGATTAACCTTTTCTCATGTTTTAGAAGTCGTAAGAAAATAAGTGATTGTGTTACTCTTGAAATGGATGCGTTAATTACTTATTTTTCAAACTAAACACTTTCTTAATTCGTACGGAAGGACACAAACAAATACAGAGTTGATAAATGACCTCGTTATTATAATAACGGTTACCTACAACTGCTGCATGATTTTTATTTCTAGGTCAGTATATTTCTTTGTGAAGCATGTTACATGCTTTTTAGACACATCATGATTTGAATATTTTTTGCTGGAAATGGATTGTCCAGTGATTAGAAATATTGCAAACTAATGACAACTATGTGTGAATATCTCTACATTAGTAAATAATATACCTATATGTTTTCAATGATGTCTGATTTTATATGAAGTGTAAAAGTCAACTGTTGGTTAAGACTGATTGATGGTGAAGGATTATATTAAAATAGCTTATTATGGATAGGACTCAATAGAGTGTAACCATTATTCATTACTAGCGTTTTTATTGACCTCAAGCACGGTAGTACCTTCACCCCAAAAAAGTTTACTAAACTTTATTTTTCAATATTTCAATGCTCCTTCTAATGAGCATACAATTCACGTAAATATGTGGTGAGCACATACTCGTATCATAAGTAATTCTAAGACATAAAGAGTTTGCGTTAAATGCGCATTTTGTGAGTCAGCCAGCCCTCAGTCCCTGACGTTCTCACAAAGCTATTCGCAGGAAAGAGTTATTATAGCATTATGATAATGTCACCGTGAGATTCGAACTCTAAACTAAACAACTCGTGATGCGATGGATGTGTTAGATTTGATACGCCGTCCTTCCTGCTATTATAGAAATCTTCTCGGCGTTTTTAATCGAGAATTCAATTATAGAGTTATTTTACTAAAATTAAAATTGAACTAGAATCGGTGTCGACACAGAAACATAACCTACATATACACATGCGAGAGCATTCATAACTGTATGAAGATAAATACAGGGTGTCCGGCGGGCAGGTAACATTAGTATACGTTTCGGCAAAAGAAGGCCGTGCTGCGACCTTCCAAATTGTGGGCGCCGATCGTTGACCGGAGCGTCCGCTTCGTCACACGACTGCCTGCCTAAATGATGCCTCCTCCTCCTACCTGGACGGTATCGTAATTAACCGGTCGTCTGCATCCGTGTTGCGATTTTCCTTTTAAATTAGGATAAGTTAGTTCTTTGTTTACAGATAATGGGTCAATTTACTCTTGCGAACTTAAGACTTTTGCCTTTTACCACTTATCTAGTATTTTCAGTTATTACTGATGGAGTAGGAAGGTACGTAGATTTAATTATGTAGCTCTCCCTAATAGTTGAATATCAGATAAAGTTGGCACTTCAATGTAATATTATGTTTCCGTGGCCAACAGTAAGTAATCCTTAGTTATCTTAAATCTATACTTAGTTAAATCAGAGTTGAAACAAATCATATGAGAATCAAATACATTCCAAATCCGAATTGCAAAGCTTCGAAAGAGTAAATCAGATCATGACAAACCAGAGGAAATAATCTTAGAAATTTATGTTGTAGTCCTTGCTTTTAAACTTTCAAATAATGAATGACGTCTTCTTTCTTTATTAAAAGTAACTCAAAAAAAGGAGATTCTCCGTTCGAGTATATTTTAGTAAGAATGCTACAGAATGATAAGGACTCACACAGAATTTATCTCACAAACGAGTTTTAAGGGTTCACCAAATACTTTAAGGTTTTTTGTGAATACAATAATTATAATACTTTATCTGAAGAATTTTCGCACAAATTGCATATCCACCACACGTATTCATGTTAATCACAGGAAATGATGTCTTTTTTTACATTTTAATGGGGTTATTTAGATTTAATTTTTAAAGATTCCATAATAAAATTAAATGTTTACAGCTGTCCAGCGAACTCTGTTTTAGGTAAGTATGCAAGAGCTTTCGATTGCAGTATATTTAGTGCTAAAATACTGTTTTATAAAACTGTCAATTAAGTTACGTAAAAACTATCGCGTATAATAAAATTTATTTTCGTAATTAATAAAATCTTTTTAAGATAATAATTGTACTAGTACTTAGTTCTTTTCTATGATATTTTTCTACACCGACAAAGAGTTTAGATTATGTTTTACACGTGTTAAGGTAATGCAGTCCGTCGTCTGAACAGACATTACTCGCATAAACTAATATAAAAACAAGTTTTCATTCACATAAATATTTTTGAAAGATAACGATCAACAAAATCCATTAAACGGCACTATTTAACAACTCTATATGTCTTGAACTTACAATTAGAACACACAACGGAAACATGAACCAAAATAATATTCCTTTCTTTAACACTTTGCAGGAAGGCTGTAACCATTAATGAACGTGTGAATATGTTAATTTGACGTAATTGCCGTTACATTAACCGTTCAGATTACTATCAACAAGTTAACAACTGCAAATATTTGCCAAGTGAGCGGTAACAACCCCACGCTATACCTACCTATATATGCATACCTACTTACGTAATTATAAAAACAACTTACATTATTAACCCTTAGAACTATAAACACTGCTGAGTGGATTATCATTTATCTATGTATGCTTTGCAACTAGATAAACTAACACTTAGGGAGCTTAGCATTTATTTAACAATTACAAAGATATTATATAATACTTTTCAAATATCTTCACACCCGGTGGAATTTGTTGAACTATGACACAACCAACGTTTCACCGAAGCAGAGCGTAGCGGTGTGGTATGGAAATCATTTTTGAAAGCAATATTAAGTTCCATAATGTTTGTCTTAACAGTAACACAACAAGTAACTATACGAGGAGTGATCCAAAAGTTATGATAATTAAAAGTTGATCATAGAAATAAAATTACTAAATAGATATAGATAAAATAGATTTTCAATAGCAAGTCATTTTCCAAATATCGTAGCCCACACAATAGGGGGCACGATGACTCGTTGTCACTTTGATCAAAACAGCTGAACAAAGTGATTTGTCTACATCACAAGGTACTTGACTCATATTAATTAGTTTCCGGACTGTTATCTGAATAAATGTTTTAAATTAAATTGATTCTGAATAAAACTTCAAAATCAAAACGCGAACAAATTCGCGGGCTGGTTACTTAATATCAGTAATATATAATTAACAAAATAAAAACATGAAAAACAAGTGACAAATAACTAAATTAACATACCGAGTAAGTCGGACAGTTATTTTTAACTCAGTTTCCGACTTCAGATTATGTTAATTCAGTTCACTTTTTATTAGGTTTTATTTAAAACTTTTTAGTGTTACTGACATGTCACTAAAAGTTCAAACCTAAGCACACTATAAGGCAAGAGAAATTACCAAATTTAGAAATTACCTGAAAACTCGATCGAGTTTTTGTGGCATTGTTTTTAATGTGTTATACTATGCGTTGTTTTTTATTATTAATAAATAAATAAATAATAAATAACACCTAATTTTCCAATTATCTATTAATGAGTTTTGTGAAGCGAAGGTGGTTTTAGTACATACACAGTAGTTCAACTATGAACATTTGAAAAAAATCTTTTGGAGTTTTGAATTACTGAATATTTGCTGCGCTTCCGATGTGATATTCTGTTCATCATTCCGAAGATCCTTGCCAGCACCTAACCTTTTTTTAATGCTACGTTATGTAGAACTTTACCCAATTCATGCCCAGTATGTGTCAAATAAATAAGAAGAGCAAAGTAGGTACAATTAATTTGTTTCAGTTTGTATAATCTATTATATCGTTGTTAACGTGTTTTCGTATTCTTTTTTTGTTTAGTTGAATTGTGATAATTTGATGATAGCTAGGTGTGAGTATGACGAGACGCGTGTCGTCAACTGTGTTCATACATTCTCTATGTTTACTTATAGAGTGTAACGCCCTTTGTGTTCCTTGTTTTGTTACAAAATATTGAAAACCGTTTTATTTAACACCAACACACAAATTAGATACAATTTTAAGTGCTGACATCCGAAGCAGTTTTACACGTTATCGGTTATGAAACTTCGTTTTAAGTGTAACATTTTTTATATACTTAGGTGGTTTTTTAAAGGTTGGATTTAAGAGTTTGTTTTAAAAAAAGCGACAAACGTGAGGTAAATTATCCATATACCAACCATAGAATCCTGGACTTTCAGACCACTGCCAGTGGTTAACAGATTGCAGTTTCTTGGTGTGCAGAAGTCAGTTATTAAGAAGACGCTTTGTGAAAAATGTTTTTGTTCATAACGGCCGTTACTCTGAAATTTGAGGTAATATGTAATAATTGTACATATAGTCATACGTGCAACGAAAACTGGAACATAGTAGTGCCATACAAGTGGACTATATAGATTCTGCTTAGAGACTGAAAATCAATGAAAAGCTTTATTTTTGTTCTAGAGTCACATTTAATCTAATAATTAGGTACATTTTCAGTTTAGTTTTAATGAACATTTCAGCTACCCCGCTGCGTTGGCGTAGAGTGGTGGGTAAGGCGAACCAGTAGTTAAAATGGAGGTAACAGGTTCGATTCCAAACTGAAAGTAAACCGAGCGAATCTATTAAAACGTGGAACAAAGTAAGGCATTGAGCAAGTAAGTACCTATTTGTCAAGTGTATATTGATATAATAGAATCACGTCCATGTAGTATTATCAAGCGTTATTTGTGAATATTGGAAGCCGTTTTATAGCATAAATTAAACATTTAACAAACCTATGCGTTGTAAAGCTCATGTTGAGTACAATTATTTAGTATTTAATGTGTAAACAAGCTAATGGCATACCAAAGATCATGTTACGAGAATGGATACCAGTTTGGTGGGTCCCTGTTGAACAAATGGTGGTGCACACTGCACAAATCTAAGCAATGGATGCGCCAAAGTGGGAGTGCCAATGAACTTAGGACGGCTATTGACAGGTATTGCGTTAAGACAAATAGACGTCGTCGTGGCGGCTGAGGCAGACCTCCGTTCACTTGACCATATACGAGTGTCGAGGTACCTATACGTCTACAAGCCTCCTGAGAACTTCTATGTAAATAATCATCCGGGTAAATACGTAATTCATGTACCTTGATATTCTAACAGTACTCGTGTTTTGTTAACGTACCTACCTACCTACATCATTTTGAGGAATCAGAAGTGCAAATATCTCGAAGTCCTACATTTCAGTTTGTTACAAGTACCTGCCTATCTACCTAAGTACTTACCTAACGAATTCATTTAAAATTAATATAATAGTTAAGAAAATCAAATATCATTTAACCCCTCTATCGGCAGTGTCTCTTTTTTAAGTAAACCTTACTATGGCACTCAGCTCCGCACCCAAATCAATCCATTAGTTCCGGAGATAACCTCACAAACCTCTTTATAATATTATTATAGAATGCAATTTGTAAAATACATTTTCACAATGATGATTGATAATTTAAAGTTTTCCAAACTACACATAAAGACTAAAACGTTTTTTGAAGTGAAAACTTCTTATGGCGCGTTGGGCACTTTTGTGGGTGAGCATTTTCAGCCGTTCTCGCGACAGATTTTGACGCGACAGATGAGATTTTATTTGTGTTAGTCTTTTTGTTTAACTTATACTGCCATCTATTACTCAAATTGAGAAACTTAGTTTCTAGAAAGACCGCTATTCGAATGTAGATGGCGCTGATTTAAATTTTTTACTGCCATCTAGCGAATAAAAAATAAACTATATTTGTTTAAGTGAGTGCTAATAGATGGCAGTAGCAGATCGTTTCAAGAAATATTCTATGAGAAATAACAAGTTCATTGTTTTCACTTCTGCCTGCACTCCCGGAGTGCGTTTTTATATTTTTAATGTAAGTATTTACCTAATACATTTTTATTAATTTGTCTATGCACAATATAGCATTCTATTTATCTATCAAATAAACCGAAAACTTAAAAGTAACTTATTGTAAACTACAGTTGTTGTTAAATTAACGTAAACAAATACCTTAACATTTCCGCCATTTGGTCCCTGCATTATTTGAAAAGTTACATGGTAAAATTTTAATATCACACCTCATACTGCTTCATGAACGACTATTTTCAATTTATTTCATTCTAAGGGAATACAAATGCTGCTGTCATAATGCGAAATTATCGCATAACTGTGTGCTATTTTACGTTTCCCAGTTTGATTACATTTTGTTCCAAGTACATTATTGAGAAAGCAATCAGAAAATATCTTTTATAATATCTATAAAGTACCTTGTTCATGCGAGTACTAACTACACGTATGAGCGTAGTTATTTATAGTGCAGTGTCTGTGTTAGGTGATGCATTTTAGTCGTAAGGCGTCTGCGGCTGCAGCACGTCCGGCAGTGATGCCCTGCGATGGCGGAATTCATCAGAGGCAAGTCTAGTGGTTATTGATTGTGACATGGTAATGGGCCAGTCCGGTGCGTGGCAATAAATCACTCGTAGGTATCGTGCTCTCTTATGGAGCTTTGAGCACTGAGTGCCGAGTGCATGGACGCTCGAAATGGATACACAGGTTCAGCGGTCACCCAATAAACGTTATGCTTTTCTTTATTGTGCAACTTGTAATGTTAAGTTTCCCATGTGAACTCCAAACAGCGACTGTAAAATATGATAGTTTATTCAAACGAAGATCTCATGCATGACCAACGGAGTTTGCAAAAAGGATATTGCGCTTTTTAGAAAGATGTCTGACTAGGTTCCATCATAATAATGGGTGTAAGAAATAGTAAGTATTTATTAGTAAGGTTACCTATAAGTTTAATAATAACATTCTTTTTCTATTTTATAGAGGTTATAGAGGTCAGAGATAGAAAACGTCTTAGCAACTCAACGAGGCCGCAGTAGCTATCAGACATGAATGTCGTCCACAGCTTCTTGTTCTCCGTCCACTAACAAGACTAGTACCTGCATCAAAATTCGTTCACCCCATTGATAACATTGCATTAACATAAGCGATAGTCGATACAAGCATTTATGAAATAAATTTTATTACTTTCCTGACATCTTCATGAGCCAATGACCTAAAGTCGCTTACGGTACTTCCTAGATTTGCTGTGTACATTCCCAGAGACGTTAGCACTCGCATTACAACTGCAATGAAATTTATTTATTATTTTGACGTTTCTGCATATTGTTGGTTTTATTAGATGGGAAAATCCGGATTATTGTTCGATAAACAGATATTGGTTCCCTTTATTCTTGTTTATGTATTGAATTTTATATTTAAATACGAGCCTGTTTTTGAGAAATAAAATTATGTCGATATATTCATAGAATATATTATCTACTATAGATAAACAAAGAATTAGATAGACGTTTAAAGTAAGTTTGAAGGTTCATAGATTTCTATTTTATCTGTTAAGTAAAAGATAATTCAAGGATGTAAGTATTGAGAGCAGTATTCTCGGTGCGATACCGTTTAATATCTAAAGTTTGGGTGCTCAGGATACAGTTATGTAAGCTCTGACCACAATTCCGCAGTCAGATAACGTTAAATCTAGACACTTGAAAATATAAATAAGAGATTGGGTGCCTTATTTGAATTCACCAGTTCAACTTATAAGAGATCGGTATCTAGAGCTCGGTATGTTATGCGGTTGAATTTTTAATAAAACATGCTAACAGCACCGAAGTGCGAAATTTTACGTATTTCAAAGGACAATTAGGTAAATAAATATTGAAATTAACAGGAACTTATCACAAGAGTGATTCACATCTGATTGAAATAATGTCGGATATTGTAACAAGAGATCATTACAGAACATTGGACGACGTCCACTGACAAAATTAATTCTTTGAACTCCATGTTCCCCGGATTAAAAATCAAAGACAGACGGAAATGTAAACCATTACCAAATGTGTGAGCCACATGCTCAGTAAAACCCCTCTTTGTCCATTCCGAATTTATGGTTACGTATTTTAATTAATTGTATTTTCCGGTCAAAGTTTGGTAAGTAATTTATCTAAATAATTTATTATTTTACAGATCTAACTATTTAATAAACTTACTATGATTTTGATGACGATTAATAGAACTTACCTGCACAAACATTTTAATTGCTTTTGATTGTACGAAGGTGTAATATCGATTTGCCATTTGTTTTACGTAAATGGTCCACTATCGCCTAAGTACGTAACTTGTAGTAGGTACAGTCGGCTGCATAATTGCAGCCCTCGGTAGAGTTCGAAAATTACTATTTTTGGAATGTTTGCATTCTAATAATTTTGTTTGATTAAATGATGAGTTAGAAGACTTTAAACTTCAACTAAAGCAGGTGTCTAGAATCTTGCTTGTGTTGAAAACATTCTTATAACAGCCGTTTTGGAGCTCTACGGTGGGTCTGCAATTATACAGCCGACCGAACCTATAGTCTGCTTTGTTCAAGTTTATTTAATACCTATTTATAGAATTTATCTGTCTTATAGAATTATCTATTATCTGTTAAAGTTTTAATTAAAGAGTGTAAATAATTATAAATAATACAAAGTAAACGAAAAGGCGTCCATTGACACCACGTAACACGATACAGCGGGGCCGCCACCAATTACGGGCCTTGTTCTTTTTCGGCACGGTCCTAATTTCCAGGCAAAAGGAGCTCAATAAACGCAAAGTTCATAAAAATAGTCTATACAGACAATAAGCACGCTCTCCCGGAAACATACAAGTCGATATCTCGACGTGTTAGGTAGAAGAGCCCACCAGTATTGAGAGTGGCAATGAAGTTATGAAAATCGCTCGTAATTCATTCGTATTCACAAACAAACGTGTAGGAGGTAAAGCCGAGGCCTCGGGTGTGAATGCATCAAGTGCTCCAACCACACCACACTCCACGCTCAATAAGAGAACACCGGCCATTGCAGAGCGGTCAGCTTCCGTCTAGACAGAGATTATGTTAAATGGAATATAAACTCATTCGTTTTTCGTTTCTCTTTATCGCTTAAGGAAATTTGCATTGCGCGCTTTGAATTAGCTCTCCTTTTATTTGAATCCATGATTTACACGAGACTTATGTTCGCTATCGTATTGAAGCTTTCTTGTTTGTCTATGAACGATAAACGTTTGTGTTTCATCCTACCACCCCATCTCATTAATAGGTATTATTAATGTGAATGTTTGAGTGCATATATTATGTACAATTGTACATGTTTATCTACACAAAGGTTACCCGATATTCTACATAAAAATACCAATATTCCCACGGGATTGTGATTAACGTTAGTGAAAGCAGCTTGTTCTCAAACCGAAAATTGATCGTGTAATAAAAATACTGTTTTGCATTCAGAAGAATGCACATATTAATTTTACCTACTTACATAAAATGTCTGTTTTTGTCGACCAGACCAACAACAACAACACCAACAATATTACTATGTGTGATTCTGATATAAGATGCAACAGATGGCACATCGATAGGAAATTAACTGTCTAATATTACTGCATTGTCATTATTAATGACGATGGGCACGTCGTCGGTGTCGCCCGTCCTTCCCTTCCGAGTATTTACAAAGGAAAGTATTCGCATCATAAGTATTTTCGTCTCTGTGATCCCTCGAAAAATTGCGGAAACTTAATATAAATCGAATAATACATTTTTGCAGGGGATGTTTTGAGAGGATAAATCTCAATTGGGGGTGTGGAGTGCGGGTGTGCAGCGGAGGCGGGGGATACAGACAGCGAGCGGCCGGGTTCCAGAGCCGGCCATCTGCCGCGCCATAAAATCAATATTATTATTTAGCAAATGACTAACTTATATCGCTCCACACGGTGCTAAATTTGGATTTGTCTCAATATTTGCTATTTTACTAACAAATTTTCTTTTATTTTCTTTAGTGCTAGTAATCCTGTATTTTAAGGCATCCTCGCTTGGCTTGTGTGTTTCTGACGTAAATAGGTTACATTATTAATAATGCAACCCGTTTCGATTGACTTGATGCGTCTAAATAATTCCAATCACTTAAGGCGCCGAAACATCGCAAGCTAGATTAACCTCGAGAAGCGTGTTGGATTATGTGGGTCATGACATGTTGGAGAAGAAACTTAGGGTCAGTATAGTCAGTATCTAACAAAACTGAGCAGAGATCTCATTTGTTATTGACGACAGCCATACATACATAAGCTCTATATAAAAGCAGAAATACATATAGTAATGTGAACTACGAAATTGTATTGATTGATTACTATAACAAATATCGGATGTATCGCATCTCTGTTTGTTTCGTTTTATTAAGGTGTACGAGTATAAATAACCTTAGGAGCTTTCGATAAATATGTATGTCAATTGATTGTTGTTTTTTAACAACAAAGTAGAGAATTTTCTCATTATTAAAATTATTTCGCACTTAATCATACTCAATCTGAATAGGGATTTATTTCATTTTAAATTGCAGACTATCAAGTGCTTGTCACGATTGACTCATAATTCTTGAAGTAGCTTGTTAACTTGACTTGATCTCCGTTAAAACTACACACGTGACGTCAAAGATAGCGGTCAACGGAACACGGTTGCAAGAAACAGCAAGAGTCACAGCACAATTTATCCACGTACTTCCCAATATCAGTAGAAAATTATCGAGGTGATGAGTCACAGTGACGGGCGGGAGCGAGAGCGGGCAGCGTGCTGCGCCCGCGCCGCCGCGGCCGCGTCCGTCCGCCCGCCCCGCCGCCGCCGCGCGCCGTCCGGGCGGCCGGCATTCCACAAGAACGTTGCCTCCCCTCATCTGCAGCCACTCTGATGCAATATTCAACTTTACTGCGTCCTTGCAATGCCGTAATTCATTATAACAAGTTTAATCGTTGTGAAGTCATTTTTATCATTTTCTTACACTACAGGTTCTATGATGTCCAAGGCCACTTGGGCGACCTTAATTACCGTCAGTCTGGAGCCACACTATGGATTATGATACTATAAAATAGATCGAGCATGTATTAAAAGGTATTTAAAATGAATTTATATAGTACTTTTGAATAGGTCGATAAGACGTGATAGCTTAAGGGCATTAAAAAGGCAATAGCGAATTCAATAACTCGAAACGATTCTATTTTTATAGGGTCTGTTGTCATGTCATCAACCATTTTTATGCGAGGTATAATTTGCAGGTGTCGGTCGGTATAGAAGTTACTTATGTATCGAATGCAGAAACATCTAGTGGTATACTGGTGCACGTTATCGTTATACAAATAAGGTGGCGAGCGTCTGTCATGTTGAGTGGCAAATTGGCGTCGTCTCCGCATTTGTTCCACGCCGTCGCGTAGTCAGTCGCCGCGCGCGCCGGTCGTAGATCGCACCACATTCAGCCTTGTGGCTTCTTACCTATGTCTATGTCATTGTCGCACGTTTCTTAGTAATGGGTTCAGAAAATAAAATAATGCAAGTACTTGGTATTTAGGTAATTTACTGATTCACTTTACTGATTGCCCGTCTTGCCTCTAGCTCTGAGGGAGTATTTACTCGACAATTTCGAAGTCTATTTACGTATACCTTATTATGTTTGTTGTTTCTTCAACTTGGCAATTGTATCTATCGATATAATAGGTGTACAATACGAACGTTGGAATTGTTATGCCATATGTAATATCTACGGACAGTTCTATGGTAGATAACCCTTTGGCACCGAAGGTACTCCGTTCGATAGCTTTGGTTAGAACTGCCGTTAGTTGTAAAATCACTCGCACAATCCTCGTACAATTGCACACACCTATTTGAGTGCCAACCGCCTATTAAATAAATCAAACAAGGACTTCGACTACCTACTGCGTTAGAACTTACCCTGAATTAAAAATATAATTGCTAATAGTTGGACTGCATAGTGTGTAGGCATATCATGCTGGGACATTTGAAATAATTGTATTCATATTTTGCTTACAAGGATTCCTTTGTAGTTAATTAAGCAAAAAATAGCAGGATGCAGAGTCGGAGGCGTGTCCAGTACTGTGGCTACATTATAGGGTTGTCTAGGGAGTTAGAATATAATTTTCTATTAGACTGTATTGTTTGGCACGAAGACCGAATGTTGTCTCAATTTAAAACGAATGTTAATCACAACATAAAACGAAATGATATCTTATTTTGTTCAGTGTTCTAAGGAAGAACTAAATAATAAGTACATAGATAAAATAATGAGTTTAGCCGAATATTTTTAATGTGGAATTGGCTCACAAAATTAGGTTTGAGGTGAATATTGGTACAATTTAAATAATAATCATTTTGTGTAAGTAAATTTCAAACCAGAAAGATGATGAGTGATGAATGTTGGTATAGCTTAATGTTTGTAGGTGTACTTCGTCGGTATAGACAGGTCGAACGTAGGCTGACAGGAAAATAAGAAGATTTAAACGATATTGGAAGGGAACGATGTTGAAGTGTAAGGGGTGGCTAGGCAGCCCTGAAGAAATGGCGGAGGCGCTGGTTGAGGCATGGTCGCGGGGAGGGCGGAACGAGTGAGGCTGCTGTGAGTGTCCGCGGCTGTCGGGCCGGACTAACTCGTCGCTCCAGGTCAGCGCTCCAGCCGGCTATTTATAGAGGTGCCCCTTAAACAGAGTAATTATTCATTGATTAGCACTGCGAGGAATAGGGGATTGCGCTTCTGATAGCCATCGCGCAAACGAGAATCGTTGCTGGCGCCGCCGCGCGTCGACCTGCCTCGCCTTAATCCGAACTAACAACTAACCAACGGCAAATGAATACATTTATTGACAACATTTAACCATTCTGAGCGTTGATACTTGCTACCTAATTGAAATACGTGTTTGATAAGGACCTTTAGACAGAATACACAATAAACCAGAAAACTTCTGTATTTTTTAAGGGATCGTTTTTATTTCTGATACAAATCCAATTACTTCTGTCTCCAATCACCGTAAAGCATAAGAGAGTAGCGTTTTAAGAAAGATTCACCCCCATTCCGATAGGACGTGCTGGGAATCACGTAAGTATAAATTGGATCACATTTATGTGAGATGGATACGCGTGTACATATTTTTCTAAAAGTTAACGCAATATCCTACATAGAATATTTAACGAAAACTACATTATAAGACTGGAAGTTTCAAAAATACACTTAACGAGGTAGGTAAATTAATTGAGATTCTTTTTCCAGAATATGCTAAAGTTCAAAAAAAACTATTCAATTCTAAATAGTAGCTTAGTGATACAATAAAATAAATAAGTAGTAATAATATTACTTTAAAAGACAAAACATGCTCTACGCAAAGGTTTTTCTTCCCAGATCACAAAAAAATATTTATATTACAAACCCTTCAAAAGCTTAAAATAATATGAGTTTTTGTTAGTTATGTGTTTTGTTACCGAATATTCCTAAAGGATCGATTGAAATCAACTCCGTATATTTGATATACTTACATATTCAATGAATTCGTCAACAAACCGGAACGTGACCGTTATCCAAATGATTATCGATGTTATTTACTCGTGTTTTTATCATTATTCGAAATATTATTTTCATTTAATATATTAAACTATGAGAATATAAAATGCTTTTTACATAAGATTAAATTATTATCTAGAAGCTAACTTTTGGTATTAAAAATCAATATCAATAGGTCGTTTCCTTTTGCATACCAATTTTCCTAACTTGTGGTAATATTGCAGGACATTCCACACATCGCCATCTAGCCCCAAAATAAGTAACTAGACTTGTGTTATGGGTGCTTAGACAACGGATATACTACTTATATAGGTACTTTTCTTTTGTAAATATATACTTATTATACATAGAAGCAACCAGACCACAGGCAAGAATCTAAGCATAAATACTTGTCTGAGGCCGGAATCGAACCTTCAACCCTTGTCCGGCATGGTGACCATTGTGCCTACTGGGTCGTCTAATATAAGGGATGGAGAAGGACATAGGAAACTTATGATCCCGAAATGGAGCCGCGGCTCTTTTTGTCTGAATATTATAGTCAAATAGTCACGATTCTGATGATATGATTGTCAGAAAAATCAAAACTTAAGGTATGTTAATCTAGTTTACGCATATATTTTACCTCACATGTAAATTGTGTGAATATTCTTCGTATTTATTGCCTTTGTATCTTTCTTTATTATTAACAACCGTTGTTTAGGAAATTAGAAAACTCCGTTACCTACACAATAAATTCGAATGTGACTAGATAGATAAGATACCTAAGTGTTTATTTCACAACATATAAAGATTCATCTTTTAGAAATTATACCTACCTATGTAATAGGTATCTTCCCAAACATCTAGACTAGACACCTAAAGTCGTAAAATTACTATAAACACGGAAATATCTGTTCTCTCATCCAATTAAATTCAGTGTAAATTGAACAAAGATTTCAAGTATCTTGTAAATGCAATCACACATCTAGATAAGAATAGTTATAGATATACTTATTTAATTTAAGTTAGTTTTCCGTATTAGACGCTGGAACACTTATATATCGAACAAACAGTGAGTAAAAAATAAGATTCTATCTATGCAATATTTTATTACAAGTGGATAAACCTGCTTACTTTCGAAATACTAACGTTATTTCCTTTACCTTCTCGCCTACGTCCACTAACACTGGGGTTTTTCAAACGAAGAGCTCACCGGAAAAAAGGGTATCTCAGAAAAAATAGGAACCTTTTTCCGAACGATTTCCTGTTTTATGAGTTAAAACAATTTAGTTGTGATTTACGATTGTGGCCGTATTTGTTTGGGTAAGCGACTGAATGAAATGGTAATGCTACGGTTATCCTTATCTGTCATAAATACACGTTATCTGTGTGAAAAATAATAAATCTCGATTTTATTAGAGAAATGTTTGTTGTCTCAACATCTTGTTTAATATATTTAGTAGACTAGACACCATATTATGGTAAAACCGCATTATGCAAAATACAGAGAAACTACAAAATTATACAATACTAGCAAAATGGAAAGAGCCAAAGTTACTTTTTCCGTGTTTACTAACTTGTCGTTAATTTGACTCTACTGTTGTAGAGTCAAATTAACGAATATTTTTTTAAATTGCAGATAGAAGTAGCGTGGGTCTATGTCCACTAAACAATTCATTAATAGGAATCGGATGGTTCTATACTCAAAGGATAATAATCTTCTATAATATAAAAATGAATCGCAAAATGTGTTGGTAAGCGCATAACTCAACAACGCCTGGACCAATTTGGACAATTCTTTTTTTGTTGTGTTTGTTATTGTCAGGAGAAGGTTCTTATGAAAGAAAATATTAAGAAAATTGCGTAGAAAATTATTACGCGGGTGAAACCGCGGGGCGCAGCTAGTTACTAATACAAAGACATCTCTGTATTCTATTAATACCAAAAAAAGTCTTGTCTGACTGACCATGTGATAAAATTTAAACTTTACACGGACGAAGTCGCGGGCAAAGGCTAATTAAAACGTGAAATTTGGATTTATCAAACTTTTTAAACTCACACGATTTGTATTCATAGAATTATTTCCTGAGTCTTAAATCACGCAATATACAAGTCGATAATCAATAGTAGTATAGAGTCTCCTTGCGACCATGACTATAAGAGAAATAAAAATTGAAAATACGCGATGACTCAGGAAAATAATTATTAATTTGGAAGCTAGCGGGAATCGAAGAGTTCTCAAATTACTATTATTGAAATGTTTTATTCTAATAATATTTTTCTAATATAAATTCATGAATTGAAATACTGTAAACTTAAACTCGAGCAAAAGCATAAAACGTTGCTTGAGTTGAAAACATTCTAATAATAGCAATTTTTGAACTCTACGGTGGGTCTGAAATTTTGACTACGACCGTACAATATTACCTTAAAACAAAACTACTTAGATATTTTTAGGGTTCCGTAAAAACGGGACTTCACTACTAAGACTTCACTGTCCGTCCGTCTGCCTGCATGTCTGACACCAGGCTGTATCTCATGAACCTCGGTGCTATTTACAGATTATGTATTTCTTTTGCCACAACAACAAATCACTACATAGTATAAAATAAAGTCACTTTTCGCCGTCCCTATATCCCTATGTCCCTATATTCCTTTGTATGCTTAGATCTTTAAAACTACGTAACGGATTTTGATGCGGTTTTTAATAGATTGAGTGATTCAAGAGGAAGGTTTATGTGTATAATACATGCATAATATAGCCGTGCGAAGCCGGAGCGGGTCGCTAGTACTCCTATACAACATAGTACGGAACCCTTCGTGCGCGATTCCGACTGGCACTTGGCCGGTTTTTATTCACTTGGTTTATCATAGAACTGTGGAAGAGCTTTACGGTACATTAATTGGCATATTAACAAGTAACCCATTACTGCATAGACGTGCTTTAATAAATATTACTATTTTAACTACTTGTCGTATAGTTTTCATGTTTACTATCCTAGCAGACTCGAAATTTGTAATTAAGCTTTTAAAGTAGGCGTTTCTTGTAAAACCGGAAATTGGCTGTAAACAATTAAGTGTCTTTATTAGTAGGTATAAATTATTGTTTATCTGGTATGTGTCCCATATTCTTAAAATACTTCAATAAAAGGAAATTATCTCAATTCCGTTGTTTTTATATAAATACTAGCTGCGCCCCGCGGTTTCACCCGCGTAAGTCCCGATACCGCCGATTTCGGAATCAAAAGTCTATATCCTTGTTTATCCCCCTAAACTACCGCTATGCCTATTTTCATCCATATCGGTCCCGTCGTTCAACCGTGAAGAGGAAACAAACTTTCGGATTTAAAGCGGCGCCCATTTCCGCCCCTTAAAATAGGAAAATTGAAAATCCCTGAAACACGTGATCATTTATTTATAATAAGAAGATAGAATTCTAATTTTCAAGTTCCTACCTTTCAAAAATATTATACCTTCATACAAACTTCGACCCCCCATTTTCCCCCCTTAGGGGTCGAATTTCGTAAAATCCCGTCTTAGTGAGCACCTACGTCATAAAAGGAACCCCCATACAAAATTTGAGACTCCTAGCACTTGTAGTTTCTGAGATATCGTGATGAGTGAGTGAGTGAGTCAGTGATTTTCTCTTTTATATATATATAGATAGATTTTTTTATATACTTAAAACTTTGGAGTTCCGAACTCCAAACTATTTCAAAAACCTTTTTTTTTAAGGATAATGCTCGATTAGAAAATCAGTTCAGCAGTTTGGGTTTTCAATCAAAATAAGTGGAAAAAACATGTCATCCAAGTAAACGAAATTTCTGTTTTTTGCTTTTCTGTGAGTTTTTATAAAGACCCTTTTTAATTCCTTACCTCAAGTATAAAATACATAAATATTGCAGGACATTTTTACACAGTGCCATCTAGGCCCAAGCTAAGCAACTAGGCTTGTGTTATGGATGAATGCAATATGTCAAAGTCAAAACTTTGACATATTGCATTCATATCGTATTCATTGGCATTGGCCTTGTTAAAGTCGGTTTTCAATCCTTTGGAAATTTTACTTGTCTATCTAAAATACAGCACGTAGATAATTAAGTTATCAGTATCCCCATTCCAATTACCTATAAATAATGTCCCATACCATCCATTCCAACCGTGGCTTTATAACAATATTATTCCATGTAGGTATCATGAGATGATTTGAACGCAGGACTTTCGGACTGTACGACAAGCTATTGCTATAGCGCATTTCACTATGCCTATAGATAGTTACCTAAACAGTCATCTGCTGTCCTGCTAGCCTACGAAAAAGTAATAATTATCTAACCATATTTCATTTCACCTTCATATAGGTACATATGATTTAGAATTTTGTAACAAACTCGTTTTTCTTTTCCGAAAAATGCGTGTAGGTATCGTGTAGAATAGATATAATGGCCCATTTTATCTGTAGGTATATAAATCTGTATGTCTCAACGTAATATACTTAACTTTTATCATCAACTAGCTGTTGCCCGCGACTTCGTTCGCGATGTGGTTTTGGTTTATATGGAATGCCTAGCATTTTCCCGCATAGATACTATTTAACGTTCGGTGTAAGTTATAATAACAAAATAGATACATTGTTGTTAAGCTATATTTTTTGATTGATTTGGCAAAGGCACTTATGTAGGTAAGTAATATTTATATTTATTTATTTCACTCAAATAGAACATAATACACAACAATATAATAAGCTAAAACTAAGTTCAATTCATATTCGCACAAAACTTTCAACATCTTTGTCTTCCTCATCATCTCATCTTTGATTTTCTTGTAAATGAAAGTAAAAAAGAATTATTAACTAACCGTTGTCCCTCTATCCATATTTTTGTATTCATAATATAAGAGGTTATAGTATTTATAAACACCAACATCATGCAAAAAAAAAATAATCTATTTTGGTGCAAATAAAATTTTGTTTTTTATTTTCAAATATTATTAATGATTAAATATGAAAGGCCATTGGACAGAACAGATACTTATACATAAAATAACGGCCTTACCTATTGATAGCGGGCATTACGTTGAACAAAAAATGCTTTCACACCAAACATCTAAAACGTCTCGGAAACGGGGTATTTGAAGGAACGTGATGTCCTATGATTTTACAAAAGTGCACGATGCCCTTAGAGACCTATACCTATCGAAGAAAACAAATAGGGCCTTCACACCAAACTTCTAAAGGATACAGGGTTTTTAAGGAAACGTGATGTTCCATGATTTTCCAAAAGTGCGCGGTGACTTTATGCCAATAATAATTGTGTAAAATTACGGTATGCCTAGGGTTATTTTATTATGCTAAAACGTTTATGCCAAACTACAAAAGGACATTTTGTTTATGCCAAAAGTGTGGTGCCCATCTAAAACCTCTAAGCCAACCTCCAACTACTAAAGCGTCTGGGAAATGGAATACTTAAAGAAAAATGATGTCCTATGATTTTTCAAAAGTGTGCGGTCACTTTGAGACCCATACCCACCTAAATGAACAAAAAATGCCCTCATACAAAAACCTATAAAGCGTAAGGGCATTATTTATCCATCGGGTCTAAAATCACAGCGCAAAAAACATAACACTGCCACGCTCCCATACTGAATGTCCGGACCCTTTTTGCAATTTTCTGAATTCTAGACCAAATTTCCCAGATTTTCTTAATTAGGTAGCTAGGGCTACGTAATTTTAAAAAAATTAAAAAAATAGCTGTGACATACGGCAGACAGACAGACATGACGAATCTATAAGGATTCCGTTTTTTGCCATTTGGCTACGGAACCCTAAAAATTGATTTTTACAAACATACCTTATCTATTATTCACTTCAAAAACTTCAAAAAAGGAGGAGGTTCTCAATTCGTCGCGTATATTTTTTTATGTATAATTTTCGCCGATTACTTACTCGAAAACGCTTGAAACGATTTGGAAAATTCTTTTTAGGGTTTCGTACCTCAAAAGGTAACAAAGGAACCCTTATAATATCACTTTCTTGTCTGTCTGTCTGTCTGTCCGTGTGTCACCACCGATTATCTCAGGAACGGTTGGACTTAGCAAGTTGAAATTACTGAAGTCTATGGTCCCTATTATGTGTATAAAAATCAAGGTGTATAAAAACTAATGTACGGAACCCTCGGCCCGCGAGTACGACTCGCACTTGGCCCGTTTTTTTATTTTGTTTTTATTTTCTAAGGTGTCCGCGACTTGAACTCATAATTCAAACTATAGTTGAGCGCGATATAAGTGTAACATCGAGGAGGTCTTCGCTATAGGAGATCCGTAATTTTATGTAGTAGTACCTCTTTGTACCAACCTCATTTTCAGTTTCACGTAGGTAGTAGATATATGCAAACTATTTGGTTTTATGACAACTGTCATCTTGAGCCGAGGCATGTACCTGTACGCCTAGTATGACTTGTTGAAGCACTCGAAAATAAGGAACCCTTATAAGGTCACTCTCTTGTCTGTCTGTCTGTCGGTGTGTCACTACCGATATTCTCAGAGACGGGTGGATCTAGTAAGTTGATTTTTAGGAAGTTTCATAGTAAATACTCAATATAGTATGTTTGATCGAATACGTAACAAAGTAGTGCTAAGCGTACTGTTCCTTTTTGACGTTTGATTACGTTTTACACGGAAAAATATTTCGATTTCACATTTTTTAAATGTTTTTTTATCAAATATCATAATTATTGTATTAAAGTTAAATTGAAAAATACCCTAAATGTTAATCTGATATTTTCTGAACATATTGGTGTGGACCTCGTTGAAATCTGTTCTCTAGTTTATGAGATTACCTGGTTCAAACAAACAGACAAACAGACAAACAGACAAACAAAAATTCTAAAAACTACCCTATCGTGTTCAGCTAACGATTCTAAGACGACCTGTGTATTTTTTTTCTGGATATTTTACAATTACAGATTTTTTTATGTCTACAGATTTATTATATGTATAGATGAATAAGAATATATACCTACAATATTAAAATTAATATTTTAATGCAAATTAGATCAGTAATTTATTTCAACAGGTTTTAACCGTTGATTTAAAAAAGTCCGAAATCATTGTGTTTGTAATAAAGTAGGTAGGTATTTAGTTTTCAATTAGTGTTGTAATCGGGAGCTTTTCTTACAAAGAAAGCTCCAATAAAAACATTCAATTGTAAAGAAAACTTACGCATCTTTCTATAACAAATCATTTATTTCAGGCTACAAAGGCCCATAGATACATACTTTTTATGTAGACTAACATACATATTTTATAATATTAATTGAACTTGTTAAAATATAGCTTAGAGCTATGTTAGTAGCATGACACTACACTATAGTCTTAGTGCAGTGTTCTTATGGCATTAGTCCGCGTTAGCGACGGTACACCACGTCCTTCGACCAGAAGCTAATTAAAATAAACTATAATTAAAATTAGTTTAACTTTTTTTCTGTGTCTAACATAGTACCTACAGTACCTTTTTAATAATAACTATTCAAAAAATGCATTTAAACCCTCTAGCCGTTAGTCAATTTTAGATTTGAATAATTTCGGTGGAGCCATGCAGCGTGACATTTCAAACTTTACCAATGCAATACAAACACAAACAAACAGATTGTAAATACAATTCGATCGGCTTTAAATAATTTTGCAACGAATCAATAAATTGTGGACAAAAATATTGGCATTATTAAGTGTTCCCCGTAAAGTTCGATGCAGTTCGGCGGCAGTGTGGTCTGGGGTGGACAAAATCAATAGTCGGTACCTACGAATAGCTACCACTACATCCACGAAATCTGCACACATTGCGATTCTTTATTTGGCACACGCCCGCCCCGAGCACCCGAAATTATCTCCGGAACAGGTGGCGTCTACGATGAACTTTGTGCAGAGGGTCGAACAGAATTTCTATTACGAGGTCACTTAAACTGTAATGTATTACAACGTAAAGAACAGACAATATTTTCCGCAAAAAGCGTTTATGGATAGGGGGATGAACTGGTACAATACGATATTATACGGTTTATCACTTTCATACCAATATCGACGACCATTAAATTGTAGTCATACTCAGTGCTATAAAATAATATATAACTTCTACGGTTCTCTTTTTTCAATGTTTGATTTTGATGTTTTCTATAAAAATTAAGATCGACTTTCGTCTAGCTCTTCTTTTGTCTAGGTCCAGCTAGTTTATTTATTAGGTCCATCTAAAATTAAAAGACTTCAGATTATCTAGACAGATTTTAAATATTTTGAACTCGCACCGGTCATAAACAAGCCACTCTTGATTTAGAGCACAGATTAACATTTAGCAAAGAAAACGCCATGTAAGAGATACGGACAACTGAAGCATACTAAACGGTCAGCTATCAATCATATTTCCGCTACAGTTAAATAAAAAAAATGTATGTCACATTGCGGATGCTAAGAAAATACCCTAATAATAAATTAGCATAGGCCGTTATATTAGGATTGAGTTGGCTTTAATTAATGAAGAAAAAAGTGTCGCTTGTCTGCTGGTGTCACTGGCCTCTAACTTGGGAGGATACATTATTGAGGGACTGAGATCGTGAATTTACGGTCACAATCACAAATGATAAAGACTGCTCACCTAAATTATATATAAAATAAAGACAAAGGCATTATAAAAACCCAAAATTATAATATGTATTTACATATTGTAAGGTGCAAAATCTCTATGTATAATATCGATAAGTATGGACATAGGTGCATATGGATCGAATTGATATTTAAAGTCAGTTAATGTAAAAAAAATAAAAGTAACTTCCTAAGACAACATACGTACATGAATAGGTATATCTATACATGTACACATAAATAAAGCAAAAACTCTATGATATATATGATGTTAAGCTCTATGATAGCTTAATACTACACTCTGTTAGATTCTGAGAAAAATAACATGATCGCGTGCAGTGACAACTCTGTTACAGTTTGCTTTCCGCTTTACATTAAGGACCAACTAGGTTAATGTCTACAAGCGCACTTATCACAGCGCAAGCTAATTAAAACTCATGAGCAAATTAATAATAATCCAATAAGTAAAATATCTCTAATACTCTCTAGCTTTGGAAGAAATAGGCATATATTTGATAGCTTTAGGTTAAACTGTCTGGTAAACGAGTTATTCAAATCGAGACACCGTATGAAGTTTATAATCAATAATCATTCATGTTAATCAATTATTTACAGTGTCCTTCCGGACAATATAATTGGCAAAATCAAAGCAATAATTCGATGCATACATTGAACGTAACGGTAAGTTTGTTAATTGAGGTGCCGTTGTTTAGATAGGCATTACTGTTAATACGTGGTTAGGTAGCTATCTATTACAACGAGTTGATAGAGTAATTATGTCAAGGTGGGTCGGTTCGGTATTTGAAACGGGAACTTATTTCCGTCATCATTAAATATCAAATTAGTTCAATTATTCTTTTTGTAAAGATGACCTACAAACAAATGTTTAATAAAAGGCGTTGTTGAAAACAACGATTTTTGGCTGAAATAATCTAAGTGGCAAGAACAGCTGAACTAACATTCTTTGTATGAGGTACTCAGCTGTATAAAGTAGGTAATTTAATATTTTTGTGCTATATATATTATGTTTATATATAAATCTACCTACCTATCAGAGGTCATAGTAAATTCATCTTTTAACTGTGGCATTGATTATTTGATGACAGTAGCCAAGATTTAAATTTTGATGTGATTAGATTCCCGCATGAAATTTGTTAAATTAGGTTCTTGATCGTGTGCTTTTTGCTGTGAAAATCTATAAACTTATTTTAAATTCATGTTTTCTCGAGTGTTTGATTCGTCAATTATTTAAGCCTGTAATCCTTGACCGTGGGAACTTCTGATAGAACACACACATTGATATTTTCTAGCCACACAGGTGCAACGCAGTATTAAAATTACGCACCCTGGAAACAAATAAATCTACTTTCGATGCATCGTACATTTTGTACAAGTTACATATTCATCAAGCGTTCGTCTTTGTAGGATGTTTATGAATATCATAGAAAACACGCAATGTATGTAGTATTTAACTTGTCACATCGCAAAACTGCAGTCCGGTAGTAAGTAGCTGGCGGGAAAGGGTGGGGTCAGAGTGTACGTTTTTTGGGTATTTTGTTTGATAACGAAATTGTCAATAAGTAAATGTTCTGTACTATAATAATTTTTATATTTATATATTTTTATAATAATAATTATGCGAAATAATTATTACATCCGTCTCTATATATTGAAAATTCACACATAAACGTTCGTATGTACCTATGTGCCCTACTAAGAAACAGGTTAAAACGTGTCGGTATCGGCATCATATATTATTATATAAATATTCAGGCAAAACACCTACCAATCTTTATAATATTCAATATAGTTGGGTAAAAAGATGAGTACATTATAGTTACTGGTTTGTCTTAAATCTTCCTTTATTTTTTTGGGATTTATAGTAATTTCCTTTTACTTTTCCCATTATTATTAAACTTGAATAAAAATAAGTTACGATATATAGGATTAAAATATAAAAATAAGCTACAATTTTAATACATCCTACCTACCTAAATCATACCTTTTCCATATTTTTATTTAATTTTTGACAGCTCAATAAATTCCTATTTTAATTTCTTTAGAGAAAACAAAAAAAAAGTCCTGCAAAAGGCAGGAACGTCAAATACTAGTTGAGTTTTTCTTTCCCGCAAATTGTTTGTAAAACATATCCAATTAGAGATCGAAATGTAAAGATCTTTGGACACAACCGGCATAGTAATTTAAAATGCCGCTGTGCAGTTTGATACCCATACCTATTGATAAAAGGCATTACAATAAAAAAATAATATCTTTACACCAAACCTCTAAAACAGCTCAGAAACGGGATATTCAAATAAAAGCATTGTGACCAAGTATTTCTACAAGACGTATCACCGCGTCCTTTTCCGTGACACTTTTGAGGTTTGTTGTGTAGGCATAATTTTTTCGCTGTAATGCCCTCTATCGAAGGGTATGGGTCTCAAAGTGCACCGCGAACTTTTATAAAATCGTAGGATAAACGTTTCTTCAAATATCCCATTTCCGAGACGCTTTAGAGGTTTGGTGTGAAGGCATTATTTGTTTGTTGTAATGCCCTATATCGAAAGGTAAAAAACCACAGTCCATGAAGTATTTAATTTTTTGTCTATGTTTGCCTGTCATAATTATGTCAAAAATTAAAATGAAATATAGAAACAGTTATTTCTTAGGTTAAAATAAATAATCAATATCACATTATAACCCGCGCGCAATGAGAATGGGATGGAACCTTGTCAAAGTAAATCGAAAATGACAGAAAAGTAGCGTTAGAAAAAAAGTTCTGAATAATAATTAGGTATAAATTAGTTATTTGCACGGTCATAGTGTCGCGGATTTGAAACAGACCCATTAATTTAAAGAAAAATTATTATTGTCTGTGGTAGATTTTCCATGGAGCAATGGCGATTTCATTTAAAAAAATGTTTTCTCCAAAATTATAAATAAAACGAGCACATAAGGACTGTGCTTATTAAAGTGATTAAATAAACAAATAATAAATTCCGACCGTGGTTTGTGTTGTTATAAATTGTGGTTTGTTTTATTATAAATGCTAGATTTATGTAATTAATTATTGTGTGATTATTTTAGTGATTTAGTGATAATGAGTGGAAAATGGGGTAAAACTTTGAATAGTCAACCACCTCAAATAGTTCTGGCAGTCGATAGATATTTCGATCAGGAACGAAGTCGGTTTTTCTAACGCATTGAAAATGATGACATAGTTGGCTGTGGATCACGAATCTAGTAATTCGGGAATTACATTGTCAAGAGATCTTTTTGACGAACCTATGGGTTTGTTCAAAAATACAAAAAAAAAACAGCGCACTCCGGGAGTGCAGGCAGAAGTGAAAACTGTATATCTGTATAAAATCTCATCTGTCGAAATCTCATCTGTCGCGAGAACGGCTGAAAATGCTCACCCACAAAAGTGCCCAACGCGTCATAAGAAGTTTTCACTTCAATAACCGAACGAGCAACAAGCATATCTAAAACACGGTGTCACGCATCCGAGGTGAGGGAACTTTGGCTGCATCAACTTCATTTTTTTCAGAAAGCGATACTTCTGAAGAAAGTCAAAGCTCTGATGATGATTCCCATGAAGCACATATGAGTGGCATTGGGGAATAATAATTGGAATAACTAAAAAAAATATTCCTAAACATTATTATTGAAAGGATTACAACCATGAAACATTTTTGTGTATTTTTAGCAGACTTCAAAAAAAAAGGCGGTTCTCAGTTTGACCCGTATATGTGTCAGTATACATGTATGTTTGTCCGTGAAGTCTTCACATACAGTAGAAATGCCTAATACTATATATGTAGCTACACTAAATATGAATAAATAAAAAATAACTAATTACAACAAAACGAATTACCCATTATTCAGAACTTTTATGCTAACGCTACTTGAAGACGACCCAGTTGGCACAATGGTCACCATGCCGGACTGCCACGCAGGTACGATTCCCGCCTCAGACAAGTATTTATGCTTAAATATTTGTCTGTGGTCTGGTTATTTCTATGTATTATAAGTATATATTTACAAATTTTTATAAGTAGGTAGGTATTTGCTGATTTTATAAAACAAAGGTCATTCAGACCAAAAACAGTACATGAAACTTAAAAAATAAGTCAAATTTTAAGGTTACTGACCTCTCCGTGTAAGGAACAGCTGATTTTCAGGTAAACCTAACCTCAAAATTTTCGAAAAAAAGTTCGAATTTCTAAAAGTCGTAGAACAAAAGTTGTTGGTTTGGGTGCACAGAAGTAGCCCTCAACGGCTTGCTAGTATAATTTCCAATAACCCAGTATATGTAGTATATCCGTTGGCTAGCACGCATAACACAAGTCTAGTTACTTAGCTTGGGGCTAGATGGCGATGTGTGGAATGTCCTGCAATATTTATTTATATATGTATTTATAAACTGTCATTTTCGATTTACTTTGACAAGGTTCCATCCTATTCTCATTGTGCGCGGATTATACCTAGTTTCGACTCCTTGCTCGAAGAATAGGTACAATTACAAATTAGTTGTCGTGTGCAACACTCGCACCCCACCCTTATGCCAGGTCAAACAATAAATGTCGGGAAACAAATGGACGTGCTCTCACCTTGAATACTGAGATGACACTGTCAATTTTGCGCGCCGCGACATCTAATATAAAGCGAAATGTCACGAGCTACTGCTTCATACTAAAATGTATGGGCAGCGAGGAATGATTTTAACCAAAAAAAATATCTATGTTTCGGCATTGATTATTATTATTTGGTTTCAATAAGTAAAAAACTGCAATGATGAATGCATTCTCTATACTTTTGTCTCACAATTTAACCAAAAATATTTTCAAATATAACAACGAAGTAGCACAAATACTTAAAATAGAAAAGGTCGATTTCGATGTTTTTCATCAAAGTAAATAATTGTTTTTTCAAAAACTATGGATTATTTTCAAAATATCTGACAGTGAAACTGTAGACTCATCTAATAAGCTATCGAGAATTCTTTTTAGTGTCTTACAATGCAGGGAGTTCTTCAATATTTTTAAAATAGTAAATGACGTTTTTAGGGACTCGCCTCTTAAGCTTTTGTTTTGCACCTAAAATGAATTAATTTTTTTTTACTTGAATTAAAATACGTTACAAAAATAGAATTTTACGAATAAAGACTTGAACAATTTTATTGCTATTACAGTAGGTACCTATTCTATTGCAAAATTATTATAATGTATTGAAATTAGTTAGTAAGAATCGCTGCTATAGGAAGTATGCTTTGTTTAACGTCTAGCCAGTATTTTTTGCTTTTAATCCTGTAAGAACCAAATAAATAAAAATCGAGTAATTTAAATAACTTTGTGGCTACCACCCCTACCAGGACGCTGTATATGTGACATAGACTGCAGCGCAACAAGACGCGTTTTATTGTCTATGATGAACCTATTCATAAAGTAATCCAGCGAGCGATTGGATAATACTTATTTATTATCATAATTTACACATGAGTGGAGAAGAAGGAGACCTTTGTCCAGAAGTGGGATAATCCAGGCTTGTAAAAAAACATAATTTGCACAGCACCTGGGAAATTTGATAATAGGTACCTAAAGTACCTACCTATTCAAAAACGGTTTCTAATACATTTTGGCCACAACTACTAATTTTATCAATAATTATACATGATCATATCTATTATTGGCCTTTTATATCTAATCTTGTGATTTATACAGCACCAGCAACTTTAATCTATGCTGTTCAGGATGCTGTAGTGCCTGGAACATATTAGGTGGAGTAGGCTTGCAAGCCTACATATCTATATACGAAAAAAGTTTTAACTTAGGTAAGTACACAGAAGGCGCCAAAAAATGTATGCATACTGTTATTTGACAAGGTAAAAAGCAAGTCACAGGGAAAAGTCATCGGCATTTATTTATCATAACATATTTTTGCAGCTTTTAAATATTTATGCAACTTTTACTTATTTCTGCTTACTGTGTTTTAATTAGTACCTTCTCAAACATGCATGGAAATATTGTCATTATAATCGATAAAAGAACACGCGAAGTATCGAATTTACGGACAAAGAATGAATCCATTGCAGGAGCGTTTTTTTGAATTTGGAACATTACAACGCTCCGGTGAAACGGCGTGCTAGGGTTACTAGATACTCTTTGATTTGATCTCTTTTTAACAAAGTTTATCAAAGTCTTAATAAAGTAAGTTACAGTACATGGCTGTATAGTCATAAATGCGTTTGACTTTCGGCACAACTGATAAATAAAAAAATAGGGGCAAAGCTAAAAATTCGTCTTGATTTGTTATTTACATGCAATAAATATTCACGGAGATGAAGATGTTGCGCTGGATGTGTGGAGTGACGCGAAAGGATCGCGTCAGGAACTGCCGCATCCGGGGCAGCCTTCATGTCCGAGACATTCAGATAAATTGCAAGAATGTCGCCTACGCTGGTACGGTCACATCTTGCGAAAACCGGCTAGTTACGTGAGGAACAAATGTCTTGCCATGGCGCCTCCGCCGGGCCGTGGCAGACTGGGTAGACCCAAGAAGTGCTGGCTTGACGTCGTAAAGGGTGATATGCGTGCAAATGGCCTTACTAACCAGGATGCCGAAGATCGTGCGAAGTAGAGGCGTAAAAGTAGGAAAGCGGACCCCGGGCTCCCGAGAGGGATGCAACCGGAAACATCGCTCGGATGATGATGATACAATAAATATTCAATTTAATAATTATAATGAGTTTCAACGGTTCAGAGAGTGAAATGGAGATCAGAAGCCAAATTGGCAATGGAAAACATGCGTCCAGCGAAGTTAAAAGAAAAATACATGAAAGTACCTAAGTATATTATAAAAATTTTATGAGTTGGAATAACGAGAAAAAGGTATGTGTTATTTCCTTGCATTCTTTTGAGAAAAGCACTATATATGCCTCGGCGGAAATGGCAATTGCCTATTTCCCGGCCTTTACAATAATTTACTATCAGTACCTGAAAATGTTTAGACAAGCCATTTGCAATATATTTATCTATACATATAAAATGCTTTGTCCTGAATGACTGACTGACTGACGGATGAACGCATAGCCTAAACCGCTGATCGTATAGACCTGAAACTTGGAGGATGTGTTCTTTGTATGACGTATTATATAGGCATCCGATAAGAAAGGATTTTCCGAAATGCTACCCCTTAGGGGTTAAAAAGGGGGGAGGCAAAGTTTGTATGGGACAACGTGATTCCTTGGTCCATTTTTGAGTACTACCCGGACGAAGTCGCGGGCAAAAGCTAGTTGACCTATATAATTTGATATAAAATACTTTTCATCCATAAAACAGCTCGATGAAGGTCGTCCTTAAAGGGATCTTAGGTTATAATAAATTTCTGTTTTGTCCAAATAAAGCGTTCATCTAACTATTTTTTAATATTGTAAGTAATGTCTTTACATTCTGGACCCAAAAAAACAAAACACCATAAGACCACTGTGAAGCTATAAATTTCCATACAAAAAGCGGTAACGTTTTCCCCCCATAAACGAAGTCCAATTTTGATTTTTGATAATTTTTGAAAATGTTCTAGATCTAATTGAAAACTAGGTTTAACCGTTTTTATTTTAAAGAAATATTGCCTAAGATAAAAGTTATTAGTATCTGATATCTAAAATTTTGACTTAAAAACTTCATCGAGCGTTTCAATTGTTTCTATTAGACTAAACTGAATTACCAAAAAAGAAAAACATAAGTATAAATCTAGAATAAGTTGCAGTGAATTAAATGAGATATTTTTTTTCAAATTTATTTCATTTTTTGAAGGATAAAGGGGTAAAAATGGTACGGCCCGCAACATTATTTGAAAAACAAAATGGGGCAATTACGTCCGAACTTAAATTCTCCCTATGGCACGATACGGGTTTTTTTTTTAAATACCTACTCGCGCCGCGTAGCGAGAGCTCACGATTCTGTTAAATAGGTACCTATACTCAATATTTAGTAGTAGGTCTAGGTAGTCCAAATCTATTGTTACTATAGTGCTTACAGAGCATTCTTATACCTTAATTTTTATACTCTATTTTACAATGTGTGTAGACTAGGCATTGGGGATGACACGCTAGAATAAAACAATGTTTACAGTTATGTCATCTTTTAAGGTTCCTGCATCACTGTGGTCTTTAAAACCATAATAAAATGTTATAACAATAAATTATGAATAATGTGTTAAAGTGTCACACTTTGACTATAATAAGGGTTGCCATACGTCCCATAATACGGGACTGTCATCAAATTAAGTATTTTGACGATTGATCCCAACTATAGGTCTAAGTCTGGTTTAAGTAGCCGTTTATTCATTAATCTTCGACTGAGTTGTGTCACATACTACTATAATATTGCATTTAAATGTTATTTTATCAATTTTGTTGACAACTATTTTAGGACTAAATATTGTTATTCCTTTAATTTTTTTTTTATTTTGTTTTTTTTTTTCCTTAATATAAGTCTTCTATTCGTCACACGTCACCATAACACAAGCCCAGATCATCAATATTATTATTAAATACTCTGTTTCCTAACGGTTACGGACGCGTCATGGTCATGTTACCATGACGCATGATGGTACACAATATTTCGTCAGACACTTTTTGTGAATGCAGTTGTTCCATCAATTTATTAGACGTTATCACGTCAAAAAAATCTTTTGGGTAAGTAGTTATAAAGCTGCGTTCCATCCAGCATTGAATTTGTAGAATTTTTCTGGGCAACAAAAATGTTACAGTGCCTCGTATTGATTGCAAACAGTTATGGCAACCCTAGCCATAGTATATATTGTAACTGAACAATATACATACTTAACTGATAATGATGTGTATGAAATTACTACTGAGAAACAGTACAGAACACACGCCTTCTATTTGTTGTTCAATGTGAGTATTACTTGAATAAAGCACAAAAATTATGTCCACTGGGCAAAAGCTTTATTGAGATTAATTAGTAGAAGTATACTTATATTGTATACAGTATATTGTAGGTACGTAGGTATCTGATGTAGTTGTTCATAGCCGAACGGTGAGCCTACTCTGCCGTAACACGGTTATTAAACTAGTGCGGAGGGTAGTTATCATTATTTCGATTATATTAGAATCGCTCCCAAATACACTGGCAAATGAGGTAATGCAAGATAACACAAGCTTTATTCGATTAAAACAAACAGCTCCAAGAGACCTTCTGGAGTGAAACGAATATGGGTCTTCACTGGACGGACACCATGCATAAGAAACTCACTCAATCCGCCTAACCAGTTGCTGAATGTCTTAGGAACAGATTGCAAGGTAAAATAAAAACAAAAATAAAAAAAATCTTCCTTGAATCAATTTTGTTGTGTAAATGTTATGTTAGCCTCAAGCTAACTGGACTTGTGTTATGGGTGCTAGACAACGGATATACTACACATATACTTTTCTTTTGTTAATATATAAGCATAAATACTTGCCTGAGGCGGGAATCGAACCCGCAACCCTGTGTTTGGCAGTCCGGTATGGTGACCATTGTGCCAATATGGTCGTCAAATTCAAAGTCCTAACTGACTGACTGAATGATATATTAACGGACAGCTTCAACCAGTTTAACATACAGATAGTTATATCGTAGGCATTCGCTACGAAAGTATCTTGGAAAATTCAAACCCTACGCGGACGAAGTCGGGTGCAAAAGCTAGTTATCCTATTAATCATGCAAGTACTTAAGATCATTAGCAATTTTTAAATTAACGAAGATAATTTGTCGAATGAAACGAATTTGAAACAAAGTAAAAATGACGAAGTTACATACATTTTTCTTCTTACTCATGTAATGTTTGCTATCAACTCAGCTAAAGTATGATTTGCTTGCACTAAAGGTCATCGCCCACTGTCTTTGCTCGAAGCCCACTGTAGGAGCTTATCAATTTACATAAGCTCCTCTAAATTCGTTTTTCTCAAAAATAATATGCAATTTTAATTAATCTGCTGATCTAGAACGTAATTTTTCAACTACTAAAACTTGTAATTAACTTTTAAGTGTGTCATTTATGAATTAACCGTCAATTTTTGTAAATTGCAATTAAATTTGAACAGAAGAACAGAAAACAACAACAACAGAGAACAGAGAATTTGAATTTGGACAGTTTCAAAAATACCTAGTTAGAAAATTATGTTCTGGAGCAGATGTTGTTTTGTTACATAATAGTAGATTATGCATCAAGGGCGTAAAGCAATGTCTTATGTTGTGGGTGGCATATTGAACCCCGAGTGTAACGAGGGACTCTCGGGTTGACTCCCGAGCAGAGCGAGGGAGTTTATAGTTTACTCCTGAGCGAAGCGAGGGAGTTAAGTAGAGTCCTGAGTGAAGCGAGGGGTTCAAGTCGCCCAAGACGAAGACATGCTTTATTCCGAGGTGCACACTCTACTTTTCATACCGTCAGTCCAATTTTTTTTTTAATTCTTGTGGTGGCCAGTTCCCTACTTGAAAAAAAACCAGTTAAAAAAATGAAGCAATTGCAATGAGATGGTAGCATGATGATAAATATTTGGTAGGTATTATAGGCAAAACCTGTTTGCTTAGACTTAACATAACAATCAAAATAAAAAAAACATTAATCGTGGCCTGCTAGATTTTTGTAGACCAATCAAATGACTTATTATAAATAAAACCTATTTGCTGAAACCTTCAAAATTAAAACCAAGAGTTTTCACACGAATTTCAACGTTCCAAATTCAAATCACTTTATTCCCTCGGGAGTTTCATACAACATTATCTCCCTTGGGAATAAAGTCTTGCTTTAAGTTTAAGGTTAATAGGGTTTTAATCCGTGATTAAAGTGCTGCAGGTGTGAAAAACAATGTTGCATTTCGATTTCCTACTCAGTATTTTTTTTAATTGAAATTTTCCGGTCATTCGAGTAACATTAATAACATTAACCTTAAGAGAATCATGAGTTTTCGATACGCGGCGCGAGTAGGTATTTTCAAAAATGACCCGTATCGTGCGAAAGAGAGAGTTTAAGATTGGACGTAATTGCCTTCATTTTGCTTTCAATTAATGTTGCGGGCCGTAACGTTTTTACCCCCTTTATCCTTCACAAAATGAAATAAATTTGGTCTCATTTTATTCACTGCATCTTATTCTAGGTTTATACGTTTTTCTTTTTTGTAATTCAGTTTAGTCTATTAAAAAAACAATTGAAACGCTCGATGCAGTTTTTAAGTAAAAAATATAGATATTCAGATACTAGGCAATATTTCTTTAAAATAATTAAACCTAGTTTTCCATTAGATCTAGAACATTTTCAAAAATAATCAAAATCGGACTTCGTTTATGGGGGGAAAACGTTACCGCTTTTTGTATGGAAATTTACAGCCTCACACTGGTCTTAAGTAGGTATCTTTTAGCGCCTCTCAAGCCATCAAGTTTGAATAAATTGGATGTGTAACAAGCCGCGAGCTTTATGTGCTTCAGCTATTATTGTCAAGTGTTTCCACAATACTTTCTGTTAGGGCGGGCGGTGTAGTTGTGGTGTCACAAACAGCAACTCTACAGTTCACATTTAATTCAGTGGGCTCGGGTCCGCATTACTGTCAATACATTACTTTTTATAAATTTGTTTTGTCATGCACTTAATGCATAGAGATACTCCCAGGCGGAATTATTTGTTCGACGGCAGAAATCAGCAACCAAACTGCCCTGCCCTTCACAGAAGTCGTCAAAAGTGTCTATTTGTTACGTTTTCACGACTAAACCGATTTGAATAATTCTTAGTATGGAGCTAGATGGGACCTTGAAGAAGGACAAAGGCTTTTTTTATCCTGATCCTGGACTTATTCAGATGAAACCTTGCAGTTAGTATACAATATGTTAAGTAAAATATTCATTTTAGTCATTCAGTATAGGAGAGATACACATTAATAATATTTAATAACTAGCTGCGCCCCGCGGTTTCACTCGCGTAAGTCCGATCTTTCTCAGCGTTTAAACCTTCCCTGGACTACGACAAACATTTCAAAACCGAAATCTTTTAAATCGGTTCGTGCGTTCTGGAGTTATAGCGTCAGGAAGGAAAACCCGACTTATTTTTATATAGTAGATATGTTAATATTTAATATAGTTCCGCTAAAACTACGATCACATGAAAAAGCCTCAATCATAAAGCGATGCAAACGTAAACGCATTCATTTCTTTTTGGCTGTCTGGATGTGTCGAGCTTGATTATGTGAAATATACGGTAAATAATGATTGTGTAATAACCAACATCGGGGGTCTCTATGCCACAACAACCACGTGCCGTTGTTGAAGTTGTTATCTTTGTACCTAAATATTATCTACAGCCTATGACGGTTGGATTATTTATCTTATAATTATTCGTAACACGTGCATTGATTAAGAAACGGTCACGACAGGTTACTGAGCTCGTTGGTGAGAATTTTGCTAATTGGCTGTATCTTATAGATAAGCAATAAAATCAATGGGCAGGACACCGGCTGCATCTTCAATTTATGCCGATGTAGATTCGCGATGCGCTGGGGTCCAAAGCCGCTCCGGCCCCCGCCACCGGACTTCATATTTATACGCTAAAGCGGACGCCGCAAAGAGTTCAAACGTGTGTCGGGCGCTCAGAATAGTAGACGATCGAGAGAATCGCAACGCGTGGGTAGACGAGTAGAGGGCGAGTGCAGTGTGCAAGTGCGACGTGCGTGCGGGTCGTGTGTCGCTGAAAGCTCGCGCCTGCCGCGAAGCCTCCACAGCGAGCGTCGAGCAGGGCATCGCGCGAGCGCCCGCCTCGCGTCAGTGCCGGCCCGGCCGCGCCATAAGCACCACGCTCCGGCAATCATTACGACACACATTGGACACTGGACACACCACATATATACCTACCATATTATATATTGTAACAAGTACTTTGCTTGCATTGTATCACGACGCACTCACAAGTGATCAACAATATACTTAGCTAACGTGAACAAGTGGTAAGTTACATTTTTTTATTAAAATTTCTATTTTTATAATATTTATTATATTAAATAAAATAATTTACTTAATAAAATAAAACTAAGTATTTACAAAAATAATTATAAACAAACAGTCGCCACTCAAGCGAAGCGTCTGAAAAAGCCGGTATCAGCGAGTTTGTCCGTAGCAACTTACACTTAAGAAGGAAACAAGATTATTCTGGATGTATATTTTTTTACTCCATTAAATACTTAGATTTATAAAAAATCAAAGAAATCGATGCTTTCATATTAACTTTCTAAAAATATACATCATACAACAGCTTTTTCAGCATTCCTGAATTCATGACATTGGAAGCCAATTAACATTTAAATATTATGAATGAAACATGTTCTATGAGTATAAATAATATTTACTTATCTGTTGTATTATCTATAGGCTCAGATAATATTTAATTTATTAGAGTATTGTAAAAGTAGCTATTGGTTACTTATATCATTTATCCAAAATTATTATTTTCAACCAATAAGATTCCCATAATGGTGTATTGTGGCCATACTCCATTAGTGCCAAATTAATATATTTATATAATTTATTATTTTGGCATACCTATAAATCAAATTATTTTATTTAATAATACCGAAAATAATAGCATAACGTGAGTGGAATTGATGTAGCCGTGTGCATTTAACGAGCGTAGCAGATTCAATATTTCACAGTCACCACCGATAATCATTCATAAATGTACTTACAAAGTAAATTGAAATAAAATCAATCTCTATGTATGCGTAACCTCCAAAACACTCAGATTTTCATTTAAGACAGTAAATATTTTAACACAAAGTTGAAAGCTGTTAAAGACACGAGAACGAATTATTCCTTAAAATCGCTCACCAGAGAAAAGAGGCTGTAAACGTGTATTACCTTTTTACGAGACAAAAGAAGCATAAGGAAAAAAACATAAAATATAAAGTATGTACTTATCTGTATAAAATTAAATTATGTTCACGGTTTTTATAATATAATATAAAACTGGGAATATGTTAGGCTTTAATTAATAAACTCTAATATAACCAAAAATAGGAATTTCTATATTATTTATCGTCTTGTAAAATAGTAGGTCCCTATATGCAGGGAGAGTAAATTGTATCAATGTTTATCTAAACTCAATCTCAAGTCTTTGATTCTCAATTCTGTTAGATAAATGCTGAGAGTATATGCAAATATAAGATTCCTACTTTATTAAGTGATTTTCCCTGAGTTTTTGCATCTACAGTGTCATGATTACGAATATTATACAAGCCGCATAAATTACCGGGGTAATTTGTATTATGACCAGTTGCGCATCGCCAAGTTAATCTACCCAGACTATGGGTGTACTTTGTCCCCGTTGTTGTCATTGCCGTCATATAAATTGTTCTCCCCTCGACGCAGGCGGTCGAACTTTATTCACCTGTTATAACTTTAGCAAAGTTTACCCTGTGCCAGCTTGTTTTTGTTGTTTCCCTTCCGCTAACCTAACGAAGGTATTTTGCGAGAAGCGTAACCTGGCGTCTTTTGTTTACTCTCATTATTTTCTAAATTAGAATATGGGTGGTATACGCGTAAAACGAAAATTAAGATATTTAACTAATAGATACTATTTAAAGATTTTACTCGATAAAATGGTTTCTAAAAGAAACATTTCCTTAAATATTTTGTTCTCAAAGATTACTTTGCCTTAAAGAAAAATAATAAAACTTAAGATGTAACCAGTAAATGGTGTGAAGACATTACGAGTGCGAATCCATCGGCTGTTGCTCGGTTGATTGCGCAAAGCTCTCGGCGAGTTCAAGTCCAGGGTGAAGGTTTTGTGCCCGGCCACGGTCGCATCCGCCGCACACTTACCGCACTTCTATTTCACGACTGTCTCATTATCTCCTATTATAGAATATACCACGGTATACAACCTTAACTATCCTAATTTTTCCTCTAGTTATAGAGAAATTGCAAATTACAGTGCTTGTATGACTTTTTAACAATAGGAGAACACGATTACACTTTGATTACTGTTTTACGGTTTAGTCAAAACAAAAAGTTAAACTATGGCTAAACGTGTCACATTTTATCGTTTTAATGGCTCCATAGAATTTTCTTTAACTTACTATTTAAGATGCAGTCATAAGATAGATATCGTGCCGTTGTATCAAGCCGAAAGTATATACCCGATATTAATCACATTAGCACAATAAAATTGTAAAACTGTGGTGTTGAGTTTAAAAGAAGTTCAATAAATCCCTACTCTTACAAAATGTGACTTAACAAATTTAAATAAAATTCCATGTAAGCAGATTGAATTGTAATCATAGCGCAAGGTCGGCGCGTATCCGATTCTTTTGTCTTAACGATTTGCACTTAACGCAAGGAAATACGGCTTGTTGACGGGAGCTAAGTGACTGAATGACGATCTTCCTCAACTCCACACGGCCGTGATGTTCACGCTTCTAAACTAACATACTTTAACATTTAATCACAAAAAATGAAACAATGCAAATGTTTAAAATACCTAATTTGAAAAGAAAAACCACTTGTCACCGTTCTCGGCTCGGTCGGTCAGCAGCGGTGGTATGGAGTAGGTTCTTTTCCAGCAGAGATTTAGCTCTTTAGTATATAATTATTATTGAATTACGGTTCTTTTTAAATAATTGTAATTCAATAATTAATGTTCTAAAGTCGTGTAAGCAGTGTTCGGTGAGTCTAGTGACTCGGCGTCGGCATTAATGCGTTTGCACGTGAATATGCGCGCGCGCGGGTCCCGGCGTGACAGAATGCGCTGGCGATGGCGGAGCGGTGCGTGTTGCGGGCGTCCAGCTCGCGCGCGTTGCGTAGCACGGGCCCGCTCCCGCACCTTCGTCTTACCTACACCCCGTGTCCGTCACTTCTTACGTCCTGAGAAAATGGCAACTTTATGGGGAATTGAATCTGGGCCTCGGTGATGCCATTGACCCGCACAACCTGCCACACTCGAAGCACATGTCGTGTTGCCATTCACATTTAGTATTTACTCGCATACCTTTCTCAGTCAGTATATAGGTTTATAGGCTCGTAAGAATCGAAGCAACAATGGGGCGGAATGGACAATATGATTTTAATGACGATTGCGGTGAATTAAGCTTGCTACAGGGTGACTATTGGCACAATGAATCATATCTTTTTGTTTCTTTATTAACTTTGTATTTGTGCTATTTTCTCTGTTAGTAGACGGATTCATTTCTAAGTGCAATGCGTTGTTGTCTGAGAGTAGGCGCAGGCGCTCGCTATAGGAGCCGAAACCGTTATTGTACCACAAAAATGTCGCAAAAAAGCTCGTAAACCGTTTCTGTTTCACTAGTTATATTGTAATACTGTGACGTGACGTGATAGTACAACTTTCGGTGAGTACTAATAGATTTGTAACCAAACACGTAGGTATAGGTAGAGGCATCTATTAACTAGATGATACCTACCTAATACTATAGTATTTTACCTAATATATTATGTCTGTTGGGTGGATAATTATTTCAATAAAAAAGGAAAGACGATAAAAAGAGAAAAATCAATCTAACTTGGCTAATTCACCGACAAATTCCAGAGAGATAAAAAAATCTTTCAATTTGCGGACAATGAAAAAGTATTATTTCACAAGTTGATGTTTATTGGTCTCCAATGGCAAGAACAGTGGTGGAGAACGTGTAAGAAACCTCGACACGGCTCACCACCTGAATATCAATATCGGAATATAGCCAAGTTGCGATGCGCCGGCAACAATGACCGATAAACGGAAACACTCGAATATGACCCTACGCGGTCTTTCTTTAAAATTCACATTAAACGATAGCAAGTGGTCTTAGTACTTGGTGCCACCGAATGGAATGTAGGTTATGATGTTATTTAGCTCGAGTTTTTTGCCGGTCTAAGTTTTTATTAGATACAATAGAGCTCAGATATCTCCTTTCGCGTCAATCAGATTCGTATAAGGCGTGAAAGTACTGACGTCACTGCGCTAAAAGCTGTTTTCAAAATTATTTACCCATGGCTATTACCGTGCTAGATACCTACGTGGGAATTAACATCACCTACATTTTTGTTTAGATCGTTTAATTCTGTGCCGGTCTCGATGATTATTCTGGTAGAGATTAAACATTCCACGACCGACTAGTAGAGGTGATTTTTAGTTCATTTTATTGATACGAGTAAATCAGTCAATCCATAATTTTTTTGTACAGAGTCGTCTAATGGTACTTAAGCAAGTTATATTTCACACGTAATATCGGGTTACAGGCTCATATATGCAAACCTCAATGGTGAGTCAGCTTGTGATTGAACAACGCTTATTTATTTATTTTAACATTGAAACCAAGTTGAAAAATGTTTTTTCGACTGCTCCAGTAAGGGTCCCATTTTCAGCCAAAGGGTGTATTCGCTATAGCGTCGTGATATTTTTTTCTACGTGAATGATTAGGGTATCAAAAGATGCGTATTGACAGGGGATTTAATTTTTTGTGATATTCTCAAAATCCCATTTAGAAGTGTTTTAAATTTAAATTTTTAATTTGTCATTTAATGTTTCGTTAAGCTGTTTTATTATTTTCTTCGAAAAGTGAAATTTTTTAAAAACGTGTAGGTAATTATGTAAAAATGCGTTTTTTTAATGAGTCATTTAACGATGAGTAATGGAATTTCAATATTTTATTTTCTTTTATTATTGGCCCCATTGTAGCTTTTAATGGGGTAAGCAGGATCGCTCAAAAAGTTCATGACTATTTTAAATACTTATCAAATTATTAAAAAACTGTAACATTTGACTTTCAGACCTCATATACTTTCATTTTTGCTTAAAAGACCCACGTAATATTTATAAAACTATTAGCTTCTTTTGTTTTAAAACTCATAATAATTTATGAATGAATCTTAACAGTGCGTGTGAGATGCGTCAAAAGATGCGTTTGCTACCTCCTTAAAGAGCCTAGTTCTATGCCCACGCTCATAGCACCCACACTCTAAATAACAAGACAAATAGACATATCCACTTTACCATTTACCGAGTAAAAATTCTCATGTTTTGTTTGAATAGGTCTTTTACCAATTAGTATTTGTACCGATATACATGACGTTTGACTGTGTTAAGGTTTGTCTGTAGCACTTAGAGCACTTTGTGTTGCATCCGACACCCTTCTGGACCAGAGCGAAGTGTGAGAGAATAACAACTCCACATAAGCACCTAACCCATTGTTTGTATACAACAACTGAATCTAACGAGTTTTATGTGCATTAAAAACAATTTTAAAACACATATCAAACAATTAGATACCTACCTATTTTGGAATGGATGCATAAAATATTTTCGCCATGACAAATGGTTGAAAAAGGAAAACATAAAAGCAAATGACATGAGTGGGACGTTTTTCAAATACAAATCAATTTAATAATGTGTTGGATATCCTTTACCTCCTTTCGCAATCGAAAAACAAGAATTTGGATCTTATAATTTACCTACATGTGTCATTGGCGCGTCGCAGATTACGTCCTATATTCGTTTAATATACTAAACAGGTCAATGTTCTCTAAACATTAATAAAATAAGAAACTGTTAAAGGGGGAAATCACGGCTGTCTAAGTTTGCACCTACGTGAATCAGAGTCGGTATAACTCTTCATAATGTCCAGATTGTTTTATGGTGCGGAACGTGCGAAGTCATTGTCCTACGTGTGGCCAAGGCGCATAATATCTACCACCTCCTCCGTTTGCGCTGCGGTTCACTGCCACCAAAATCATTTTTAACTCCACAGTTTTCAAGACTATGAATTCGCAAACAAAACCTCCTAATGCAATGATTTACAGGTTTTAGTTTACCTTATGTACTAAATCTATAAACCTGTAAATAGCTTTTAAACCCATTAAATTATTTACGCAAAATGATATCCTATGATAAAAACAGAGAAAAAAAAACAATTTCCTTTCATTAAATTGCAAAGAGCTACAAAAAGAAAACACGTTTTGAAATAAATGTACTACCGATAAAGTATTTATTCGACCCTTAATACCTATTCTTTATTTTCCTTTAATCTCGAGAGAGAGTCTTTGGGAAGTAATATGTCAACTGTATCCCCACATTAATTATTCACACTCGGATATGTGTCCCTCGAAAAGGAAAGGTCTCTAATGTGAGAAAATATTGTCAAACGGAAAGTGATGATATCGTAGAATAAAACAATGATAGTTTTAAAATTATCATAAATATCTATTTGTTTATATATTTCTTTATACTGAAACTGGAACTAAGTAGTTTTTTAATCAATTAAAAACCGACTAAATGTCATTAACGTATTCATAAAACAAAGCAAGCACTATGCAAACTACTATCCATTCTTAGTTTTAATTACTGGCTTTAGTTATGGGCTAAGTTAGTACGCGCTAATTAACAGCACTATGCACTCAATCATAATTAGCTACAGAATATTACGATTTTTTATTTCCAGGTATAAGAAAAGGGTTTAAAATTTTGAAGGTTTCACCGTTAATGTAATTGTTGAGTTTAATTAATATATTTAACTCAATTCGAAGTAACTTCCTGCTTTGTGGCGCTTCCCTGAGTCTTCTTCAAAATTCGTGATCCGACATTTTCACCTTGAAAGCACATAGGCTTTTTTCATCGTCTGTTTTTTACGTCAATAATGATAATTTTATAAGTATATTCATTCAATATCTTGATGTTAGAGCTAATCACGACTGTTGTGTTGTGGTGCCTAAAAAATTGTATACTTTATGGCTTCTATAGAATTTTATAAACTGACGTAATAACTTCCTTACTTTAGTTTTGCTATTTACATATTATGCGACTATATTTTCAGTACAGTTCGAATTAAATACACATCAAATAGTATAAGTACCTATTCAATAGGTTTATTTTGAAACAAAAAATATCGCGTGCAACAAAATAGATATGATTCAGAGGTTTGCTGTTTTATAATATGTAAGGTAAAAAGTTATATCTTTTTTGACCGACCATTAATTATTAGTAAAGTATACCAAATTGTTACGAAAAATACATTTCTTGTTTGGATAAATCTTCAAAGTAAAATAAACAAATAAATACCGATCTCACGAAGCAAGCAAAAACAACAAAAGTAAACTCATATCTTATTTAGATGTAAATCTCTCAAAGATGTCAAGGGGTCAATTTCTTTGCCGAACAATTGAGATGGACAGCTAGCCGTAGCGATAATGTAGAACCACGGAGGTGTATTCGATTCGTTTCAACTTAATGATAAATATTTGCGATAAAACCACTGTTGTTGCACGTTTTTTTATAAACGAATATTTAACGAACTATTCAAATGTTGAATATATACCTATGAACAAACGGGTAGGATTAGAGGTGCGAATCAAGCAACACGATCTGTGTCAACGTGCTGATTTTACCTGTGTTAAATCGCTATCATATTATCATTTGGAAATGAATTGTAGCTATTATAAAAGGGTCCTTAACATTGGACCGTGAGAAAATATTGAACGCGGTATTGACTCGCCATCGATTACCTACGAAACGTCGGTTATGGGTAAGTGAAAGAATGGTAAGTAGAAATGTTGGCCCTCGCGAGTCGCGAGCATTCGAGCAGAGTGCCCGTTGCGCGGGCGCGGCCTGACCACCGCCATTGTAGCTCCAACTTACTAAATCAATATTTGCGCAGATGTCGGCACAAGAGCATGCTTGCTTGTAGCGACCTAAAATTCATACAGCTTATATGGCAACGTTAGCGGTAAATTTTCTCGGCAGCCACTTGTAATCCTTCAAATGTGGGTCGGTGTTGCACGCATAGTCTGACCCCAGCAACCGTGCTCTGCTGAAGGGTAATTCATTCAAATCTATGCTCCAACTTCCATCTCAATAACTTTGATTCTGCCTTTGCCTCGTCTTGGATTCCGAGAGTTCAATCTTCTGAAATCTAAGCGTACATTTTTCCCAATATCGATAAATAAATTCGTGAAATTCAAATTCTATTAACTGTGCGCGTTAGTTCCTTTTTAAATTCCAAATTCCTTTTCGGTATCTATATAATCTAGTTCTTTTTGATGGCTTTTGATGTAAAGTATACCACAAGCTACCCAGAAAAAAGGCTATCCAATACCCGATTTAAAAAGATAAAAAATTTTTAATTGCATAGGTTACAAACAGTCAAACTTATTATTATAGACCCCTCACAGAAAACTCGAATCCAACAATCACCATTCTGTTTGATTACTTTGTTATAACCTCCATAATTATATGGATTGCAAGTAAGTAAAGACTTGATTTCCTTTTAATTTGCTTCCAAGTACACACTCTTTGTCCATTCTTCCTTTATTATAAGTAGGTAAGTACTAATTAGATAAAATTCAACTTCAACTCTTAGAAATGGTTTAATTATTAATCTAGTTACTTATCACAGTTTGAACAAAGACATCGGCCGGTATGTTAATTTAATTTTTTGCACATAAATTAAAGCCTTATAACATAAATAACTTTTCGATTTGAAAGAGGTAATAAATTCTTGCTTTTACTCGGGTGCTCAATGGGAGGCTTCTCATTTTTGAAAATAATTACCCCATCTCATAAGAAGTGGCATTTCTCATTACCGGTTTGTATTTATGTTAAATTAGTGAAGCACTATTTATCTACTAGGTGCAATAATCCTTTAGTATGGAGTGTAATGAGCTATAACTCTCTGGTTTACGAGCAAAGATAGCAGTACATCAGCCTGTAACTAGGAACGAACACTTCCACTATGTACAAGTGCTAGTATACTTATGATGTACATACAATAACAAACAAGTATAAGTGCTCGAGATTATAATTGAAAAAATAGTCTTTTTGACTTTCATTTTACGATTCTCTATTCGGATCTGTAAAGCTAATAATGATAGGCTCGAAGTGCATCGTTTAATATCATGTGATAATTACTGTCTCAATCACTTATCTGCTAGTACGTGCATTGTAATTATAATTTCAAGCAAACCGGATATAGATACTAGGGTTCGCTATCCCCCTAGCACGTACGCTTATTTAACGTTTTAATTTATTCTTCCACTATGTACAAGTGCTAGTATACTTATGATGTACATACAATAACAAACAAGTATAAGTGCTCGAGATTATAATTGAAAAAATAGTCTTTTTGACTTTCATTTTACGATTCTCTATTCGGATCTGTAAAGCTAATAATGATAGGCTCGAAGTGCATCGTTTAATATCATGTGATAATTACTGTCTCAATCACTTATCTGCTAGTACGTGCATTGTAATTATAATTTCAAGCAAACCGGATATAGATACTAGGGTTCGCTATCCCCCTAGGACGTACGCTTATTTAACGTTTTAATTTAACACAGTTTTTTTGTGTCGCGGTTGTTTTCCGAGTGAAAACGAATAGCATAATTTTCTAAGCGATGACCACGATTCCCTTGTAATATGATAATGCGAAGTATAAATATTTCATGTCTAGGGTTCTTTATTATCGTTTTTGTACCACAACCAGTTTTCTAGCATTCACTCCCACAGCGAAAACAGCAGCATTTGCCATTATTGTTATTTTTGTTCCCGACTCATTTTATGCGATGTGATTTCTTCATGCGATGTGATTCCGTTCCCGCGAGCACACATTAATATAGGTAGGTACTGTAATGGAATTCTTATTAGTTTTTATTTATTTTCTAACATTTTGTCCCTATTTGTTAAATAAATATTCAACATCTTATATTGGTTTTTACGTCTCAGGAGCAATAAAGAAGGTAACGGATATTTTGTAAAGTTAACATTACTACCTATACGTGCCTGCGCCTGCTCGTTTAAAGCTAAACTGTGACGTGAGTTTGTAAGCAATTGCTATTCATTCTAGCACAGAGATATGACTGGTAATGACTAGGCCTAGGCAGTCGGTCAGCTATCGGCCAGACGCTCGTAAACACAGTTTGACACGAAGCATTCCATCACCGTGGCACCGCATTCAGTCAACTCAATGCCAAATAATAGAACCGGACAACAGGCACGTCCAGGCGATAACGAAATTTGTACGAGTGAATTTAATAATTAGATTTTACACAAAAAGGGCCCGGGATTCAAAGGTCACTGATTTAGTACCCTATGAGATACACATGGATTGGTTTGTGCCAGGGGTGCACGCACAAGTGTGGTATGGGTCAGCGGTCGCCCTAATGGCTAGAGAATTTTAAGTGTCGGAGAACAGCAAAATGCAGGGGCGGTAACATCAGGATCAGAGTACAACGTGAAATACACTAACTTGGCACAAATTCAATGTAATCTAGTAAAATATGGAGAGAACGATCAAAGGACAAATCCTGTTCTGGTGGGTGCTCTACCTGAGTGTTATGTAGTATTGTGTAGGTACAGTACGGACCTACTACAGGTATGTACAAGTTGGTATAGGTAGAACGGGCGAGGCGCGGGGGCAACGCTCATCGTGTGAGCTACGTGCCCATGGACCAACAATCGCGAATTCAACGTACGCCTAGCAACAGCGACTCACACTAACGGTGGCTTTCTTCGAACACACAGACATTGAATGCACTTACGTACGAGCCTTTTGCCTTTGACGAACTCTAGACATTATTATATTGCTGGCTTTTCTCAAGAACTAATGTGAAATTCCGCAACAACATTTGCAAATTTTTCAAGAGCACGTTTGTGATTTACATTACACCTACTTTCAATAAATGGAATGTACAATACTGAGAACGTGTGAAATATTAATGAACATTTAGGAAGAAAAATACCAAAATAAGTGGTGTAGATCGAATCGAAATCACGAAATGGCATGGAAATAAGATAATTCGTAGTAGTGTAGTAGTGAGTAGAATGCTAAGTCGAAATAACGGTTGTGAAGAAGTTTACGTCGCGACGCGGTCCTTAAACTGCTCTGAATTCAGGCGTCGTCGATTAGACCAATTCATGCACCTATCTCATGCCGTAAGGCATTTAGATCGACGAAGACGAGAATACGACTCAGCTACCTACTTCGAAACGAAAGAGTCAACACAGCTATAACACTATTTGATTTAAAAATAAATTCAAGAATGTTAATTATTTGTATATATAAAATATAAATATAGCAGGACATTCCACACATTATATGTAAACGACCTATTTGATTAATCTTTTTACTATATTAATTACTTTGGAAGCATCGGAGAACAACTTAACTAATGACTTAACGATTTAAGCTTTTAATAATACATAAGAAATGAATAGGTTGTAAGTATGTAATATAATTTTCATGACATCAATGTGAAGATTTGCTCAGGTCAATGAACCGCGACTACAGCCTCGAGTAGGAAACTTTATTTGCCATCTTCCTATGTATTCCCTCGAGGGACTACCCTGCCACGTCGAGTTACTTCCACGCCACTCGCATTGCTCCACTTGTACTTTTCCTCATCTTGTGCCTACAATAGGTACTCATAATAATACACTTTAGAGTTTATTACTCCCAAATGTTAGGGACTGTAAGCCTTCTGCATTAATTGATGCAGACTTAAATGAAAATACAAAAACATGCACTTAATAATAAAAGCAGAGTTTTTGTTACAAAAATATTTAGCTAGTACGCTATAATCTGTATATAAACTAATAATGGTGTAGGTACCTACGCTTTACTAATTATTATATTCTATGGCACGCATATTATTCTAGACAAACAAGATATTTCTTAGACAAAAAAAAGAAAGTAGGAAATGTAAACCTTCTCAATTAGAAGGAAGTGTGCGAGTAATGTAATGTACAACGTGTACCTATGTAGTGTAGGTACGTGATCGCCCGCGCCTGCCGTTAATCGACCGCTACACTACAACGACAATTATCGCCTAATAACGACATAGTGTCGTGTAGCCGAATCTAATAACAAGTGGTCTAGTCGCATCGCATCGCATCGTCCACGACTCGTCTATGCTAATCGTATGTAATTTACGACGGTCGATAATCGCGACGCGCGTACGTGAGCGCACTGTGCGAACGACGCGAACGCATTGTTGCCCGCGCTCGGGGCTTGCGAACTTTGCGGAGCTTTCCTAACTAGTACTACCTTTCCGTGAGAACTACTAATTGGAACATTAAACGATATCATATAAACCGATTGTTATCTTAAACTAGCATTGTAAAAGTGTTGGAACACGCGTAGCATTCGCAAATCGGACGGGAGCGGCTCCGTGTCGTGTGTCGGGTGACCTCTTCGCTCGGTCATCTCGTCTCGAATCTAATGCTTTTTAGCGGAGGTATACCTTCTTATTCCGGTCTGGCAGACAACATTTATTGCTTGTATTATTTTATGGACGACCTCTGTGGCGCGTCGGGCGAACACCCGACTGCGACGCAGAAGGTTGCGGGTTCGATTCCCGCCCGGAACAAGTATTTATGCTGACCATAAATTCTTGTTTCTGGTTCTGGGTGTTTCCTATATGTATAATATGTATATATTTACAAAAAAAAAAGTATATAAGTAGTTTATCCGTTATCTGGCACCCATAACACAAGCATTAAGTTGCTTAGCTTGGGGCTGGATGGCGATGTGTAATATGTCCTGAAATATTTATATTTATTTATTTATTTTATTTATTTATGACGTAAGATAAGGTGTGAGTATAGTGATACGGAGGCCATCCGCCTTGCTACGACGGTGCTACGAAAAATAGATTATAATTGATTTCGAACACATTATTTCAAAAAAATAAAAAGTTTATTGCGTTTCCTAATAAATGGTGTTGAAAGATATAAAAGTTCATAAACATGGGTATTTACTACTATTTACATGTAGGTATAATGCAAAGCTTAAAAAATATAATGTGTATTATAATAGGTTGTTATCGGAATACCAGAATAGTTGTTCAATGTTCAAGAAATTGGTGTCAATGCTCGCTGCGGTTGCAGTGTTCCGAAATTATGTGTTGGGCAACATCTTGCAGTGAAGCAGACACGACGCCCGCTACGTCATGCGTCAGCCGGGCAGCGACCGGACCCACAGCGTCCGATCGCCTACTGCCCAGCGACGCCCTTCCGATCTCATCGAATCACTTTATCTATTGCAAGCTTATATTACCTATCTACCTTCTAAATTACTTCCATTCCGACGATAACTATCAGTCTTTTGTTTCTTAAAAAGTGCATCAGATAGAAAAAAGTACTCGTAGATTACCGCGTAGCATCTCGTAGCACAACACATTTTAAAAATTGAATCGACTTTGATATATGAGACCGGTGCTTATCTTTATCATTGAGATCATTTCTTAGTGTTTTATTAGTTGCTCACTTTTCGTATGTTACAGTTTACATTCATCGTATACTGTTACTTTTTGAAGTTAAACCACTGGAACGAACGGTACGCCAAATTACTCTTGGGAATTGGGTGCCTTTGTTTTCAACGAACTAATTAATTCCTTTTATCTTAATACGCTCTATATTTGAAACCCTATTGTCCATTTATGACAATGGTGGATTTTGATAAAATCAGTAAAACTAATAATATTTTCTCTAAAATATGTTCTAAATGTCGGAAACACGTGGTGTTTTAGTAAAGCAAATAAATTGATAGTAGCGAATTGTCGGCACCCTCACCCTCCATGTGACTTGCAGAGAGTGTCTAGACGGTGGGACCCCCGCAGTTATCTACATAACTACATCACTTACGGATTTCGATCTATTTACTCAGATTTTAAGAGAGTACTACGTTCTGCGAAAAAATTTCTTATTCTGAATGCCACAAATATACTTTCTACATTGTTTCATTTCTCTAGCTGGTTGAATTGGACAAAACACTTAACGTGTACGCAGGTGTTATGACAAGGAAGGAATATAAAAGAATTTCCCTCGTCGAGTTGTAGTGTAGTGAAGGGAAGGGTGGTCGTTGAAGAATGCGTGCATGAGATGATACGCGGGCGTAATGAGTAGGTATAAGTACTACCACATACATATACTTGTACGAAGCTGTGTTAAGAACAGAGGGAGGAAAATATATGTTCCCACGGTAACGCCGAGCCGCGTCTACAGAAACGGGATACGCAATGCAATAAGTAATTCTCTTTGATGTTTAATTACTGATACAGTTAGAAATAAACGAGATAACTATAGAATAGGTATTTACAGTATTATTGTGTTAAATATTCGCATTGCTATCATTATTTTACAAAATATACCTGATTAGATTGGAATTTTTACTTTCACAAAATTTGAATATGATAAATCTAATAACGGGTCACACTGTTATTTATTTAACATACAAATTGTATTTTGTTTTAAGTTAAAATAGACACTAAACGACTTAGTTGCAGGTTCGGACCAGCGCAATTTTGAGACAACATAAAAGTAACAATGCCTTACTTACTAATTAACTAAAAGCCGCAAATGTTGTACGGTCCTGAGAAATTTTACTTAGGTAGAAGTTGTTCAGTGAATATCCTTAAGCCAACGTCAACATTGTTTGAAATAGTTGTCGTTCCAACGAATGAATGGATAGTTAAACTCCCTATTCACTCAAAGTTAAATGGGCACATTTTTGCGAGAACCTCGTGTTTCCGCGTTCACAGTCAACTTTGAATGAATATTTCCATACACGTTCGCTCTCCTGATAAATCTGCCTTTACGACTAACTGTATAGCACTTGTCGAGATATTTTGCACTAGATAAAATACCTAATGGTAAGTTAGCATAATCGTTATCACTTAAATTAAGACTGAATTAATTATTGTCTAGGTACTTTATGTGATATTTGTTCTTATCCACAAAGATAAATTATCCATTAATTCAAATTTATTTGTTACTGTTAGCCGGGCTTCCGTTTTCGCATCAAGGCAATAAAGCTCTTTGTGATAATCGAAGTCATAAACTATGGATTTAAATTAAATTAGTGTATGTACAAATATGAGACAGTTTTAAAGGGTGATTTATTAACGATAGCTTACTAGGTAGGTTTAAATCAATAGTTTTTATGCTCGGTGTGTTTTCATCATGGAGTGTGTCTCCACTCAGGCACGTGTCGATACTTCGAGTTCACGTGACTCTATGTTATATTACCTCTTTTGTCCACCGTTCGTAAACCCTATAAGAGTCTCTTCACATACCTATCTAAAGGGGATACCTAAATTAGGTAAGAACACACCTACCTAATTATGTATTAAAAGTAGCTTAACGTTTAGTAAACTTTGATATTTTCAAATGTTATTTTTGATATGGTTCTCATTTGCATCCGCAAAAAAATTAATATCATCACAAAAAGTTTTAGTAACCGACATGTCTAAACTGTCGGCACCACTGTTTTTGTAGGTAGTCTAAGTTACGGATACAAAATACTAAATTGTTTTTACGCATCATTACTTACTCATCTTTATAATGGCTATTAGCGGCAGAACGATGTGAGATGATTAGAACTATGGGAATACAGGTACTAACGCATATTGGATTTCAAATTCAAATATGTATTCGTTTGACCATAAAATCAATCGTAACGTTGATCAAATGCAGTTTCTGAAAAGGGGTAAGAAGGCCAGCTTATAATGTAATCGATCATTCATTTAACTTGGGGTAACGGTATAATATTGTTTCTCTTTTGATATTTAATGAAATATGTGATTAGATATGGTCTTGATATGGTGTGTTGTGAATAAATGGCAAAGTGGTATAATTATGATTATTATTGTTTCAGACGGGGTCAGATGGATCGGCGGCGCGCGGCGGGATGCCTGCTCGCGCTGGCCGCTTGCTTCGCATTCGCGACTGCGGGTAAATATTTTTCTTTAGATAGGTTTAAACTTTCATTCTCAATATAATTCACGGTCAATTTTATCGTAAGTAATTCCTAAATATTAATCTCTCATTACCTAATATAAAACGTAAACGAATTTCATAACACTTAACATCTCACTTGAGATGTGTTAACGGTACTAAAACTAATGGGCCAATTTACACTAAGCAATCAATTTAATAAATAGTTCATAATAGTTTTACCGTAACACCGAGGAGCACAACAATAAAAGAACTACGATTTTCAATTACCATGGCTATCAAAATGCAACAGATATCGACTGGCTATTTTAAAAAACTTTTTAATGAATGCAATAAATATCATAGAAACGCGAAGATTTCGAACACTTTTATAAATGCAACCGAAATAGTGTGAAAGATTGTAATACTTAAAAGAATGCAATAATATATAATATGTAAATGGAATATATCGGTATCAGCGATTCTTATTTATTACGATATTAAGTGGAGACGGTGAGGAACGAGTATCTACCGTTGTGTTGTTTCGTGACCCGGAATACGATGTGCTCGTGAGAAGATTTCCGCACATGATACCTACTCGCATGCATACCCGACAGGTGCCCGCTAGCCGCTAGCTACACACTGCACTGTGCGCTCGCTCGCTCGCTGTCCAGTGTCCGTCCAGGCTATCGCATCGAAACCCAATAAATCTATACTAATATTATAAAGCTGAAGAGTTTGTTTGTTTGTTTGTTTGAACGCGCTAATCTCAGGAACTAGTGGTTCGAATTGAAAAATTATTTTTGTGTTGGATAGTCCATTTATCGAGGAAGGCTATAGGCTACTTTTTATCCCGATATTCCCACGGGATCGGGAGTAACGCGGGTGAAACCGCGGGGCGCAGCTAGTCCCAAATAAACTCTATTTGGTTAGACTACAAACAAATTACTTTAATATCAAACATTAATTCTTAAAATCCCATGCTTGTATAATAAAGAAAAACTCAGATCAGAAACAAATATCTGCGATGATACAAATATTTGTCGACGGGAATCGAACCCAGAACCTGCGTCGCTGACGGGTGTTTGCTAACCGCGCGCCACTGAGGTCGTCCGGTCGGATGTATAGTATACCTATCCTAGAATTCTTTCCCTACCCAGATCGATCATCACTAAAGTGATACAAACAGATGAAAATAAATATTAGTTTTGAGGTTATTGATCGCGTCTGAGCGGTAATAAATTTCGAATAAAATACCATTATTATAATGTTTATTTTAAATATATTTTAAATTCGTTACAATGTCGGACAGGAAGTCATTAGAAATTCGGCAGGAGTTTTTAGATTTAAATTTGAAAGTAGGTAAATAGGTGAAAAGGCGATGATCGGTTAGGCCACGGAGATTACAGTTTTTTTAATATCTAGATATTATTTGTAATGATTTTTGCTAACGGCGTCATTCCTTACTTTTTATCTGTGGAGAGTCCAAGAAGAAGCGTAGAGCGGTGAAGTAGATACGGCGAACGGGTGACGATGAAAGCTTCCCTCGTGCGCGTTGCACCTAACTGTTCTTGGCATTATACTTTATGTGCGTCTCTTTCGCAATGCATTTTATTAGATGGTGCTATTTTTGTCTTCAAAGATTCAGTACCCTCAGCACGGCTCCTTCATAGAATTTGAATTGAATTTATGTTATACATAGGAAGTAGGTATAGGTATTCAAATGCGTCGTACAATGTTTAGGTCTACCCGTGTGAACTTCATCACGAATGGCGACCACGGCAGCATTCATTCATTGAAACAACGATCCATATTAATGTAGTGCAAATTTTAAATTCAAGCTGTCTCCTCATTTCGATTGCCTGGGCCCGTGTTCCTTAGAGCACGATTTTGCATTAAGTAGTTTTTTGTTCGTGCAAAACCATTTATATAACGTCACACGAAAACGTAAAAAGCGATTCATTAGGCATCGCAGGAATTATAGATGCTACGTCACGTAGAGAGTCATGGACATGATCCGATACTTATTATTCAGTTAGGCATTTCGTTATTTGGACATTTCGTCGGTACCTACTTCTCTGCGTGGGAGTAACCTACATCGATAGACTTTAAAGACCTCTAATCAAATCTGATGCAGAGACAGATTTGAGTCTTAATTTTATGCGAAACGGGATGTTAGCGGTTGTAGAGATCGTTAACAGTTTAATTTTCATTTTTACGATTCGTATCAGTGTCGAGAGTGAATGGTATTATAATTGAAATGGAGGTTAGCAAAAACTGGATGCTAACGACATTCCTGGCGACCGTTAGGTGGAGGGGTACGCGAGCGCCACCGGCGGCCCCGGCATGTTCCACTCACCCAGCCGGCACCCGGCCATATAAAGCCAGGGCCCGAGAGCACACCTCCTAACGGTGTCGGTCCTCTACTGATCCTCTACCACAAACTTATAATCTTATTATTACGTTATACCTACGTCATATTATTAACTAATTATACCAACTCCATTATATATATATTATTTATGTACAATGCCTAGCCAGAAAAATAGTAGATAAAAACTCCACTATGTCTTCCGCAGTCGGTCAGAGACATGGGTTTTCCTAATTATTTTTCATATTACTCATACTCTATCAAATCTCACAGTGTGACAAGTCTCTTATACGTATTAATTATTAAACTTCCCTAAATGAGATTGTCTTGTCCTGCCTCTACAAACAATTATTATCTATTTATGTATTTTATATTTTGTAATCCGGAAGTTTTATTCTCTCGCAATGTGATAGACCTATTAATATTAAACTAGCAATAGAAAAACATTTTATCAGTGTATAACTGAATTAAATTACAAATAGGTACAATGTTTTTTTTCAAATTTATGACTCTAGTTTTATGTTTCTTTAATTTGTTTTAGTAAAAAGTATGCAATTATGTGCAGCAACGGAAATGGGTTTTAATTTATAAGCTGCAATCATCTCAGAGATAACAGAACTCTCATTAATAGGAACGTGCACATGTAGTTACCTACGTAGGTGTACCTCGTATTTTCTATGTCTCGGAAATATACTTTGAGAGGCAGAGTTATAATTACAATGATTTTACGTACGCGTAGACAATCAACGAAGTCGTATTCGTTGCAGTTAATGCATAGAGAACGGTATCTCGACCGACCAGTGGCTTAATATGCGTCAATCGATTACATACGAGGCGTTTTGAAGTAGCCCGGTCTAAGCGCAGAACCGCCAGTAAGGCCTGGCTCGGTTTCGATGTTAACGATGTTCTCCGTTAGTTTAATTACAGCTTTGTCGCCCAGCCGCGGGCCGCTTGGCTTCAGCAATTATACGCACTAAAGCGGATATGTAAAACGACTTTGACGATGACCGATTGCAGGTTTCGAACGATTTGCAGCTAATGTCCTGCCAGCTGTGACGAGCTTATTAACACTCACCATAAAACTGCAGTAATAAAATATTTCTCAGAACGTTCGTCGGCAACACAACCACTTCAAACTTAAACTTTTTTTTGTAATACAACCGTTGTAACACATTTCGCCATGAGTCCTCGAAATTAAGTTCGGCAGACAATCAGTGATTTTTCTTAAAAAATAAAAAAGTAGCATAAAATGTAGAAAAAGCATAATAGTCAGTTCAATGTACGTATGCGTCATAAGTCCACTAGCAGTTTGCTACCATAATACTATCAACAAGTATTGGACTTACGACCTTCTTCTAATAGACGTTATACACAAACATAAATACTTGAATTAAAAGTACTCTGTGTGATTATTATTTTCAACATGTTAGCTATGTATTTAGTTGACCGAGTGGTATAAGCCACCACCCGCTACACCAACCGACGTGGGATCGATTTACAGGTTACATTGTTATAATGTTTCTAAGTGCCGGTGGAGTTTTAAACGTTGATTTTACATTAAAAATCGGTACATAATTATTTTAAAACATTAAAAGTAAATACATATTCCGACAATAATATGTATAAGTGGAACTCATTATGTGTTACTCGCGTTTGCATTTAAGTACCTACTTACTTACACGAGGCAGAAGAGGTAGGTTCATTCCGAGATAAGAAAATCACCGAGAACTCACACTCAACAATTTCAATTCTACTTAATAGTCATAAACTATTAAAGCGTACATTCATGCCTAGTTTAATTAAAGAAGGCACCTTTGAATTTTAATATTTTTATAAAAGTTAATCTGCCAAAATTTTTGTGATATGTTGGCTGGTGGAGATTCGGCAATAATTAATTCGATGACATCGTCACTGAAATTACTCAGCCAACTTACAATATTACGTATATTCATTGCCTATTTATGAAACCCGCGGCTTAGTTGGCTCCAGAAATATTGACAAGTTCTCTCCTCTGGACATGGTCGACTAAGCTGAGAGAGTAGGTGCGGGGCAAGCCTACTCCATCTTCACGCAAAAAGGACTTTATTAAAAAGTTTCCAATCGCGGAAAACAGCCCGTATACTAGTACATATTCATTGCCTCGTTTAATTAAGAAGGCACCTTTGAATTTTAATATTTTTATAAAAGTTAATGTGCCAAAATTATTGTGAGATGTTGGATGGTAGAGATTCGGCAATAATTAATTAAATAACATCGTCACTGAAATTACTCAGCTAACTTACAATATTATTGCACGCGCACAAACCTGCCTATTTATATATAGATAATAATAAAATCATACTTCAATAATAAAAAAATTTAAAATGAAATTTGATTGAAAATGTTAAATTATCTGAAAAAAAAAAAGATCTAATACGAAGAATGGCAAAAATTATAAATTAGTATTACTTACGCATATTATAGGAAATAAAAAGAACTTTTTTTTGTGTTTTACATTTTTTCTAAGTAAAAATTAAATAAAAGTGAATTTTAAACATAGACCGGCTATGTTTAAAATTCACTTTTATTTAATTTCCTTCCAAGTATAAACTTTTTATACTCTCTTTATTACAAGTATAGAATAGCTCTACAGATTCGTACAATTTCGAAGGTATCATTTACCAAATACAAGCGTAAAATTTGTTTCGGTTTGTATAAAAGGTTAACCAATTGACTCGATGTACGGTCGGCTGCATAATTGCAGACCCACCGTAGAGCTCCAAAACGGCTGTTATAAGAATGTTTTCAACACAAGCAAGATTCTAGGCAGCGTAACTAAAGCAGGTTCAAGCTAGACACCTGCTTTAGTTAAAGTTTAAAGTCTTCTAACTCATTAATTTATTAAACAAAAAAATATTAGAATGAAAACATTCCAGTAACAGTAACTTTCGAACTCTACCGGGGGCTGCAATCATGCAGCCGACTGTACCTACCTCACCCTTACTCGGCTGTAATTATTTTTATGTTTTTAACAAATACGAGTATGAAAAAGTCTTTTTTTATCTCAAAGAATATACTTTCAAATTAGTTTAAGACAAATTTCATCAAAATCGGTTTAGTATTTTGGTTTTAAATCATAATAACTGGGAAAACTAACATGTTATCCAATGTAAATGAAATTGCGTCTTTTGCAGTACTTACTGACACTTTTTGTAGTTGGTTTTGTTTTTAACCGACTTCTAAAAATGAGGAGGTTCTCAATGCGATTGTATGTGTTTATTTTTATTTTACTTGTTTAGGCAAAATATGAGTTAGTTTAAAAATTTACTGAATTACGTAACGTTGAGTTTTTTTACAAAATTGGTTTAGATAAATAATTATTTTTGAGTAACGCATGATTTTTTTATTTTCAGCACCGACAGCGAGCAATCAGACAGCACTAGATTTGTACGATGGTAAGGCATTTTTGAGATAAACTATTTATTTTATAATTTAAGTAAGTATTTACTTAACAGTAAATACCTTTCTATGTTTTTGCTTTAGGTATAGGTACAGTCACATTATCAATTAGCTGAACCCCACGTGACCCAGAGCTCATTCGCATATCTGTAAAAATTATAGTATTTTCCTATTATGTTTTTTTTTTATATTGAACATTGTATTGTACTATATTCTTTAAAAAACAGAATCAGGTAACATTACTTTACAACCTTACAGATTTGCGAGTGAGCTCTAGATCACGTATGAGGTTCAGCTAATTGGTAATGTGACTGTTCTTTTAAACCGAACTCCTGAGCCATAACATTGCAAAATTATTTATTTTAAGGGAAAACTTATTTTAGCGCGGTACGCATATTTTTAGATAAGATAAAATCTCTGAACTCGTGACACCGTTACGAGACGCAGCTATAGTGTGTGCATATATGCATTTACATATATTTTGTAGTTGTTTTAGTAAATAAGTTAAAATATATATTTTTTAAGTTTAAAGTTTTTCTTAATTAGTTTTTTTATAAGTTTTCACTTCTGTCGGCACTCCCGGAATGCGACCGTTTTTTTTTTCTTTCCTTACTTCATATTTTACGTCTTAATAATAAAAATACCTATCTTGACTAAATATTAAGGAAGTAAGTAAGTAGGTATATTTGTAGTCTTAAACATTTATGGTACAATAGTTAATACTACTAGATAAAACAACGGTTTTGTCGTAAAATTTAGTACTTGTAGTAGTTATATTTACAACATTTTTATATCCATGTTTTAGAGCTTATCTTTCAAATGGGCTACTTCAACGTATAGTGCATACACACACTTAGGTACTTACCTTCTCGTATAGTGAGTGTTTTGGCACACTAGCTTAACTTAACCTAACGACTGCTTTCATAGATCGCAACCGGTAGCAACGCAAACGGCATATCGACGTATCTTCCGAAGTAGCACTAGAAGAACTAAATTGACTTCACTGTAAAATTTGTTATGTTAACGGTACAAGTTGAAAACAACAGAAAAATAAAACATTATGTAGCCTAAGTGTGAACCACGGAGACGGGTCGTTTGGCACAGATCAAAAATATCTGACACATTGTTAATTGATAAAAAAAAAACAAGCACGAATCAAACATTTTTCACATACCTATTGTTAATTGATCAAAAAAAATTAACAACTTATTTGTCCCACTGCTGGGCAAATGCCTTCCTTTCGTCCCAATACAAATTTCAAAGCAGTACTCATAAATGTTAGTTTGGTATAATAGATTAAGATTTTAAAGCATATTAAACAAAACATTATAATTTACATTTTCAGGTGCTCCGGACGGATGTTACTACAACTTTCAGCATTACGGGGAAGGCGACCGCATAATGACCAACGAGCCATGCCTCAACTGCACATGTCATAATCGGATGCTGATGTGTTACCTCCGAGTCTGCCCCTTCACAAAGCCCATCGGTCAAGACTGCACTATCGAGAAACGGGCTGACCAGTGCTGCCCTATCGTCACGTGTCCCGATGGTACGTTTTATGCTTTTCCACAAAGATAAAAAACTACACAGTTCCTGCACTTCGCCGACAATTTAATAAAAAAAATCAAAACTTTCTTGAATTGAAATCTGCCTAGACTTTTAAAATACATCATCCATTTTTTTTTCTATTGGTGATCCGGCAATAAAAAAACTTAATATATATATTTTTTGTACTATTTAAAATACTTCCAGAATATTGAAAGCAAAAGCTTTGGCTAAAAATACCGTTTTATAAATATCATAATTAAACAGTTCCAGTTGACCTGCTTACATCGACGACCAACTCTCCAGCTGAGTATGGTGCTACGGGTCTCGGCAAATTGGACAAATACGGATGCAGCATCAATAACAAATACTTCCCCGAAGGCTCAAAAGTACCTTCTACTCCGAACAAACCTTGCGAACATTGCTATTGTATTCGAAACATGACGACTTGCGTAATGCAAGAATGTACTTTACACGTGGATGGCTGCACGCCCATTTACCATAAGGATGTCTGCTGCCCTGTTCGATACTCATGTGGTAAGACTGCATTTTACATATATTTTCTACTTTATTGTCTACATAATAATGTGTTAGATTCAAAATTATCGTGACAATTTAAGATTAATGAAATCATTCATTTATTTTATTAATTTAAATCAAAAGTTATATAAAGTAAAAAATAATATAAATCCAAATAAGTTTTCGTAGGTAGGGTATTTGAGATTAATAATTTCTTAAACGACATTAACAAGTATGTACTTCCGATTATTTGCAGATCACCCTGAAGGTGAGACTCCGCTGTTGGATGACTTGTCTACTACAGTAAGGCCTACACCTGGATTCTTGTTAACCACAACTACCCTTTCACCGGTCACGCAGATCTCACAAGATTGTGTATATGATAATCAGATTTTCCCTGATGGTGCTTTAATAAAGACTGAAAAGGCTTGTGACCACTGCTATTGTATGAAAGGGGATATCGTTTGTGTTGTACAAGAGTGTGGCACACCTATGGAAAACGAAGGCAAAAATTGCACAGCGTTACCTCCCCGAGAAGGTGTGTGCTGTCCAGATACATACATCTGTGAAGGAGATGAACCAACTACTGGTAGCTACGATGGAAGTGAATTCACTACAAACTTACCACAAGAAACTTTAACCACATTGTCTCCACCTAGAAGAACTGGTTCTGAAGGAAGTGGTTACAGAAATGAAGATACGACTCCGTATACTGAGACTCCATTGAAGGAAATCGTAGAAGGAAGTGGTGATGATGAAGGATTAACTGATTCTACACAACCTTCTGATAACTTAGGTTCCACTTATGAGACTGAAGAACCTCATGAATATATCTCAGTTACTACTAAACAACCCTTAGTAGAACAACCAGAGATAACTACTAGAGCTTATATAGAACCGGAGATTACTAAGTCGACTACGGATAAACTTCAAGATCAAGAACTGGGATCAGGTGAAGAAGAAAAAGATCAAGATCAAGTTCCAGAGATATCTCCAGCGACTACTGTTTCGACTATCCAAGAAGAAACAACAATTCCATATGTTCATGACGTTATATATACCAAAGCCACAGAAGAGCCTGAATCTCAAGTTAAAACTAGTACAACTATTCCAGATAGGAAAGAAGATACTACTATTTTACCACAAGAAGACATAACTAGCACTAAAGATAAATCTGAAACTACTGACGTACTGACTTCACAAGAAACAACAGTACCAGCAGTAGATGAGGCTTTGGTACCACATATATCTACTATAGTTCCCATTGTAGAAGACGTTGATAGAAAGGCTACTTTATCTGAACAAAGTACTCTAGCTCCCATTACTGGAACATATGAGTCACCGGATACTGCAAAACCTGAAGACTATTCTCCAAGTAGTACGGCTGCACCTGGTGTAGAAGAAGAAATTTCAACTGAAATACAAGAAATGGTTACTGAGCGTAGTGAAAAACCAGAAATAGAGTTACATCCTTATCCTACAGTAACCGCTAGCACACCCATGCTAGAAGAAATTGAAAAAGAGACCACTGAATATAGTGAAAAGGAACCTACTTCATCTGAAATTGTTATTCCAACCGTAGATTCTGAATTTTCAACAAGAACACCTTCTGACAAAGATTATGCGATGGTAACAGAAACATCGCACAAGGTTGACGATGATATTTCCGACTATATTACAACAATAAGTCCCACATATGAATCCGATTATTTTACTACACCAGAACCAGAAAAAGTAGCTGATTTGGATGATCATACTCTGATTAATGTTACACCGATTGCAGACGTAATAGATAAAGAAGCTACACCATCGGGTAAGCCAACTGAAATATTTGAAGATAAGACAGAATATTATGCCCCTAGTACAACAAGTGTATCTAAAATAGACCAAAGTCAGCCAACTACGACAGAACCCAATAAAGAATTAAACACGATTCCTGGCGTAGAAGAACATAACATTGAACTTTCTGAACCTGAGAAAACAACGATTTCCGAATTAGGTGAAGAAATTACATTGGGTAACAGGTATAATGATTCTCCAAATGCACCTACGTCAGTCACTTTAGCACCTGCTGATGAATCTCCAGCCACTCAGACTACAGAAATGATAAAGGAAGTTGAAGAACACAAAGGTACAGAGACGATAACCACTTCATCAGACGAATTTAACAAATCCACTCTATCACCAACAGATGTTGAAGACGAACCAACAGAATTACCTATAGTAGAAAAATCAACTCATAAACCAGAGGAAATTACATTAAAACCAACAGATGAATCCACTAGCAGACTAGATGATGCACAAACTGATCAAATGAATATAGTAACTACCTCATCATACGATAAATTCCCTGAAACTACAGTAGCAAACATAGACGAGAACGAAATATTCAACGAACCAAGAATCCCAGGTGAAGGTGATTGCTTATTGAATGGGGTTACTTACAGAAATGAGAGCTCTGTTCCAAGTGCCAACAAATGTTTATCTGACTGTAAATGCATCAGTAGTATCATTAAATGCGATCCTATTATTTGTAGTCCACCTCCAGAATATATGGAGAACTGTCGAACCATGTATGACCCGACAGATTCGTGTTGTCCTACTTATATTTGCGATCATAAAACTGAAACAATACCTCCTCAGCCTCATAGTCAAATGTCTGGCACAGAATCACCCGCTGTTCCTTCTATTCAATGCCATGGAGATGATTGTGAAGTTTCTGGAGTTGATAAACAAACAGAAGAATCACCTGAACCTTGTGCATCAGGCAGTTGCCCAAGTCAAACAGATGAAAATCTTGGAGGGGATGTATCCAAGCCAGTTACAACACCACCTGTTAAATCTTGCGAAGGCGATGAATGTCTATCCGAACCTGTTACATCACCACCCGTTAAATCTTGCGAAGGCGATGAATGTATATCCGAGCCTGTTACAACACCACCCGTTAAATCTTGCGAAGGCGATGAATGTCTATCCGAACCTTTTACATCACCACCCGTTAAATCTTGCGAAGGCGATGAATGTCTAACCAAGCCTGTTACAACACCACCCGTTAAATCTTGCGAAGGCGACGAATGTGCATCCGAGCCAGTTACATCACCACCCATTAAATCTTGCGAAGGCGATGATTGTATATCTGAGCCTGTTACGTCACCACCCGTTAAATCTTGCGAAGGCGATGATTGTATATCCGAGCCTGTCACTACACCACCTGTTAAATCATGCGAAGGCGATGAATGTATATCCGAGCCGGTTACGTCACCACCCGTTAAATCTTGCGAAGGCGATGATTGTATATCCGAGCCTGTCACTACACCACCTGTTAAATCATGCGAAGGCGATGAATGTATATCCGAGCCGGCTACGTCACCACCCGTTAAATCTTGCGAAGGCGATGAATGTATATCCGAGCCTGTCACTACACCACCCGTTAAATCATGCGAAGGCGATGAATGTATATCCGAGCCGGTTACGTCACCACCCGTTAAATCTTGCAAAGGCGATGAATGTATATCCGAGCCGGTTACGTCACCACCCGTTAAATCTTGCGAAGGCGATGATTGTATTTCCGAACCAGTTACATCGCCACCCATTACATCTTGTGAAGGTGATGAATGTAAAACCACTATTGATGAAACATCACCTGATCTTCAACCACAACCTTGTGCTGGCCTTGATTGCATTATTCCTGCACAAGAACATGATATTTCAAAAGAAACATGTCAAGGTGATGAAGAATGTAAGAAACAAGAAGTACCTTTCGAAACAGAATGCAAAGACGATAGTTGTCGACGAAAAGATTCACCTGCAGTTGATCAGCAAATACCTGTACAGTGTTCTGGACCTGAATGTCCACAAACCGATATTTCGTCAGATGTCGAGTCGACTACATCAACCGTGTCTAAACCAATTACCTCTTCGCCGGAGTCTCAGAGCGTAGATTCAGAATACAGTACAGATAAACTACTTACAGAAATTAAACCGACGGACTTCTCTGAATTACCAGACGAAACATCAGATAAATTTGACGAATCAATTTCTACCACCGCGAGGTTGGAGTTACCTCAGGAATCTACTACAACAAAACGTATTGTAGACGAAGAATTAATAACAATTGGAACGACTGAATTACCACATGAAAAGGAACAAGATCCTGAAACGACTAAAGTTTCCGATGAAATTGTCACCGAACCATCTATTACTAAAGTAGAGAGCACTACTAAAATAGATGAAGGTATTGAAACCGAGCCTTCAATTTTAGACAGTGAAACGGTAACTGAAACTTCCGGACATGATAAAACTGAACCATCAAAAATGGATGGCTTAGACATAACCACCGTTATTCCAGATGTTCAAAATGAAAATACGACACCCGATGAAAATATTCATACTGTAAAAGTACCATCTCCTAAACCTGAAATTACCCTAGAAGAAGAGGAAAAGAAGGATGAATCTGAAACACAGCCGGAAGTAGAAGAGGAAAAGAAGGATCAATCTGAAACACAGCCAGGAGAAACATATACCAAATCACCTGAAGCCTCAGCTGAAGATATTACTGCTACTCCAATAGTAAAAGACGAGACAGAATTTGATAGAAATTCTGTATCTACAGAAACTGAAGGATTGGTCGATATGAGCACAGAATCTTATAAACCTGATGAAGAAAGGACAACTTTAGAAATTGATGAACATAAAGTAAAGGAAACATTTACCACAGCAGCCACAAAATCCGCGGATTCGATTGCAGAAGTTACTTTGAGTCCTCTCGATGAAACGACTAGACAAAAAGTCACAGTCGAGGCCGAAGTTGGCACTGAATCGTCAAGACCGTCTGATATTGAACCAGAAATTAGCACACTTTCCTCTCAAGTAACCGATGAAGAAACAGTTACTATTGCTACCAAAGTTGAAAATATAACACCTACAAGAAGTGATGAAGTCAGTGAACCAGTAGAAGTCGGCTCTGCTTCAGAATCCGAACAAGATGCTGAATCTGCCACCGAAGAAAATAAAGAGTCCACGAAATTACAACAAGAAATAACAAACACAACGCCTACTATAGTCAGTCAAGATGAAGCAACAATTATTTCCAACAAAGAACCTCAAGAAGGCATTACTGTAGACGATGTTAGGGACAGTGAATCCACAACAACGAAAGGTGACAAGAAGCCTCAGGATGTCACAATTTCAAGTGACCTTGATACTACAACAACCAAATTCGATGAATCAACCATTAAACAATCAATCGAGGTTACTACACCTATTTCTGACGAAAGAGATAAAATCGTTACAGAAAAAATAATGCCTCCAAGTGAAGAAACCGAGAAATCGTCTACAATAATTGAACCCAGTGAAAAAGTTACTACAGAATCAACTTACTTAATTGATTATAATCCTGAAAAATCGACCCCGAGTGAAATTGCTTCGCAAAAACCAGAAGACATTCTCTTCCCAACAACAGAGATATATGATTTAGTTACTAAAGTTACTCCAGCAATCGATAACGTTGTGACGAAGAGTGAAGAAGATACAAGTACCAAGGAAACGGAAGTTGAGCATGTTGAGACCGAAATAACAAGCAAATCTCCAGACGCGGTTGAAGAAGTCACAACTGTGACTAAATCATATGACATGGAACCTGAAAAAGATGTTACAATAGCATCTCATGATTATGAAAGACCCGGTGCAACAAGCACAGTGTCGTCTGATAATATACTTGTAGTCACAAGTACTTACGACGATGTTAATAAAGAAACAACGAAGATAGTTGAAGATAGAATTCAGGATGCTACTCCAAGTAGCGTTGATGTTACTACGCAACTGCTAGAAGATATCAAAACAGCAACGCCATTGGAGATCACAAAAGAACCTCAGAAATCAGATGAAATAGAAAGTTCTTCTGTAAAAGATGTTGGAGAACTGACTACCCAATCAACCTTTGAATTGAAACCAGAAAAGGAACCTAGTTCTCTAGAACCCAGTGAGGAAGCCACTACTAAATCATCAATTGGAGAAACAATAAAACCATCTCAAACGACAGAAGTTGATATACAAGAAACTATATCACCATTATTAGACACAAGTACAGAACCCACAATCAAAACGTCTGAACAAGACAATATGAAAGGCACTGAAATACAGGACTTAGTGACAGAAAAAGTAACTGTTCCTACCGATTATGAAAGAAAGCCAGAAGAACAAACGACAGTACCTAGTGCTTCTTATGATATTACCGAGGCTACTAAACCTCAAGAAATTATTACAACTGTGTCAGATGAACAATTAGAGGCTACTACGAAATCAACAGCAATCAAACCGTCCTCTGTTAGTACTGAAACAGATATAATTAATGTGACCACGCCTAAAAACATTGCGGTTACATCCGAAACTGAAACAGACTTAAGCACTACCCCAGAAAATTCAAAGGACGAATCTGTGCAAGTCACTGAAAAAGGGGATGTTGAACTTGAAATATTCACTACACAAAGTGAAGCAGAGAAAGAAAGTGCTGTTTCTGTGACATCACCACCAAAAACTGATGATATTGTTCCAGATAAAATTCCTCTTCAATCTCCACAAGATATAGAAACTGTGACAGATGTAGAAGTAGAATTAATAACAGAAGCTTCTAAGCCACAAGATGAAATGCCTCATGAAGCGACCACGATTTCAGATGTAGATAAAAGTAAAGATTCAACAACAACATCACCTTTTGAAAAAGAAACTACAGAAGCACCTACAACAAAAGCAGAAGAAGACAATAAAGACATTATCACGCCAACTCGAACGACTGAAAGTGAAAGTAAACCCACACAAGCGCACACACACATTCATGATCAAAGCACAGAAAAGATCACTGAATTACCAGACTCACAAACACCTACAATTCCACAAGATGTTCAAACAACCAGTGAGCCTTTAACTGATTTGTTCTCATCAGAATTGCCACAAGAAAGTCAAACGGAGAGTTATCCACCTTTGGAAACAGTTACGGATAAGATTCAAGAAATTGAACAATCAAAAATAAGTACCAAGCCTTCTGACATACCACATTATACAGAAAATATACCGTCCACATCAGAATCCATCGAACCAGTAGACAAAACCACAAAATCCCCAGAATCTGAAATATCACAAGAAATAACAACTAGTCAGGTTGAAGTGACCAAAAACCCCAGCGAAAATATATCAGAACATGTCACGGAGTCTGGTATTACAGAAAGCAGCACCAAAGGTTTGGAAGAAACGTTTGAACCAGAGCCTTCAGCAACGTCAATGAAACCAGAATTAATTTCAGAGTCTACAGAAGTTGAACCAGCAGAACCTACATCTGTAACTCCACAAAAGGAACAAGCAACGACGAGTGATGACAAATTAGAAAAGCCTGAAGTCGAAATGCCGACTGATAAACAACCAGATATTGTTGAAGCTAGCACACTTAAACCGGAAGCACCCATAACGCTAGCCGAAGAATATCCGACTACATCTCGCATCTTTGAAGGTCCCACAACTACCGCTCCCATGGGAGAACCTTCGGTTTCGCCTGACGTGATTGTTGAAACTACACCTGAAGTTCAGTCTGTTCCAGTATCTCTTGGCACTGATTCAGATAAAACAATTACAACCGAAGAAACAATTTCAGTACAAACAGAAAAAGTTCCAGAATTGTTGGAAAAACCAGCACATAAACCCTCCGATGACACAACAGCACCGGAAGAAGATCGCATATTGTCAACAACAAAGGCTACTCCTACAAAAGCAGAAGAAGAAATAGCAACTACATCTCCAGCTGACAAATTCACTAAACCAGAAGAAAAACCCATGGAACCAGAAGTTACTCCTATACCTGAACAACCCAAACCTATCACAAGTGATGTACAACCAACGGATGAACTTCCTCCGCCAGAAGAAGATGCACAATTCCCGCCCAGTGGACCAAACGGATACGGCGATCAGGATTATATGGAAGAAGATCAAACATTCGGTCCTGGTACTTGTCGATATGGAGGGAAAGTATACGTTTCTGCTCAACAAATACCTCGGGATGATCCTTGCGATTTCTGTTTCTGCTTTAGAAGTGATATTATTTGCTTGCAACAAAGCTGTCCACCTCCAATCCACGGGTGTCATGAGGAACCTATACAAGGCTTCTGTTGTCCTCGTTATGAATGTCCAGTGTCAATGGCGACAACTGTAAACGTTACTACGACTACTACGACCACCACTACAACTTTGCCACCTCATTTCCCAATACATTCCTACAAAGGCTCAGCACAACGGAAAGGTTGTTTGATAAAGGGACAATCATATAAAGTAGGAGACGTCGTTCGATCATCTTCAGGACCATGTTTACATTGCACGTAAGTAAAACTATATTTATCGTTTTGTCATCTTGTTTCCAATGTGCCTACTGCCTGCCTACCAATGTGATATTGACATTGATAAATTTTTCTTTTTAGATGTGGAGGCGACGGTCAAATGAAATGTGATCCAAAGGCGTGTACCCCAGAGCCAATGCTGAGGCAGATGATTGCAGCTGCAGTTTCAGCAAAGCGACGAAGATGAAAAAATTAGGTGGAGTCATAATTTCGAACTCAGTATCACTAGGATAAAGTACCTAAGTGACAATTAATTTCCATCTCCTTTTATTGCACAAGAATAATGCTCAACTCAAATAATTCCGATGGAATAGCTTAAGGTTTCGTGTCATAATTAAGTAGGAATCGATTTAATAATATTGTTATTTTCTTTCCACAAAGTGTCGTGGCACGCACAAATCATTAAGAAATCAATGAATGACTGTGATTAAACGTTAAAAATAATGATTTCTAATGCAAAAACTAATTTTGGACTTCATTGTAAGGCTTATTTAATATATTATTTATCTTTATCTAAAGTGCCAAACGATAGTGCTAAGTTGTAAACAACTGACTTTACGATAAAGAAGTTCAAAATTAACTGGACATCATCATCCGAACAGTGACCAAAGCGAAGCTACATGATGATAACATAAATATGTAGTATGTTTATACGTAGGTATATTATTTCTGTCAAAAGCATCAATACACACAGCTTCGAAGGTCAATACAAAGATCGCCGAAATCTTGACCATTTTACATTAAACTAATTTGTTTTACCGATGTAAGCTTAGTCAATTCCTTTGTTTTTACACGATGTTACAATGCGTGTTCTAGTATCGTGTAAATGTGAAGTAACATTAAGGATCCCTGATGTAAATGCCTTACTTAATTTGTAATAATTTATATATTTTAGGTGTATAGTACTTAAGCCATGTTTTGAGACCAGTGACTATTATAATTTTAGAAGGTAAACGGAGGCCCTACGAACGTGAAAAGCATCGGTCGACGCGACGCAGTAATCGCGTTTGCTTTGGCCGGTGGTTTTCCTCCTTTCACGTTTTACAGAAAGTGACTAATCTTGTTTTCTTTAATTCGTGAGAGTCATATTTGCTACCCTGCACTTATCTAATAAATGATAGAGGCCAATGTAACTGTTTTGTAAAGAGTTTTTACAATATGAATTTCATACGACATATTGTAGGATTTTTTGTAACTTTTGATATGAAGTGCTGGTAGAATAGAGCAGATCAAGATAGGTACGGAGGTCGATAGGACCCTTGTGATCGCTTCCAGATAAGGTAGGTATAAGTTTGTGCAAGCGATTGCATTAATTCGTACAAATCTTTTCCTGTAAAACACAGGTTGTAGGTATAGTTGTAATTCTCTTATTTATTTAAAGTCTTAGCATAAAAATTTGGTTTTTAAATTACGAAGACGAATACGCAACATCATACGTGACTTTAAAACTTCGAAAATATGAAGTATAAATTAGTCATAACTACTTGTATTATTTTACCGGTATAGCTAAACTAGCTGTCTGTACAATTGTGGAAATGACTTCAATAAAATATTTCCAAAAGATATTTTGGTCTTTGACTCTAGTATATCCTATCCTACTCCTACTATCCACCTATAATATTATAAATGTGAAAGTTTGTGTGTGTGTATGTATATGTTTGTTACATCTTCACGCAAAAACTACTGGACCGATTGCAATAAAACTCGGTATCTAGATAGCTGGAGACCTGGATTAACACATAGGCTTCTTTTATCCCGATATTCCCACGGGATAGGGACTTAGGCGTATGAAACCGAGCTACGCAGCTAGTGTATTATAACTATTAAGGTACCTACCTCTAGATCTGCGAGACAGGCACGTTCCGACAAAATGTTCATTTTCACGTGTGATTTAACTGTCAAGGTGTGCATAACTTCTAGAACATGACCTATAGCTAGTTACCTAATAAAATTCTATTCCAACATTATAAAATCCCAATATTATATAGGTATAACTTGAGTACCAGAATATTTACATAAAAAAATCAGAATCTGATGAAATTGTTGATTTTGCCATTTTACTAGAAAAATCAAATGATCGAATCCTTGAAAATTTTTATGTATTTTTACGGCTGACTTTCATCCAATCAATTACTAATGTTAAACAAAGTTAGTATTTTAAGCATAATAATGCGTATCCTACACCTCAAATATAATACGCCTACAAAAACATTAACGCAATGCGCAACAAAGTAGAAACCTTAAAAAGTCACAGCATAATTTTACCGCTATGATCCCGTGAGAATTAGGGGTATAAACATTTATCTTCAGTGATCCAACTATCTATAATATATCAAATTTCATAAAATCAGTGCAGCAATAAGTATTTGGGCGACTGCAAAACAATAATACAGAGGCTGTGTATGATTACTTTAAGAACCGTGTCAAAGGAAAATTATTATGTTCTCAGAATCTACCTACTTGATTATGTATTTTGTAGGAGCATATCCTTGTATTTGGAACATTTATACAACCTAAACCATCCTTTCTGATCTTTGCATACAACATAGTGTATTAACAGTTTAGATGATTTACCTTGTAGAATCAGGCAACAAAAGTGTAGACCCACTGTAGAGTTCAAATTTTTTTATAAGTATATCTATAATTTTTAAACTCAAGTAGAACATAAAGCCTTAATTGCTTGAGTTGAAAACATTTTAACAATAGAGATTTTAGAACTCAACTGTGGGTCTGCAATTATATTAACTACTGTACCTATAGTGTAGTTAAAGAACGAACAAATCAATTCAGTAGTTCCTGAGATTAGTGCGTTCTAAACCAACAGAAAACTAATAAGCTTTATTTTATTAATGTAATTTATGATGTAAGTAAGATTAATATTAAATATTAGTTTCGATTTTCCCTGTCGTGGAATCTCGTCATATCTACCGAGTTCATTTTCTATGGTCCATCACAAAATCGTTAAATTTTAACGTTCTAAACTCTAACTAAACGGACCATCTACGATTGTCTACGATTCGTAGGCTACAGCTACGAAAGAATATCTAAATAAGATTAAATTGTTAATTTAGAAAAATCTGAAATCTACCTAAATTACAGTTGTAACTTTTTAGCTTAAAATTATTAACAGCCACACCTTTTGAAATAAGCTCGCACTTGTAAGCTAGAAGGGTGTAGAGACGGAGCGAGCCGTCCCTAACGTTAAAAAGTTCGACACTAAAACTGTAGATGTCGTTATGTGTAGAGAAAATGGATTTACTGTTGCTCTTAAGTTTGTTCTAAAAAATTTAAAGTACCTAATAAGTAAGTTTACTTTGTCGATGATTTACTGAAATTTTAAAGAACCAAAATTAAAAAAAAAACTTTAAAAAAAATTTGATTAAAAAATATAAGAAGGATGTAATCTTATTCTTTTAATCATCCTATTTAATAAAACACGAGCAAAGTGCTAAAATACTAATAATAAAGGTAAAGTTGATAAAAAAAACTTTAAAATATCACTAAGTATTTCGTAACTGGACCTAGTTATAATATTTTAGAAAAACAGAGAAAATAACTTCAAACTGCGAGCACAACCTACATATTCAAACAGTGTAAATACCTGTTCTTGAAGTTGCTCCTGCAACTCTCTTCAACTTTTCTACTTTTTGTTCAATAAAATCATAACGTGGAAATACCATTCAAAGGACTATTAAATTTAAACGTCACATGAGTATTTTAATTTTATAGTCCTTATAGAGTAATAAGTGACGTTAACCATCGATGTATCCATTCACCTTTATTTAGTATTTACGTACATTCATCCCTCCTTAAATAATATAAAATTCTCGTGTCGCGGTGTTAGTTACCTATCTGCACCTAAACGGCTGAACAATTTTGTATGATTTTTTTTGTGTCTATTCGTTAGGTTTGAGAATCGAACAATATCTTTTTTTTTTAAATCTTTTTTTACTTTATATATTTTTTTTGTAAATGGAAAAACATCGTTTGCCGGTACAGCTAGTTTCAATATATTATTTTCCGAGTTAAAGTGTCAACGATAACATTAACATTGTTTGTTATTATTACGCAGCATTTGTAAGAAATAACGATAAATCAAATCGAATGTTATCTAGGAAAAAAACAATATCACTAACCAAGAAAAAATATAATGGCAGAATGATAAATACACCAATTTATTTCTAAGCGATCCATAACCCAAATACCAGAATGGTATATCCATACTTTTCTCAACCAGCTATTTGTTACCTATGTAGAAATATGTACCCTCAATTTGAATAACTTCGTCTCACTCTAACAACAGTGTCTAGTGGATTTCCCGTTTCGTTCTATCCCATTACTTTTATATTGTTCGCTAACTTTCTTGTTTGTATAAGCAAATACACGTATTTGAAAGTTTAGTTTGTATATTTGTAGATTGTATTGTACAATAATAAGTAGACGTTACCTAAAGAGTTTGCAAAATCAATGTTTCATTAGATTAAAGACAATTGCGTGGTTAGGTACTTTCACTTGAAAATGTAACGTTTAATTTATTTTAGTTCTTGCAAATAGAGGCAGATAGATTGATTACCTGTCGTTCGTCGACAGTTACTTATCCAATGATTTAAGATGGGTATAGACTAGATCATTCAGACTAGAACTAGTGTAACGGAACAACCTTCTTCCGTTGGGTTATAAAATTAAAATTCTCTAAAGTATTATAAAACCTTTTTGAAGATTCCGATCTTTTTAGAAAACAATTAGTATTTTAAAATAAAAAAGGTATTCTTGACAGCATTGGAATATTGTCAGAGAAAAGTCAGGTGATAAAAAATTCAAAAGAACAAGAAGAGAATTTTACTAGGAATAATCCTCTGATAATATTCAAGATATTGCATGGTTGAATGAGCATTTAACATGGATTTACATGTGCTGGGATAGTGCACCATTCGACTTATGGATAGTTTGAGGTAGGTGGTACTTTAGTACTTTCCTACTGAGCATTTTACATAATATATTTCTTTTCACAGATTAATAAATTATATAAGTCGGTTTTTAGTTCTGTTATAAAATCGTATTCCTGTTCAGTTAATTGTTCTGTATGACCATTATGAAGTGGATTGCTATTGTAGTGGTTTGCTTTTTTAGATTAGAGCTTGTGGATTTTGAGATCATAGATAGAATGGTAGCATTTATAGTTGTAGGCATTACCCAGTCATTGGCGGCCGGATCGCGGGTACGATATTATCTCCAAGTATGCGATATAACTTTACAGGAGACACGTCTAGTATCGTCTGGATATAATGTTATAATATACAATATGGAATGTGTATTCGTTCCATAATTAGTTTATCTATTTGCCCTGTGTTAGGGATGTTATGATAAAATGCTCACACTGATTTTCTTTACAGACTAAAATGACAATGATGGTCTACCTATAAATGCGAAGCAGAACCTAAATATATACACATGTGCAAATGAACCAAGCTTGTGAACCAACACTTATGAACCAGGCTTGTATATTGTAAAACTTGGGAAACGTCAGGTATAAGCAGAACCTAAATATATACACATGTGCAATATTGTGCAAGTGAACCAAGCTTGTGAACCAACACTTATGAACCAGGCTTGTATATTGTAAAACTTGGGGAACGTCAGGTATAAACAGATCCTAATTATATTGACATGTGCAAGTGAACCACGCTAGTAAACCAAGACCTATGAACCAAACTTGTATATTGTAAACTTAGGGAACGTCAGGTTTCCAACACCGCGATGAGAGGGATAAGTGTTAACCAGTGTCTACCAATCATAATATTATTTTATTATAAAATTATTATGTGACTTATATTAAATTGTCTATATCTTGACTTATCACTATCATTATCATTACATAGTATAAAACGAAGTTACTCTCTCTGTTCCTATGCCCCTATGTCCCTATGTATGCTTAAATCTTTAAAACTTCACAACGGATTTCGAAGCGGTTTCTTTTAATAGATAGAGTGATTCAAGAGGAAGGTTTGTATGCATAATACATGCATAATATAACCGTGAGAAGCCGGAGCGAGTCGCTAGTAATTTAATATATAGTAGACGCAATTATATCTTCTATATCAGCTCTTTCCTATTTTCCCCCTTTGCGACAATAGCTCTTTCCTATCTTCCCCCCTTCGCGACAATCTACATACATCGTATTAACCCGTCTTCGCTTACAAATTGTTTTGGCTTTTAGATTATTTTAAAATATTTTGCTAGGAATCTCGAGTCACTAGGACCTGGTTACTACACTTCATATCTAGGGTTTATTTCCACTAGACGTCACGTGCCATATTAAACTACAACTCTCCCATATTAAAATAATAAATCCATAAAATAATAAAATGCTAAATTTGTATATTTAATTAGTAATAAATTGAATTAAGTTAGGTAGTTGATTTTACGTTTAAAATAGTAGGGGGGGTTCTTTACAATTGCTGCCCCGTGACCAGGATTTGAATTTTCGTTTCAAATGGTTACCAGGATGACCAGGATATGACAGTTCTTTACACTAGTAACAGAACATTTTGAAGTTACTCGAACATAACGCTCGATGTTTTTACATGCTGAACATTTGCCTGTAATTTACCATTCTTAAGAACGTTACACTAAAATGTTCGAGGAAATGATCTAGTCTATACTCACCTTTACCTATCCAATAACATTATATACATATTTTAAACCGAAGAAGGTTATAAATTTCTATCTAATTAAACTCAAACTTTAAACAGATATAAATAAAAAAGTAAATTGTTTTCTCAAAATATATTAGTATACCTGGTCATAAGCTAAATCGGGGAAAAATATCCTTCACGCCCCGTAAGATCCTCAAACGAAAATTAACACTGTTTATGACCTAGATAAAGGTAATTCGATATAAATAAGCCACTCAATATCTTCACAAAAAAAGGCAAACGTCGCAAATGCAAATGATTTTTTGATATGTTGTTAGATCCCCTGAGAGTAAGTTGTTCCCATGTTTGCAACCCTAAGAAAACCCTGTACTACTCCTATGGTGCTCTAAATTAAAGCTAATTCAAGTCTCTACAAATTCACCTTTATTCTAAAAGTGTTTCATTTTGGAATAAAATTAAAGATAATTTAATTCTCTACAGTTTTTTAAATTGTTCGAGCACCGTAAGAGTAGCACACAGTTTTCAGGGTTACGAACTTGGAAATAAACTCGATAGGGTTTTTTTTTTAATCTTACATGTAATAGGGAATTATGGAATAACCCACGTCTGCAATTTTTGATGTCTTTATGATTACTGGTCTAATTATTGCCTTGTAAGAATCCCTTAGTACTGTTGCATTGCAAGGTGGCATCCGACGACGGCTAACCACTGAAAGACACGAGACACGACACTTTGAGATTGCCTACAGAAAATTAGCTCTCTGTATTTTTCTTGTTTCATACTTTTTAGAGTGCGATTTTTATGTAGGTTTTTTAACTACATTTTTTTACGTAGTCGGGTTTTAGTTTTTTAACTTTTTTTTATTTAAATTATTTTTAGTTATAACCAAGGGACACTTTGGGGAAGAGACATTTTTGAACCTTTACGCTATAATTAAACTATCGCGCTAATAAGCGTTACTTAACCCACACCATCACTTCAGGTAGCCAATGTTACTTTTTAAGCCCTCAAATACCTATAGGTACTCCCCATTAAAATTCGTCTATCGGCTGAGTTGTTTCACCTTTAAGACCCGAACCCGGAACAAAGGAAGTCCGGATCTCGTGGGAATATCGGGATAAGATGTAGTCTATGTTCTAATCCAGGTTCTCAGATATTGACTTACCGTGTTTTATTGTTATCCGGTCAGTAGTTCTTGCATGAAGAAGTAACGAACAAACGTACTAACACCATTATCGAGTGAATGCAAGCAAATCAGTGAGCAACAGCTAGTGCAATTTATATATTTTTGAAATGTGCTATTTAAGCCCTTTCATTTGATACCCCACACGGTACATTTTAATTATTTTTATTTTTTAATTCATGACTCTATGTCCTCTAGAGGGCGCCACATTTAATTTATTGTGACGTCACATAGCCTATAACCAGCGGACCATTAAGACGCGTCTAACGATACCTCGTTTGTTAAATTATAATAAGTAGTTTTGAAGTTAGGTGGGAACAGATGAACATACATACATACATACATACATACGGGTCAAAAACATAACCCTCCCTTTTGGCTTCGCCGTAGTCGGGTAAAAAAGGCATTTAGGCATTTAGGTATTTTCTAAAACAGCAAACATAAATAGTCCAGCAAGTATACGTTTCCGTTTTTAATAAAAGTTTATTAATTTCAACCTCAAAGCTCTATAAACTTATTTTTTTACTTTACAAAATCACTTTGAGTCCTTCAAGAATCTGCCATCTCTACTGATATAAAGTATTTACTAAAACAACATTGTCAGGTGAGTGCTGCCCATCTTTATACACGGTGTAACAAGGGGGGTGGATCATCGGTTGTTGGGGGGTAGGGGACCTCAGTACCAATCGATTTAACCCCCATGTATGTTCAGCAATATTCACTGGTTCAAAGTTATTCGGACTTTAGTGAAATTTTAGTCAAAATCAGATTTCACCCTGAACTTAGCAATTACAGCCAAACTATCAGGTCTGCGATTCTGCTTTTTTTGTGAAACAAGTTTAATAGTGGACCTTTTTAACCCATAAATCAATCAGAGTCTAAAATTTATAAAACTCAAAATATAACCATTAAAGTAATATTTTTTTTCAAAATCTAATGTTTACATTATGTATGAGCATACATTTTGCTTACCATAGCATTTCATGTTACATTAAGTTTAGTGCAATAAATGACATCAACGGGAACGGTCGTATCATTTTGACAGTGACATATTGACAAGCTCACACGGCACCGTAGTGCATCTGCAGCGCACGGCCAGCCTGTGACATTGGTCATTCGAGCCTATGACATTGGTCCTTCGGCGGAAAAGGACTTCGCGTAGCCATCGTAGTCCTCCGAGCACCCGTAGTGCAGGACTCGGCTAGGATTACAGTGCTTGTGAAGTACCAGGACTAGCAGTCCAGTGACATAGCATTACAGTGACATAACATTACAGTGATATCCTAAGTGACATAGCATACACATCTGCTCCAGCAGGTGACTGGACCTTGCAGTTTGCACATACCTACAGCAGCAAAACAAGTAAGATCGTTTCATTATATAAAACTCTTACTCAGTACCTCATCATCATGGAGGCTACAATAACTAAGCAACAGGAACTTATTAAAACAATTGAGCAACTCAACACTAACTTCAAGAAAGATTCTAGCAGCAGAAAAACTCCTGATTACATTAAAAAGAAGATAGCAAGCTTAGACTTATTATTTGACGATTTCAAATTTAATCACGAGCAGCTACTAACTTTCCCTGACAAAAATCATGAATATTTTAATAAAAACCTATTCGAACAAACAAAATCTTATTACGAAAAAACACGTATAATGATAGCAGCCACCTCTAAATCAGCAGACCCACAAGCAGAGCAGAGCGAGCAGTCTGTACATGACACAACACAACAAGAACAGACCGTCCAGCAACACAATAGCTTTGACAATATCTTCGCAGCAGAAGACATCAATGCACAGCAGTTGACAGAATTGACAAATCAGCAACGGACAAACTACAGAGCATTACAGCGTTTTATGGAGAGAGATTTTTATTTTACTTTGATAATATTGAACTTTTAAGAATTTTATTTTTATTTTACATTTCATTTTTGAATTTTACTATACGGTACTGCATTTTGATTTTATATCAAATCTTATGTTAATTTGAATCTTTATTAGCAATTTTTTGACATTGTTATATACTTTTTTTGACATTTTATTACTTTTTGAGAGTGGCAGTATGTATGAGCATACATTTTGCTTACCATAGCATTTCATGTTACATTAAGTTTAGTGCAATAAATGACATCAACGGGAACGGTCGTATCATTTTGACAGTGACATATTGACAAGCTCACACGGCACCGTAGTGCATCTGCAGCGCACGGCCAGCCTGTGACACATTATCTTTGTATGGTTCTAAAAAAAAAAATTTCACAGAATTTTTTTTTCTGCAACTTATCTTAAAAACTACTGGCTTTCATGAAGTATAAACCCTAAAAGTTTCATTTAGCTAGAACTAGGACATCATGTTCAAAAAAATGTAGTTGATGGTCGAAAAAGTAAAAATAATCAATATTTTTATCATACAAAATTTGATAAGCGTACGCTATGCTAAAAGTAGAATAACAAGATTATTATACGAACGTGCATGAATGAATCAAATAAAATACACTTATAATATGCAATGGTAATAGAAAATGAAAAAAAAAATAAAAAAAAATTTTTAGTTACTTACCTATTTTTTGTATGAAAATAATATCGATTATTTTCACTTTTTGGACTATCAAGTACATTTTTCAACATGATGCCTTAGCTCTAGCCAAATGAAACTTTCAGGGTTTATTCTTCATGAAAGCCAGTAGTTTTAGAGATAGGTTGCAGAAAAAAATATTCTGTGAAATATTTTTTTAGAACCATACAAAGATAATGTAAACATTAGATTTTGAATAAAAATATTACTTTAATGGTTATATTTTGAGTTTTATAAATCTTAGACTCTGATTGATTTATGGGTTAAAAAGGTCCACTATTAAACTTGTTTCACAAAAAAAAGCAGAATCGCAGACCTGATAGTTTGGCTGTGATTGCGAAGTTCAGGGTGAAATCTGATTTTGACTAAAATTTCACTAAAGTCCAAATAACTTTTGAACCAGTGAATATTGCTGAACATACATGGGGGTTAAATCGATAGGTACTGAGGTCTCCTACCCCCCAACAACCGATGATCCACCCCCCTTGTACACAGTGTATAAGTACTAAGCGATGCCATTTTAATTAATTGCACAAAGTAATTAGCAGCAGTCAATTAAAGGGCTTCGTTCAATTGAAGCGATTAATTGGTACCTACTCAATACTCTATCACCGACTCTACCCCTACAGTCACAAAACAGATTGCTATTACATTAGTACATTGCGATACAAGTGTGGAAAATTGATATATTTGCATAGAGGCGGTTCAACACTCGCGAGCGGTACGCGAGGGCGTTTAACAAAGCCGAGATACAAAGATCAATCCACACGTGTATCGTACGACGTTTTTTATCACAGTTGCGAATAAAAAAAGACTTGTTAAAATAATAAAAAGTTTTTAAGAAAGGCTAGGCAAAAGACTTTTAACCTATACAGCCTCGTCTGACATACAATATTTTTTAGGGTTTTTTCGATTTGTTTTTGCTTTGGGGGTTAAAAACATAATATAATGGTAAGGAAAAAATAAATTTATGTTCCTAAAGAAAAAACAAAATAAAAACAACCCTCAATTTTAATTGTTTTCAAAGACATTATCACGTAAAATTATCGTTCGTTAACAGACTTTAGAGACAACCTTTTGAAAAGAAGAAAAAAGGTACCAACAAAGAGTTTTAGGCCAGCAAGGCTTAAAAACTCTTTGTTGGTACCTTTTTTCTATACATCAAAACAGTATAACCCAGATAAATTAAGAATGTTTTATCTACCTAACATGTTATTGGCAGTAAGATACGTATTTAACTTATCGGATTAACATATTATTTTAGCACTAGTTGGATATTTTTATACGTTGCATTATGAGCCTAAAAGCGGTTTAATAAGATCTACTTTATGAGCGACTGTGATAAAAAAAATATTCTATTATTTTTCTCATAGGTTAATATAATACTACAGAAACTTTAGACGTTATCAATTTCGTCCTATTTGGGCTGTCCCGTTTGGGACAAATCCAAGGATACCTAAAAAAATACAACATTTTGTATTAAAATTATTCTATAAAGAATCCAATTAAGAAACAATTTTCTCCGAGACTAGACTAAATTATCATAATGATTAATGAATTATTTCTATTCCAAAGAAAGCTATTTCCAAGTACATAAATTGTTATACTTAAGCCTTATTAACGATTAAATGAATACATAATAATATACAGTGAAACATTGCCACTTTCAAATTAAAATAAAATCGTAATCTATACTTATCTTTACTACTTAATAAGCTAGATAGAGTTAAATAGTAGATTATACAACAAGTGAAAAAAAGGTAATTTAACTCGAGGGACTAAGTTGGATTCCGAGAGCAGCGAAGGATTCTATAGTTGAATCCCGAGCGTAGCGAGGGATTCTAGATTAGAATCCTGATCGGAGCGAGGGATACAAGGACCGAGATAAATTATTTTTTTCACGAGTTGTGTACTCTACTTTTTACCATTGACTGCGAGAAAATAAATTTAGAAATGGTTCAGGAGATTGTGTCTCATTTTCGTTACTGGAAGAACTTATTTTAATCTAATTTATGTTATTAGATGTTTCAATAACTTAAAACAACCACGATAACAGATAGAAAAGATATTTTTTAATTGTATATATTTTTAAGTTTTATTCCATTTAATTGAATTTTATTCCATGTCATTCCATGTCATACTCCCATTGTCATGTTCCCGAGATTTTGGCGGCAACAAATTATCTACTATCTGGAACAACTCATTTTATTATATTATTTATGTTACTGTCCCGGCAAACGTTGTTTTGCCATATAAAAAAAAATGTGATAAATGAAGAACGGCTCGACCGATTTTGTGCAAACTTCACATAAACCATCTAAATAAATAATAGTCCAAACAAAGCTTAAACATTTGGTTTGGATAGGTGAGCCCGTTCTTGAGTTATAAAATTACAACGAAAAGTGGCATTGATTTCTATATAATACAGCAAATCAAAAAAAGGGTCTGTTTGTTTGTTACATAATCTACAATTAAAAACGCCTAAACCAAGTGAAATCTGAGGAAAGTCGTGGTATACTTTACATCAAAATCCAATTAGTAGGTGCTGAGTAATCAACAAAAAAACTGCAGCCGCTCGAGAAAACCCCCCGGTCGAACGCCTTACAACAAAGACGAACGTCACAGATAGTGTATATCCCGATATTCCCACGGGATCGGGACTTATGCTGGTTTAAAAATGGAATAATTCGTATATTTAACTTCACCCGCGTAAGTCCCGATCTCGTTTGAATATTGAAAAAAAAAAAAGAATATTTCGTATATTTTATTTCACCCGCGTAAGTCCCGATCTCGTTTGAATATCGAAAAAAAAAGAGAATATTTCGTACGAATATTTAATTTCATCCGCGTAAATCCCGATCTCGTTTGAATATCGAAAAAAAAAAAAAAAAAAAAAAAAAAAAAAAAAAAGTAAGTATCCTTTGTCCTTCTCCTGGTTCTAAGCTACCTCTCCATCAATTTTCAGCCAAATCGGTTCAGCCGTTCTCGAGTTATAAATAGTGTAACTAACACAACTTTCTTTTATATATTATATAGAAGAAGATATTCGATTTTTCAATGACATTAAACAACCACTTTATCAGATAGAAAAAAATCTAAATTGGCGGTATACTTTTTTTAAAATTTTATATTCCATCCAGCCAGTACGTTCTTTCAGCACTTTCAGTATGTTTTTTTTTATAAGTCCATATTATTTCGTATATTCGTGCATGTCCCAAATTCAAAATGCTTTTATTCACTCAGTGAGTAAAAGAGCGTTTTATTCACTGTTATCGATGAATAAAATGCCCTTTTTCGGGTGGCAATGGTAAAATAGTATTCAATTCAATTCATTTATTTGCTTTTACAGTTGGTTAAATAGGATCTTAAATAATTATGTAGGTACAGGTTCTCAACTTAAGCCAATAGTCATTGACATGCAAATTTAGGCTAAATTTAGGTAGGTACAAATTACATGGTTAAAATTTATTTTATTACAAATACTTATTACTAATTTATAACGCAAACATATTTTTCATTTTAGATTTAGCAACTCTTCAACAGAATAAAACATTCTTTCTAACAGCCATGCTTTCAGTTTCATTTTGAATTGCCTTAGTGGAAGGTCTTTTACATTGTTAGGTATTTTATTAAATATAGTAATGCACATAGCGTAGCAGTTCTTTCTGTAAAGTACTGTTCTTGGTATGAAATCAAGAACTAGTCGATCACCATTTCGTGTGTTACGTAGAAAAATGTCTTTGGCTTCCCTAAATAGCTCTCTGTTACATTTCACAAACAAGCATACTTCAAAGATATACATGCAAGGAAACGGCAAAATTTCGAGTTTTTTAAAATGTGGTCTACAGGATTCATAGGGAGGGATACCTACCATAGCTCGTATACACTTTTTTTGTGACCGGAATGCCTTAATCTTATTAGTTGAGTTACCCCACAGTAAAAGGCCATACCTTAACACGGACGCAACGTGACCATGGTATGCCATCAAAGCAGTATTTATTGTGGTTGTTTTTCTTAGTCTACTTAATGCGTATGCAAAGCTATCCACTCTTTTGCATATTGTGTGTACCTGTTGTTTCCAATCAATAAATTTGTCGACATTAATTCCCAGAAACTTGACATCGTTTGCTTCAATAATATCATTATCGTTGTAGGTCAATTTTCGTGAACCTACTCTAGAACCATGTGTTCTGAATTGTATAAAATTGGTTTTATTAAAATTATTTTTGTTTAGCCATGTCATAACGTCGTTAATTGTATTGTTTACCTTAATGTCAAAATTAGTCTCATTTTTGTCTTTATCCGTCAACGTAATCGAGATGTCATCAGCAAATAGCGTGCATTTGTACGTAGTGATGTCAGGTAGATCATTAATGTATACTAAAAAGAGCAGAGAGTAGATTATACAACAAGTGAAAAAAAAGGTAATTTAATTCGAGGGACTAAGTTGGATCCCGAGAGCAGCGAAGGATTCTATAGTTGAATCCCGAGCGTAGCGAGGGATTCTAGATTAGAATCCTGAGCGGAGCGAGGGATACAAGGACCGAGATAAATTATTTTTTTCACGAGTTGTGTACTCTACTTTTTACCATTGACTGCGAGAAAATAAATTTAGAAATGGTTCAAGAGAGTGTCTCGTTTTCGTTACTGGAAGAACTCATTTTAATATAATTTATGTAATTAGATGTTTCAATAACTTAAAACAACCACGATAACAGAAAGAAAAGAATTTTTTTAGTTGTACTTATATATTTTCAAGTCTTATTCCATTTAATTGAATTTTATTCCATGTCATTCCATGTCATAGTCCCATTGTCATGCTCCCGAGATTTTGGCGGCAACAAATTATCTACTATATTGCTGCTTTATTTCAAAATGATTCCGGAGTCAGTGTCTCATTTTCGTCACTGGAACAACTCATTTTATTATATTTTATATGTTATTCGATTTATCAATGACATTAAACAACCACTTTATCAGATAGAAAAAAAAAAACAAAATTGGCGGTATCCTTTTTTTTACAATTTAATATTCCACCCAGCCAGTACGTTCTTTCAGCACTTTCAGTACGTTTTTTTTTTATAAGTACACTATGTAGTGATATTATTTCGTATATTGGTGCATGTTCCAAATTCAAAATGCTTTTACTCACTCAGTGAGTAAAAGAGCGTTTTATTCACTGTTATCGATTAATAACATGCCCTTTTTCGAGTGGCAATGGTAAAAACGATTTTTATCATCCTTTACTGTGATTTTGATTTGATTTACAAAAGCACTCTACCAAATCGGCAAAAGCGTTTAAATCTTTAAATATTTTAGATGACGATTACGAGAACAAAAGCAAACAAAATGGTTCTATTTTCAGATCGTCGTCGATTTGTTCATGCCGTTGTGAGGTACGAACCTCCATGGGTACGAACTTCATTCTATGTTCATGCCACAGGTTCGTACGTGATCCATACATCTAGCATTTTTTATACACTAGTATATTATACTAAGTCTATGGAAGGAACACTATATTGTGTTGCATAACAAAAGATATCAGAAGTAATATGTACTTACATAGTACCTCAATGTCAGAAACAAAGTTAGGTTGTAAATGTTTCAAATACCTACGAAACCATTTTCATAAATTAGGTATTTCTTGAAAATTCAATTTAGTAGAAAAAGTATTTTCCACGGATTCTTATTTTCCTTAAAAAATAGAGGCACAGATAATGCGACCGCAAGTGCAGGGTGTGTTTGTATGATTTTTTCGCAATCACCCAAAAATTGCCCTATCAATTTTGATGTTTAGATTGAATATAGCTGGATCACAATTTTTTCAAAAGAATGCCTATCTAAGTTAACGAATAAAAATTTGAATGAAAACAGGCCGTCGTCGCTCGTTTCAAATGGGAAATTTTTATAAAGGGATTTGTCCCAAATAAGGTTGTATCTATTTTTTCATTTGCGGAGGCCCGCGGAGTCCCGTGCACCCGCCATCCCGAGGCGCGGCGCCGCCGCCCCGCTTCGTCCGCGGTCTCCATGGCGACCAGCTCAAATGACGTATCGATCCCGCGGAGGGAGAGAGAACTCGCGGGGTGGCGCCTCTCCACCCGACCCCCTTGCACCCCTGCTACCACCACTCGACCGTTGGCCCATGCAAAATGACGGATGTAAACTTTGGATATACCTACCTTTCCTTGGAAGGAAATTATATTTTCATTAAAATGAAAATGAGGTAATGTTTCATAACTTTTTACTTAATACGCCACCACATTGCTGTGTGATGCGAAGTATGTAGCTCTAGATACACCGAAGACAAACCCGCACATTAGGTACCTGTCGGTCCACACAAGTCGGTGAAGTATAGCCTCCGCCAAATACTCAGAATACAATTCCCAACAATTTATAGATCTACTAGCTGCCCTCCGCGGTTTCACCCGCGTAACTCCCGATCCCGTGGGAATATCGGGATGTAAGCTATCCTATCTCTCAAGTTGGATCGAACTGCACATGGTGTGCAAATTTTATTATAATCGGTTAAGTGGTTTAGGAGTCCATTGAGGACAAACATTGTGACACGAGATTTATATATATTAAGATTAAATCCAATTTAGTTTATAGTTTGTAAATAGATCATAAACAATAATGTTATCCTTTAGTAAGGAAATACATTTAGACTACAGCAAATCCTACTAGTTACCACTAATATTCTAGTGTCAAAGTTTGTGTGCAGTTTCTCTTCCTGCAAAAACTACTAAACCGTTTATGAAGAAACTTGGTATGATAGCTAGCTGGATTTGAGTTGTCTAACTATTCTGGCAATCACGAAGTTCTGGAATAAAAATTAAGTTATTTTCTATCCCAATATTCCTAATATCGGTACGGAGTAGAACCTTAGGGCCGAGCAAGTACCTACTTAAATAATTTTGTAATATATCAATGAGGTTAACCTACTACAAAAGAATGAACTTTACCCAACTTTACCATAGATTATTGTACCATCGTATATTCTATGCCGTAGATTAACTCCAATTATGTAGATAAGTAAAAACATGAGACCAACTTGAAACAGAACTAATGTCGTAAAATCTCTTCTTTAGTCATATGAGTTACTTATATCCCGATCCCGTGGGAATATCAAAATATAAAGTAGCCTATAGCCTTCCTCGTTAAATGGATCCCTCCTCGATAATTTTTCAATTCGAACCAGTATTTCCTGAGATTAGCGCGTTCAAACAAACAAAACTCTTCAGCATTATATAATATTAGTATAAATAATATACTCGTAAGTACCAAATGCCTACAATTTAACAATATCTCTATTTTCACATTCAAAGCCAACAATATAATGTAAGTAGAATGATATTCAACTAAACCGCAAAGTTTTAGAAACACAGACAAACTTTGATTAGTTTCAGATATTAATTTTCTACTACCTATTACTTTTGAATGAGTAAGAGTTTTGAATATTCAGAATGATAACAGTGAGAAAATAAGTTTTTATTAAACAATTCAATGCTCAACTAATATTTTTGTACTAATCTTGATTTTGATAAATAAATTACCTACTTTACTTATCAAAATGAAGATTAGTTACCTACCTAGGTACAGGTAAAGTATAGGTAAGTATATTTTTTAACGTGATAACGTCTTTTATATCGGTGAACATTGACATTCACAAAAAAGTGTGACGACATGCGTTACGTTACGTTATTGACAAGGTAACCATAGCAACGTATTGAAGTGTGCAAAATGGCAATGTGTCAGGTTCTGTTGACATAATAGGTAACCAAAGCAACGTATTATTTCATCAATGTTTTCTTATGATGTTATCACGTAAAATTATCGTCCGTATAAATACACCGACTTTTTTACAAAAGCAACTTATTCGGTGACAGTGTTATCCACAATTATTACTTACATCAAGATTCCGACAGACTCTATTGCAAATCAAAACTTAATACCTACATCAATCGTAAATTACTACACATAATACTATTTTAAATTAAATCATTGTCGTGTTTAAACGTCTCTTCTAAAATTTTGTTTCAAACATTAACATAATTAAGTGGTTCTCAAAGTTTTCCCATTATAAACTTAGCGAGAAATTTTATTTTTCCCTCAAGTCAGGCGTCTTTGTGTGCGCTCGTGTGGACGACACAGCGAATTGGATTTTCTGTAGTGTGAGTAAACCTACTTTTGCCGGGAGAACAGGGAAACCTTGGAGATTCATGAAATATTAATATCAAACGACTGAGAACTTATTCCTAAGGTAATTTAAGCGCATGTTCCAAACATAATCTTATATACATGGAACTTTGCAAATGGTGTTAGCATCTATTATTTATACATTACGTTTTGTGATATTTGCCGAATATTTTCTCTAACTGATAAACCCGAAAATAACTTATCTGTTGGATGATTGAATAAACTTAGTGGTCACAATAAAATAAGTACTAGAAGATATCTTAGAGGAATGTATTTTTATAGTAATGTAGTTCTTACTCTCTCAGCCAAGTTAACTCTATAAGGATCAATTTCCTTTCTAGTAATAAAACTCTGTATGTACCAAATATTGACTTAACATAACTATAAAACTCACGTTAGGTAGGTAAACATAATTCAATTATAAAATTATGTTGTACATGGAAATGAAAATGACTTTATCGTGTTAATGATCGTTTATGATAAACTATTTGTACCAATATCAAAACCAAATATTTACACCCCTAGTTATTTCCGTTATGAGCCACGGATTACGTACATGGATGTACCTACGTAAACCGTAGTTTATCATATTTTTACCCGACTACAGCGAAACTAAAATAGAAGGTTATGTTTAGCCCCGTATATGGCTATTATGTTTTCTGGTCAAAATGCAGAGATATGCCCAATAATCATAATTATGGATTTCTGAATTTTGACTACTTGCTTGGGTCAAACTTTGCAAGACGTATGTCTGGGATTATATCTCCCGATCCCGTGGGAATATCAAAATAAAAAGTAGCCTATAGCCTTCCTCGATAAATGGACAATCCAACACAAAAATTTGATTATTTTTTCAATTCGAACGAGTAATTCCTGAGATTAGCGCGTTCAAACAAACAAACAAATAAAGAAACTCTTCAGCTTTATACTATTAGTATAGATTATTAAAGCTGCGGTGGCGGCGGCCTTTTTTGGACTAGTCAAAAACTACTGTTTTTGAACGGCCACCTTTAAGACTTTGTATACTAATGAACTTGGGATACTTACTACCAACAATTATTTAATGAGCGTTAAGGCCGCCCATTTGCGCAACTTATACTTTCTAACGATTAGGTATTATTTTGTGTATATCATGTTATTTGTTCCTTTTAATGTTGTACAAATAAAGTTATCTATATATCTAGCATGCCAAGTAGAAGGTACCATCAGTCACTAAAGCATATGGGGAGCTCCCTATAAGTAACACATATACTATAAACAAACTTCGTAAGTTATTCCGTAATATGTGTTTAGTTACGAAGTCATTAAGTACAGTTAACAATTTCTCTTCGGACCGGTTCTCTAATGTAGGTAGAACCTATACTTTATGATTAATATTTTAACTAATCAAGACATCATTTACTTTATTCAATGTTCCACTTAAATTTTACTGGAGAAAACTAAAGGGGGGCTATTCCAAAACGAGGTTTAAGGATAGTCCGAGATGTGGATTTAAACCTTAGATTTAGACACAGATTTACTCGTGAACTATAGTCTAAACACTATCCCTATAGATTATATAGAGAACTCAGTCTAAACATTATCCCTATAGATTATATAGAGAACTATAAGACTATTAGTTCTCTACGATAGTGTTTAGACAAACACTATCTCTATAGGATAGTGTTTAGACTATAGTTCACGAGTAAATCTATGTCTAAATTTAAGGTTTAAATCCACATCTCGGATTATTGTCAAAAATGGCGAGATGCAATGATCAATATCCACACGCGCATCGTACGACGTTTTTTATTACAGTTGCGAATAAAGGAAAAGACTTGATTAAATAATAAAAAGTTAACAAAATATTTATGATAAGTTATGTTTACTTACTATTTTTTTAGGCAATATTTTTTTTTAATAATAATCCCGAAAGGGGAGGCAAAAGACTTTTAACCGATACAGCCTCGTATAACCAACTAGTTTTGCCAGGAACTTCGACCGCTTTGAATTTTCTAAAATCCTCTCTTAGCGATTACAGGCTATCTGTAGGTATGCCAAAAGCCCGATCCGCCCATTGTTGGTTTTAGGTGTGTGTATATCAGTCAGTCAGTCAAGAATTTGAAAAGCTTTTGGACATTTTGGCATAGTAACTTAAAATGCTGCGGTGCATTTTGAGACCCATGCTAATCGATAGAGGGCATTATGGCAAACAAATAATGCCTTCACACCAAACCGCTAAAGCGTCTCGGAAACGGGATATTTAACCAAACGTGTTACTGTTGTACTACGATTTTAAAAATTGCGCGGTACATTTCGAGACTCATACGTCTTATCGATAGAGTGCATTACGGCGAACAAATAATGCCTTCAAATGGAACTTCTAAAGCGTCTCGGAAACGGGATATTTGTTGAATCACGTTTCTTTGTATACCCCGTTTTCAAGACGCTTTAGAGGTGCGATGTGAAGGCATTGTTTTTTCGCCGTGATGCTCTCTATCGATAAGTATGAGTCTCGAGCTGCACCGAGCAAAAAAAACACTACGCCAAGCTCCCATACTACATGTCCTGACCCCAATATATTTTTGGATAAAATATGAACGTAATCTATGAAATATTAAGTAATATTACCAATACAAATCGAATTCAAAACCTGTATTTTCGAAATCGGTTAAAAATATAAAAGTTATTTGTACGGTGTAACAAACAAATTATAAAATCAATTTATTTGATAATGAAGCGCTCGCATACAAACTGGTGAACTAAGGAATCCACTTACTTACCTACATTTTGTATTTCTATTTTAAATTGAAGCAATAAATGAACTTTCAATTGCTGTCATAATTTTCCGGCAAATAGACCGAAACGTGTGATTCAGAGACAAAATAATAGTTTGCTAACATAAAATGAAATATAATGAAATTGGGTTTTCTTTCCAAACTTAGACTTATGATCATTTAAGTAGGTTTTAGGTTATTATACTATTAGTTCTTACAATAGTTAGGAAAATCTACCAAAGAATATCTATAATAAATATTGCAGGACATTCCACACATCGCCATCTAGCCCCAAGCTATGTAACTAGACTTGTGTTATGGGTGCTAGACAACGGATATACTACTTATATACGTTTCTTTTGTAAATATATACTTATATACATACATAGAAACTACCAGTCCACAGACAAATATCTAAGCATAAATACTTGTCTGAGGCGGGAAACCAACCCGGAACCCTGTGTTTGGCAGTCCGGCATATAGTGACCGTTGGTCGTCATCTATAGATATACAATTCAAAGTCAAACCAATAGACAGATCGAGCTAAAATTCGGTATAGGTGCAGATAGCTAATATGACGAAGGCATTTGCTAAGAAATAATTTAGGCAAATTCTACTACTCTATTGGTAGAAAGATAAACACTTTATTGCACCATAAAAACAAAACGCAAAATGATTAGGTACATAAATATAAAAAAAACTAACTTAATTCTAACTACGTGCTAAAAGAAAATTAATATTTAATACCTTAAAATATGGCACAATGGGCGGCCTTATCGCTAAAAGCGATCTCTTCCAGACAACCTTTGGATGGACAAGAATTAAGGAAGAGGACGGGGGGTTGTTCATAATGTGATAGAAATATAAGGAATGAATGTATGGGCCACCACGGCTTTAGAAATGCTTTACCAAATGCTTTTAGAACTTCATAGAACAGAGACTTCACTATCACTATCACTATCACTACATCACTACATCACTATCACTACATAGTATAAAACAAAGTCGCTTTCTCTGTCCTTATTTCCCTTTGTATGCTTAAATCTTTAAAACTACGCAACGGATTTTGATGCGGTTTTTTTTTATTAGATAGAGTGATTCAAAAGGAAGGTTTATATGTATAATACATGCATAATATGGCCGTGCGAAGCCGGGGCGAGTCGCTAGTTAATAATAAGTTCCTTACTCTTATAAGATCACTTTCTTGTCCGTTTGTCTGTATGTCTGTCACCACCGATTTTCTCAGGAACGGGTGGACCTAGCAAGTTGTTTTTTAAAGAAATGATTATGATGATAGACGATCAAAATAAATTCAATCAACATAACGACAATATTGTAGTTATTAGGTATAGTGATCGTGCACTTAATTAATAAGTTGTCGTCCGGGGTTGCGTTGACTTGCACAATGGGATAGTATGAGAGACGTCGCTAGCCCCCTAGCTCTCCCCGCATCCCGCAGCCCCACCCCGCGTCCCCCAGGAATGCCCATTGTCCCGACTGATATTATATGTTATGTATACAAACCATCGAATACCACTTATATTGATAGCCGTCTACACGCATCATCGACAAATTTAAATTGCATGTTTTCAGTTTACATCCACTTTTTGAAATGAACTGCTTTCCGGTGGGTATTATGCGCATTTTACGCGTATATTTGGAGTTTCAATGTAAGTTTGTTTTGTAAGCTTTATGCTTATACGGTTTCACCCGCGTAAGTCCAGATCCCGTGAGAATGTCTGGATAAAAAATAGTCTATGTGTTAATTCAGGTCTCCAGCTATCTACATATCGAGTTTCATCGCAATCTGTTCAGTAGTTTTTGCGTGAAGGAGTAACAAACATACACACAAACTTTTACATTTTAAATAATAAGGATAGTAGGAGTTTTCATGCATTTAATAATCTATGTATGCTTATTTACTAATGTGTTTATGTCAATTCTGAATTATTAAAAACTTTGCTTGTACAAAACAAACGAGACAGGCTCACTAAGAAAAGCTTTTATGAGCTTTCCTTTATTTAGATTGTAAATAGTAAAGAACAGTCCTGTAATCCCTATTTTACTGAATTGACCCAAGAAATTACCACGTAATTCAAAACAAAGTTAAATCATTTGTGTTTAAAAGGGATGATTTAGTACCTACCTGTATAGCTGTGAAAGCTCTACCTCTACTAAGGACTTGACAAACCTCACCAACAAATCATGTTTTGATGAGACGACAGCGTGCAGTGATGTAGTGAGGGTAAGATGTGTTGACGGCTTTGACGGGCAAGCCCATTCGTGACAGATTTGTAACGCATAGTCGCATTGAGGGCATAATAATGTTGTAGAGTTATTAGTGGTTGAATCAAGAATCGAGAGGCTCGGGGCAGAGTGTGGCGCGGGCGAAGCCAGCGCAGCTGTCAAGGCCAAGAGAGGTCACTCCTCCGACGACGCTCTCCGAGCCACGATACCACTAACCGGTTCTACAATTTTTAGTCTCTTTTTATTTTCATTTTAGTATACACAGCGCTGAGACTAAACAATGTTTATACGAGTCAACATGGAATTAACTTTTATTGTGTACGACTGAAATAATTTAAAAGAACTTTTATGCTTATTAAAATGCTTTAAATGCTCGATTTCAGTTATTTTGCAACAATTTTTGTAATAAGTACCTACTTGCCTAGTTACCGTTGAATCATATAATAAACTAGGTGTTGCCCGCGACTTCGTACGCGTGGTAGTTTGATAAATGTTACCAAAACCTTCTATTTAAAAAAACCTAGCCAAATTCGATGTGTAGTTTTAAAGTTCTAAGCATACATAGGGACAGACAGCGGGAAGCGACTTTGTTTTATACTATGTAGTGATGTAGTGATTAAACATATACGGAAGGATTACATTTCATCACAATCGGTTTAGTAGAGATACTAACCATACAAATGGGATTTATATAAATATGCAACTAATCACTACATAATAAAACAAAGTCGCTTTTTCTGTCCCTATTTCCCTTTGACTGCTTAAATCTTTAAAACTACGCAACGTATTTTGATGCGTTTTTTTTAATAGATAGAGTGATTCAAGAGGAAGGTTTATATGTATAATACATGCATAATATAGCCGTGCGAAGCCGGAGCGGGTCGCTAGTTTAAAATAAAGATAACTTTAGATATCTGAGAGTAAACCTCTAACTTGTCCTTAGATACCTACGGCCCGCGTTGGGACGAGTTATAGGTATCAATAAATAATATTATTTGACCTTGAACTTCTCCCATTGATTTTTGTATAGAGTAGGTACGATTAAGTACAAAACAAAAAATCATTTATTCCACAGTAAAATAATGGTCAATCTAAATACACACCGATAAAAAATAAACAATTAAAGTACAAAATGATGTTGCGATGATAAATTCTAAGCTTGGGTTCTTTCTGATACCTTTTTAACCTTGATACTACGGTAAAAAGAGACCATAAACTAAAAAACAATTAAGTACCAAGGTAGTAACTAATAATTCTTACAGCGAGCGTAGGTACCAATTATTTCCGAGAAAGTTTTCAAATTAAGTTCTAAATTTCACGACACAAACCAATTTTATTGACCCCAAATTATATTTTGTACTTTAATAGAAAAAGTTATAAACATTTTTAATTTAAACATTGTCTATTTATGATAGCTACTACGTTTGTTTACTTTCACAGAAAGTTTGTTTTTCCTCGGATGTTTGATGGCCGCCAGATGGCGCATGCGTAGTCTCTATGTAGATACTGTATGGTTTCATTCCTTAACAGCTATAAACATGGCACCCTCGTCACTCGCTATGGAATTTTTACACATACACTTACTCTAAATAGCTACACAAATTACACAAATGCAGTCGTTAAAATACTTGCGAAGTTTCTCTACCATAGTAGACGGATCGATAGTAGACGATAAATAACAACAAATGTGTGGTAGTAAAGGTGGGTATAGACTAGAGCATTTACTTGTAACAGAACACTGAGCATTCGCTGTTTTTTAAATTATTCGAACCACAATTGGAATAATTGCCTTGCATTTGCTTGTATTGTACCATTCGTAAGAACGTTACATTACATTGAAATGCTCGAGGAAATGATCTAGTTTATAATCACCTTAAGAGTAACATACAAATGATGATAAGTAGTAGATTTTAAAACATAATCCGAGCTACAGTTAAAAAATACTAAAAAGAACCTTCCTGAACAATGTGTGATAGTCTGTAAACAAATACTTGTTGAGGTTTAGATGTTTCTGTATGTATAATAAGTATTTCTAAACAAGTATTTATCCGTTGTCTGGCTATCATAACACAAGCTTAGTAGCTTAACTTGGGGCTAGATGTTGCTGTGTGCATTGTCCTACAATATTTATTTTTATTTATTTACTATCAGGAAAAATAAACAAAAAACAAAGTTACACCAATATTGCAAGTCTACGAATCTACGCTACGAATTCTATAGTTCAATTAAACAATTATATGTAAAAAAGAATTCAACGCGTGCGCACCTTAGAAGCACTATTCTATACTAATTTATAAAGATGCAGGGTTTTGTTTTTTGAATGTTTAGATGTATAATAATTATGTTCGTAATGGATATTATTGAACTGATTTTGATGAAACTTGATATGAAATATGTATAGGTTTACTTTTTATTTCGATATATCCACGGGGGCTCACGGGGTCTACGTAGATAAAACCACGGGGCGCTACTAGTTATACAGGGTTATTGGAAATTATACTAGCAAGCCGTTGAGGGCTACTTCTGTGCACCTAAACAAACAACTTTTGTTCTACGACTTTTGGAAATTCGAACATTTTTTCGAAAATTTTGAGGTTAGGTTTACCTGAAAATTAGCTGTTCCTTACACGGAGAGGTCATTAACCCTAAAATTTTACTTATTTTTTAAGTTTTATCTACTGTTCTTAGTCTAATTGAACTTTGTTTTAAAAAATCAGCTGTTTTTCGAATTAACATAACCTCAAAATTTTCATATTTTTTTTCGAATTTTTAATAGTCGTAGAACAAAAGTTGTTTGTTAAGGTGCACAGAAGTCGCCCTCAACGGCTTGCTAGTATAATTACCAATAACCCTGTATAGGTAAATATAAAACAGTCAATTCAAGTCATTAAGATAATAATAGCTCTGAAAATTATAGTTGCAAAGTATAACCAATAAAATCTATGAGCAGGTAAACGATGTAGAATTGTACTAATGAGTCAGACGTTTAATTGTTGCAAACTGTAACACTGTTTTATGGTATTCATGCTTCGCTAGGTATGTGTATCACTTAAATAGCGTCCATGCGTTGAAAATACTGGAGAAATATCAACGAACTGCAGAACAATGGCGTATTATGTGGTAATATTAGAAATATATTCGTTTGCTTATGCGTAGAAAAAGTATCTAAACAAATCGCAGCATTGTTTTAATATACCTGTCGCAGGGTAGAATCAACTACTACATATGGAAACATTCCATAATAGGCTTTACGTATATTTTTCATATAACGAGCACAGAATCTTCTGATTTTTAATAACAAAGTTATTAATTTTTTTCCAAATCCGATAAAATCTTGACTTCGTTAAAGCCTAAATTCGAATAAAGTAAGCTCAAATTCTTTTTAACAGTTTAAATACAACGTATGACTTCACACTTAATATCCCAGATATTTTTATCTTATCCTGGTTTGGGACAGAAACACAGAGTGGCTGCGACCAATATAGGAAGAACCCTCCTGCCTAGTTTGAGACAGTATTAGTGGAAGGAGTCGGAACGTTGGGTTAAAGATCTGGGGATCTTTCGAAGTGGTTAGTTCGAAGGTTTCGAGCAAGTAACTTGTCGAGGTCATAACCTGTTTGCGACCCCTCTCCGACGCGACGGGACCGCGAGACTTTCCGAGTATGTACTCCACTGACCTAAGCTGTGGTTTTTAGAAATGTTTTTATACGTATATCCTAACTAATCCCACTAATAGTACAATTATTGTAATAAAGATTATCCCATAATAAGCGATACCTACGTGCGAAAGTTTGTCTTTGTATTTGTTTTGTCACTTTTTCACCAAAAACTACTGAACCGATACGATAAAACTTTGTTTTTATATCTAGATAGTTGGAGAGAGAGGTGGATTAACACATACGCTATTTTTATCCCGATATTAGTACAAGATCGGGACTTACGCAGGTAAAGCATAATGAGTTTGTTTAAACCACCAATTATTGGAGTAACATAATTAAAACCGCTATGGTCGCATCTCGCGTAAGTACGGAATCAGGACAAAAATGGCCTACAACCTTTCTTGATATAGGTCTACTCAATTCAAAAAGATTTTTAACTGTCTCAAAATGAGGAGGTTCTCAATTCGTCTGAATGGACGTCGTGGGCGAACGATGTTCTCGTCGTATATCCCGGTATATTAAAAAAAAAGAATCATCGAAATTAACGATTTCAACGATTCTTTTTTTTACCCCCGATGCAAAAACGAAGGGGCATATAAGTTTTTAAACCAACAAACCCTACAGCTTTAATAATTTAGTATAGATTATTTAATAATATAAAACTTACTTAGATTACATGAACGTAATAAATACTTAACAATATTTTTTTTCAACCTAAACATACCTATGCCAGTCATTATCTTATGGTGCAGTGATCATTAGAGTTGATTCCATTTCAAGAAAGAGTAAAACCCGTCGTCGTCGGTCGGGGTGGCTGGTTGAGGTAATATAAAATTCAAATTGTCTGGAATGGTCGATTTGAGTTTGTTTGCGTAGGGTATTTGATTTGTTGAAATGACGTCGTCGACGTGTTGTATTTATTGGGTAGTGTTCTGTGGGCTGTGGATATTGTTAAGGCACACAATGCCAGTGCAGCGGGCCGTTGTGCCTTGTGAAATGTTGCGCGACTACTTTTTTCGTCTGGATTCTATACTCACGATACTCGTTTTTTAAGCCGCGAGCCCGAGATGTACAGGTTTATCTGTTTAAAATTTATTAACATCGAGAAACAATTCAAAACCCTTTTATACAGGCACGGTCCGTGAGCTATCCATGATGAATGAAAATATACTGTGGCCATTATAAGTTATTACCTTTACACTAACACTGATTTAATGTTTTCATCTTTATAAGACGTATGATGTAAAGTAAATTTTATGAAGGAATATTTTTAAATGATATTTTACATTTACCTTGTCGTTTTTAATTACATCAAAAATATTACAGTACTTAGTTATTACAATAGTAAAATGTAAAAAACAAAAATAGGCAGTTAATAAAACCTTTTCATAAGTACTGAGTTGAAATAGGGAGCTGTACCTACCACTACCACGAGTTGTGAGTGATAGTTTTCGACAAAAGTAACGATAAATGTACCTATATACCTATCTTTAACGTTTGTCATATACAGGGTTATTGGAAATTATACTAGCAAGCCGTTGAGGGCTACTTCTGTGCACCTAAACAAACAACTTTAGGTTAGGTTTACCTGAAAATCAGCTGTTCCTTGCACGGAGAGGACAGTAACCTTAAAACTTTACTTATTTTTAAAGTTTTTTCTACTGTTCTTGGTCTGAATGACCTTTGTTTTAAAAAATCTGCTGTTTTTCGAATTTACATAACCCCTTTTATTTTGTTTTTTTTTTTCGAATTTGCAAAAGTCGTAGAACAAAAGTTGTTTGTTTAGGTGAAGTAGCCCTCAACGGCTTGCTAGTATAATTTCCAATAACCCTATATTATAACTCACAACTTATGTTATTATACAGTTTTTTTATTTATTCTCCGTCTTTCTAGATTACAATTAAATTGATTGTATTGAACAAAATGTGAAAAAACGATATACCTAACTAAGCATTTAAAGTCACGTGTTTTTCATTTTCTTCATCAGCATCTGACGCCATTACACATATTATAGGAACTTCAAGAACCTAACCTCCTTGCAAACAAATCTTTTTTGTTCGAAGTTTTGCCATTATTCTTTAATGTTAACATTTCGAATACCTATGGTAGGGGTACTGATCGAAAAATATGCCTTTAATATTGTGGAACAGCGGGCCATTTATAGCTCTAGTTTTTTGTTTTCCGTTTTAATTGGAACAATGCGCTTATTAAGCTCGATAACTTATGAAAATATGTTTTTATATATTTTATGTTCAATAACAAATAACTTAAAAGTTTTCTTATTATAGAGGTATGTCTTGAAGAAGATTACATCTTAATTGGACAGTCGTTAGGTCAAGTTAGAGGCCCTGAAGCGATCTGAAAACTCTAAAAATAGGTGAGCCACACCACTATACGAGAAGAAGAAGAAGAATTGGACAGAAGATTTTATTTTATGAAAGCTGCACCTTGAGCTTTATTTATTTGTAGTATGTAGGTATATTTAAATCTCTCAAAATTTCAAGTCAGTAGCTTTAAGAAAACAGTAATAGGTAAGTATCTTCAAATTATGCAGTAATGGCTTGTCTTATTTTACATAATATGTGGTTTCCATTTTCTACATATAATTGCCTATAGTTCGTAAAGCTTTCTTTTTGCTTCAGCATAGCCTTTGTATTCAGACCTCCATATATTAAATGGAGTTCAACAGACAACAAAAACAGAGACAAAATAATATAAAACGATTTTTTGATTCGATAAGAATCTTGTAATTTAATTTGAACATATTTATGAGTTTTTAAGCGATTCCGAAGGGAGGAGTTTGTTTTTCACTCAAAATAAAAATAATTGAGTAGATACGCATGTGTGACTTTTTTAACAATCTACTCTTTTGCGCTATCATTGGATTTTTTAAGCTTATAGTGATCTTTCCTAGTAATTTTTGAACACCAATAACTTCTTTTTTCTGTTTTTATAATTTTGCAAATCAAAACCTAAGTAAGTATCAGATAAGTAGATATAATCAGTTTGATTCTATACTTTATTTATACCTACTCATAATTATTCTTTACTACTGTGCTAGTAATAAACCCAGAAAAATAAATTGGTACCCAACGTTATCAATATTAATTATTGTGACATAAATTCTTCGGCTCTACAACAAATTCCATTTGTAATTATGTGGTAATAGACTGGAAAAATTGTTATTTTTACATTTAAATCTATCACAACTATTTGGGTCCCACAAATGGTTAAACGACCGCGCGGCAGACCCAGACGAAAATGTTCTTTTAAACATTTCAATCTATCACAACTATTTGGGTCCCACAAATGGTTAAACGACCGCGCGGCAGACCCAGACGAAATTGTTCTTTTATACATTTCAATCTATCACAACTATTTGGGTCCCACAAATGGTTAAACAACCACGCGGCAGACCCAGACGAAAATGGAAAAAACGAACTTGACGCCTATTCAAAAGACTGGCCAGATATCGCTTTTGATCGGGGTGTGTGGGGACAAAAGGGAGGGATTTTGCCCAGCAGTGGGACAAAAACGACCGATTATTATTTATTAAGACCAGTTTTGGGTAATAAAAAAACAATCGAATCAAATATACAAATGAAAACCTACATGTTGAGCTCGCACTATTTGCTACGCATGGTAGTAAAAAACAGGATCAGCTTTGAAACTCGTTTCATATAATTTGTGAACATTTTCTATTCTCACAGTTTCACAATCATCTTATTATGCGTATACATTGATTGATGAGCCATCGATCGTTGATTAATGGCTTCCACACTCAACCAATAATATACGAACAACATATTTATATTTTGGCAATAAAATCACAACATAGAAGAATGTAAATAAAAACATAATTAATTACAAAACAAAAAGCTCTTAAAAGCTTTCCTTTCCAAACTCAGAGGGTTGGGGTGGCGCCCCTTCGTTTATTAACTATAGATACCGTCTGTGCTATAGATATTTTAAAGGTATATACGTTCAGAGTAAAGTTATGACTGTATTTTATAGTTAATACCTATACCGTTTCATGTCGTAAGTAATTGATTTCTAAGTAGGTCCCTAACCTCGACATTTGAGTAACCGGAGTTTTAGCTAGAGTTAAATGTCACACATTCTTTAATGCTATCCGTATTGTGATACGAAATGAATCAAGATCGCTTCTCGCGTTCAATTGGATACAAGCAAAAATGAGAAAACTGAGCCAAATAGCTTAGCTAGTTTAAATAAATATTTATAACACACTTTTTGTACTCTCTTCCTTTAATATTAGTACTTATTATTATTGGTTGGTAGAGATGGTTCTCTACTAAATTCAACTTTAGTTGGTAGAAATAGTTCTTTACTACATTTTTTTTAGTAGACTTGTCAAAATTAAGTTCGTTTGCCAAACCTAGAAGTAACGGTAAGACAACATTGGTACATATTAGGTACCTAATATTGATAAAGTTCCTACCTAGAGCAAACAAAGATAAAGAACAATCTAATTTTGTTAAGAAGAAGTACGAATAAAATCAATCCCAAACGTAATATTAAATTTAATTTAGGTTATGTTTGTTTGAATTTTTTGGTTGTAAATTGGAGTAAAATGAAGGAGCGTCCCGCGTCGGGACGGAGCCGAGTGGAGAATAACACATGGGGTGCAGCGAAGGGTGCGGCGGGAGGCCCACTGAAAAGTGCGCGGGTGGGGCTGAACAAACTCGCGGGGACTTGCAATCACGACAACCAACCTTTATATTTTCATATTTTAAAAATAATATTCAAATTAGGAAAAAACAACAAATCTGCGTAGTATAGAGCAGAAAACAATAGGTCACATCATAAATACAGACACAAATCGATCTTTATTCGAATCGAAAAGCTACTCAATAGTTTTTTAAACAAGTGTAAATGATTTCTTACTAGTGATTACAATTTGCAAAGTGCTAACGCTCTATTAAAACGTCTTTGTTGTGAAATAAAACTAAACAAAGCCATAACAAAACTACTTGAAGAACACAATATAGATAAGAGTGTAGCGATAGAAAGTGTGTCACATTCACGTTTGAATGAAGATGTATCCGGTCGTAAATCTTACGTAAAGTATTCACGATAATTAAAAAAAAAATAAGAGGGAAAATACGTTGACGCAATTGAACGTCCCTCCAGCATGTACTCTCAAATAGGGGAACAAGCATTTTAGCATTACCCCCGTGCACAACTCTTCCCGCGGGGGAGGGGGTGGGCCCACGGCGACGTAAAAATCAATATGCTGGAGTTGTTAAATCACGCTTATAAACGAGCACTCGTCTTCATTTCATTTCTGATATCGCTCAAGTACGCGAATTTAGTTTTAATTAGGAATAGGAAAACGGCAGCTAGAGCGGAGCTTGGCTGACCCGGCCGTGCGTCCGCCCTCTCGGTAACTCTCATTGTTTAAACACAGTTTGACCCTCGTTCACCCCATGCTATACAATAAAAACGTTTTTGACCTTTAAATTACTTAAGCAAATTATAATGTAAACAGTCATACTTATTAACAAGATTAAATTTTTAATTTCAAAGCATTTATGTTATTTTAGAATAAACACGATGCTAAAATTGTTAATATGAATTCAATTGTGAGTTTTATTACATAAAATATATTTACGTTAAAAGTTTATAAGTTATTATATTTAGATAGTAAATTATCTAAATATAATACTAAAACCCAGAATCAACGAACAAATTTAGATTCTTATCTATAATCTACCTATACTAATATCATAAAGAGGAAAGATTTTTTGTTCTTTTGTTTGTAAGAAATAGGATCCGAACCACTGGACTGATTTTAATGAAATTTAGTATGAAGATACATGTATTCATTAGGAATAATATAGGCTACTTTTTATTCCGATATTCCCACGGGATTGGGAGCGGGTAAAACCGCGAAGCGCTGCTAGTTTATCATATTACCATATTTTGATCTAAAAATCAAATAATTAGTTGGACATGTGGAATTACTAATGAAAGGCTAATTCAAAAACAAAAGACCCCAGGAAAATCTCATTATCGTACCATAAAAAGGACACAAACTTTTGAAACCATATAAGAACCCTGTGTGCAACCACCGACTTTAATTGGGGTGTAACATCACGCGCTCTGAACGCGCTTTTCGAGTTGTCTCTGGCGATTTCTCATTTTTAGGGTTCCGTAGCCAAATGGCAAACGGAACCCTTATAGATTCGTCATGTCTGTCTGTCTGCCGTATGTCACAGCCACTTTTTTTCGAAACTATAAGAACTATACTGTTGAAACTTGGCAAGTAGATGTATTCTGTGAACCGCATTAAAATTTTCAAACGAAAATAGAAAAAAAACAATAAATTTTAGGGTTCCCTAAAGTGGTTACAAGTGTCCCCCCCCCCCCCCTGTAACTTCTAAAATAAGAAAATCATTAAACTAAAAAAAATTATATGATATACATTACCATGTAAACTTCCACCCAAAATTGGTTTGAACGAGATCTGGTACGTAGTTTTTTTTAAATAAGTCATAAACCGTAAACCGCCATTTACCCTTCATTCATGTATTTTTACGACTAGCTCCATCTATTTTTTTGCATTTGTTTTTGCGTCGGTGTTAAAAACAGAATACAGTGGTACGGAACCTTTCGTGCGCAAGTCCGACTCGCACTTGGCCGGTTTTATATTACTATGAGTTATATTAAAATTTAGTCCGTTGACTTCTAACTTTGTCTATTAATTCAATTTAATTCAATGTTTTCAAGGAAATATGGCATATGTTAGTTTCTTCTAATGGTATTATTAAGTACTTGATGTCCAATCGATTTCTTATTTATTTATTCTTACTTTCTGTTCCATTGTTGTAGTTAACTTAACAATGGATTTTAAGATTGAACCTACTATAAATACCTAGTGTATTTTAACACAACATGTCAACTGGAAATTTGGATAAAAATATGGTTAAAGAGCTTGTTATTTTTCTATACTGTGTGGTATAAAAAGAGATTTTAAGACACAAAACCTTAACAAAGAATCGAAAGAATTTAATTTGAAATTGCTAGAAGTTTTGTGATTTTCAGTGTAGTATAAAAAAATCGTGAGGAACGACATAGCTAGGCAATAATTTAAACTAAGAAAATTAAAAACTGATATGCTTATACAGGGTTATTGGAAATTATACTGGTAAGCCTTTGAGGGCTCCTTCTGTGCACCTAAACAAACAACTTTTGCTCTACAACTTTTGAAAAAAAAATGAAAATTTTGAAATGAAAATTTTGAGGTTATATAATTCGAAAAACAGCTGATTTTTTAATACAAAGGTCATTCAGACCAAGAACAGTAGATAAAACTTGAAAAATAAGTATAATCTTAAGGTTAATGCCCTCTCCGTATAAGGAACAGCTGATTTTCATGTTAACTTAACCTCAAAATTTTCGACACAATAATTCGAATATCCAAAAGTCGTAGAACAAAAGTTGTTTGTTTAGGTGCACCGAAGTAGCCCTCAACGGCTTGCTAGTATAATTTCCAATAACCCTGTATAATAGGTAGGTACGTATTATGGAATTCCAAAAAAGGTACTTATTACTTACATAAATACAGGTCAAATTGATAAGTACCTCTTTTTTAAAGTAATTTAAAAACGTCATTACGTTGAAGATGGTACGACCACATTTAAATTTTTAAATTAAACTAACGTTACTCGAAGGTCAACGAACTACAAAAGAGGAAGATAAAACGAATCGTGTAACAAAAAATAATACGAAGGTACCTGCCATCTCACATCGCTATACCAAAATAAAGGAATATAAATAAAAACACACAGAATTGGGGAGAACATATTGATTTAGGTTCGTTTTGCTCATCCCTGTTTGATTGACTTACGTTGGGAGTTTCTTTTCTTTAAAATAAATCAATTAGAATAATTTAGGCACAATTTTTGATTGGTGTGCCCTGACTTTACTCTACCTACGCTTTAAAATCTTCCTAATCCACCTACACGATTTGAATATATAACATTTGAACAAAATTATTTCTTTGTAAGAACCCGAAAATACTAAAACGATTTCGTAAAACTCTAAAAAGAAAACTTATTTGCCTAATTTAAAAAAAAACTTCCTTTACTCCAACTTTTGGCTGAGATTAGGTACGAGAGACCTTTTTACGAATCCATTAAAAGGTATTCTTAGTAAAATAACTGAATTTATGAACCGTAATCGACGTTCAAATTGCTTTCGTATTACTGACAATAGCTTTTTCCACTTTTAATATTCTGTCTTTTTATACTAGGGATGTATTGAAACGCTCTCTTTTTATTTATTTTTCTTACGGATTATAAAATATTTTGGTGTTAAATAAAAAGTCGTTTAGAAACTAAAATAAGTAGTTTACAATGGAGGAGTCGTTTCTGGTCGCCGAGCAATTTACGTATCGTTTTTTTTTTTCGTTTATATCTAGTCTGATAAAATGAATAATTTCAGTGAAACTTATTTTTAAATTAATAAAGGTATATAATTAAAGCGAACACGAAACTAAAATAATAACCACATTGCTTGACACACAAAACACTTAAAAAGGCGAGGTTTCATTAAACATTGCTATTGGCTAAAAACAAGAAGAGGAATTAAATGGTGTTTATAGGGTTCCATAAATGAATTATAGAAGAAAAAAACAAAACTTGACACTAACTTAATATCTGCAGAAATCGTATATGCGAAGCCGAAATATGTAAAAACTTTGCACTATTGCTATTGGCGTAAATAGGTATCTTTAATTCCAGTTACTTGGTCGAAAGTCCATCAGACAATGTAGAGCTAGAACAGAAGTGAAAGTGCATGTAGAGGAATTTATAGCTTGATTTTTTGCACTTGACAGTCGACAAATACTCAGAAGATACTTAGTGGTTAACATTATCTTTTTAGCTTTAGTTTAACTGGTCAAAATCAATAAGCTATCTCTAAACGACCAACGGTCAAAATTACATTTTTCTAACATCTATAGCAAAAATGTAAAAGAATGTCAGTTAAAGTCGTTGATAGATTAGGTTAGCTATTTAGACTATTGATTATGGTAAAGTAAACCTTTTAAATATAGGTAAAAATCTACATAAAACAGTTTGTCAATCGTTTTAGATGAGAACCTATAACTGAGGATTTAAAATAAATAGGAAACGTTTAAAGAAAAGAGGTATTTGATTAAAAACTATTTTCCAGAAATCAACTAAATTTTGATAAGAAGAGTTCAATGGACTCAAATACATTGTACAATTCAAAACAGTCTTCTTTACAGTACAAATATACTAAGTAAAGTTTTTAATCGAATCAGTGAATTAATTATATTTTTAATACGGTATTAATATGCAGCAAAACGTAATTAAATTCAAACGAATACACTCGCTGCTTTACAAAACAAGAGTGTGGGATAACGAATACCTACACATACAGTGTTGGTATGTGTGTAAACATGCTACGTCAATATCGTAACACATATATAGAGGTACATATAGGTACCTACATGTATACAATTTGTACAGGCATTGTGTGTTCGCATAGAATCAGACGTATGATTGCTTCCCCTTTTATACACTTTAATACGTTTCAACATTTACTGCTATAAATTTGATTTAAGAGAAGGGATCGTACTTAATATTCAATTTACATATTCATTTACGACTCAATGATTGATTTAAACTAATAACGCCGAGTTAACAAATCCAGTTAACCAAATATGCCTGCGAGTAGGCCTGTATTAGAAATTCTTGTTATAAATCCTAAGCTCCTGCATTACAATCAGGAGAAACTCCAATAGCCTCTACCGTCAACAATTTTATTAGTACTTTATTGGTACACGACGTTGCATAATATTATTATAAATAACATTCTTCGAACCACCTAACAGAATTGAACGATCAATATTTAATTTAGATTCAATCTTCTTTTACTAAATTGATTGCTTTTGTGTGTGCTCAACGAACATTTCTGTTTTAGTTTTCGTTCCTACGATTGGTAAATAAGCATTATTTTCAAATAGATATTTGTCCGCTTGTTTACACGAACCCTGCTTTGATAAGGATCCGCTCACGTAGAGGGCAGATAGTAGGTACAATAAATCCTTCGAAAAGGGTAAAGTTTATACAAAAGGTAGGTACTTAATATATGTTATTATCGCGATAAAACATGAAATAGTTGCCTAAAAGTAAAAAGTAATATTACTTGTCCCGTTAAAGTGGGTCACCCCCTAGCACCCCGCCCCCCCCCCGCCCGCTCCTCACCCCCGGCGCCGCGTCTCTCGTCCGCCTCGCGACTCTCCCCACACCCCATCGCCACCCCCCAACATTCATTGTGCCGCAATATATTTCTTTTTATGTGCAAACAGAAAAGTCATTTATTTAAATTTTCTCACGAATTCGTATCGCAATTTTATTTTATTATCTGTATCACATTTAGAGTGCTCTGCGTTTGTATCAGCACGTATCGTGTATGAATATGTATTGACTGTAAGCTAGGCATTCGCGTATTTCAAATATTTTATATAAATTGAATCAGCACTTATTTACGAATCAGGTTGATTTAATTTAATCAATCTTATTTTTATTCATAAAGGATATTTCATCATACATATATTTAATTTCAATGAAAGCAATGTCCATTTCCGTCTCTCTCTATCGAGATCTACGTCACTTCACTGTTGTGTCCTCAAATAATTAGATTTAAAGCTCTCGACGTGGAAGGGAATTATATTAAACTCAATTGCATCGCAAATATCACAATTCTCAGACTTTAACCAGAAAGTTTAATGTACATCGGTATAAGTATTAATAGTTTTTATTCTTACCAGTTTCTTAGTTAGAAACATATAAGTATACAAATCATATTATTAAAAGATAATATTATACCTAAGCTTATCCGTCTGGAAAAGACCGCCTTTAGCGGTAAGACTGCCTATTGTTGTTCGGTTTAAGATTTATTTTTTAATGTATAAGTGTGCAAGTATAAGGATAAGGTTCTATCAATCGACCTTTCTCTTGACTTTTTAATATACTATGTTTCTACAATTTCGTGCAACCAACTACTATACTGCTAGTTGAAAATATTATAAATGCAAAACGTCAGCCATTATTAACATTAAAATTTACATATCATACAGAATAATCTAGAAGACATAAGTATAAAACATTTCGATATGACGGGCATCAGGTACTATGTAGGAAACAGATAAATCAACCCTTTATTGACAGATGTTGTGTATGAAGATATATGGATACTATAACGGAGGCAAAATAAAATGGTACAATCCAATTTTCAAAACACAAATTTTAACAGCGACATAAAACTGCGTATGATATGTTTCATCGAAGATTTAGTAATACGAAAAAACTGCTCTATGATTATATTTAGGCGAACGACTCTTGTTCTCTTGTTTCTTTCTTCTTCTTTTTAACTTTTGAAAATTCGATCTATTAAAACTTTTTTGAACTGTATAGCAAAGAAGAAATTGTCAATTATAGAAATAAAAAGTAAAAAATGGTTGTCTATAAAGTCGGGTTACGGACGATAATTTTACGTGAGACGTCATAAAAAACGAGACTTTTTTTGTTTTTCCCTTACCTATATTTTTTCTCCTTTTTTTCCTTTATATTTTATATTTTTTCCTATAAAGTCTTCTATTCGTCATTCGTCACCATAACACAAGCCCAGATGACTAATATTATTATTAAATACGGACGATAATTTTACTAAACATTGGTTACTATGGAACGTGAGCGTTTCGGGAACGTGAGCGATGACGTGACACTTTTTTGTGAGTGCTGTCGGTGTTCATCAATTTAATAGACGTTATCACCGTAAAAAATAAAGTTCGTCCATTAGCATGCCTCACAGCAAGGCATGGTCCTCCTCCCAGAGACAGGGATTAGGAATTAAGTTGACACGAATACGTAACCGGTTTTTTAGAATGTTTCTTGCTTTCAAACCGTTACGGAGCAATCTCAGTTACTTGGTAAATTAAGTTTAAAACGGTTAATTGTAAAACGTATTAAAATATGTAATAATTGAAGACAATTCTGTTATCAGTGAACTGTACAGGAAACAAAATGTTCATTCGTGCGAATACTTTTGTTTTATTAAATTCTATCTTAACTAATGGTTAAGGTGAGGAAATAACCGTGAATTCTGTCTTTGATTATACAATAATTTAGGTTAAATAAAACGAATTGACTGACAATACCATGTTACTAAGACGTAAAGAAGGGACAAACTTAAAATGTTTGTTTTTTTTTATTTGAATTTTTGTGCCATTGCATGAAGAATTGTTGTGTGTTTAGTTTGTAGATGAGATCTTTTCCTACATTCGGGCATAATTGTTCCCTATCCAAATTAAACTTAAAAAAAAAAACAACAAAGCCCGACTTTCGCCGCGTAAATTATAGTTTTATGTGCCTATGTTCTCCGATTATTCGAAGATGGCGCAACCGACTGAGTTTTTTTTTTGTTTTAAATATTGTGTATATATATTTTAAGACACTTTACACACACATACATCATGAACCATAACCTGTCCGTATCACCTTTCAATCATGTAATTGTACACATGATTTGCAACAAAGAACTTGAACTTGAAAGAACTCATTAAATAATTTTGAGGATACTTTATATATAACTAGCTGTCCCGGCAAACGTAATTTTGCCATATAAAAAAAATGTGATAAATGAAGAACCGCTCGACCGATTTTGTGCAAACTTCACATAAACCATCTACTAAATAGTCCGAACAAAGCTTAAACATTGGGTTTGGATAGGTGAGCCCGTTCTTGAGAGTTATAAAATTACAACGAAAATACAAAAGAAAATTTCGTATATTTAATTTCGCCCGCGTAAGTCCCGATCTCGTTTGAATATCGAGAAAAAAAAAAAGTGTGTGTATATGTCCTTCTCCTGGTTCTAAGCTACCTCTCCATCAATTTTCAGCCAAATCGGTTCAGCCGTTCTCGAGTTATAAATAGTGTAACTAACACGACTTTCTTTATATATATAGATATATATAATAGCTACTTTCTCAGTAGCTATTAGAAAGAAACAAAGAAAGAAAACATTTATTTGGACAAGCACACGACACAAGACAATCAGAAAAGTAGTAAGTATCAAACATAAAAGCACTGACACAAAACACAAAAGTATTAAATAAAAACGAAAAAAATTGTTCGATAACCAAGTCTAATTAACACTATACTAGTGAGACTGTAATCATGCATAAATATACACATGAATGGATGTCTGATAGCAGTCTGCACTATAATAGATTTATATCCGCAGTCCGCACATGGAATCAGTGTTTCTCACTTCAATAGAAATATGTAAATAATATGCAACTTCGCACATTTACTTTTTATAAGACAGAATCATTTAATAGCACATGCGTGCTCTATTACGTTAAGTTACCCAAAGATGCATGTGACATATAAATTAATAGGTTAAAAAAATAAAATTAAGTCTAAATTGTGCGGTAAGGCGTACGTCGTCGTCTTTACCTGTAACGATAACTATCCATTAACTTGATTTTAATTGCTTTCTTTCTAATATACTTAAAAATTGTGATTCTGAGCTTTGTAAAATTGACTATTGTTTCTGTTTCGATGGTCTTTTGATTTTTTAGATCGTCTTTTGTATCCGTTTAGATCGTCTTTTGTTTCTGTTTGAATCGTCTTTTGATTTTTATTTCGATCGTCTTTTGTTCTGTTTAGATCGTCTTTTGTTATTTTTCGATCGTCTTTTGTTTGTTATACCTAGGAAGTAATACATTTATAATTGAAATTAACATTATTGATTGTTATCATGATTGTACTTTAACCACATACTTTTACATACAGGATGTAGGTACACAACGATGGAACTACGAGAAATACTTCTCCCCGGGATATTAGACCCTTTTTGTGGTGCAAGTGAACCTCAAACTTTAAATAGGTACTTAAAACATAAATAACGTTTTTAAACGTTTGTCATAAGTAAATTTTTTAAATCTTGGTAAGAAAAAAGATATTCGTATCTAACAAATAAAACTAATACCTATATTTTAGTTATTAGCAAATAACCTATATTTTTCTAATTTTCTGCTGTACATGTATATACCTGAATATAAATGCAATCATATTCCGACGAAGGATGTAAAGATCATCCCACTCCACAAATAAGATATGTTGCTTATTTTGCAAAACGGTTTCCTCTACGAGATGAGCAGAAATACTTAGATGGATATAATACGAAAGTCATGTGTATCTGTTTATAAACACATGATTTTTGTATTACAGGAATTGGGAACGTAGACAATTAAGTAATTTTTTTATTTTCCCAGATCAAGAAGTAGCCACTTTTCTATTACCGATCAGTACATTATATTAATTTATTAAATAGTTATTTTAATATTATAAAATGAAATATGTTTTAAACTACCATAGTTTTTTTCATTTTTAAGTTATTTAGAACTACCCGCAAACTGCAGTCTCATTGAAAATGATGTTTGTAACAACATCGAAATAAAACAATAAACTTGGTAAAGAACCCGTTTTAAATAACTTTATTAAAGAAATATTTAGAATCTTTATTTCAGAACGAAATATAAAACCTAGTTTAAATAGATAAGTCTCAAATAAAAATAAAATTAAAAATCTAAATATGGTTCCCTAAGTAGGGTGCCCAAAAGGCTAACTGCAATGCCTCTTTGGATGACAATGCCGATCCGTTGGCCAAAGTAGGAGCAAGCCCTTTGGTCACCTAATGAAGTATATTGGTCACATCTAACTTAAGGTGTGTTCTGTAGTTTCCTTTAGGTCTTTTCTTGGGTACAAAGAAGGTTCACCATATCATATTTTTGGGGGTTCAGGTTTGCTCGCGTCCGATGGATTTAGCCCTTGAAGTCCTACAAGTGACCCCAGGGTGGCGCTAAAGAAGCAGACAAGACATCGGCGGCTTCTGGACAAAGTCATGGTGCCAAGTGCTTCGTCGCGTTTAATTATGTTGTCGAGGCATGCCGTACTCTTTCTAGCGAACATACATCCTCGACCTCATCGTCACTTCCCATCAGGTGAGATAAGTTCAAATACAAGCCTATACCTATTGCGTAAAAAAACAAAAAATCCAACTAATGAAGTACTAAAATATGTTTTCGATATTTTTCTGTTTATTTTAAGAAAGCAGTGTAAGCCCCCGGGAAATACGCAGACAATTCCTGATTCATACGTCCCAATCCTATTGGGATATTGGGACACGAATTCGCAGGACTGAATCTATCTTCTTACTAAGTTTCATCAAAATCGGCCTAGTAGTTCCAGAGATTACCCTCCTATATACACCTATATTCATACTAAGGATTAAAATGTCATTTTTCCCGTTAAAAAACAGTCAAAAAATTTTAGTTTAACCCTTGGTAGCTGAAAGACAGTTAATTGATTTCAAACATTAAACAATTGGGGGTTACATAATAAGCAGGTGGCAGGTCTACGAAGACAAAACGCGTAGATAATTCCTGTGTAGAGATTTCGTAGCACCTCGTAGCACATTGAATTAATGCGAATTTTTGCTAAAACTGATTTCACCTATTATGTGAAACACTACACTAACATTTTTCCAAAAGTTTTCAATTGTTCAGTCTTTGTTCATTTTCTTGAATAACTTATCCTACCTATATTACACAAAAAGTAAAAGATTTAATTTACCAAAGCATAGCTCGATTTGTTCTTGGGGGCTGTACGTTCGTAATTCGAACTAAAGATGCAAGAAATCGTCAATCAATGTGATTGACACAACCAAACAAACAAATTACAGGTGTCTGCAGCTAAACCGTCATCGCTTTCAACAAAGTGGCGATAAAAAGCGACGCGTTCATTCATAGTGGAAGCACGCGGCACGCGCGGCCCCGCTCGACTCCGCATGTTTCAGCTCCCACACAACGTCACACGCATTCTTTGACAACTATACACCTCGTTTACCTTCGTATTACTGGTTTGCCACTTGCCCACGAATACCGATAATTTCTCTCTGTGACGTCTGTTTAGAGATAGAAATTCTCTAACTCGACCGACTAGTAAAACGACCGAGTAGTAGTAGAGGACCGGTCGGGCAAGAAACGACATCGTAGAATGCAGTTGCAGAAACTGATCACGGGATAAATCTTTCATTATCATCTCCGAATCGCAGACAACAACCGTACGTACGAGTTCTGTGGAAATATAAAAGAAAATACCTTGCGATAGAAACGCAATAACCGCAATTTCGACTACTAGCGCCGCCGTTTCCGTTGACCGGTACCAATGATTATCCAAATCGTTATGTTGACATACGGTGCCATGAATGAATCGACCGTAACCTACAAACTGACAATACGTGACCTTTCCTTACGGAAACCCTTGTCATTTGTCGCAACGCTCAACGTTCGAGCGAGGTGCAAGGCTCGCGTGCTACCTGTGCGGAAAGTGAAGGATATGAGCTTTTATTTTCATTGAAGTGGGATATAAACAAGGCTGGAAGTGCGGGGTCACTTAAAGTTAGTGTCGGCTCGTAAACGTATTGGCCAGGCGCGCGGGGGCTACCGTGCCCGAACGCCGACGACGCCGCGCCGCTCGCTCCGCCGCCCCGCGGCGACCGCACTCGACACGCTGCCGCACGTCGCCGACGCTCTGAATCGCACCCATTCACACATTATCTTATACTGGATAAACCCATATTTTATTAAACATTTTACTTTTTATGTTATGTTTTGGGTTAGATTTGTGAAGTACTAGCAAAAACGTACCTAAATTCCTTAAAAAATAAATTAAAAGCTCAACCTGTAATTACACCATAAACTTTGGCCATAGGTTTTTCACCCGTAACAAAACTGTTAACTACACAGTTTTACTACTGTGTTTGTGTTGTTGTTTGTGTACTGTGTTTACTACTGTTTTATTTTAAACTTTTGTTTTAGTGCTTTTATGTTTGTTACTACTTCTCTGATTGTCTTATGTCGTGTGCTTGTCCAAATAAATGTTTTCTTTCTTTCTTTAACTCTTTGTAATAAGTACTTACGTTTTCGTTAACAATGATAACAATATTTCTGAAGATAAGTCTAGGTACGATGTATATTTATTAAGATTGCAAAATATTTATTTGAAAAGTTCCTGACACAAAAATATATTTTCAGAAATGTTTGACAAGTATAATTACTCAATAAACATATATTTTATATTATATTCATACAAATTCTGACCGAGTTTTGCTTCTGACGACAGTTCCAAATATCATTGTAATTATTAAATGGAACGGTTTAAAGAAATATTATCATTGTTTGTTTTCTTAAATTTGTCTTACTTGATTCTTGAGTAATCCAAGGGTCACCCTGGAATCAGTATTTACCAGCACAAAACTTAAAGCAAGTAGTTACTTTGTCGAATCCACTTATTTTCTAAAAAAAACTTTTTTTTGTGTCCTCTACTAGTCATAAGTAATCTCAAGTAATATAATTCAACAGTTGATATAAACAGAAATTTGAGCGAAATATTTGAGGGCATGTCCACAATAGGCTCCCCTGGGAAAGGCGGCGGCGGCGTTCCGACAACAGACAGCGGGTGTCAGCCGCCAGCCACGTGCTACCCAAGGCCACTCGCTTAGTGTCAAGGTCATTGCCACTCCAGCTCAGTACACGCGGCACCCACGCTTCTCCTGTCACCACAAATAGAGCGAACTACTCCGCACCACGCTGATCTACCGCAACGACCAACGAGCGCGACCGCGCCGCCCCAAACGCTAAACAGACACTTTTACGGCACCCACGATCATGTTACACACTCTATCAACTCGCCTTTATGGTTACTGATGTTCGCTAAGATTGTACCCACGCTACGCATCGAGCTACTTTAGTTACTACTGTTTACTATAAGAAACGGTGCTCTTGTAGCCATGCTGTCTGTACTTACCTAACGCAAATATCTACTTCAAATCCTTCAAAGTTTGGTTTTGATTTCATTTCTACGTTTCTTCTGATATTTCAGTAAAGAAAGACAGTGATAGAAGTACACCGATCATATAGAATACATTTCCAAAAAAGTGCCCTGAAGAAACCCTGTAATACAAAATCAAATTTAACAATACTAGTCGATTACTCTTCCGTCTGTGTTAACTTACCAGGTATTAAAAAAAAGGAATTAAAACACCATGTCAAAATGAACCTTAGAATACACTAGTTTGGAAACAAGTATGGTCATCAAATTCCATAATAAATGTATACACATTTTTAGCGTCATACATTTGTTTCTGCAAAAAGCACTGTTTCATATAATATAAATAAATAAATAAATATTGCAGGACATTCCACACATCGCCATCTAGCCCCAAGACTAACTAGTAACTAGACTTGTGTTATGGGTGCTAGACAACGGATATACTACTTATATACTTTTCTTTTGTAAATATATACGTATAATACATAGAAACAACCAGACCACACACAAATACCTAAGCATAAATACATGTCTGAGGCGGAAATCGAACCCGCAACCCTGTGTTTAGCAGTCCGGCATGGTGACCATTGTGCCAACTGGGTCGTCAGATACCTATTACAAGCAGGTAAATGGCTAAACAATATTAGATAAATAAATATTAATACAATGTAATGTAGTAGATGTACCTAATGTTTGTACACAAAAAAAATCTCACGGGGTTAAAACACTCATATTAAAAACATAGCCACTCAGCGTTTAGTAAATACTTAAATAAAGTAACATCTTGACAAGCTGCTACATAATTACGTGAGACCCGTGGGAAATTTATTTCCTTCAATGGTCTTATCATTTGCAATGTTTCGTTGCTTTCTTCGCTTTGATTCACTAAACCGTGATTTAACCTGATGTAACACTTGAGGTAATTACTTACAGAAAAAACTTCTCAGATCCTAGTTCGATGCACAACACTCTCTGGTTGCGTTACTCCAGGTCATCTGAGAACATATTGAAGTCTCTGGTGTACCAGGTTGTGACTTTTCTCATTGAGATCCGTAAGGAGTTTAGGTCTTTGCCTGTCTTTAGGTTGTGGTGTTGTCTATCAGTCAGTTGTAATCACCGATCAGCATAACCAGTTAGTAAGTGGTTATTATTATTAGTCATTCGGATTTTTTTCTCAGAAAATATAATGATTTAGTTCAGTTTTTTCTGCTGGTGAGATGATGTACAATAGAGCTAATTCTGGCAAAAAATCCGGATCAACCGACACTGGCAGAATTGTTGCTTGTCTCCAGATCATTGCAACTGCTAATTATTAAAAATGTATGTAGTAGCACCGTTGTAGTACTCAGTTATACACGTAGCGTATATACTTCTCACCTTTCTAATATAATAGCTAACAATTCCACAACACTGTAAACACCACAACTGTCAAATTCATTTATTGACAGCTATAAAATGTTTGAAAACAAATAAGTGGACTGCAACACCATTTTCGCTTTATGGTCAAATAATGTTTCTCCTTGGGAAAAACCTTAACTTTTATTTAATCTAAGATTAAATTAGCATATTCCACACCAAATTTTATGCAAATACAGCATATTATGCCAAGCCATAATATACGGTATATATACTACTAGCTGCGCCCCGCGGTTTCACCCGCGTAAGTCCCAATCCCGTGGGAATATCGGGATAAAAAGTAGCCTATGTGTTAATCCGGGTATTCAGCTATCTAGATACTGAGTTTCATCGCAATCTGTTCAGTAGTATTTGCGTGAAGGAGTAACAAACATACATGATAGCGACTATTGATTTTAATATTATTTTGTTAATAGAAAAACGCTATTTCAAGTTGCTAGATTGACTATGGCAGCAAATTGTTTACCAAATCAATTTGACTACTTTTATTTTACGTTTTAATATTTTAAATGTTTAAAAATTCATAAGTTCCTATCAAAATGATTGAAACAATTTACTATTAATTTTAAAGATTACTATTGAGCCCTTAATTACTTATTTAGATTTTAAAGATAGAAAAGTGACGTCGTCAAACGACACGTCTGTCAAACTTGTTGTGGACATTGCCAAACTCCACCACCGCCTATAAAAGCACGCGCTGAGGCGATCATGGGATCTTTTGCTGCTCAGTCTTCGGTCGGTAAGGTGGTTGGGTTCGACGATGCATAAAGTAAGACCATTCCATATTTTTGATACAGTGTATTATTGTCTAGTTTGTTGAAGTTAACAGTTGTTGCTAATATTCAAAATAGTTGTTGATTTAGTAATAAAAGGTGAAGTGTGGTTCGCTTGGCCGTCCACGACAGTGGTTTATGTTGGAACCGTTTTATCATGTTATTTACCCGTTGTTTGTGTTGTGTACCTATTACCATTAAACTAAACTACCAAAAGATCTAGCTTCTATTGTCAGAAGCACCTTTTCTCCAACATACACACACACACACACACACACACACATAAACTTTCACATATATAATATTATAGTAGGAAGGATAGAGTATCTACTAGATATATTATGTTATGGTGCTCTATAGTGCTTAAACAAAATGGGTAGGGTAACAACTCTCATCTTACGTCAAGTCGACAGAATTCTGATGGATGTAGCTAATCCAACCTCTTTGTTAGCTCCGCTTCGCTTCGCTCCTTATGAATTTTTTAACAAGGTTACATTAGCTGCATCCTCTTTCCTTAATATACGTTAAATTGCCAATTTTAAAGACATTTTACACAATTAAATATTTCTTCTGGGAACTTCTTCTTCTTCTGACTTCTATATTGTTCGGGGCAATGTTGGCCTAGTGGTAAATACCCTGACATTCATTTCAAAGTTTGAGGGTTCTAATCCTGGCCGGTTGTGCAATTCCTTTTGGACAAATTAGTTTGACCAGAAAGTGTGATAAGCAGGAACGTACCCAGAGCCAGAGTACCCACTAATCGACATTGCTTTTACGGTTAAGGAAATAATCATGAGAGTTCTTTCCTCTGGACACGGTCGACTAAGCTGAGAGCGTGGTACAGCTGCTGAGCAAGTCTACTCCATCCTTATGGAAAAAAAAACCCAAATAAAGTGGTCTAGTTGCGGAAATACACCCCGTAAACAAGTACAACAAGTTGGCTATACATAAGTAAGTAGTCTTTTTTAAGTTCTAGCACAGTTTCTAGTCATATAATTAGATACTACTAGACACGCATTTTATCTGACAAACGTGCTCTATGATAAATGCATCATATCTACCGTTTCCACCAATAATTTTCTAAACTCATGGAAATACCAGTAAAATCTATCTAAGTATATTGACACCTTTACTTGGAGTCATAAATCATTAGCTGTCTGACATTCATTTAGGTACAAGTAAACAAAACTTGACTAATGTGTTGTGAATTCAATATTTTCAATATTTTGTTTTGAGGTTTTTCCCGTGGACAGTTTTAAATAAGGTAAAAATTTAGCGAAGTGCAAGAGACTACTACCTACCTTCAAAATATGTTTTAATAATTTATGACCGTTTCCGAATGGAATTCAATAATCACTACATAGTATAAAAACAAAGTCGCTTTCTCTGTCCCTATTTCCCTATGTATGCTTAAATCTTTAAAACTACGCAACGGATTATGATGCGGTTTTTTTAAATAGATAGAGTGATTCAAGAGGAAGGTTTGTATGTATAATACATGCTTAATATAGACGTGCGAAGCCAGGGCGGGTCGTTATAATTAAATCATGAAATAAAATTAAATTTTGCGGTGTTGATAAAATTATGTTGGTAGGTAAAGATCTAATTCCAATACGCACAATAAATTACTGCTAAGTATTCTTAATGATATATCTAGATCGTGTAGGTAAAGTTAATGTTATTCAGGTGGATAAATGCTAAGATTAAGACTTGAAGTCATTCCGTAATTTCGTAATCCGTCCATCTATTTGCGAAACGGGATCTCTAATGAATGACGTCAAATTAAGCTGTAAGCTTAACAGAAAACATTACTGGAACCTTAATTCGCGTTTAAGGCAAACATAGTGTGCGGGGTGAGTGGTGGTGTGGAGACGAAGCTCGAAGGTTGCGGAGCCGGTGCATGTGTGCGAGGGGCGGGCGGGGGAGCGAGCTGGGGCGCGGGGCGGGCGGGCGGAGCGCCGCGGCCCGCCACTTCTCTCTACTCGAGGAGCGCCGGTACACCTCTGTTTCCGGCGGGGCTCCCTCGCGGATTCGCAAGTACCCGCACCGTGCAACGTGCCGCGCCGCGCCGTCGCCGCCGGGCCCGCGTGCCTACCACGTGGCCGCTACCACTCTCAACGACCCGATATACGATCCCTTGAAGTGCACATAGCTTTACACCTGTAATTAACTATTCACTGTTTATTACAAACAAAACTAACTTGTTTACCAAGTGTTCTTTTGCTTTAAGATATCAATGCTGGTTGATTCACTAAGAACTGACCGATTCAGTAGGTAATAAGTAGTCTTTCGCTATCGTATTTAATTAGAAAACATTATCTATAAAATTTCTAAGATCATTATTAGAAAACTTTTGGCGATATTAAATTAAAACGGATAATCGAAGATTTATCAATATAAAAGTAAACAAGAGTGTAGTTACTGAAGTTCATGAGAAAAACATTTGTTTCGAACGCCTTGGGTAAAGTCGCCGACGGCTACGTTGCGCAAGTTATTGCTAAGGTATCAAACTTCCACAAGCAATAATGTTACAATAACTTTATATAGGTACCGTTTGCTATTCTTACAAGCCTTTTTAAATTGTAATCCTGTTTTTATAAATAAGTTTAATATATACTTAAAAACTTAAATACATAATTTCACTTTAAATATAAATAATTTTCTAGCTAAGTTTAGCCACCGGAGACTTTAAAAACCTATATTTTAAAAATTATAATAATTTTAAATATCCACTTTTAGTAAATTAAAATAATATTAAAGCTAATTTTGCCGTTACTTTAGTGAAGTAATGTATATGCATAAGAATGTTAAATGGACCGTTTAATTGCTACGAAATATGGAAATGTGCTTAATTATTCATTAACCGAAAGAAAATGGAGTCCAACCAGACTGCTTTGGAAGACCATGAGAGATCATACAAATTGTACAACATGTATAAGGTGAGTATTAGTATATAGTGTTAGTGTAGTGTACCTATTTTTAGGGTTCCTTACTTCAAAAGGTAAAAAAGAACTCTTATAAGATACGAGTAACTATCTTGTTCGCCTGTCTGGTGTCACCACTGATTTTCCCCAGGACCGGGTGGACCTAGTTTATTATAACAGCAAATATATGTATAAACGGGTTTTTAACTATACTGTTTCACTACTAAAGTTATTTACATAACTAAAGCATAAATTACGATGAATTAAATTGTATAAACTAGCTTTTAGCCGCGACTTCGTCCGCGTAGTTTGAATTTTCTAAAAGTCTTTAGTGAATACATATGGTATAACAGCTATCTGTTTGCCAAATTTTAACCCGATATCCATTGGTTTCAACACGTTTATATTTTAGTCTGTCAGGATTTTATATTTTAAGATATTTATAATACAAATATTTTACACCTAAAAATGCAAACAGATCGCATACGCAATACCATTCTGCGAGAAAAGTCAAAAATCACAGATGTGGGTTTAAAATCAGCGAGGTTGCAATGGAATTGGGCGGGCCATGTATCAAGAATGGTCGGGGATAAATGGCCTAAAATAGCAACAAGCTGGACACCTCCGGGTGCTCGGCGAAGTCGGGGTCGGCCACGAAAGAGTTGGCGAGACGACCTCGACCGCCTCGAGTCAGCTTGGCCGGAGGTGGCCCAGGACCGCGACCGATGGATTGAGATGGAGGAGACCTGTGCCCAGCAGTGGGATACTAGGGGTTGATAAAATTCAATTGGGAGTTTTGAACTCTGATGAATGCCTAAACTGAGATTAGCTTGAAGTAATCACGTTCAATTAGGAATGGTAAAATCAAACCTCACGTTAGGTTAGCGTTTAACCAATATCACACCTGCCTGATGATAGGTGACGTTGCGGTGTACGTTGTAGCACGCTTTCCTAGAAGATATCTGTTCAGTCCCGACTTGAAAACCCCCAAATTTTACATGTCAGGAGATATGGATGCAGGCAACTGATGCTGTACGAATAAGGAATAAAGAAGCAAAACGCTTAGTTCTGGTGACTGGGATTTCTACCATAAAATGAACTAAGTATTTAAGATTTACTGGAAGAAAATCTATACATTTATCTGGGATCGTGTCCGGCTGAATATTGTCATCTGGATTAGCCCTTTTTATAAAACTTATCTATTTGTGCTGTTAGTTTAAACTATTTTAAACCTTTAAAAAGGCGTAATTACTTAAGACTTTTAAATCCTCAGGTGTGTCTTAATTGTCTACGATGCAAGCATTTGAAGTATAAGTAAGGCTCTATTATTTACTTACATTGTATCTTTGTACAACCAACGTTCAAAAGTCCATCGGTATCGTAACGTTTACAATCCTGTGCAGCAACTATTTGAACATTATTACAACGTAACCTGTAAATCGATCCCACGTCGGTTTGTGTAGCGGGTGGCGGCTTATACCACTCGGCCAACTAAATACATAGCTAACATGTTGAAAATAATAATCACACTAATACTTTTAATTCAAGTATTTATGTTTGTGTGTAACGTCTATTAGAAGAAGATCGTGAGTCCAATACTTGTTAATAGTATTGTGGTAGCAAACTGATAGTGGACTTATGACGCATACTAACTGTAGTTTGTAACTGGAGCTATAATTTAACTTTAATATGAACATGACTAACTCGACCATTTTAACACTTGGTAAAATGGCACGCTACATTTTTTCAATACCATTTCGCAACCGCCTATAAATTCACACGATAAAGTGTTTAACTTTGTAACACAATACCAACACCAACAAATATTTTTTTCCCTATAGACGGCTTATTTTATTTTCACTGTCAATAATTCTGTAACATGCCGATTTTTCGATTGGGTTTTAAAATTATTGCTTCAATTGTCAAACATTTGTTTTATCATTGTATCAGGAAAAGCTTAAAAGCTTAGCGAGCTTACAAACTAAAGACTTAACTTTATTTTTATGGAGAAAGACCGACCAATGTCTTCTTGAGTTTGACTGACTTTGATTACTTACTTGTTCCTGGTGTAATTGAATAATAGAGAACTTAATCAAAATTTTATTACATACTATGAGGATGACGCGCCGAAGACGGTCTCTAATTTTATTAAGATAATATCTAGTACAAACTACCATTTCATAATGCTACAAAAAATATGAAAAGTTAAAAAAGAATTAAGTAGATATAATATGAATAAAATTTCTATGCAAATAAAATACTTCAAGAAAATAGTTCTGAGCGAATAATCACAAAGAAAATACCTACGATACATTTTTCTAAACTTACACTTCTACTAAGAAAAATATGGTACATCGGTTATCCATATTTTTCCGCAAAAATTTATAAATAAAACTTAAAAACTAAAATACTTCAAGAAAATAATACTGAGACTGATAATCACGAAGAAAATACCTACGATAAACTTTTCCGAGCTTATACTATTACTACCAAGAAAAATATGGTACCTAAATCGTTTTTCCTAATTATGAAATAAATAAGTTAGGTAGTCTGAGGACTCGGGTAGCAAGGAAATGGTATCTAGTAGCGCCACTGACTGCGGGCGGTGGTTATAGGTACTAGGACTAAGGCGCGGCGCCCCACCGCAGCGCGCGCCACGACCGCCACGCAGTCTTCCCGCGCGGTCCGCACGTGCGTCTAGCGTGCCTTCATAACGTGCTCCTACTCTTCCGAAGTATTCTTCACAAATCAAGTGGAACATTTTTTTAAATAATTAAATATTAGTGCCTCATTACGTGCCCGCCGGACGATCCATTGCACATCACTAACCTAACTATTTGTGTACTATGAATGAATGACTTCAGTGCTCTATCAATTAAACTTGTAATTGTATTATTTTCTACTTCCTACGTACATTAATTACATCTTACATGGGACCGGAAAGTATTAATTAATGTTTGTTAATTTCTCACTGTAACATTGGATGGAATATATGGCTTACTGAATTTAATATAAATGGTATGTATAACTTTCTCCTATCAAAAATTATATGGAAGAATTAAATGTGTTTGTAAAATAATAGCATGTTTAGTAATAATGTTACTTTAAATTGTACTTACTTAAGTATAGAAAGTTAATTTAGATATTATAATAATGAGAGATAAACGTAAAAAGAAAACATTAAAATGTTACCGTACAAGTCTTGCTCCTATCTCTAAGCTACAAATTGGAATGTAGATATTAATATAAGATAAGATATTATTACTAACAATATCTATGTAGCAATGTTTGTTATATTTGTATATGATAAGGTTTGAAATACGATGTATGGTGAAATAAATATTTAACCGGGTAAACCTAGGAGTAACCAGTAGGAGGTTTAATCGTCTTTTTATGGGCAATATTGACGAACCGCTTGCTGCGCTCGTGCTGTTTTAAATAACAGTCTAACCTAACCTAACCTACTTCCCTAGATTAATAAGGACTTGCCTGAAATGTATGTTAGGTTAGATTAAAACTATTGTTTAACACGCACGTATGCGCTAATTTCAGCAGTTATTAAAGACAGCCTACCCCTTATTCCAAAACGAGGTTTAAGGAAATATTCTATAGGGCTAGTGTTTAGACTATAGTTCCCTATGTAATCAATATATAGGGATAGTGTTTAGGCTATAGTTCACGAGTAAATCTGTGTCTAAATCTAAGGGTTAAATCCACATCTCGGACTATCCTTAAAACTCGTTTTGGGATATGGGGGTAAAACCTAGGTTTAGCCAAACGAAAGTGGCTACATCTAGGTTTAACGGAACTTCGGGCTTTAACCGTAACACATACATTTGTAGCTCCTCTGAATAAGAAAAACAGGTCACAGCCATAAAACTAAATTGAACATAATGGGAAAAGTCTAACGTTGAACTCATTATATTATTTATGATTCTTGTTCCTGTTTCTTAGTTAATTGAATAATTAATAGACGCGGGTTGTTCCAATATTCACATTTTCGTAACATAATGTACACTTGAATGTAGTTTTGGTATCATTTATCTGTGTTGCGTTTACATTTTTTAGCTAATCACTGCAAAATATTATAATGAGGGCTATTTTATTAATAAATTTTGTTTATTATTTTATTTCAGCATTCTAGTATATATAAAGGACGGATATATTAGAGATGAAGTCTAAAGACTACTTATAATGCGAGAAAATTATTGATATTTGAAAAATACTTCTCACCAATTATATGTCCAGAACTTTGAAGCGTTCGGTCTCAATTTAGGCAATATAAAAACAGACAGACGGACGGACACGAAAGTGATCTAATAAGGGTTCCTTTTTTACCTTTTGAGGTGTGAAACCCAAAACATACCGTTATTTCGTGAAGTTTTTATATTATTTGTATACAGCCTGAAAATATTAAATTTTTTGTTACTACGAACCTACAGTCGCGCGTGTTTGAAAGACGCAGAGTAGGCAATAGAACCTATTTACTGATATAAACTTTCGGTTTAGAAACTAAATTAGGTACCCAAGTGCCTATCCTTGATGACCCATTTGCCTAATAGAAACACGGATCTCTGGAGCAACTGACCATTAGTATCAATATTGAGGAGGCCATTGAAGGAGAGCAGGACAATAACAATTCAAACGTAATCTTTTTAAACTTTAATGGCAAAGAAATACTGACAAAAAAAGGAAATGGAGCGAGCAAAATACTCGTACCTTCAGTCTACAAGTCTAATAATAGACTTTGAGTTGAAAAATAAAAATCCTAAACCCAAAGTCCTAGTATACTTTTCTGACATTTCCACACATCCCTCTGTTCATGTTTCCTTCTTTCTTTTTCAAACGTCGTGTGCTCCAAGCTGTTTTTTCTATCTTTTTCCTTCATAAAAATAGAATACCATTAATATTAATTAAATCCATAAAATATAACGACTATACCTATGAAAACCTTGAGGTTACTGCATGAAGATTGAATCTTTCAAAAGAATAAGTATTAGCGCATTCCGTCACTTTCAGCTACATTCAAGACCTAGTAGAAGGGAGAAGATTTCTTAAATTACCATAGTTTAGTTTGACAGCGACATCATTTTATTAGATGTGGGTGTAATTTGTTGTAAATTAATATTTATGTAGGTTTTATTCCGTTTAATTAATGCACGGCATACTTCAGTTTGTAGAGCAAGTTATTAATAAATCTACTTTCCCCTCATTTAAAATGACTAACGTCAAACCGAAAAGATCCGATTAATCACACGCTTTTGTGATTTGAATTATTATTTTTATCAATTAAAAGCAAGTGGAAATAAATTAAAAATAATAGGTATATTTATTTCAGGCATATCAAACTTGTACAGCTTTCCCTATCTTCTCGTAACAACGAGTTAGTTGTTCGAGGGAAACCCCTACCCCAAAACAAACATCCCCTTTAACGCAACTCTAATAAAATATTCAAAGGAATTATTTACATAGACAGCGTTATTTTATCAAATTGTAATATGTTTTCTTTATAGATTCTACAAAATTGAAAAAAAAAAACTACAAGTAAAACTAGAAAATTGGTTATGATAATGATTACTTAGCAGGAAGATAATTAAGTATGGAAAAAATAAGTAGATAATTTTTATCTGAGTAGGTATCATGAACTTTTGTGGGCAAGTTATCTTTGCTTTCAAAGATATTACAACTCTTAAGTCTCAACTACCATAGTTTGGTTTAGAAAACTGTGGTTAGTCTTTCAAATATTTTATTTTTTCTATTCAAATAGTATTTTTTAGAGAAAAATAGGAGTATTAGGTATGCGCCATTCACCGACTTTACCTACCTTATTTGTTCACAAATAACAATATGAAGAAACTTGAAAAAGTAATATTTTACGTGAAGCCAAAGTTTTCGTATTATAATCTTAAGTAATTTTGTTCCGTTGAAAATCCAAAAGGAACCTTATTAATTAAACAATAGACATAAAATAAAGAAGCCAACAATATTGAAGCTATAAAAATATATTTTCAGCCAAAGTGGAATAAGGAAAATGAGATAAGAAATTCGACGTAATGAAATTTCTTAGAGATTAATTAAATTGATAAATAGATATTTAGGTGGGTTTCACATTTTGAGTGGATCCAAAAGTTTTTTCGTAAAGAGCTGAGCACTGTATAAGTTCTTAAATGCGTTTTTTTTACTTTTGCGTCTTTGTTGCGTTAACCTTAATTTGTATGGATAGCTGGCAAACACGGGATAATAGAAATGTAAAAAAAACTCACGAAGACGACAGACGATAAATATTAACAAGTTACTAAAAAGTAAAATATTTGTGTACCACAGAGAAACCTTATTAAGATCGCGTTAGCACGTCGCGTAACGGCATGTGTTGCCAGAATAACTATACACATATTCATGATAATTATAAAATGATTTGGCATGAAAAAACGAATAATACATAGCCTATCGAAACTAGGCCTTAGCAATAAGCATTTATCTTTTTTTCTTTGTTGATTCAAGATAAATTAAATGGAAACCTACTCATAAAATGTTTTACGATTTATAAACTGCCAAGGCCTAAAACTCACATTCAAACAGAACAACGAAAGTCAAAAATAAATACATAAAAACATGTCAATTGACTCCAGATTCCGATAAAATCGAAGGGCAACGCAAAAAGTTACAACTTTAATGAAAAAAAACTTCGGGAAGCTCACAAAAAATGTTATCCACCTGCTCTGTTTATTTGAAATGTCTCCTTGCGCCCACATTTTGTGAGCAAGTTATGAAAGCTGCGTTCCAATTGTAATAACATCAATTGATTTAACGCTGTTTTAGTAGAAGGAACGAGGTCACTGACCGACAATTACGTCCTTCTAGCTGGCTAGTCGAGTCACTATACAAGTCCCAAATAGACAGCCATGGAGGCCATGCTTTATTTTAATATATTTTTGTTATTGAGCAACAATGAACTATTGAATCGACATCAATTTTATTATATAGAAATAGATTCACTGTTGGAAACCTATTTGTACAACTTTGATTTGCCGTGAACTATTTGGTCTTGGTGTTTCATATTGTTAGACAATTGAATTGAAGAATTTTTGTAAGAGCGTAGTAGAGCATAGTAAAGCAAAGTAACAGCATGGTAGAACACAGTCGAGCAAAGTAAGAACATAACTAAAGTTATTTAAAACAAGATAAATGTTTACCATTATTTATTTACGCTCTACAAAAAAAGGGTCACTAACAGGGATACAGCTGCAGTGGAGACGTAAAAACGTCTTGCTTAAACCAAAGACTTATAATTTTACTTACAACTTAATCGGTCGAAAGGTGAGATTAGCAACATTCGTTGCCAATTATCATATTTATGACATTTCAGATCAGTCATTTGCTTTTTGCAAGTGACTGGTTGTTAAGACGACAAAAACACAGAAAGTTAAAAAAATACAAGCAAGAGCATGATTAGAGGTAAACTCCTAACTAAAACCACAGACAATAATTACAATACAAATCGTTGAATTTTCAATGGGACAACATACAAATAAGCGAGATGCAAAATGGTGCGTACCTATAATTAGCTATTTTTAAGCAATTCAACAATTTGGATAATATTTACATTAATATTAAATAAAACAGTATTTCGATTGTAGGTATATTATTTGACAAAAAATCTGTAGAAAACCAAAATGTTTGCATGTATTTCATTAAGATTTTTACTCGTTAAAAGTATTTTCAGAAGTATTTTCTTGATTTATTTTTAGTCGTATTGAGCACCGTATTTTGTCAGTAAATATTGTAAATAATAGGTTTATTCTTATATATATAATAATTTATATTTGTTTTTTACTTTTACGTGTTATAATACACGCTTAGGTCCCCGTCTGTCCCTTGTAAGGTTAATTTCTCAGACTACATTGGATAAGTTAATTTTTACTGGCTATGCTCCGCGGATTTAGAAATCCTGCTGCAATTTTCAAACTAACCCTTCTTGGGGCTATACTGCGCCATACAATATGAAAGTAGGGAGGCTAGGTTTTTGTAAATTACTCGAAATTATTACCCACTTGTTAGCAAGGAGAGTTTGTGAAATAGACTAGCTGCACCCAAATATTGATGTAAAAGTAAGTCTATGTTATTCCAATTCTAAAGCTATCGACATGCCGAGTTTCATCGCAATCAGTTCAGTAGTTTTTGCGTGAATATATAACATACTAACATACACTTTCACATTTATAATATTGGTAGGTAGTACCAACTGTAAGTACTGACCAATTATTTGTAAGTAATAAAACAATATTTTAAACAAATAATAAGTAACTACGCTAAATAAAACATACTTTCCGAAGTGTATTATCTTGCCTACTTTTGAAAACTTTCTACTTTCCACGCTCTAAAAACATATTAGAAACATCGTATCGTTATGGATGGAACATTGTTTGTTATCGAGTTGATATTTTATAATTTATTTTACTAGGTTTTATAATTAAGTAAAGGTATTTTAATCTTTATTTACGTGGGAAACTATTATAGACCACTAAAATATTATTGGATAGCAGATGTGTGTTTTAAACGGGATCTTAACATTTAAACCTTCTAGTGTTTTTACCCGGCCACGAGTCGGTAATGTTTTTAACAGTCTATGTTTGCTTACCTATTTAAAATTATTTTAAACGTATCTCGATAACTAGGTTCTGAATAGATATTGATAAATAATAGCTTTTTTGTTAGAGCAGTCTTTGTAGGCGTTTCTTAGTTATTTTTGAGAGAACGGAAAAAAGAAAAGTTTTTCTGCATTTCCTTTTATACGGCTAAAATTTAAGGGCACTAATGGACTAGAATTGTTATCTGTTATTCAAGAAATTTATATGTATACCAAGCTATAATGAACACCTGTATTTGTTGCTAAGTCAAGTCACATATAGAATATGGTTATTTTATCAATAACTAAATGATAACTAACGTCAGTTATGAAATCCAAAGCACAGAAAGCAATTAACGACGTGTCCTTTCACTTAACTCTATAAGTACGTAGCTATAGCTAACATTTATTCTGTGTACAATCGACGTTCAAAAGTACATCGCCACCGTAGCGTTTACAATCCTGCGCAGCACCATTTGAACATTATTACATTGTAACAACTGTGGATCGACCCCACGCGTCGGTTGGTGTAGCGGGTGGTGGCTTATACTACTCGGCCAACTAAACACATAGCTAACATGTTGAAAATAATAATCATAGGTACTGATTACTTTTAATTCAAGTACATATTTATGTTTCAACAAACTTACGAGTAATTTAACATTTTTTTACCTGTGGTCCCACACTAGGTCTAGCCTGTATCGTGGGGGCCTTGGTCCAAGTTAATATACCTAGATAAGACTTAATATACGACGACGTTGAACCAACCGGCAGTTATTAGATACATTAGGTACATTTTGGTATACATATACTATACAAAATGAGAAATTATTGACCCAGTAGTTTGTGTGTAACGTCTGTTAGAAGAAGGTCGTAACTCCAATACTTGTTTATAGTATTATTGTAGCAAAGTGATAGTGGACTTATGATGCATACTGTACATAGCTAACATTTATTCTGTGTACCTACAGCCTGTAGGGAGTGCAGCCGGTGCGCGAGAAACCGGTCCGGCCACCATGAGACCGAGTTTAGCCCCGAGGCACACACAATGTTGATCAATCGCATTTTGGAATAACGATTAAAACGGTTCTCATATTTGAAATAAGTCCAGATAAGATCGACTTAAATACTTGGTTAGAGTATAAGACGATCTCAGAATTAGAAACTTATAATAAGTAGGTCATACTTACAATATCTTCTTCTTTGTGTGATTCATTTTTTTAAATCTTATAAGACGTATCTAAATTGTTAATTGAAATACGTACATATACCAGCCCTCTACGTCAATCAGAGTAACAAGAAAAATACAACCTACCATACTTACAGTAAGATCTTACGCAATCCAATATTAAAAGCTTTTAAGAAAATTAAACGTACTGGAAAATATTTTTCTAGACGTATATACATACACTCACCTATATTTATTTATTTTCCTTATACTGTCTGAAGAAATTGGTACGATTAACGGTATCTAAACTTGTATTTGGTATTTTCATGTTTTTCCTTTTATATTTCGTGTACAACAATAAACTGAGAAAGGCGTTTGAACAAGAAACTATGCAATTCAATATTGCAATCTTAAGAAATACCTATCGGTTAACTGGATCTAGAACTGGCACAATAAATAGCAACGAGCTGAACGAAATAAAATTATTAGACGTACTTATTATACCTAAGTTATGGCTAAGGGTCTTCGCCCACTATAGCATAACACACTAGGAAAACGTACGAACCGTGACCCTGTCACCTATTTTATGTAATTTATCGATCGGCGCTTGTCACTTTTGGCCCGTGACGTTTTTATACAAATTCATATGTGTGCATAGAAATCCACTTTTATGTCTGTCCTAAGTAATTGTTTTTTTTTTTATTTATAAAAAATATATGGCGGTCACATAGTTTGCAACTTGGATATAGTGAGTAAAGACCTTTATTTCTAATATTATATAGAGGTATATAGATATATTTTTGTATTTAAATACGCGCCCACCCTACACTAAAAACACAAAGATAATAGAGGGGTAAAGACTATATATTTTAAAATAGTCTCTATGAACAAAGAATGAAGAAATCAGCTTTGTCTATGGTCCAATAATAGAGGCGAAGGTTCATATAATGAAGATTGCCGTGTTTGGGTTCGAAAAGTCAATTTATTCTATTAGTTGGTTTCTATGTATAAAATAATGTGCTCTGTACATAAGTTAATTCATATGTATTATTTCGTAGATATTTATCTTTATTTTATAAAGATAAATTATTTATTATTTATTTTATAAGTTATATTATAACTTATTATTATAAGGCTGTTGCCCGCGACTTCGTACGCGTTGTAGTTTTGTTTTATATACTAAAACCTCTATCTATAAAACCGCATCAAAATTCGTTGCTTGGTTGTAAAGATCGAAGCATACATAGGAACAGACAGAGGGTGGCGACTTTGTTTTATACTATGTAGTGATAGTGATAGTGAAGTTATAGTGATAGTGACTAAGTATTCTGATTTTAATATTATTCTGATTATAAATATATTATAGTCAACTAAGAAAAAATAGTAGTAGATACGGTAAGAAGTACATTTTCATTAGGTAGGTACTATGAATAAGATAAGCTTATATTTTACCTACGATTTAATTATAATTTCATCGTCCATAGATTGATCTAAGTTGCGATCCTCGAACAATTTAGTGATCAAAGGTAATAACACCAATAACCGTGGTCCAGAACAACCTCGTTAACTTTCCGACATGATAGTTAGGGCGTTATTACTTTTTACACAACATTATCTTCCTTCAAAGCCTTATTGAGACTACAGACTGAACGGTTGGATGATAGTCCACAGACAATTACTTCTTTCTTTTTCGCTTACGTTCGATATGAACGGTCGCAGTCGGCTTGCTATCGGGCGATATAAACTCCTCCCTAGTCTGTTTTCACCCTTATTGAGACTCTAAGTAAATTGTAGATTGCATCTCCACCGTTTAAAATAAAAGTTCCAGAGAATTTATGGAAGACGCAAACTCAATTTATTTTTGAATAAATGTTATAAAAGGTAATAACCGGCTTTTGAAATGTTAGTAGATGAAGAAATTTCGTTAAGTTACTCGAATCCTTCGTCAATCATATTGAGTTCATATATTTGTATCTTATCTCTTTTATTATTGTCAATAGACCTCTTTATCTAAGAATTAGGTAGTAGTACCTTTCAACTACATTGTATTTCATGTAGGCACATCATACATGACTACTCTTTTTCGTAAATTCTTACTTAAGTATTTACCTCTACTTATTTAAAAAACAGATAATTATTTTTATAAGTTTATACATATTATATTTTTACTACATTAGTGTTCATAATTTCAATAACGTTAGTTTAGATTGCTTTAGTTTCTTGTTCCGAAACCATACATCTATCCCAACGTGGTAAACATGAAAATGAATTTTTATCAAGTTCTTCGCTCGTAAAGTGCATTTTATTACACTTCTTTTAGGATTATAATTCAACGTACCTACCTATTACGCACGCGTGCGTTTTCTTTACCATAACAGACAAGTGCTGTAAAGTTATTCCGATTATTCCCGATAAGTTAAATTCGTATCTTACTGCTAATTACATGTTAAGTAGATGAAACATTCTTAATTTAATTAGGCTATACTGGTTTGATGTATAAAAAAGGTAGGTATACCAATAAAAAGTTTTTAAGCCAGCAAAAACAGTTCGAATTTCAAAATGACTTGAAGCAAATGGCATTATATAAACTGGCCCCAGCCCTAAACTAGCCCATTAAAAAAAATAATTGCCGCCTTAAACACATTTTTGTTAACTTTCATTATTTTAACAAGTATTTTCTTTTACTCGCAATTGCACTTGTATCGTAATGTAATTACTATTAATTGAATACGTTAGTAATGTAATAGGTATTCAATATGAATTGAAGGCATTTTAATATTGTTTTATTGAAATGAATATTAATAGGAATTTCTCTACAGACTGAAAACTTTTTAATGCGTTTTCAAACTTATTACCATTCTTTTCCTGATTGTTATGTTTTGTTTGCCTTCATATTGACGGGCCATCTTGCGAAATCGAACAGTCTGAAGTCTGGGTTCCCCTAGTAATTAAATTATTCTAATATAAGTATATAAATTACGTGTCACGCTGTTTGTGCGCGATGGACTCCTAAACTACTTACCCCTTTTTAATCTTTGCACACCGTGTGCACTTTGATCCAACTTTAAAGATAGGATAGCTTACATCTTAATTTATCCCGATATTCCCACCGTGGAGCGCAGCTAGTAAAAATATAAATTTTAATAAAATACAAAACAAAGAGAGATAATCATTATTTCTAGTTAAGTAGGTACAACGTAACCCACATTTACCTACCTAATGATATTTCAAAATTTTACATAACACAAAAATGTGAAAGTTATTTGTTAGCTCGTAGATACCTACCTACTTAGGTACATTCCAAAACCGAATACTTTAAGCAAGTGTTAATTTAGAATTGTGTTATGTTTTAAACTTTTGCAAATTATGAAAATTATGTTTATTATTTAGTAGCTGCGCCTCGAGGTTTCGATTTGTGTAAGCCATTCTATCTCCAAAAGTCCCGTAGCGACTCGTAGCTTTCGTAGTTTTAGAGATTTCGTGGTACGTCTTATTCTCTTTTATTTATTTATATACAAGTATGTTGTATAATATATTACTTCCTTTGTATTTCATAATTCATTCTAAGCTTATAATTGTTTTGTATTGTTACAGCGACCGGAAAATCTGGAGTCGCCTTTGGCAATCCCGCGAGACGCAAAGAACAGTGTCTACAATATGAATGATCAGGTAAGTTTAACGTGTTACAATAATTATCTACTTTATTTAAAAAAAACCGGCTAAGTACGAGTTGGCCTCATCTTCGGTTCCGTACCATTACATTCCGTTTTTAGTATTTGTTGCTATAGCGGCAACAGTTTGTAAAAATTTCAACTGCCTAGCTATCACGGTAATATACAGCCTGGTGACAGACAGACAGTGGAGTCTTAGTAAAAAGGTCCCGTTTTTTCCCTTTGTGTACGGAACCCTAAAAATATCCATGTTTTCAATCCGTTTTCTGGGTACTATAACACAAGCCTAGTTTTTAAGGTCGGGGGCTTGATGGCGCTGTGTGCAATGTCTTGCAATATTTATTTATTTCTCGTAGGTACAGTTATAATACACTTTACTAGGGAGTGTATTAGGACCTCAATTCCATAGCTTGTACAAACAAAAACTGTTTCTTGGTAAGTTATTTAGGTATATGTACTATCAATTTTTTATAAAATACTAGCTGCGCCCCGTCAGTTTTACCCGCTTAAGTCCCGATCTTAATATTTTTTCTTTTTTTTAATATTTTCTCACCATTGAAACTCTCCCTAGACTCCCACAAATATTTCAAAACCAAAGACAAGAACAAAAGTATAGGTACAGTTCTGTGGGTACAGTACAGGTCATAAGTAAATTATCAGTTTGCTACAATAATACTATCAACAAGCATTGGACTTACGACCTTCTTCTAATTGACGTTACACACAAACATAAATACACACATCAACAATGTCTAAGGAACACGGGTAATATAGTGTTTTTTGGGATTTTTTTTTATTTTTTTGGGTTTTTTGTCATGAGTGTCGTATGTCAATAGAAGCGGAATTTTATACTCTTTTTAATGCGTTGATTTAATAAAAGGGTTGCCATAGAAAATAAAATGAAAATTTAGTATTAAAACTAAAATAGTGCCGAAACTGAGAAACAAATCGAGTTTATTTTATTAACAAATCTATTGACACGTTAAAATTTATTAAAAAAAAATATTCTTAGTAACTTTTTAGCCATCTGTTGGTCCACCTACAACATTAGCGACGGCTCTAAATCAACGTGGCATACTAAGTATGGGAATATCAATCGTTGTCTGAGGAATAATTCTCTATACTCTGAAAAGGTGCAAAAAAGTTATTTCTGTATTTTAAAATTTTCGGTAAAATTCCTGAAAACTTTGCTGCCTAGCAAAGCTCACGCATATTCAATGAAATTGAGATCGGCAGACTGCGCAGGCCACTCTAATACCGTGATATTGTTCTCGCTGAACTCGTTCAAAACCAGCCTTACAGTGTGAAAACGTCTATTATCGTGCATGAACATGAAATCTTAGTCGAGCTGCTGGTGGAGTAGTATTGGTGGAGTATCACCATAGAGTACAAAACCTCATCACGGTATTGCTCTGCATTTAAAGTGTCTCGTGCCAAAATGAGATCTGTTCTTGTTTGGGCTAACGCACATTGGCGATAGGCTGACAATCAATGGGCATGTGTTCTGGTTTCTGATGAATCTTGCTTTGAATTTTATTCTCATTTAAGGAGAGCACGTGTTTTGTGAATTCCTGGTCACCAGAGTTGACTTCATAATCTACAGGAAGTTCATCCCTACCAAAGCGGAATAATCATGTTGTGGACTGAAATTCTTCTGGGTAAAAGAACAGATCTCGTTTTAGCACTAGACACTTTAAATGCAGAGCAATACCGTGGTAAGGTTTTGTACTCTATGGTGATACCCTACCAATAGCAGCTTGATCAAAATTTCATGTTCGTGCAAAATCATTGACGTATTCACACCGTGAGGCTGGTTGTTTTACCGAGTTCAGCGAAATTAGTCTTCATACTAAATTTACATTTTTTACTATGGCAACCCTTTAATTAAATTACAGCATTAAAAAGAGTATAAAATTCCGCTTCTATCGACATACGACACTCAAAACAAAAAACCCAAAAAAATACATTTTTCCCCCAAAAACACTATTTTACCCGTGTTCCCTAGACTTTGTTGATGTGTGTACTTGAATTAAAAGTAGGTACTCAGTGTGATTATTATTTTCAACATGTTAGCTATGTCTTTAGTTGGCCGAGTCGTATAAGCTGCCACTCGCTACACCAACCGACGTGGGTTCGATACACTAGGTTACGTTGTTATGTTATAATGTTCAAATAGTGCTGCACAGGATTGTAAACGTTACGGTGGGCATAGACTTTTGACCGTTGATTGTACCTAAAAGCCACCCTAAACACTCACGAAGAAAATGACATTAGATTAGAGCGGTTAGTGTCGATATCGTGATGTAGTTTCAAGATCTGCCTATTTACCTATTACATAAAATATAGGTTTTTAAATTAACATGGTTATTTTCACTATTAATAGTAGATTATACATCAAGGGCATAAAGCAATGTCTTATGTCGTGGGTGGCATATTGAACCCCGAGTGTAACGAGGGACACTCGGGTTAACTCCCGAGCGCAGCGAGGGAGTTTAAAGTTAACTCCTGAGCGAAGCGAGGGAGTTAAGTAGAGTCCTGAGTGAAGCGAGGGGTTCAAGCCGCCCAAGACGAAGACATGCTTTATCCCGAGGTGCATACTCTACTTTTCATACCGTCAGTCCAATTTTTTTTTTAATTCTTGTGGTGGCCAGTTCCCTGGCCACTTTAAAAAAATCCACTTTAAAAAAAAATGGGGCAATTGCAATGATATGGTAGCATGATGGTAAATATTTGGTATTATAGGCAAAACCTATTTGCTTAGACCTAACGTAACAATCAAAATAAAAAACATAAATCGTGGCCTGCTTGATTTTTGTAGACCAATCAAATGACTTATTATAAATAAAACCTATTTGCTGAGACCTTCGAAATTAAAACCAAGAATTTTCACACGAATTTCAACGTTCCAAATTCAAATCACTTTATTCCCTTGGGAGTTTCATACAACATTATCTCCCTTGGGAATAAAGTCTTGCTTTAAGTTGAGGTTAATAGGGATTTAATCCGTGATTAAAGTGCTGCAGGTGTGAAAAGTTATTTAAAACGGCATATTTACCATCGTTATAAACGTTTTTCGTTAGATAGATAGATTTATTTGTTTGTTTGTTTGAACGCGCTAATCTCAGTAACTACTGGATCGAATTACAAAATATTTTAGTGTTAAATAGTCCATTTATCGAGGAAGGCTACCTTTCATTTTGACATTCACACGGGATCGGGACTTACGCGGGTGAAACCGCGGAGCGCAGCTAGTCTTTGATATACATAATCATAGCACACAATTTTATAACTTTTAAAATAAGGCTTTACCTTCCTAAAATTAGATGATAACATCACTGGAATGTAGGTAAATTGTAGACCGGTTAAATGTTCACTCCGTGTATGTTTTACTTATACTTTTGCCGGCTGTCTACATAATGTATGGACGCACTAGAATCGTATCCGGATAATCAGCTGTTTCTTGAACGTAAATAAACAGATATTTACTTATCTAGGTACCTAGTTTTTCACTTGTTTGAGTTCTTCATTCTGATATTTGTTTTCAAACGATTTTCGGCGTTTTGAACCAACTTTGCGGTCGAGAGGCGCAATGAACTCCTTGCTGATACTTTGCCGATACCTATCTTATCTTCTCTTATCTTATATCGGGGGCTGACATAGCCAGCAACACTTCGACCCATTGGGATCTTTTGTGTTTACCCCTGCCATAATAATGTTTCTAACTCTTTGAAGAAGTGGTCGATTAACGCGGTGTCCCACTAAGAGGAAGAAACCTGTATTCCTCCGGTTTGGGATACGCATTCCCAAGAAGGCTTATGAGCCTTCTTGGGAATGCGTATGCGCTTCGCTGCTAAGACGTCGTATTCACACAGTATGTGTTCCTAGTTTCCCTGACATCATCGCTGCACCGCTCTGCAGTGTTTATTTAAAGCTATCTTCATTTTTAAAAGCAAGTCATTGGTTGCCGAAACCAATAAGCTATGTTCAGTTTTTCACGCTGGCGCCGTAGGTACTCCTGCTATGACGTCCGATTTTAATGATTCTTTTTTTTATTTAATAGGTTGCTATCAATAAAATTTGGTTAGGATTAATGGAATGATAGTCTTCGGAATAATAAGTAAAATTGCTCTTCAGAAGGCAAATTCTCGTAATTTTATAAAACTTTATTTGAATTACATTGCAATATCATTACGATTGCATTTCTATTACAATAAAATACCCTCAAAGTCAGCTTTTAGAAACTTGAGAGGTGTCAAGGGACACCCGGATGGAACGAAGTTCCTTTCGATTAATTAGTCAATGAATTGTAATTTTCTTTTTTGTAAATAATCGTCGCGACACCACACTTTTCAATGCGAAATAGAAAGACGAAACGTAATAACTGGCTTGCTTTCTATGCAAAAAGTGTCGTTACAACTTTTGCTGACTTTGAGGATATTTTTTTGCAACGTAATTTGAACAATGTTATTTACAATAATTTTATTGGCCTTCTGAATGCAATAAATTGTTCACTTATTAGATTACTATAAATATGGAAAGTTTAGCTCTTTGACACGTGCGTTTACGGTTAATTTAGATAACACCTTAGGTTAAATAAATAAATCATTACATAGTATAAAACAAAGTCGCTTGCCGCTGTCTGTCCCTATGTATGCTTAGATCTTTAAAACTACGCAACGGATTTTGATGCGGTTTTTTAAATAGATAGAGTGATTCAAAAGGAAGGTTTATATGTACAAAACATACATAATATAGCCATGCGAAGCCGGGGCGGGTCGCTAGTAATAAATAAGTAGATATTGCAGGACATTCCACCCACACATCGCCATCTAGCCCCGAGCTAAGTAACTAGACTTGTGTTATGGGTGCTAGGCAACGGATATACTTACTTATATACTTTTCTTTTGTAAATATATACTTATAATAACATAGAAACAACCAGACCACAGATAAATATCTAAGCATAAATACTTGTCTGGGGCGGGAATCGAACCTGCAACCCTGTGTTCGGCAGTCCGGCGTGGTGACCATTGTGCCAACTGGGTCGTCAAAGGTTTAGGTACCGAGCGCTCTCTCCATACAATCGTAGTCGACTGTTTCGTCCCTGGATAATGATACCAGAGCAAATTTGTTTCATACAACTTATAATTGCCATGTGCCTATGTTTAGTTTTTTAAATCTTAATTTCTATGATAATTAGAAAATGAAAAAAAAACAAGACATAGGGGCATAGTCATGGCAGTTATAGGTTTTATGCAACAAAAATATTTGTGCTAGTGTCATTATCCAGGGAGGAAACAGTCGACTACGTTTGTATGGATATAGCGCCGGTACCCTTTCACCTTAACAATTGTATATTGTTTCAGACGTTTCACACGCCATCATTCGGAGACGAAGAGTTCGACATACCTCTGATCCACGGGCAGCATGCGGCCAACGCAAGCGCGCAAGCACACATGCAGTACACCCAACTACACCAGCACGCCGGCGGCGCCGCACCTCAAGTACGCATGACCATTGTAACTATGCCGGTTTTTTATTCTTATTTACTTTATACATAACTAGCAGCGCTCCGCGGTTTCACCCGCGTAACTCCCGAACCCGTAGGAATAACAAAATAAAAAGTAGCCTTCCTCGTTATATGGACTACCATACATAAAATAGTACATTGCGATACAAGTGTGGAAAGTTGATCATTCCATAGAGGCGGTTTATGACGCGCGAGCGGAACGCGAGCGTGGCAAAAGCCGAGATGGAATGATCAACTTTCCACACGTGTATCGTACGACGTTTTTTATCACAGTTGCGAATAAAAAAAAGACTTGTTAAAATTTTAATAATAAAAAGTTTTTAAGAGTTTTAGGTTATGTTTGCTATTTTTTGTTAATTACACTCCCGAAAGGCTAGGCAAAAGACTTTTAACCTATACAGCGTCTGACATACAATATTTTTTTAGGGTTTTTTTCATTTGTTTTTGCGTCGGCGGTTAAAAACAGAATATAATGGTAAGGAAAAAATATATTTATGTACATAAAGAAAAAACAAAATAAAAACAAAACTCAATTTTTAATTATTTTCAAAGACGTCATCTCGTAATATTATCGTTCGTTATCAGACTTTAGAGACAACCTTTTGAAAAGAAGAAAAAAGGTACCAACAAAGAGTTTTAAGCCAGCAAGGCCTAAAAACTCTTTGGATGGTACCTTTTTCTATACATCAAAACAGTATAACCCAGATAAAGGAGATCATTCATGTTTCTAACAAAAAATACCAACAAAAAAAAATGCCGGCCAGTAAAAAAAAATGTTTCTATCTTGTAGAGAATAACATTTTAAACAATGTTTACTAAGACAACAAAGAGCTACGATCAAAAATCGTTGAATTATTTTACATTGAAAACCCAAAAAATGCATTTTATAGAGATCCGTTTGACCACTTTTAAGATCCCACTAAAACTTCTGAAAGGGTTATTGGATATACCTATTTATATAAATATAATAAAAACAGACAAAGCTTATCCATTTACTACTTATTTTTATATTTTTTCTGTAGTAATATCTTAAAAGTGGTCAAACGGATCTCTACAAAATCCATATTTTTGGGTTTTCAATGTAAAATAACTCAACGATGGTTGATCGTAGCTCTTTGTTGCCTTAGTAAACATTGTTTAAAATGTTATTCTCTTCAAGATAGAAACATTTTTTTTTCTGGCCGGCACCATAAGTTTTGGGTACGATTTGAACGATGTCCTTAAGAATGTTTCATCTACTATATGTCATTAGCAGTTTGACATATCGGGATGACGTATTATTTTAGCACTAGTTAGATTTTTTTTTTGCACGCGTGTATAATACGTTGCATTATAAGCCTAAAAGCGGTTTAATAAGATCCACTTTATGAGCAACTGTGATAAAAAGAAATTTTCAATTCGAACCAGTAGTTCCTGAGATTAACGCGTTCAAACAAACAAACTCATCAGCTTTATAATATTAGTATAGATATTAATTATATCAGCCCTTTATATAACAAATTTCCAAAAAATATTTCTAAGCATGCGTCTACGTCCTAAGAGGAAAACCCATACGAAGTTTAAGGCTTATAGCTCATAAAATAAATTTTAAAAAAATTACCTTCAGGTACCTGTAGGTAAGCTATTTCAACTAAGTAGGTATACATGCTTTTGTATTGGTATGGGTAAGGTATCTACTTAGGTAAGCTTTTCCTTAATGTTTTTACTCCTTCTGCGTCAAACTTCTAAGAATCAGTCTTTATAGTTACTAACAGTGAGATTGACATATGACCGCTTACTAAGTATTTATGACCTAACTACAATTAACTAATCGTAACGACTTTTCTTTGTAATGAAAAGGCTCTGTGGACCGGTTTTGATAAAACTTTTTTTATTCCTGGCGAATCGGGAGTCGGGACTTACGAGGGTGAAACCGTGAGGTGCTGCTAAACATCTACCTATTTATTAAGCCCCAATGTACTTACATACCTACCTAGGTAAATACTAATTATGTACCTACGATCAAATCTAGTCCAATAGGTACGTAGGTATCAGTTTAAATCAAATAACTTGAGCAACTGGCTATGTATTTTGTAAACTCAAATGAAACCAACAAGTTACAGAACGCTGTCCTACTTTTTAGATTAGTTTTTATTAAAATTGAATCGGCTATCGATGGACTCTGTTCTATATTTTACGATTGACAGGGCTGGCACGGTATCAATAAATTTATTTGTTGATTCCTAATATTGGAAAATGGATTTTCGACAGCTATTCGTACCTACCTACAATGAATGTAGGTTATTATGTACCTACCGTTTTCTTCTCCTATCACTATCACTACATATTATAAAACAAAGTCATCCGCCAAGTCTGTCTGTCTTTTCGCTATAAACTTAAAAACTACCTACTGCACCTATTATTATGCTGTTTTCACCAATGCAGCAATGGATAGAATGGTTCTCGAGGAAGTTTTGAGTATATAACCCAAAACTACTACGGGTACAAAGTCGCAGGCAACAGCTAGTTTTATAATAAAAATGTGAACTACACCCATTAACATAGATAACTTATTCGTACATAATTATTTAAAAAAAATTCGTAGGCTACACCACTACCAAAATGGTATAATTCACATATTAGAGTTTTTAAGTTAGAGTTTTCAAGGCCCCCAACACTTTGACCTAACGACAAGTTCTGGTTGCTATCTCCTCGTGACTTTTGAATTACCAACTTACATTTTTTTGCAACACGGTTAATCGGCCACCCATCGAAGTAATGTACGCGCCAAGCATTGCTTAACCCGCACGATTGTAACTGTAACAATCACTCAGCGGAAGTGAGCATTGTTACTATGTACCCAATACCCAATCAAACTCTTGAGACTCTACCCAACACTCTACTGACTCTACCCGCTTTTCATCAACTTTTCATTTCCCGCTGCGATACGAACTTTATCACTGGGCCAAAACTTTTTAAAAGATTACGCTACCTGACGCTAGATGTCGCTACAAATTTACCTAAAATGGCAACATTATTATTTTTATTTTATTCGGTTGGCTAAACAAAAAAACATTAATGACATCCTTGAACTTCTTTCTCTTTCACTCTTGCTAACAACAAAGCTGCCTGAAGCTGCCTTTTTTCTCTCTTTCTCTTGTTATTGTTGATTTTATTCCTTTCTTTGAGTTTGAATTTTTTCTAATTTTGGTTTTGTTGCTTTTAGAAGGGCTACTAGACTATTTTTTCTACCATGTGGGTGTGAATACATTACAACTATGCTTCCTTCTTCCACTTTTGATCAAGTTTTATCTGAATAACTTTTGAACAGGTTGGAATGATGAACCCCGCTCAAGACGGACTAGCCCCTCCCGGTGGAGCACCTTCTTATCAACAACCGCTGTATTTGCAAGAACCACACACTCCAGTAACAACACACGGGTAAGCATAGATAAACCTTGCAGCAAGCTAACTTCTGCAAATACAATCTACAACGGCACGGGTGGAACGGGCTTTGTACACCCCACTTTTTTTGCATAGTGGTCCTAAACTATGCTTTGATAAGAATCTCAGAAAATCCCTTCTTTTATAGCATAAGTGTTCACTTATGGTATTCATTGTTACAAAATGCAATGATTTTAATTAATGATTGTATTCCAGTGGTGCAGGTGCTCCAGCAGGGAACTACATCATCCAACAACAGCCTGGCGGGCAGCAGCGTCTCCTCATGATGCAACCAAGCCAAGTGATGAGCGGCCAACCAACACCCAGCACACCGACCCAGCCCGCAGCTACTGGACAAGTATATGGGTCACCGCAGAGAGCTTCACCGCCTGGAACAACTAGCGATGACTCCGATGACAGTGTTCCCTCACATCATTCTCAGGTAAAATACATATTTATAGATAGATAGATGATTGTATCATAATTATTTATCCACAATAAAAAAATTGTAGATGTAAAACTTACCCATAAAACTATTAGTAATTACTTGATTATTGAAACCCACCTTCATTTAGTAAGTAAATAGCTGTAATTATTATGAAAATTGCAGTTTAAAGTCACATTTTTCAAATCAAGCCCTGAAAGCTAGCTTTCGAACCTGTCGTAATTGAAATCAGTACATCCATTTAGTCTGTCCAATACACAGGTCCCATTCATAAAACCCCTTCTTTTGCATGGGATTAAAATGGTATTACTCTTTTGCCTAAAAAATATTCATCCATTATTTTGCAAATGTGAAAAGCAATAAATCTGTGAAATATTACCGTCATTTATCACCTTTGTTGTTTATTGTCATAAATATAGTTCACTGGCATTCAAAAATCATAATAAAAATTACTGTTGAAATAATGTAAGTGTAGTACAAAATCTAATGAATTGGTTGTTTGTTGGTAGTTGCCTGGTGATGCGGAAAGCCTTCTGCCTATCCATTATTGCTCAGCGAGCCGGCAGCAACAAACTACGCTTCATCAGGTATAGGCATTTTATCCCTTACATAGCTTATTTCATATATTTTATAACATTTGTTTTGCCATTGAACTATATTTTTTCTCTGTCTCTCTTCACCACTCTGCTTGAAGTACACAATGCTATGTGAGCAAAGCCATTGACAAAAAGACATAACTGAGTAGATTCCACTAAGTATTCAGTTAAATAATTAGTACAGGAATGGCATGTTTTCATTTACTAAATAATAGATGCTGAATTTTCCATGTCAGTTACTATTTTAAATCTACTCAGTTATGTACATTGTTATTTTCACCACTAAATTTATTTAAAATGAGATATTTACCATGATTTTATTATATGGAGCTCCATGTTTCGATGCTATTGCAAGCATCATTCTTATGAAAGAAGTCATTTGGGTAGATCTTGATAGGTCTACCCCAATACCTCCCTTCGCATGCAGTGTTTTTCCTGAGTTTAATATATAAAAACATGGTAAATATCCTGTTTTAAATCTCGAAAGTAGAAATAATATGATTTAAAAGCTAAAAGTATCAACAGAAAAGCACAAAAATATAGTTTTTAAAAGTTTATTCCAAGCTTCTTTACTTTTATTAAATGAATTTTACTTCTTTAGATTGGTGTTGGAAATATAGCAGTCAAGAGATCTTCCCCTGAACCCATAGACAACGGCGTAAACAGAGGTCAAATGCAGAAGAAACCTAAAGTACAAAAGAAGAAGAAGAAACGAGACCCTAATGAACCTCAAAAGTAAGTTGAGAAACTGCTGGGCATAGGCCTCCCTAACGTCTTTCCAAATGGCTAATCATTTGCTTAGTCCTGGGCTAGGTTTAGCCAGTCTCAGTTTTGATACTGAAAATTATACCCATTCGTTTTCTTTCTTACATTTCTTTTTATTTTCTCTATTAATTTAATATCTTTGTTAACCAGGCCAGTATCAGCATACGCGTTATTTTTCCGCGACACGCAAGCAGCCATCAAGGGACAAAACCCGAATGCCAGTTTTGGAGAAGTCTCAAAAATTGTCGCTTCCATGTGGGATGGACTTGATTCGGAACATAAAAGTGTATGTATAGTATATATTCTTAAAAACATAAATATAAACAACAGAACATTAGTTTTAGAATATGCCTTATTCTAATTCCAAAATATTAATTATTCTAGAACTCAGAGTTTATGATTGTAAGATTATGTGTTTATTACTACTTACAAAAAATATAAGTACAATTTTTATTACAATAATTATAAAAATGTATGTTTTCATAGGTATACAAGCAGAAAACAGAAGTTGCCAAGAAGGAATACCTCAAAGCACTAGCTGCGTACAGAGCAAGTCTTGTTTCTAAGGTGAGTAACTACTTAATTAATATTATTTTAAATTATTTATTAGGTTTCATGTAATTTAAACTTCTAAGCAATTCTGAGGGCGTTTAACATAATTTTTAATTTACAAGAATATATGAATTGGGGAAAATTAAAAGAGCGCCAGAAAAAGCTTTTAAAATTATTGAAATTTTGACCTTGCACGATTTAGCATGTTTCCAGATAAGTTAGAGATATTTATTTGCATAAAGTATGGTTAGTACAGATCTTAGGATTAAAAGTTTCACATACTTTGCCAACTCTTGGCATGCAAACTTAATTAGTGAGTCATCAGCAGTTAGTGGCAAAAAATAATAATATTAATAAATTAAAAAAAATAGTACATAATTAATAATACCAGTGTTACTATTTATTTTACTTCGGTTATTTCTATACTTTTGTCATTTTTTGTGAGAAAATGTTACTTAGTTGCGCGTTCACTTCACTTATGCTCCTTTATAATGTACATTGTACAGGCACATTGGTATATATTGGGTAGAAAATGCCCCCAGTAAGAAAAACGTACCGAAAGACGCCATTTTCGCAGTTGGCGCCTAAAAACTCGAGAGCTTTTACAGTTCCCACACGCGGTTCATAGATGGCAGCACAGCGCCATTACTTTGACAGGCCGCTTTTATTGACAGATTTCTTTTGTTTGCTTCAAAAACATGGTGCCGTTTCATTCTACGAGCTTTTATTGAGAGCTTTTGGTGTTTTTTATGTAAATATCGTTAGAAACAGTCAAATTAATGCATCAAGAAGATATAGATTCGGAAACTGCTCATTTATTTCGTCAACTACTCGCCGCTGTGGTAAGAATAAAGAATAACCTTGTAAAGTTATGCACATAGGTTATGTCGGTCTATTTTTAAAATAAACAAACAAAAAACTTTATTTGCCGGAGCTTTTGCTGTTTAGTATGCCTTTTCTTGTTTTAAACTTTGAAGAAAAGAAAGACTTGGGCTCAGGGTTTGGTTTTATTTTGTATGACACAAAGGATATTCCTATTTCATTTAAATCTCGTTAAATATGTTCTTGAAAGTTGAACATTGTATTGTTACCTTGAGTTCGTCATATAAAAATACTATTTGTACTTGTATACGGGCTGTTTTCTGCAATTAGGCCCTTTTTAATTGGGTCCTTTTTGCGTGAGGATGGAGTGGGCTTGCCCAGCACCTACTACCCTCTTAACTTAGTCGACCCTGCCAAAGGAGAGAACTTGTCAATACTTCTGGAGCCAACTAAGCCGCGAGTTTCATCACGATGTTTTCCTTCACCATAAGAGCAATGTCAATTAGCCCACATTAATAAATTCACCGGTGCACGGCCGGCCGGGATTTGGACCCACCACAACCTTCAGAATGAAAGTATAATAGTAGTGTGACGACCCAGTTGGCACAATGGTCACCATGCCGGACTGCCAAGCACAGGGTTGCGGGTTCGATTCCCGCCTCAGACATGTATTTATGCTTAGATATTTGTCTGTGGTCTGGTTGTATCTATGTATTATAAGTATATATTTACAAAAGAAAATTATATAAGTAGTATATCCGTTGTCTAGCACCCATAACACAAGTCTAGTTACTTAGCTTGGGGCTAGATGGCGATGTGTGGAATGTCCTCCAATATTTATTTATTTATTATAATAATACTTTCAGTTATCTACATACTAAGTTTCATCACAATCGTTTAAAATGTAACAATGTTGCAAGCTTGAAGGACATTGTACACAGCGCCATCTAGCCCCCACACTAAGCAACTAGACGTGAGTATGGTGTGTAAGTAACACATCCCTCACAAACTTTTGCATTTATAATATTGGTTAGAATAGTACTGTTATTTATTTATTATTATATTTATTTATTTATTTATTTTAGGAGAACCAACAGCTATAACTTAAGACACTAATCCCGGTTTGTGAACCCATTTCTAATGCCATTAAGTTTTTAATTTAGTTGAAAACATAGAACTGGCAGCAACATGCTGATACGGCCGCCTAAGACCCGAATTCTGTGGGAATATAGAAAATAGTAGCCTAATGTTCCTACTGCAGGGCAAAGGTCTCTCATTATTCAATTTTGTTCTAATCGCATTCTACGCCAGACAAATCCTGCCATTCACTTTGAAATGCGTCGAGATCGTCACGCCTCCTCAGGATGCATAGGGCTTCCTTGATCCACCAGACCTCTTTGACATAGACATTTTTAATGCTGACATCTCATATGCCACTTCTGGAGGACCTTTTTTTAAATGCTGACACCTGTTATACCCGTTTTGGAGGACCTTTATAATAATAGAATAAACTTATTTCCCCAGGGTGGTGAACAAGAAAACCAAGCAATGTACAACCACACAAACAACACAAACCCTTCATACGGCAATTACTACCAAGGGCAGGGCTACAATGGTCACTCACCACAGGCCTACACCGGCAACCAAGCTCCACAGGGGTACTCTCCGCAGAGCTTCCCAGGTGGCCAGGCACAGGCTCCGTACCAGGGGCAAACTCCCCAAGGATATCCGGCGAACCCACAGCAGTCACCTCAGAGCTATCAAGGAAACATTCCGTTACCACCACAGACTTATCAGGTATGTTAATTAACAGACACAAAAACTACAACCTTCTTTCTTAGGTTTAAAGATATTTATTCTCATAAGACAATAGTCACTTAAAATGAGATACAAACATAAAAATAGGTAGTTAAATATATTCACCTCTGACGTGTTTAAGTAGGTAGTTTTAATAACAAGTTAATTGAGAAGAAAGAAAAATAAAAAGAAGTTACTATTCTAACTTGGCAATATGCAATTTAAGTTTTCTTTTAAAAATATTTACATTATCCGATTCTTTAATATCGTCAGGCAGATCGTTGTATAGCCTCACTCCTTCAGATACTATAGTTCTTTCATTATTAATCTAACTTATATTATAAAGCTGAAGAGTTTGTTTGAACGCGCTAATCTCAGGAACTACTGGTTCGAATTGAAAAATTATTTTTCATTACTCATACTCCGAAAGTAGGTCTAAATATGCCTGAAGAGCGTGTAGAAAATAAAATTTCCAGCCCTAGGGCTTTTCGCTTTCACTGACAGCTGTCATGTCAAATTATGGCTTCGCACGACTTGTGCAATGTGCATGTAGCCAGTATCAGTATCATTATACATTAGGAACTTCAAAACCTAACCTCCTTGCTTTAGGTAGCACCAAAGAATAACACTACATGTTTATAACCTCTTTGGTTCCAACCTTGTAGGATCAGGTAGTATGGAGTCTCTCATCCAATCTCGTTGTTAGGAAGAATTTTATGTATTATTCGTAATGAAAAGCACAGTGTTTACCTCGGGTGAAAAACTCATTAAGTCCCTCGAACTATTAGCGCCCTCGGTACGCTCGGGCGCCAAACTCCGTCTCGGGACTTGTAATGAGTGACTTTCACACCTAGGATAACAATGTACTATTTCATTACTCATACTCCGAAAGTAGGTCTAAAGATGCGTGAAGAGCGTGTAGAAAATAAAATTTCCAGCCCTAGGGAAAATAGCTTTCACTGACAGCTGTCATGTCAAATTATGGCTTCACACGACTCGTGCAATGTGCATATAGCCAGTATCAGTATCATTATACATTAGGAACTTCATAACCTAACCTCCTTGCTTTAAGTAACACCAAAGAATAACACTACATGTATACAACCTCTTTGATTCCAACCTTGTAAGAGGATCAGGTAGTATGAAGTCTCTCATTCACTCCCGTTGTTAGGAAGAATTTTATGTATTATTCGTAATGAAAAGCACAGTGTCTACCTCGGGTGAAAGACTCATTAAGTCCCTCGAACTATTAGCGCCCTCGCTACGCTCGGGCGCCAAACTCCGTCTCGGGACTTGTAATGAGTGACTTTCACACCTAGGATAACAATGTACTATTTCATTACTCATACTCCGAAAGTAGGTCTAAATATGCCTGAAGAGCGTGTAGAAAATAAAACTTCCAGCCCTAGGGCTTTTCGCTTTCACTGACAGCTGTCATGTCAAATTATGGCTTCGCACGACTTGTGCAATCTGCATGTAGCCAGTATCAGTATCATTACGCCATTACGCATTAGGAACTTCAAAAACCTAACCTCCTTGCTTTTTTTTTTACACCAAAGAATAATAATTATGGCTTGGCACGGCTCATGCATACTGCCAGAGTTTAGTACTTAGTAACTTTTTTCTCAGTAATCAAATTCAAGTAGGTATATGTATTTAGTTCAAGATATCTTTTTATATCTATTTCTTCGGTAAGTACCGCCGTATTTAAGTATTGAATACAAATAGCAGAAACCTAAAAAAAACACTACATAATGTATAACCTCTTTGGTCCCAACCTTGTAAGAGGATCAGGTAGTATGGACACATGAGTACCAACTCATGTAGTATGGAGTCTCATAGTCTCATTCACTCTCGTTGTTAGGAAGAATTTTATGTATTATTCGTAATGAAAAGCACAGTGTTTACCTCGGGTGAAAGACTCATCAAGTCCCTCTAACTATTAGCGCCCTCGCTACGCTCGGGCGCCAAACCCCGTCTCGGGACTTGTAATGAGTGACTTTCACACCTAGGATAACAATGTACTATTTGTGTTGGATAGTCCATTTATCGTGGAAGGCTACTTTTCATTTTGATTTTCTCACGGGATCGGGAATTACGCGGGTGAAACCGTGGAGCACAGCTAGTTTGTAATAATAGTGTAAGTTCATCTTATTAATTTAACATAATGGTATTGGACACATTTTAAAGCTAGTTAGCATTTTAAGAAAAACTTGTAAATGGATGATAGAATCTAAATAAAATAAACATAATTGAATACTTTCTAGTGTTACTAAGTGTTACTTTTTGTAAGCTTTAATAGCATACAAATTTTAAAACTGCCGATAACATTTAAGTAACTGCAATAATAAAAGAAATTGTATTTAACTTTGCATCTAAATACGGACTTGTTTCCCAATGTAAACAGCAAGGTGTCCCCGCGCAATCACCGCAAGGCTACCCCAACCCGAACGCATCGCCTCAGAACATAGCTCAGTCTCCCCGGAGTTACCAAGCTGCACAGTCGCCCAACAGCTACCCTAACCCTAACTCGGGCATGTCACCGCCAGGCTACAGGCAGGTTCAGCCGCAGTCACCTCCAATGAACAATGTTCATGCTATGCAGTACCATCATCCTCAGGTAATATTAATATCGTATTTACCATCTATACTTCACTATCACTACATAGTATAAAACAAAGTCGCTTTCTCTGTCCCTATATCCCTTTGTTGCGTAGTTTTAAAGATTTAAGCATAAATCTTTAAAACTTCGCAACGGATTTTGATGCGGTTTTTTTTATAGATAGAGTGATTCAAGAGGAAGGTTTTTAGATATAGTACATGCATAATACAGCCGTGCGAAGTCGGGGCGGGTCGCTAGTATATTATAAAGCTGAAGAGTTTGTTTGAACGCGCTAATCTCAGGAACTACTGGTTCGAATTGAAAAATTATTTTTGAGTTGGATAGTCCATTTATCGAGGAAGGCTATAGGCTAGTTTTTATTTTTATATTCCCACGGGATCGGGACTTACGCGGCTGAAACCGCGGGGTGCAGCTAGTAATTATTATCTATACTAATATTATAAAGTTGAAGAGTTTGTTTGTTTGTTTGTTTAAACGCGCTAATCTCAGGAACTACTGGTTCGAATTGAAAAAATCTTTTTGTGTTGGATAGTCCATTTATCAAGGAAGGCTATAGGCTACTTTTTATCCCGATATTCCCACGGGATCGGGAGTTACGCAGGTGAAACCGCGGAGCGCTGCTATATTTAATATCTGGCAACAGCCTGCGGTTTCCACCACGTAATTCTCGATTCCGTGAGAATTTCCAAACAAAATCCTATATTACTCTGAAGGATTCAATGTTTTCAATTCACAAAACAATTTTCATCAAAATTGGTCCTTTATTATCAGGTCCTGTTCATTATACACAACAAAATCTTTGTTTTTTTAATATTATAGTGCAGATTATTTTGTTTTAAATCAGTATAGAGCAAAAGTAAAGGGTTTAAATTGATGACTCCCTCAATTCTACCCTGTAGGACCTCTATTGTCATACCTAATTAGTAAGCAAAAAAACCAGACAAATGCTTCCTATTATAACATAGACCTTTTCTTTATAGCAAATGCAACAGACCCACCAACAGATGCAAGTGCACCAAGTACAGCAGTATCAGCAACAACAACAGCAGCAGCAGATTCAGCAACAGCAAATACAGCAACATCAACAACAACAACAACAGCAGCAGCAGCAACAACAACAGCAGCAGCAACAACAACAACAGCAGCAGCAACAACAACAACAGCATCAGCAGCAACAACAACAGCAGCAGCAGCAGCAACAACAACAACCGGCGCAACAACAGAATCATGTTGTCAAAACTGAACAACACTCACCAAACAGCAATGGTAGCTCTGGAATGCCACAACAGTCGCCAGACGTAAGTTGTTTTGCGTACGCAAAATAAATTGTTAAAAACTCAATGTAACACGTCATATTCAAAATAACACAAAATAGGAAAATAATTTTTCCTGCAAATTCTACAATAATAATCCATATATTATATAGTATATAGTTCTATCCAGACTGGAGGTTGTCCTTTTCTGCATTTTATAGTGCATACAGGGATAATCGCCGGTTTGGCATAGGCATTCAAGTCTTATTTTTTAAAGCAAATAATGTTCTAAGGAAAAAATGTTGGCGACATTAGTGTTCTTAGCATTATTAAGTAGACATTATCTTAATTGAGTAATGTTCAGCAGAATGAAAACCGCAGCACTCCATCTTGTATCCGGCACGGCTGCACTAACCCCGCTATTGCCAACAGTGAATGGGAAGATGAATATTGCTCCAATGAGTGTGTCGTGAGCCACTGCAGGTAACACAATTATCTGTTTAGAATAACTTGAAAATGCTGATAACCATCGCCAATTTTTTCGCCTTGAGTAAATGATGCTTTCTCGAATTTACGTAATCACCCTTTTGCGTAAAGGTCTTTCCGTATAATCCAACTTTTTCGTAATGAGCCTTTCTTGTAATCATCCTATTGCGTAATCTGTCTTTTCCGTAATGGCTCTTTCGCGTAATCACAATTGGACTTCTCCGAATAGCCCATTTACCTAAAAGTCCTTACACGTAAACGCACTTTTTTATGGTATTTTCTCGTACCCAACTTTTCCGTGACGTCCCTTTCTCATATTAGTTAATTCTGGCGTAACGGAACGTAATTAATATATCATGGGAGGTTTCTTAAAATATTTTCTTTTCTTTCAGGGATGTCTTCAGTTCCTGGGTAGCGTCAAACAACAGCAATCAAATACAAAACTTTTCAGCTGTCAAATAAATTCAAAGTTTCGATAGGCACATATCAAATTACTTCCACTCCTAAAACGTTGTACAGTAGAGAATATTCTAATTTATCAATTATTGAGTAATCAATTATTATTATTTAGTTTATCTCTTGATTAGTTTTATTGATATTAGTTCTTTAATTACTTTTATGCATTCAATACATTTATAAGACTGCAGTGATTTTTTTTAAAGTACATTTTAAAACCAAGATCTGTCATATTTTTTTATTAATTGTGAGGTTATATTTGTTTAATTTAACACATTGTGTATCGCCTACGAGGTATGTCGTAGGTCCTCATGTTTATACTAAGGTTTTCTGTAGGTACTACAGGTTAACTATTCTTTGGCTATCGAATCATCCAAAATGACGTCGAAATTATTCAGAATCGACGGGACGAGTTGCTGAAAAACGCACCTTTGTTCACATTTATAAGCTTCCAGTATGAGGTAAAATATTACCCATGTGATTTATTATTGTGTAAACTGTATTTTAACTTTTAATATTGATACTTTAATGAACAATTCAGTGATAATATTACGATGGCTATGTATTAATTCGAATCGACTAAGGAAAAGGCGGCGGCGCTTTGAGCGTGTGCAATCCGTGTGTCGCACGCGCGTACAGTGTTCCAAGGAGTGTGATGGTGAGCTGATTGGTGCATGTCAATAAGCGCTATTGGCCTGCCTGAGCGCTGATTGGTGGGTTCCAAAAGCGCGCATCATACGAAATGCACACGCTTGAGACTGTGCCGACTGTAAATCACTAAGATAAAATAGTCGACTTTTGTAGATATATTTAGTACTATACTGCCTTTATTGTTTCGTTTATTGTTAATTAATATCGTCTTTTAATCTAGCATTCCTAGACTATTATTGTCGTAAATAAAATATTTTACTAGATCGAAAATATTAGGGTACCATAATATAATTTGGCTTCAAAAGTAGAACCTATCTGGGATAGATGTTAAATTGTTGTTACGATCAACGATAGGTGTAACATCTCCGTATTTTTCGTACTATATTATTAGTGAAATAGTTATGTATTATTAGCGAATAACTCATATACTTCCATGTAAATTACATACTTTAAAATAAAAACTTATAGCAATACTACTCGTTTCTCTAGGAGTTGCCTTTAGTAATAAAAATAGATTAGCTGGACCAAATTTTTTCTTTGTACTCGAAACCTTTACGATAAAATATTTAGACAAATAAGAAAAGTTAATTGTATGGCCAATACATTTTTTTAATTATTGTTGTAAATAAACACTCGCAATAATAGAAGTAGACATTTTGTTAAGGTATAACATTTTAATGTTATTTATTTAGTAGGTAGTGTAATACAATCTACTTTAGGAACAAAAAGTATCGTTAAAATGATGTAAAGTATAAACATGTATAAAATGTAATTAGAAATTTGATTTCATTAAATTTCATAAGCGAATATCAGTTATTTTTATTGAACTACCCTTCCACCTTATTTTTAACCTGTGCTTTTATTATGTACTTACATAAGACAAAAAACCTATGAAACGTGGAACTAATGGGTCTCTTTATTCCTATTAGTTTATCATTTCGAAGGAAGTAATAGGAAGAAAAAGGCCTACTGGTTCCTTTAAAGGAACTAATGGAAAAGAATCGTTTCGACCAGCTGCTTCGATTTAACTTATTTTCAAAGTTGGCGGGCCAGACGTTCGATATAAGTCCGGAAGTAAGCAGTATTACACCTTTCCGAAATAAACTATGTCTCTCTACACGAGGATTTTTTTGGCCAAAACCAAAAAACAAGGCAAATTATTTACAAATCTTCGATTACCAATAGATGGAGTGATTTAAGAAAAAGGTTAATGAGATAAGGTGTCTAAATTATTAAGGTATAGTTATCTTTCCCTTTTCTGAGGGTATAGTGCATATTAAGGCATGTTAAAAACACTTTTTATGCACAAATCGTGCGAACTTCGAACGTGTAGTGTAGGATGTGGTGTAGGTTGGTTTTACAACCTACACGATGCAAGTCAAAATTAAAAAAATAGAATACTGTGAATGACGGTGTGGCGGGACCATTAACTTTTGACGTTGATGACGTGCCTCGTTTTCATAGATGCCCTATTAGCAAACATGGCAACATTTATTAATTTCCTTCCCGTAGAATTTTAATCCAACACCACAGTTTTTATGATTTTTCGTGATATTTCCTGATAAATGTAAAAAAGAAATAGAGAAATCTGATAATTGTGAATATCTGTAAATGTTTAAAGTGGAAAGGTAGCAGTCACGATCGTGTATTACTAATGTATTAATGTGAAACCGATACAGTCTACAAGGTTCGAAGAGATTCGGAGAATATGATGTCAGGAAGCGATTTATCATCAGAAAATAACCGAAAAGGCATATTTTCACAGGCGTGGACACGGCTATCCCAAGTAAGTACAATCCTAAATACCAATAATATGATTCATGCACTGCTCATGGTCAACAGCGAGCAATAGAAACATGATATTTTTTATGGAGATCATAAGATATAAACTCATTTCCAAGGCTTCCATAATCCGCTTACAACTCAAAAACCCAGAAATAGTAATACAGTATTCAACTATCATACATATAACTTAAAAATAAGTATCAGAGTATATAGGTAAGTACTTGTTATTCACTTAAAAAATGTAATTATGTGATTCCCATTCCCTTGGGAATATCGTGATAAAAGTAGCCCATTTTTCCACTGTTTCGACTTAACTCACACTTTACAAAATCAGCTGACTATCCTCCATTATTTGTTAAAAACTAATATTTTCTTAGAACTTAGTTGTGTAAATAGCTGGGCCAATAGACATATCCTTTGGAACTTACATATAATATGATAACACTATACTCAGACACTAGTAGATCTAGTAATGATATAAATTGTATGACACATTACAGATTTACCAAGGGACCCTAGACAAATGGACTCCACATATGAAATCAAGATGGGTGGGCAGCGCTGTCCTTCTAGCAATATTCATGCTACGAATATTTTCTAAACAAGTAAGTATGACTTATCGCCGGCATCTGTTCCGGAGGCCTGAAGAGGCTGGTAGCCTTCTAGGAGGACCTGGGATGGTTGGAGTGACAAGTAGGATTTTTCAGTTAACCAGACCAGTGGTTCTTAACCTTTTCAATCTGGTCTACCCTGTAACTTAGCTATGTAAACTGATTTACCCTCCAATGTTAATAATGAACAATGAAAACAGGTAGGCATACATATAAATTATCATTATTTAAATTCTTATAATCACATTATCTTAATGAATCACTTGCATAATGACGACCCAGTTGGCACAATGGTCACCATGCCGGACTGCCAAACATAGGGTTGCGGGTTCGATTCCCCCCACAGACAAGTATTTATGCTTAGATATTTGTCTGTGGTCTGGATGTCTGTATGTATATTAAGTATATATTTACAAAAAGAAAAGTATTTAAGTAGTATATCCGTTGTCTAGCACCCATAACACAAGTGTAGTTACTTAGCTTGGGGCTAGATGGCGATGTGTGGAATGTCCTGCAATATTTATTTATTTATTTTATTTATTTATAATTATTTTCATTTTAAATCTATTTTTCAAGTGCTACTCTAATCAAGAAAACCTTATAACTGGGGTTAAAACCCCCTGCCTGCCTAGCATGAAGACCAAAACACGATACGATAAAGCGATATAACTACATCAACTCTCAAAATATGATAGATAAAGCCGCCATGTTGATTTTTTATTATAAATTGCGATAAAAATTATGATAAAAATTCAACATGGCGGCTTTATCTATCTTAATTTGAGAGTTGATGTAGTTATATCGCTTTATCGTATCGTGTTTTGGTCTTCATGCTAGGCAGGCAGGTTAGGAACCATAATCTGTGGCCTTTAGCCCTGATACTTGGCCCCCTAGACCCCTATCACACTTACCTCAAACACACATATCATACCGAGTCCACTACACAACACAAACAATCTTGTAGCACATTGATTTCGACATCTGGCCTTAAAATGTTTTTTATTTATCTCTCATACTTCCTCTCATGATATGAGTATACCAATTTATAGTTGGACTTCACTACATAGTATAAAATAAAGTCACTTTTCGCCGTCCCTATTTCCCTTTGTATGCTTAGATCTTTAAAACTACGCAACGAATTTTGATGCGGTTTTTTTTAATTATATTATAAAGATTAAATTTAAAATGTAATTTAATAGTATAATCAAACCTTTAAATTCTTTATACTATAACTAGCTGTTGCCCGCGACTTCGTACGCGTGGTAGTTTTGTTTGTTTTATATACTAAAACCTTCCTCTTGAATCTCTCTATATATCTAAAAAAAAACCATATCAAAATCCGTTACGTAGTTTTAAATATTTAAGCATACATAGGGACCGACACCGGAAGCGACTTTGTTTAATGCTATGTAGTGATAAAAAAAACTAATTCCTCAAAAAGGCATAAGGTTATTCTCGAAGTTTTTAAAAATTATATTTGAACAACTAGTGCCTAAGTGACTACTTTGAATAGAGAATAGAAATAGTTTATTTCAAATTAAACATAGTTATCTAATTTAATCTTAAACTAAATTATAGAGATTAGGTATCTATTAAAATTAGAAATTGTTATCTACATAAATAAAGTTTTTATTAATTACCTAATAAAAATCTATTTCATAAAAAAGAGATGGGAAGGCCTTTCTCCAGCTGTGGGACAATCGAGGCAAAAAAAATCATAACTTCTCATACAATTTTATTTAATCACAGGTACCTAGTTGTGTTTGACACTTTCACAGGATCATGTTAAAAAGCTTAAATATAATAATTATTTCTTGTTTCTGAAGCGAAGCTAATAAGGAAAGATGGATCGACCCTTTGCTTTTTCACGCAGGCTCTATGATATAAAATCATAAATAATACAAATCTTGTAGAACATTTGACACAGCGCCATCTAGCTCCAAAATAAGCAACTAGGCTTGTGTTATGGGTCCTAGATAATTAATAGAATAAATATAAAATACTTAATATACCTACATACAGACACCCAGACCAGAAACAAATATCTATACCATTAATTCTTGTTTTGAGGTGGGAATCGAACCCGCAACCTTCTACGTCGCAAGCGGGTGTTCCCCCGAAGCGCCACAGAGGTAGTCAAATTTGAACGCGCTAATCTCAGGAACTACTGGTTCGAATTTAGAAAATTATTTTTGTGTTGGATAGTCCATTTATCGAGGAAGGCTTTAGGCTACTTGACATATTGATATTCCCACGGGATCGGGACTTACGCGGGTGAAACGGAGGAGCGCAGCTAATTATTAATAAATTAAAATATGTTTACACACAACGAAGCTATTACCAAGACAATTCTAAGATGCACCACCATCACCACAAGCCTACTTAACCTCGTCACATTATTTAAATTGATCCAATCGAATGACGTAACGATGACGCGCCTTTTTCGTAACACAAAAACAAGTTTATTATTAGTTCTATTGAAACATTAAATTATTAATTCAAGAACATAATTCTACTTTTATTTAGTCCTGTTAATTACTGTTGATAATTAACTAATCACCAGCCAAGCAGCTTTTATGATGCAATTTTGACGTGATAACGTCTAATAAATTTATAGAACTGCATTCACAAAAAAGTGTCTGACTAAATATCGTGTGACGTCATGCGTCCCGTTTCCGATGTGTGACGTCATGCGTCATTGTAACATTAGGAAACAGAGTATTTAATAATAATAATATCGCTCATCTGGGCTTGTGTTGTGGTGACGAGTGACGAATTGAAGACTTATACAAAGGAAAAAATAGTTAAAAAAAACTATATTAAAAAGGAATAACAAAAAATGACAATTTTTCCTCGTTTTCTTATGACGTTATCACATAAAATTATCGTCCGTAAACCTACTTTACAGACAAATACCTATTTGATTTTTTTTTTCTAATTAATATGTTTTTTGTTACAGGGATGGTATATTGTAACATATGCCTTGGGAATATATCATTTAAATTTATTTATTGCATTCCTCACTCCTAAAATTGATCCAGCAATGGATTTTGATGGTATGTACACTTCCTTCCTTGTCTATACAAATATTATAATGAGGTAAAGTTTGGATGTAAATCATAAGAACCACTGAACCGATTTATATCATTATTTTACAGATAGAAAACGTTTTTACGCAGACATGTTTATAGGCTATTGTTTATCCGAATATTGCCAGAAGGTTCGGGACTTACTGATGTGGAACTGTGTAAATAGTATTTTAGGGTTTCGTACCCAAAGGGTAAAAACGGGGCCCAATTACTAATACTTCATAATCATCTTCCGAGCAATGTTCCCGGTTGCATCCCTCTCGGGAGCCCGGGATCCACTTTCCTGCTTTCCTTCCTTCCTGCTGCTTACGACGTCAAGCCAGCAGTACTTGGGTCTACCCAGTCTGCAGGCGCCATGGCAAGACCCCCCATGTAACTAGCCGGTTTTCGAAAGACGTGACCGTACCAGCGTAGGCGACATTCTTGAAATTTATCTACAATGTCTCGTACATGAAGGCTGCCCCGAATGCAAAAGTTTCTGTCCAGCTCAACATCTTCATCTTCGTGACACGCAGCTCCTGCTTATGTCGCACTGGCCACGCCTCACTACCATAAAAAGGGCAGGTCTAATGATGGTTTTATTAACCTGTCCCTTTAGTTTAACCGGCATTTTGAGGTCGCAAATGACACCAGTCACCTCACGCCACTTGGCCCAAGCCGCTGAAATGCGTGACTTGACGTCGCAATCGATGTCGCCGGACGCGTGAAGCACAGATCCCAAGTACTTAAACTGATCCGTCCGCCACGCACCGTCCACGCAGACAGGTGTGAGATCTGTAGTATTGCAAGCCAAGTACTCTGTCTTCGCCACATTCAGTTGCACTTCACTGTCTGTCTGTCACCAGCCTGTATCTCGTGAACCGTTATAGCTAGAGTGTTGAAATTTTCACAGATAATATATTTCTGTTGCTTCTGTAATAACAAATACTAAAAACAGAAAAAATAATATTTACGTAGGGCTCCCACCCATACAACACGGACTTTTTATTAATTGTTTTTTAATATCAACAGATGATGATAACGAACCAGCTCTACCAACGAGAGCAAGCGAAGAGTTCAGGCCGTTCATAAGACGGTTACCGGAGTTCAAGTTCTGGTTGTCTGTTACAAAGAGTACTCTAGTTGCGTTCTGCTGTACTTTCATCGATGCATTTAATATACCAGTATTTTGGCCTATATTAGTCATGTATTTCATTACACTATTTTGCATCACTATGAAGAGGCAGATTAAGGTATGTATTTGTTTAATAAATACTCTACAGGGTGAAATTTTATTCGTTCTCAAATATCTTTCGAGGACGAATGAAATTTCTCTAAAATGGATACCAAACTATATCCATATTAGAGAATTTCTAAATAGGAAATTTCAAAATGGCTAAAACCCTGAATTGTTTATAATACGACGCAGGAAATGTTACAATATCTCCAAGAAAACTAAAAAGAAATATTTAAGTATTCAGATTTTTCACAAACACGCCTAAGTACAACCTCATCCGGTAGTTCACATGTTTGAACTAACTAAGCGCTCGCGCTCCGCCCCTTTCATAATATCTTACAGCCCCGGAAATTTATTCGCGCGCCGCTTTGTAAACGATTAGTCCTAAAAGACTTTACGAGGGATACACAGTTTTTCAATAAATATTCTTGATTCTTGATATCAAATCATCTCCAAAAAATTCACCTTGCATACCTACTTAAATTATTTGTATCCAGTACAGGCTCTGAAACAACTGGACCGATTTTGATGAAAGTTGGATACATAAAATTTTTGGGACTAATAGGTATAGATTTTTTATTACAATCGCAATCGACATTAACGTGGATAATACCACGGGGTACTGCTAGTTATAAAGCTTTTTAAAAATGCTTATTTTATGGAGTCGTAAGAATTTTACCTTATCTTATTTTACCTTTTAAAAAATCCATATTTTATGGAATCGTGAGAATTTTACCTAATCTTATTTTACCTTTTAAAAAACCCTATAAAGGAGTCATAATAATTTTACCTTATTTTGGCTTTTAAAAATCCCTGCCTGTAATAAGGAGTCATGATAATTTTGCCCTTATCTTATTTCACTTTTTTTTAAATCCCTGTTGTATGGAGTCGTGAGAATTTTACAATATTTTTAAGCTCTAAAATCCCTATTAATATACGAAATCGTGAGAATTTTAGTGTTTTAAAAATCTTTATTATATGGAGTCGTGAGATAGATTTTTAGCTTATAAAATTCCCTATAATATGGAATAGTGATAATTGAACCTTATATTTGTTGTTATATTTCAGCATATGATAAAGTATCGGTATCTACCGTTCACCCACAGCAAGCCAAAGTACAAAACCGTCGATTCCGCAGTCACAGTGAACTGACGAATTACTACATTTAATAAATACATCTAAGGACCTTACTGTAACTATGTAGTTATTAAATTATCTTACACATCTGTTGTACGCTATGTTTCTAGAAATACAGTTTTTATTGTAATGTTTTTCGTTTTTTATTTATTCTTAATCTATTTATATTTAAGCGATAGATAGATTTAAGCGCCATCTACCACCTTTTTAAAAACCAAATATAACCGAAGATACTTTAAAACAGTTCCTTAGATAAATATTTGCTCTATTGTCCACCTGAAAAACAATTTATTTGTTAATTTTCATGTTATTTTGTTACTAATATCAAGGGTTTTAAAAAACCTTAAGTAGTCTTTATTACCCGCAGGTTTGGTGTAAAAGTGAATCCCTATTTTCTTATTGTCTGGAGAATGTTCTTACGAAAGAAAAAAAAAAGAAAATTGTGCAGAAATATAACTACGCGGGTTAAACCGCGTGGCACAGCTCATTACTTTTACATTTACCTCTATCCCTAAATATATAAAATTATCGTGTCGCCAATTTTCACCTGAACGGCTGAACCGATTTGTATGAATTTTTAGTGTATGTATATTCGTTGGGGCTGAGAATCGAACATCTTTTATTTTTTTGTATACCTATTGCAAAACATCGTTTGCCGGGACAGCTTGTAACTTTAAATTGTTTCTGTCGCTGAAAAGTCAATTACTTTAGTTAAAACCACCCTAAACCTTGATTAAAAATATTTACTTGCATCCTTTAATTTACAGCCCATCAGCTAGGGAGCGGTGTTGAATTAAGAGGTAGATACTTTCATTCCAAGGTCGGGGGTTCGAACCCCGACCGGCCGTGCGCCAGTGTATTTTATTAGGTGAAGGAAAACGAACCCGCCGCGGGTTAGTTGGCTCAAGCCAGACGTATTGACAAGCTCAGCTTAGTCGACCTTGTCCAGAGGAAAGACCTCTGGACAAGGTCGACTAAGCTGAGAGGGTAGTATGGTCACATGAGGTATGGTGCTGAGCAAGCCCACGCTATCCACACGCAAAAAGGACCCATTTAAAAAGATCTAATTGCGAAAAAGCCCATAAACAAGTTTAAGTACAGTCCAATCTTAGTCCAATCCACTTCTCGGATGATCACGTGACCTAGAAATCCCCGCCAATCTGGAGTCAAGGCGCGCTGGCGCTGATTTGTGCATTTCTTGTCACGTGATCATCTGTGCTCATCAAAATCGTACACAAAGCTAGAACGCGGCCGAAGACAAAAATAAAATCGGTCGCCTACCTACTAAAAGTTACAAACCGATTGTTAGGTTCCGTACCTATCTCTAAATAACGCACGCACGCCAAATAAAAGACTAAAATAGAATCTAGCTGTAAAATTAACAAAATGATAGTAACGTAGGTAGGTAGGAAAGTTACCTACTATCGTAAATTATACAATTGAAAATTACAGAAGATTAGCATACAAATAATGTCCCACACTGGCTACATAATGGACTGGCTAAAAATAAATAGTACTAAAACTGTGCCAATAGTACTTACGAGTACGTAGAGTTACTATGTATTTACAAATTAGATCGAATATTTCATTCAAATTGGTACCTATTGACTGGGCAGTGGGCAGTCTTTCCAAAGGTTTCTTTAATCACTATTTAAGCATGATTAGGTGTTATTATAGGTAGGTACTTTTAGTTGTAGGTATTATAAATAGATAGGATGTAACCACAATGACGATTGACGAAATAACGCGGAGGGACCAAACATGGGGCAATGACAGGCTAGATCCAATCTTATTATTATATTTATTACGTTAAAAACTACTGAACCGATTGCGATGAAACTCGGTAGGTAACTAAGAAGTAGGTACCTTTATAAGTCGTAAGGGCAGGTCCTAGAACCGCACGCTGTAGCTATGAGAAAAAGTTCTCAGGAGTCAGGAGACTCGCTTATTTTTAATTATTGATTTAATTTTTGTCGCATTTTTATTACTTACTTGCTAGCTGCGCCCCGCGGTTTCACCCGCGTAAGTCCGATCTTTAAATTCTCACCGTTTAAACCTTCCCTGGACTTCCACAAATAATTAAAGACCAAAATTAGCCAAATCGGTTCAGCCATTCTCGAGTTTTAGCGAGACTATAACGAACAGCAATTGATTTTTATTTATATAGATATACTAGCTGCGCCCCGCGGTTTCACCCGCGTAAATTCTCACCGTTTAAACCTTCCCTAGACCTCCACGAATAATTCAAGACCAAGATAAGATAAATCCGTTCAGCCGTTCTCGAGTTTTAGCGAGACTAACGAACAGCAATTGATTTTTATATATAGAGATATATAGATATATATATATAGATAGATAGATATTGATGGTTTCGATGGAAGAAAACCATTGTTCTACAAACGTGGCAACGACCAGTCAACTATTTCCAAATTCAAATTACGAACAGCTGGAAAAATAAATAGGCTACTTTTAGGTTTTACGTTCTACCATGGTACTTCATCTAATATGCGAGTCGAGCAATACCCTGGTCGTGGTAACTCAGTAAAAAGGGTACGGGAATGCAATGCAATATGAAGAATATGAAATAGCTGGTATGGCATGGTAATTAGAAGGTAAGTAGGTACCTACCACATAGGTACATAATATTTATTTTACTTAAGTATGACGTCCCTACTAGGTAGACTAGACCGTAGTCGTACCTAGAACAGAGCAAAGAGAATTTGAGAATAATAAGTAGGTAGGTAGGTACCTACCAAACAGAGATTGACCTAGATTTGACTTTTAAGGTACCCACACTTCTCTCTTCCGTAATTGGAGAAGATTAGAATACTTTCGTACATATACGGAGGTATTGTCTTTCGTTACCATTGATTTGATCTTTCTTTACGCGAAATTAGTTAACTCTGAAAGAAGGCAACTGCTTAGTTAAGTTTATTCAAAAGAAGGTAGGTAGTTATATACCACGTAGGCATAATGTAGGTACCTACGTAGTTTTTAGAACATGCTCACCTACTTAGCTAACTACCTACCTATACTAAAAATTCTTCAAAATCTATAAACCCATGCCACGTTAAAATGAGAACGAGTTTCTTTGTTCAATGGTGATAAAAATTCGCATTAATTTAGTAGTAGGTTAGGTAAACAGTGGTAGAAAAAGTTGTTCATCTCATCGATAGCGTACGGAATCCATTACAGAAAAATATAAATTATTATGCTCAAATATTTATACCTATCCCTAGAAAATTTGAGGCGTTATCAGTGGGCTATTTTTAGTTTTCGAGCAAAAAGTGTAAAATATTTTTACTATCAACTGGCAATAATTGCAAAAATTGCCAGTGTTACTATAATGATATTTTCAAAAGTAATAAAACGCGCTCGATATCCCTGTTTATTTTATTGACCACTCGGCAGATGTTTGCGCATTGTTTTTCAGTGCGCAGTAGTATCTCTATCGTGAAATCGGGATTCTGTTTTACAATTTAGAGATTCTGCCATTTTGCGTTTATGGACTATACCTAGTGTTTTTTATGTGACAAATATGTCCGGGAGCAATGATAAAGTGTCGACTACGCAGCGTATGATCCAAAGTGTAGCTTTCCCTCCAAGTCACAAACTCACGGTATCGGAAGTCTTCGATGAAAAAGCTGGGAAGCCACTACCAGAAGTATTGAAGCAGCATTTTATCCTAGAAGGTCGAATCGAGGAAAATGCAGCTCTACGAATCATTCAAGATGGTGCCACCTTATTACGATCAGAAAAGACGATGATTGAGATCGATTCACCGGTGACTGTGTGCGGAGACGTCCATGGTCAGTTTTATGATTTGATGAAACTGTTCGAGGTGGGAGGCTCACCGTCTTGCACCAAATATTTGTTTCTCGGCGATTATGTTGACCGAGGTTATTTCAGTATAGAATGTGTTCTTTACCTTTGGGCGTTGAAATTGTGCTATCCGAAGACTTTATTCCTATTGCGCGGTAATCATGAATGCCGACACTTGACAGAGTATTTCACCTTCAAACAGGAATGCAAAATCAAATATTCCGAGAAGGTTTACGATGCCTGTATGGATGCTTTCGATTGCTTACCTCTAGCTGCGCTTATGAACCAGCAGTTCCTATGTGTGCACGGCGGACTGTCTCCCGAAATCAACAGCTTAGATGATATTCGTAAACTAGATAGATTCAAAGAACCACCTGCATTTGGAGCTATGTGTGATCTTCTCTGGTCAGATCCTCTCGAAGATTTCGGTAATGAAAAAAATGCTGAACATTTTTCGCACAACTCCGTGAGAGGGTGTTCATATTTCTATAGCTATGCAGCCTGTTGTGATTTCCTACAAAGAAACAATCTACTATCGATCATACGTGCCCATGAGGCTCAAGATGCTGGCTACCGAATGTACCGTAAGAGCCAAACTACAGGCTTCCCGAGCCTGATCACTATATTCTCTGCTCCCAACTACCTGGATGTCTACAATAACAAAGCTGCAGTCTTAAAGTATGAGAACAATGTGATGAACATCAGACAGTTCAACTGTTCCCCGCACCCATACTGGCTGCCCAACTTCATGGATGTGTTCACCTGGTCCCTTCCGTTTGTCGGTGAGAAAGTTACAGAAATGCTGGTCAATGTGCTCAACATCTGCTCTGATGATGAACTGATGACAGAGGGCGAGGATGCCCTGGAGGAGGCTAATCTCAGGAAAGAAGTGATCCGCAATAAAATCCGTGCCATTGGAAAGATGGCTCATGTATTCTCAGTGCTACGTGAGGAGAGTGAATCTGTGTTACAGCTTAAAGGGCTCACTCCCACCGGTGCTCTGCCATTAGGTGCGCTCTCCGGCGGCAAAACATCGCTCAAAAACGCTCTGCAAGGTTTCTCTCCAAATCACAAGATCACTTCCTTCGCTGAGGCCAAGGGTCTGGACGCCATCAACGAGCGCATGCCGCCGCGGCGTGACGGTCAGCGCACGCCAGATCCTCAAGACAAGAAACCGCATGTGAACAGCAACGCACACTCGTGAAGTGTTGTTAGCATCTACTTCTCTTCGATCCTTACATTTTGATCCACAGTCGTATGATAGTGGTAGTGAAATATGTGTGTGAAGGAGACTCAGCTTTTGGAATGATATTTCACAATAATAACTAGGTGGATTTGAAGGGAATTGTCATAATAATACAAATATTTATAAATTTGAATTTAACTTTTTTTCAATAGTTGAAGTTAAAATTTCTCTTAAGATATTACCTCTCGATATTTAAAATAATCAGATCTGCAGGCAACAAATTTATTTAGTCAATTAAATATTAAGGTATGCACATTTATTTATAATGCGCTGCACTGTTTAATTTTTGGTAATGTAATTTTAAATTTTTCAAATGAAAAGACATGATATTGTAATATGTAAATTAATAATTCAGATTGTCTACTATACTTATACTCTACAATGTTATATCTACATTAGTGAAAATTAGACATGTCTTTAATTTTCAAAGCATAATTAGCTGTGATATTAAGCGATGATCAATGTATTATTTAATAGCAATGTGCTAGTGGTACAGACGGTACGTGTGGACATGTTCATTGGCTAATCATGCATTGAAATATATCTGTAAAGAAAGTGAGTGGTGAAGTCTCAGCTTGGGCGTGTCTTTATATTCTATTTAAGTCATAAAATGTACTATAGTGTGCAGCACGGGGTGTGTTGTTGCCGTGCGTGTGTGCTGTGTAAATATGTACACACACGTTTGCAAGCAACAGCTTTTACACTTGACATAAATATTACTCTCTTTAATATCTTTGCTACAAGTTGTACTTAATTGTATTTTATTGTACAAAATATATTTAAAATTACTATCTATGAACTATAATTACTTAAAATAATTTATATTTGGGTGTATGCTGGCCCCACGTTGCCTGCATGCAGCTGAACTTGTATGCTGGAACATAACATAATACACGTTTGTTAGCCATGTTTCGGTATATAAGAGGTAGTGGCTAGTCTAATTGCAGATTTTCTTACAGCTTCTATTCAAATTTTCACATAATATTATAAATAATGTTAACTATTTATGCACTGTTGGAAAATCTCTTTTGGTCTGCCAATTAATCATTAATCAATGCAATAAGTTCGTATTGTGAATAACTAAAAGTGGCTTACTTACATCATTTTCAAATTACTAAGTACCTATTTTATCTCAATTCAGTGTGTAGTCCTTCATATGTTCTGTACTTTTAAATAAATTTTACTTATGTAAAAACTAACAATACATTTAATTTTATTTTGTACTAATCAAGGGAAGTGTTGTTTTATCCTTATTATAAAAAATATATTAACATTGAGCTCCTATTATGGTTTCAATTTTGATGGTTGATTAATGTCCTAGTAAGAATTCGTTTAGTAAGAGTTAAATATTATAGTACCTATGATTGATTTTAATCTTTAAAAATTTCGCCAAATAAAATAATGAAAAAAATAGTGTGTCTAGTTTTCTAAATGCCTATTTAGTTAGTTGTTTTAAAACATGTAAGTATGAGCTGAAAGTGAAACGCAGGGCGTGGCCACGTATTCGGCGCACTGCAGTTAGACAACTGGCAGGCGCCTATTAAATAGAAACAAGAGAGCAACATTTTGAATACAGCCACCGCTATTATCATTCATTACAAGAGGTTCATTTCATTTCCTATTTGTTTAGTAAAGTAGATAGGTAAGTTTAGATAAATAGCTATCATACTTAGAAGTAGGTATTTTACACTACACTACAACCACGTTAACTTGTCTCGTGATTAAAACATGTACCTACTTCATTACTACAGATTTCCATGAAAATATAGATTTTGGAGATTCGATTTGTTTATAAATGAAGGCTTTGAAGAGCTTACGACGATACATAGGCAGTTTCGATGTAAGTAAGTATAATATTAGGTATATACCACGTATATACTATACATGAGCTCTAATACAAGTTAACGTGGATCTGCTATTTTAGAGGTACCTACTCTACTCAGCTTATGTTTTTACGGTGTATGCCCGTTGTCCCCATTGACTGTCCCTATTCAATGGGGACAGCGGAACTCAATCAAAATATAAATAGGTAGGTATAAAATTTATGCATGTTGTCCCATGCATAAATTTTGCCCCATGCCCCATTAACGGTGTAGGTACCTACTCTTTTTAAGACGTTTCTATGTGATCTTTGTACAAAATATACATAAAGCATTCAAATGAATAAAGAAATTTTAATGTGACTTTGACTTTAATGGGGACGGCGAAACTAAATAAAACGATTTAAATTTATTTTTGTTGTCCCCATTGACGCTTTCCCGTTATGGGGGATAAAATGAAGTCATAAAAAATGTCCTTCCCATTGGAACATGAAACGAGTGCGGGGTGGTGGTCCAACTATGAAACGTGGAATGTATTATGTTAACAACTGGTGAGGCGCCAACATAATCCGTGCCATTGGAAAGATGGATTATTCTCTACGGATGTGGGGAACACTTTTCGGGGTTCGTTGAATGCAACAAGCTACATCTCATTTGAGATGTTGTAAATAAAAAAAACATAAATTGATTTACAACCGACCACGAATCCAAACACAACTTTTCTTCTGTATAAGGAAAAAATACTAGGCAATCAGAAGGTAGTAGAAGGTATAAATCACACTTATTACATAATCTGTCTCAAGGAGTTTAAAGTTAAATGGTCGAAGGATGGCCATTTCACATTAAATATTGCATTGTTTTTTTTTGACCTACCTTCTACCAAACAGTAGGTACAATAAACAATAGGGTATAGAGTACGCAGCTAACCTTATGACTGAGGCGCCATCTCGTGAGTAACGACGACAGGCCAGTGATATCAATACCTATACAAGGCTATACCTGTTATGTAGGTAGGTAGCTATAGCATTATGCTTTGTAGTAGGCATTGCATTATCTTGGTCACGGCATCACGCGTGAGCGGCTGGACCATTTATACCCAACTACGGCGAAGCCAAAGGGGAGGGTTATGTTAGCTAGTTATTAGTTGAAATAAAAACGCCGTTAGAACATAACTTAAAGCATCATTTTGTAACTATAAGAAGAGATCACAAAATTCCATAAAAGTAAGTTGGTCGCCGTAGAAATCCACGAATTTTCAATCGAAAGCGCATCTGGGATCCAAAATACCAACATCTCTTGAGTAATTTTTTCTCCCATACATTGAAAAGAATGTACTAACTGTCACGACCCTGCCTTCTACTGAGTTCTGATAGCCTAGTACTTACGGACCAATTATTAGATACTATACAGTCACGGAAGGTGGTGGTGGTGTGTACGGGCTTGCTCTTATACGAAGCAGTAGGTATGGTATGTATACCTCCTACAGAGTTCTTACAGCCTAGTACAAGCATCCAATTAAATCGTGTGACGTAGGGAACCATTTTTGGTGGTTCATTGCAATAAGCTACATCTCATATTATGAGATGTAGGGAAAACCCCCTTTTTTGAGGGAGGTATACTAATTACTATGCGACCAAGCCCTTGCACACCACCACCACTTCCCGTTACTTTGAATTGTATGATAGTAATTTCTCTGTAAGTACTAGGCTATCAGAAATCAGTAGAAGGTATTCCACAAAAAAATCCCCCCTGATTTACAAACCGTCGGAAGGCAACCGAAACGAAAACTGCTCTTTCACTCCCGCGACTTTTGACATGTTGCTATCCTTGTCTTTTCATGCTCAAAATAATTGGATATATTATTCAAACTTCTTTTATTAAAGAAAGAGAGAGATAATGGAATAAGTATGATTTATACCTTCTACTAAGTTCTGATTGCCTAGTACTTTTTACAAACCAATGGCTACTTAATACAGAAGGAAAAGTGGTATCGGATTCGTTGTCGGTTGCAACTCAAATAATGTTTTTTTTTTAATTCCCAACATCTCTTATCACTATCACTTCACTTCACTATCACTACTTATTATAAAACAAAGTCGCTTTCTCTGTCCCTATATCCCTTTGTGTCTTTTAAAACTACGCAACGGATTTTGATGCAGTTTTTTTAATAGATAGATAGATAGATAGGTGATTTATTAGGAAGGTTTATATGTATATACATGCATAATATTATAGCCGTGCGAAGCCGGGGCGGGTCGCTAGTACATTATAAGATGTAGGGAACGCTTTTCGTAGTTCTTTGCAACAAGCCACGTTAATATAATATTTACAAACAATACGAAGTTTGTAAACATAACATAACAACCTAGCCCGTTATAAACATAATATATTCCATGTTACCCACCCCGCACTCATTCCATGTTCCAATTGGAAGGAAATTTTATAACTTCCCGTTATCCCCCATACCGGAAAAACGTCAATGGGGACAACACGAATAACTTTTAATTGAGTTCCGGTGTGTCGTCCCCATTAACAGTACACCTTCAATGGGCACAAAATTTTATGACTTCCCGTTGTCCCCATAATGGGGACAGCGTCGTTGGGGACAACGGGAATACACCGTTTTTACGTCCCTCACGACCATGCTCACGACTCTTCAATGACTAAACCCGATTTTGATGTGGTTATCAATACCACCCAAGGAATTGGGATCTACAGGTAATAGGGCCCAGTTAAAAAGTAGCATTTCACAGCAACATTTATTTATTAAAATACAATTTCTTACTCACAAATCTTATATCTAAGTCATGTAACTGAGGCACAACACTTTCATCACCTTCAGGCAACAAACAATAGTTACTCCTATAACACTTACTAGCATCAACACATATACAAGCACTAGGTATCTTATACCTATACTTCTTTTTACACTTATAATTTGTTATGGGATCTTCTATAGTGTTTATACTGTCTATATTAGGCGTTAGAATCATATTTGAACTGGGATAGATAAAGAATGCAAACAATGTGAGTGCTACGAGAACTTGTATAGGTATTGCTACGGCCCAATATTTTAACGGATAGTAGTATATGTTGAATAGATGTAGATAGTAGTCTGGTGTGAATGCCCATATAATATAAATGGTGAATATAGTGTTACTAAATAAATACATAAAGAATCCATATAAGGATCTTGCTGGGGTCGGCGCTGGGGTGTGTTCCGGCATCTTTAGTTCTTCAATTTGGGAACAGTTCAATAGTTTTAGCGATTAATACAATGTTTTTGAGAATCCCGTTTAGTGAAACCCTGACTTTCTTTACATCGTCCGCTTGAAGGTTTCTGTAAATGAAAAAAAAATAGACAATTGATAGGTATGTTTATAGTACTTTCTGAAACTACTGAATCAAATTAGATTCTAATTTCAGGTACCTACTTAATTATAAGAATTTGTAGTGGTTTTCATGAAGTCAAGGGAAACGAATGTTCAATGCAATGGTAGGTACATTTATGTTTCTTATTTATTTTTAACTAAACTACTGAACCGATTTTGATAGATTTTGGCACAGGGGTTACCTTGTAACCTGGATACAGGTCAAGGGAAGTTTCCTTACCCATATCACAGGTAGACGCCACAAAGTTGAATGAAAACACAACTTACATTTGTAACTTTTCTTCTTCGACAGCCAAATTTCTGATAACGCCAGACCTTTTGACTTCTTGGTCGACATTTAGTACTTCGTAAGCTATTCTAGCACATCTTGAAGAAGGAAATGGAATGCTCAAATCTCTGAAATTAAACGAAGTTCTTCATGAGACGAATGCTGAACGAAATAAATAAGGTGTAAGTAAGTAGTGTAGGTAAGTGCTATACTTACACGCTATTTTCAGCCATTGCTGACCTACAGAATCATAGAAAAATTAAGAAAATCGCAGTTTTTATTTCTGAATATTACATCTTTTTGAAAATCTTTTCCACCATACTAATTACCACAGACTATTAGACGAATTACGACCATAGAGGAATCAAATTACGACTTTTTCTGAGATTACGACAAACATTTTTTTTATCTTTACGAATCAAATCAATCATTATATTTTTTGAAACTGGCAACAATTTTTTTCATCATTCGTTCTACGAATGAAAAAGAACGTATCTTGTACTCATTGAAAATAAATGGTTTTGCATTTGTACGCTAGATGGCGTTCGACGAAACTAAAATGATAACAGCAATTTGGTAGGTACCACGGAACACTTTTACTCCTAGCGGGTAGGTACTACGTTCCCAGAACTTGAGCGAAATCTATTACAGAAACTCATGGACCTATAAAAAAGTTGTTAAGCTATGCAGAAACTATTTTACTTTTAATCATATTGATTCAAACAACAAAAGGTATTTTGTAAAAGATTTTATTAATATTTTCAAACACAATTCTCTATGTACAATACAAATTACTTTGTAAAAATATTCATTTTTGTCTTACATTTTATTGATTTAATAATTAATCATAGGCGACATTAAAATTATATAGAAAAACATAATGACAATTCATTACATATTATTATGAAAAAATATAAATTTTATTATATTATAAGTACACGGAATCAGTATATTATGCATACTATTATATTATAGCTGCATGGACTATTCTGCATTTGTAAATAATAACTTGATATCATGAAAATAAATATGAAAAATAACATAATTCAATGGCAATTTCTATTCATTTGTATAGATAAAAAAAATAACAACAGCTTACGCTAACAAAACATTAGATAATGACAAGCCCATATTTCCATCTAATTCCTAAGACCCAGTGTTTATACAAATTCCCTGGGACAGTAAAAAGAAATAAAATAAATTTCGTAATGTTAGTACTTGCATTAAGTCATCGATGGATAATTATATTAACTGTAGCCCATATCGGACTTACATACATGATACGATTCATTTTAAAACGATTACTATTGTAGGACCCCTCTACACTATTCATAAAGTTCTTTGCCAAACAACAACGCGGGGCAAAAGTTACCAAACGTGGTCAACTTTATGAGTAGTTTGTAATGTAATTCTAATATAATAGAGGAAGTTTGTATGCATCGCACAAGTGAATGTGTAAAAGTTCAAACCAATGCGTTCACGAAGATGTTCCTTCAAGAGTTTTCTATGAAACAAAAAAAAATACTTTGAGAAAAACAGTCCTAAACCCGAGTCCCATTTTTCCCTCTTTTAGAAACGAGAATGGACCCTTTTAAATTGTGGTAACGCATTGGTTTGTGAACATTTTGTAAAGTTTAGCGACGCGGTCCCCAGGCGGCTGGCGAAGATTGTGCAGGCGGTGGCGCGGCACTACGAGTTGCGCCGGGCATAGTCGGAAACTCGTGTGTAGAGGCTGTATCGGGCGCGCGCTGTTCCCACGGCCCGCCCTTTACAACGAACCCAGCTGCGGGGGGTCCACCACCGCTGGCTGTGCTGTTCTCATTGTTGACATTGTTGGCCGTAGCGCTGGCTAACACCTCGCCGAAGTCACCTAGAGACGGTGCGGCGGGTCGCTGGTATCGGTCCGCTACATCTTGCAGCTAAACAATAAAAATATGTTAAACAACAAAAGTTAAAAAGTTAACAATAAAATACCCTGTTATTTCACCAGCAGTGTTAGTAGCAATCCCGTAATAATATCAAGATAAAAAGTGTTGTCTTTGGTTTCCAGCACCCTCTCTTATTTACATATTTTACTTCATAAAAGGCCTGGGCGAATGGATCAAAGAAATTCAAACTTTTATACAAGAAATGTCAAGTTCTCCATCTCAAGTTTGACAGAATTTGATTAGATTGATGGATCATGATTTCTATCTTATCTTACATTAGGGGCTGACATAGCCAGCAACACTTCAACCCAGTGGGATCTTTTGTGTTTACCCCTTAATGTTTCTTACTCTTTGAAGAAGTGGGCGATTAACGCGGAGATCCCACTAAACCTATGTTCCTCCCGTTTGGGATACGCATTCCCATGGAGGCTCGTACGCTTCGCTGCTAAGACGTCGCATTCACACAGGATGTGCTCCATAGTTTCCATTTACTGATTTGTAAATCAAAACACAGAATAATAAAAATGAACATGCTTGACTTACGTATTCCTCAGCCAGATTAAGCAGATGATCCTTAGCATCGAGTACATTGTCTTCGTCCCCTGCAATGATGACCAAGCTATCGTCTCCATGCTTCGGGAACCTGATGTCGACCTTGTACTCGTCCATAATGCGCTTGATGTTCTTCCCTCGGAGCCCTATCAGCCGCCTGTGCACGCTCGGATCGATGTCCACTTCCTCGCGGTATTGACTGTCCTGTTATGGGTTAATGTTAAGTTTATATTAAATATCAGTTACTTATGAATAATATAAAACAACAAGCTGCGATTTGTCTAGGTTTGGGATCGGAATAAAAAGAAGAACAGAACACCAGCTATCTCATAATTATATTTATTTTCTTTATTTTGTTAAAACCTGACGTTTTGCGAACTTTGCAGTTCCCATCGTCACAGGCAGACTGAGATGACAAATTCGTTTAAAAAAAATAAATGGAATGCTGTCAAACTACCGTCTACTTAAAATTAATCAACAAGTTTCCTCTCTAACCCAGAATTGGCTCTACTAAGTTTCATTGTAATCGGATCAGTAGTTTTTGCGTAAAGGATTAACACATTTAAACTGACACATATTTGTAATGGATATATGTAATAGTAGTAATATGTATATGTAGGAGGAGTATGATAGGATATCACCGGTAACAAACACTTGACTTACCTGTTGATGCACTATAGCCATAATGGCCTCCTTGGCCTGGTGGGCCTTATCCTCGTATCCCTGTATGGTGATCGTGTCGTCTTCGGGCTCGCCACGTTTCGGCAGGTTTATCTGAACACCGAAGTCGGTGCGGATCTTCGTAATAACGGTACCACCCTTGCCGATAACCAACGGATGATACTCAGGATCCACTTTGAATTTCAGTTCAAATGACCTACACACGAAAATATTAATAAATTACATTAATTAAACATCTTTAGGCAACATATTGCATGCATTGGAGGATCAAATTGTACTGGCAGGTGATCAAGCTGTACTGACAGGTGATCAAATTGTACTGGCAGGTGGTCAACCAGTTTGTGAATAACATAACTAGAACCTTAATATATCCTTATTGTAAGGAACTTGGTCGTTCATTTAACTTACCTGAGAATTCTGTCTTCCTTCTCTTTTTCCATCTCAACAATCTTATCGGAAATGGCTTCTTTAGCTCTCTCTACATTTGTAGGCGTGCCGGTCACCTGCAAAATACAGAATAAATCAGGCCAAACCCAAACACCTAATAATACTAACTGTAGTTCTGCGAACAGTAGACTTCGCGAGCTCAAACTTGTAAGAGTTTTGTGATGAGAAGGTTTCTAGATGCTCCATCAATCCCTACCTAGTTTACTGAATTTTGCTGCAACCAAAGCAATTTTTTGCGGACTTGAAGCAAAGACGCCTGCTGATATACTCCTCTCTTAGCATGGCGCCCCCCCAGTTCTCGTTAGAACTTAAGTAAAAACATATTTCAAGTAATTACCTTGACAAAGTCGCTGTTATCTTCAGCAGGCGGCAACACAATATGGACGTCGTATGTCTGCATCAACTCTCTCCTCTTCTGACCAGCTAGCAAACGGTGCAGGTCATTTGGTACTTCAACTTCTATTGATACAGGCACCTGTTAATTAGAAAACTAGGTCAATGGACGGAGGTCTTTGCATGTAGTAGATTTTATTGTTTCGTAAAAATGGTTGTCTGTAAAGTCTGTTTCCGGACCATAATTTTACGTGATAACGTCATAAGAAAACATTGATGGTAACCATGGCAACGATAAAACGTTGCTATAGTTACCTTGTCAATAACATGAGGCGTTCCAGTAACGACGCGTGACGTCACACTTTTTTGAGATTGCAGGTGTTCACCAATTTATAAAACGTTATCACGTCAAAATAACTTGTACAAATCAATGGGAAAAAATAAAAAAAAGCATGAGGGAAATGTTTAATGTGTTTAGGGTTATCTCGGTTCCAAAACGTCCCTTTCCCGAATTGTCCCTTTTCTTAAATATGTTTACCAAGCTTAGGTGTCATTTACGCTATTTAAACCCCTGTGTTCAAGATTATAACAGGTTTGGTTGTGCGTCTGTAAGTCAGAAAAATAATTTAACAAAGTAGAATTTCCACAGGATCTGACCTAAGAGATTAATGCCCTGAGACACTCATTAGTGATTGTATTGTATTTGTTGTCGACATCTGAGCGCCTATTTTGCGTCCGGCTGGGAGTTTAGTCTCCTCCTGCTTCTCGAACCATCTATACAATAGTGATATTACCTGTTCAAGCAGAGCTTTCTTAGCAGCCTCACAATTCTCCGGCCTTCCAGTGATCCTTATGATATCGTTGAGTCCCGGCTCGGCGCTCTCCTCTGTCGGTACGGGAACATCGGCACCTTCGGTCGTGTCCCGCTCTGGGAATTTGATTTGTACGTCGTATTCAGCAGTGATGTCCTTCACTTTGGCACCTCGTGCACCCATCACTGTACGATGGTGTCGTTGAGGTATTACGCATTCTACTGTCACCTGGGGAAATATAAACTAGGTTATGCTCATTTTAATTTTGGCGTAATATAACATATCCTTCAATTCATTCACCGAAGTATTCGAAGTATGTACTTAGTGTCTGGCCTGTGTCGTGAAGTGAGACGTTGTAGGCCAGCGAAGATAAAGCGCCAAATTTTATCCGCCAAAACGTCACACCTTGCAAAATTACAATTTGTATGTCGCTTTGAAGATTTATAAGGTCATGTAGGGACAATAATGGTGATTGATTGACTAACCTTCGCTTCCAAATCTTCAATGATCTCATTGATGCGAACTTTGGCAGCTTCGATGCAGTCTTTAGGTCCTTTAAGAACAACGCGGTCGCTGTTGACGCCTTGTCGCGGGAACGATATCTGTACGCCGCCGCACTCGTCTGCGATACGCCTTAGAACATCGCCGCGACGCGCGACGAAGTGCCTGTGGTGTCGCGGCGCGACAGACATTTCTCCTTCCGCAACGTTACTGATTTCAGCGACGGCTATCTCTAGTTGCTTCTTGGCCGCCTCGACTTGCTCCTCGCGACCTAGTTAAAAAAAATACAGATTAATAATAATAAATATCGTACTAAACCTACGTTACGAACCTTAGATGTTAAAAATAATACTAACCAATAATGAAAATAGCTTCTTTGTCCTCATCTTTTTCAGTGGGGAAAATAATGCGAGCACCGGTCTGCTCGCGAATTTTCTTAATATTAGCACCATTCTTTCCGATAAGGTATTTGTGGTGTTCGGGTTTAGCGCGTACTTGCGCCGTGTGCGAGGTGAGCTCACGCTCGTTGGCGTGCGCCAGCAGCTGCTGCTTCGCTTTCGCAACATCTTCGACGGGACCCTTTATCACCACCTTGTCGCTGTCGCTCTCCGCGGGCGGGAATTTTATTAGAACTCCCCCACAATCCTCCATAATGGAATGAATTAGTTTACCGCCGGCGCCGATCAATGAGTTATAGTATTTAGGCGGAATAGTAACTTCTTCGGTGACGATATTAGCTTTTTCGTTGTGTATCTGTTGTATCCTTTTGACAGCTTCTTCGACGTTTTCTCGCTTGCCTCTGACGGTAATGACGTCACTGTCGTCACCTTCAGCCGGTAAATCGATCACGGTTTGAGTTTCGTCCCTAATTTTTCTCAAATTAGCTCCACCTTTGCCGATAATGAATTTGTGGAACTGTTTGAATATCGGCACCTCTTGAACGTATGAAGATTCGGCGATCTCTTTCAGCAGCTTGTATAGGAACTTTTCACATTTTTCGATGTCTTCCTGGGGGCCTCTCAACTTGATCGGACTTCTCTTTTGTCCCTGGTCAGGTAGAGATATGAGCACATTTTCGAATTTTTCCCGAATTTCCTTGATTTTTTCTCCTCTAACGCCGATAAGCGACTTAATATATCTATGATCAACGTAAACTTCTTTCGATCTTTCGTTTTCTAATTTGGACACCATCTCTCTGAGTTCTCTCTCAGCGTCAGTCACACCTTGATGACTGCCTTCGATACGAATTATATTATTTCCATCACTTTCAATTATGTTAATTACTACACCAGTCTCATCCTTCAGTCTATTAACTGTAAAGAAAAGCGAAAAAAATAAGGAAAAATATTGAAAACATATTCTAATAATATTGAATTGTGATGCGATTTACACATGTATGCAAAACTTCAGCTCAATTGGTAACCAGGAAGTAGATCAAATTTAATTTGCAACATTTGGTTACAAACATGGACAGGTGAAACGAAATAAAAGCTTGTAATAACAAGTTATAAAGGTAAAAACAACTTACTGTTAGCTCCACTCTTGCCAATAATATGTTTATAGTATTTAGGGTCAACGGATAGTTCAACGAAAGTAAGTGTTGCGAGCAGGTTTTTGACGAAGCTGTCCAACTCGACTTGTGCGCGCTCCACTTCCTCGGGGGGTCCGTCAATCTTGACTTTGTCTTCAGAGTGAGTTATATCCACATGTACCTGGGTAATAAGATTATCGTCTAATTTACTTCAGAACTGGCCAAGTGTGAATCGGACTCGCGCACGAAGGGCTCCGTACCATAAGATAAGATATATTTTATACAACAATATTACATCTTATTCAAATATTAACTTATCTTACCATGTTTTATAGGAGCCCTACTTAAATATTATGTAACTAAAATAATAACAGGTGCGTGTCGGACTCCCGTACGAAGGGTTCCATAACATTATATTGTTTTTAGTATTTGTTGTTTTAACAGAAATACATCATCTGTGAACATTTCAACTGTCTAGCTATCACGGTTCATGAGATACAGCCTGGTGACAGACAGACAGTGAAGTATTAGTAAAGGGTTGGTTGCAGAACCTAAAAACATTTATTTACCTTTGAGAAGTCCTGAGTTATCTTTTTAATGTTAGATCCGTTCTTTCCGATAATGTATTTATGTATCCATGTTGGGGCATCAACGGTCACAGTTTTAACAGAGTTCGCCTTTTCATACACCTTTGATAGAGCTGAAAAATTATCAATTATTAGTGCATTTAATCAACAAATTAGCTAAGATAGACTAGACTGATCCTGCAGGTAGCAAAGGTGATTTTTTTGTATTGCATTTTCTTGTTAACATTAGATACATATGAATTTACTTAAACACTGGCTGTTAAGCATTGTAAGCGTGTGCACAGGCCTTGAAGAGGTAAAAATAACAACAATATGTAATAGCCATACCTAATCCAATCTTGTTATGAGGTCCGTAAAGAGTAATGGTGTCAGTAGGTGAGTCCGGAGGTGGCATTTCAACGGAAATTCCAGTCTCTTTGAGAATTTCCTGAATGGTGGTACCACGAGCGCCGATCACGTATTTGTGCTGAGACTTGGGCACCTCCACTTTTACAGTCGAGCATTTCTTTACCTACAACATAACATTTGTATAAATAGACTTGGCTTTTGCCCGCATTTTTGTTCGCGTAAAGTCGAAAATGGACAAAGAAAAGGGTAGATTTTTGGAAAATCCTTTGTTATCGGATGCCTACGTCATACAAAGAACACACCCTCCAAGTTTCAGGTCTCTATGATCAGCGGTTTAGGCTGTGCGTTGATCCCTCAGTCAGTCAGGACAAAGCATTTTATACGTATAGATATATTTTAGTGGAGGTAAATTACGTTATAAAAGTAGCACAATGATAACGGTAAACATCATGTTCATCATTAAAATACACGTTGGAGAATACATAATTTTCCTATTACACTCAAATGGAAATTTACACGACTTTCCTGCATTAAGATACCTAGTTCACGACAGAATATTGTTTAAATGGTAATAAATGACGTCAAGCAAAGTTAGTTGCGTTCTGTCGCTATCTGCGTCCGAAGCGGTTGAAACAATGACAGTCCGGAATAATGGTTCTTCTATTAAAGCCACTTTTAGCGGATCAAGAGTGTAAGATCTGTGCGACAATGCGCACAGCGCCATCTAGCCCCAAGCTGAGCAACTAGGCGTTCTTTTCTTCTGTAATTGCATACTTATTTATTTATTATTAACATTAAAAAAACAATATATAGTTTAATACATTAAAAACAATGCCACAAAAACTCGATCGAGTTTTACCGGGCATTATACTACCCGCGTCGACTTATCTACACACTAATCAAAAACATTATACTATACACCTCATGACAAGTAATGCTGCGTTGACATAATTCAATTCACTTAATATACATAAAGAAACACCCAGACAAATATCTCCACATAAATACTTGCTCGAGGCGGGAATCGAACCCGCAACCTTCTACGTCGTAGAGAAGTCATTACTAAAAGTTAAAAACGGTTCTAATAGAATTTGACCAAGGAATCACATTGTCCCATAATTTTTTTGCCTTAGGCTTGCCTAAGGCTTAGAATTTCGGAATATCCTTTATCGGATGCCTACGTCATACAAGGAATACACCCTCCAAGTTTCCCGACTCTAAGATCAGCGGTTTAGACTGTGCGATGATCCGTCAGCCAGTCAGTCGTTCAGGACAAACCATTTTATATGTATAAGATAGAAGATAAATATACGAACCATTTCTTCATGGATTTGTTCAACTTGTGCCTTAGCAGAGAGCACTCCATTCTTCTCTCCAGCGATAACGATCTCGTCGCTCTGCGTCGACGCTGGCGGTATATGTATCCTGGCGCCAGTCTCCGCGCTGATGGCAGCCGCTCTCTCACCGTACGGTCCCATTATGAAAGGATGGTAGATTTTAGGAACCGTCACGCGTTCCAACGCTTTGCGAGACTAGAAACATACATTTTTATAAGAGCGGTGTTGGCTTAGTGGTAGATATCTCGACTTTCATTCTGAAGGTCGTGGGTTCAAATCCCGACCGTCCGTGCACCAATGGATTTTTCTTAAGAAAAATGTATGTGCGCTATTTAACATTAATCTTACGATGAACGAAAACATCGTGATGAAACCCGCGGTTTAGTTGGCTCCAGAAGTATTAACAAGTTCTCTCCTCTGGACATGGTCGACTAAGCTGAGAGAGTAGTAGGTGCTGGGCAAGCCTACTCCATCCGCACTCAATTTAAAGGGTTTAATTGCGGATAACAGCCCGTATACAAGTACATTTTTATATACATAAATTCTATATTGCAAACACCATTTTTAAATTACATTAAAAAAAAAATAAACAAAGAGCGTCCTTTTCGTTCAAAGCTATCTTTTCCCGGTAACCTTCATATTACCTTTTTTATTTTGATACTAGCCGCGTCCCTCGGTTTTACCCGCGATATCCCGTTGAAATACACAGTTTCATCACAATTCAATTAGTTTGTAGATGTACCCACACACACACAAACTTTCCCATTTACAATTTTAACTGCGTAATATCTGTTACTAAAAAGAGTTGATGACGTCATTTGATCCAATTTTCATCAAACATAGCTATTTTTGTCTGCAAGCTACAATATAAACCTAGATAGATTGAACTATGTCCTTCTTTTTGGGTCGGGAGACGTAACTATGAGGTTTGTGAAGAGTTTTTATCGTGACTATCCGTGCCCTGCGGTTTCACACGTGTAAGTCCCGCTGCCATGGGAATATCGGGATTAACAGTAGCCAGGTCTCTATTTACTCTATTAGCTATCTACACACCGAGTTTTATAGGAATCGGTTCAGTAGTTTATTTATTTATTTAATGGAACACAAAACAGAATACAGTCATATCAAGGACATAAGATTAATATAACAAATATTTTTAAACTAGACTATATCCTAAAATATGTGTACCTACTCAGCATGGTTATTTCTTGTTAAGCAGTTAACATACGTATTTTTTGCATGAATGAGTAACAAACATACACACAAACTTTCACATTTATAATATTAGTAGGATAGTAGGATTCATTTTCAACAGGTTAAAAAAAAAAAGCTAGTTATTTTAAATTACCTGTTCTTCAGAGCAGACTCTGATCTCATGTTCAGCTTTCTCGATGCCCTCCTTGGTGCCAGTAATGGTGATGATGTCACTTTCGTCAGAGATGCTCGGAACACTGATCTTAGTGGCCGTCACCTTCTCAAGCTCCTTCAGCTTCTGGCCTTGCTTACCGAGGATCCACTTGTAGTGTTCTTTGGGAATCGGTATTTGCTTGCTAGCCTAAAATATACAAGGGTTTTTTTTAAATGGGACTTTATGGATATTTTCGATATAAAAGACTAGCAGCGCTCCGCGGTTTCACCCGCGTAACTCTCGATCCCGTGGGAATTTGGGATGAAAATTAATGTATCCTCAATTCCTCATACTAACTTCATCAAAATCGTTCCAGTAGTTTCGGAGTCTATTCGTTACAAACAAAAATAAAATTAACAAAAAATCTTTCCTCTTTAAAATATAAGTGATAGCTGCTAAAAAGAGTTTTATAGAGCCAAATTTTTAAAAAAATTGAACCTTTTAATTTTGCAGAAAAACTAATCATCCTATATTTTCGTATCAATCGATTGTGTTGTTTATTGAGATCAATTCCTAGTAACAAACATAATATGACAAATCAAAGGAAATGGCTCATTTTTGTAGGATTCAAGGTATTCATACCAATTTTTATCAAATAGGTTTAGTATTATCATGACAAAAAAAACTTGAAATAGAAAAACGCGTACAATAATTCTTTGTCCATAGGAGGATTTTAAAAAGGGTTATCAATGTCTAAATGCTAACGTATACGTATACACATTAAAATGCCATCTAAAAACAAATATTTTCTATTTATGATATAATTATAGATAATATTTCCCTCGGCGCCATCTAATCTTATCTAAGATAATCCAGACAAATGCCTAGAAATCTTCATGTATATAGGTATAGGCTAGGCTGGTACCTATAGGATAGAATATACATTTGGCAAGTATCGAACCCGCAACCATCTCCATCGCAGGCGAGTATCCGACAACAACGGTCGTGGTATGTAATTAATTAATTATTCATGCTCATTGAAACTATGTTTCTGTTGAATTTAAATGAGGTAATTGGTGACATATTTAAAACTATTTGCGCCTTGCGTTTAAACTATATATATAAATTTCGATCCAGTGGGAAATTCGAAGTATTCACGAAAACAAAAATGCTATCCTTTTTTGGGTTTTTTATCAAACATCAGCGGTGTTGGCTATGCAATATCCACCAGGGAAAATTGGTTATAACATTCTTTTTTTTAAATAAGACTTGTTTTTATAAGATGGCATAATTCCGTAACCATTTCGATATATATATATAAATAAATAGCATTTCATTAACTTTAAAGAAACATAAAACACAAGGGTTTCATGTTCACTGATTACAAAAAACTAAAAAATTAAAATGACCTTCAAAGATAGTAATTCTAAATATTATAATTTAGGTAGAATTTACGTTTTATTCATGTTGCATAATGTATGTTAATCTAGGGTAAAATTTTAAATAGTAAAGTAACAGAAAAGTTACAATTCTTTTTACGAAATTATTTGGAGCAAACAGAAAGAATGGCGGAGGATTTTTGTGCTTTTAAAAATATAAAATTAAAAATGTTTCCGGAAAATACCGGAAATACTGCTAAGCGTGTTAATGGTTTACCTGTTGCTGAAAATGAGTCAGTATCAAGCGCCTGGCATCGAGGACGGCGCTATGCTTCCCAGTTATAAGGAAAGTGAGACTTCCATCCTTGCTCGTTGATATTTCAATATGAGCGCCGGTGTCCTTGGTGATAGATTGACAGGTCCTCAAAGATTCCCCTTCACCGAACGTATTAGCGTTGTCCAGTTTCCTCTCTTCGTATGGCACATGGAAAACCTAAAAACAAGAAATGTCAAATTCAAATAAGCCAGAATGAGAAGTTATGCAGGTATGGTGGGAGAAATCCACCCTCTTTGGCGGATGCGAGGTGACCCAGGCCAGAATTTTTTATACGCGTAACGAAAACATGTGTAACGAAAAACCGTAAGAAAGGTTTGTACAGTCAGAAAAGGACTGAGGGTACCAGTGCATATTTGAATTTTTTAATTAACTGTTCTATAATTGTTAATTATTCTGCTTGATATCGCTTTCGAAGTGTTAGTTATTTCACGCAGAAAAACCCTAAAAATGATTGAACCATCAATAAAAAAATTAAAACTTTAAAATATGTAACTGCTGCCCTCACACTCTGACTGTTCTATTAAAACCAAGGACTGTACTTATATCCGAAAAGAAAAGCTCTTGTATTTCAAAAATCTGTGTTTAACCTTACAATCTATAAAAACACAATGCTTGCGCGATTTGATTGGCACCATCTAGTTACATAAGTTGTCTGACATTATTACGACTTGAACAGAAACGAATCTCCCACACAAAAAAAAAGGTAAAGGGACTTCGTTCCAAACGATGCGATGCCATTCGTACCCTTAAGGTGAAAGTGTACCGGCGTTCTTTCCATACAAACGTAGTCGACTGTTTCCTCCCTGGATGATGACACTAGCACAAATATTTTTATTGCATAAAACCTCTAACTGGCATAACTATGCCCCTAAGTCTTGGTTTTTTTCATTTTCTAATTATCATAGAAATGAAGATTTAAAAAACAAAAAATATAATACAAAAACAAAACATAGGGGCATGGTCATGGCCGTTATAAGTTTTATGCAACAAAAAGATTTGCTCTAGTGTCAGTATTCAGGGAGGAAACAGTCGACTACGTTTGTATGGAGAGAGCGCCCGGTACCCTTTCCTCTTAATAATTTATATTCGAATATTATATAAATTATTAAGGGTGTAGCCCTTAATAATGACCCACAGGCTAAAGGATTACGCCAAAGGTGCTTCCCTACTCTAGATTGCCGAATATTCCTTGACATTGAAAAAATCTAATCAAAAGTTATCAAAAGAGTTATAATATAAAACATCCAATCAAGTTATAGGTACTTAACAACAGACCAACACGACTTTTCTTATCTGTTAAAAAATTTACAATGCATTACACGATGCTTAGTTATCAGTAAAATTATCTCAGCGAATGAGGTCTAAATACCTACCTATCAGTAAAGTTATTAAAATATATATGAAATGTGGGTCATGTATGAAGAATTTAAATTATTCCAGATTTTTAAGCCTACTTTTTAAATGCTTGATTCTGAAAAGCCAAGTATCTGCTTTGTACTTTGGAAGGTAGATTATTATTAATCATGTAACCACTCTTTTTAGGTAGATAAAAATCTTAAATTATTGATATATTAATGTTATCTGTGCGTTACCTCTTATTTAAATATTTTTAATATTATAATTATTATATTACTTATGAAGAAAAATAAAGAGTTTATGTTAAAGAGTTTTTTGGTGTGCTAATGAGCCAAAGTATTGCGACTTGCAGGCTGAGAGATCAGTTTAATATAAAGTAATTAAATTTTAGTTTGCAAGATTTAGGTTGACTTGCACAACAAAAAAAATAGATTTAAGGGCTTGAACATGATTAAACAACTGTCGAAGTAATATTAACCTTGTGTTTATAGTAATATAATTTTAGACTACCCATTAAATGCATTGAGATTTCAGCTAAATTTGTTTCAGTACAATGTCATGAAAGCGTCCCATCACTACATAGTATAAAACAAAGTCGCTATCTCTGTCCCTATTTCCCTTTGTACGCTTAAATCTTTAAAACTACGCAACGGATTTTGATGCGGTTTTTTTTAATAGATAGAGTGATTCAAGAGGAAGGTTTATATGTATAATACATGCATAATATAGCCGTGCGAAGCCAGGGCGGGTCGCTAGTATTTTATAAATGAAACTAACTGTGCAAGCAGCACTTTTGCCATACTTATACTAAAAAATAATAGACGTTGTTCAATTCTCAGGCCTAACGAATATACTTACTTACAAAAAAATCATACAAATCGGTTCAGCCGCTTAGGTGGAGTTTGGTGACTAACTACCAACTGACTAACCAGAATTTTATATATATAGGGATGTAGTAAATAACCTGAGTATGGAGCGAAGATCCAACTCGAAGTTTGTTAGTAGCTTGTTGAATGCTGCGCTGCACCGGCGGAGCCGAGTGCGGCAGCGCTGGGAACAGGTCATCGTACGCGTACGAGCCGCTATTGTCATATCCAACGTTATTCATTTCCTCAACGTGCACAGGTATGTCAGGGTGTACAGGTATCATATCTCCAACCATCATGGATTGCTGATGCATCATGTTCGTCTCCTCCAGCAGTCCTTGTCCGTGCCAAGTCGTTACAGTACTGAATCAAACATACATAATATATGAATAAATATTGCAGGACATTCCACACATCGCCATCAAGCCTCAAACTAAGTAACTAGACTTGTGTAATGGGTGCTAGACAATGGATATACAACTTATATACTTTTTTTTTTTTTTAAGAGCGGTGTTAAAAATAAAAAAATAATATTTCAGGACATATTACACATCGCCATCCAGCCCCAAGCTAAGCAACTTAATGCTTGTGTTATGGGTGCCAGATAACGTGTTGACCTAGTGGTAGATACCTCGACTTTCATTCTGAAGGTCGTGGGTTCGAATCCAGGCCGGCCGTGCACCAATGTATTTTTCTTAAGAAAAATGTATGTGCGCTAATTGACATTGCTCTTACGGTGAAGGAAAACATCGTGATGAAACCCGCGGCTTAGTTGGCTCCAGAAGTATTGACAAGTTCTCTCCTCTGGACATGGTCGACTGAGCTGAGAGGGTAGTAGGTGCTGGGTAAGCCTACTCCATCTTCACGCAAAAGGGACCCAATTAAAAAGGGTCTAATCGCGGAAAACAGCCCGTATAGTACAAGTACTTTTCTTTTGTAAATATATATTTATAATACATAGAAACAACCAGACCACAGACAAATATCTTGAAAAAATACTTGTCTAAGGCGGGAATCGAACCCGCAACCCTGTGTTTGGCAGTCTGGCATGGTGACCATTGTGCCAACTGGGTCGTCACCTGGGGTATCAATTAAGTACCTAATACATCCCTCTCTGCAACATCACTTTGGTGCACATAATATTATGATCACGGCACAGTGGATGAATAATTACTTAATTTTAGTAAAATTGTATAAAAAAATCTGTAATTAAATGGACTACTGAAAGGTTTTCTGTAAATTTTCCTAAGGATTTTAAGTCTTTAAAACGCAGGGACCACCAGTGTTCATAGTTCATACAACTTAAACATATTTTAGTCAATTTTATTAATTAATGGATAATATTATTATGTGATAATATCCAGCTCTATTTATTTAACTTGTATATCAGAATAAAAGTAGCTTGTTTTATATCACTATTATGGCAGTTTGATTAGTTATGGACTAGTGGAACAAAAACTGTTATAATATAATAACAAAAAATAGTTTTTTGTAATGATTTAACTCCACATTTTATTTTTAATTGGTATTTAGTTGTTAAAAAAACTATAGCTAATAATATAAAAAATTATAGACCACTATACACTAAAGGGACATAATCTTTATATCAAATGTTAAGTAGGTATAGAAATATCACTACATAGTATAAAACAAAGTCGCTTTCTCTGTCCCTATTTCCCTCTGTATGCTTAGATCTTTAAAACTACACAACGGATTTTGATGCGGTTTTTTTTAATAGATAGAGTGATTCAAGAGGAAGGTTTATATGTATAATACACGCACAATATAGCCGTGCGATCAGAATAAAAGTGGCTTGTTTTATTTATATCACTATTATGGCAGTTTGATTAGTTATGGACTCATAGTGGAACAAAAACTGTTATAATATAATAACAAAAAATAGTTTTTTGTAATGATCTAACTCCACATTTTATTTTTAATTGGTAGTTTAGTTGTTAAACTCCATTATACCACTAAAGGGACATAATCTTTATATCAAAATGTTAAGTAGGTATAGAAATAAACATCATAAAATCACAGTTCAATCATACAGTAGCTGTTACACATTATATTTACATTGCTTTATTTGAACAATTGTCAAAGCCCATATTCAATTTAATTGTTATTGAATGTTTCAAATTGACTTTCATTATAGGAATGAAGGACGTTTGAAAGTATGAAGCAATTGAATAGGTAATAGTGTAATTTTAGAAAGTAATCTGATATAATATTGTAATTGTTTTTTTTTGTATTATGCATTTATAATAATTAGTGGATTGAAATAAGGCCCTTTTGGTTTCCCTAACAGATGTTGATGCCAATGGAATTATCAAAACTTCTTGTAAGTTAAATAAGGCACCCCTATGAAAATGTCTTAGTTTTATTTTTTAAGGTACTTTTATTATAAATGGGAAAGCTTGTTTGTTCACTATTCAAAGTCCAACTGTTCACATATTTTGATAATTTGTAGAGAGAAGTAAATAATATGAAGAATTCTATAGCCTACTTTTAAGTGCAGGGCACAGCTAGCATGCATCTAATTCTATTGAAAATAATACATATTAATATCTAGAACAAGCATTTTGGCAATTTAATGCTTCAATCAAGTCAATATATGCCTTGATTTTCGGACATCATATTTAATAATACATTAAACTAGGTTCAAGGTCTTATGACAGCAAGGAAAGGCAAAGAAGGGATTGCATTAAGGAGAATCCATATCCTCCCTAAAGCATACCCCCTATAAGAATAGGGAGTGGAAGAGGACAAGCAGCTGCTGTGCCGACCCCACATGGTAGAAAAGGCATGAAAGAAGACATAGTTTTGTCTCTATGTGATTGTGAATTCCAATTACAATATAAAAAGAAACAGAAAGCCACCATCAGTTCCTTACACGTCAATGTTATTCTGCCATCATGGTGAATCAACTTGTTATGATGTTCTTGCTGCACACATCTTCTAAAGTGCCGCAAAGCAAGTTCGTTGATCTAATAAGTAGATAAATAGGTAGGCGTATTTCTAAAGTTCATGAAATAAGACGTAGATTGCTATGAGACGGAGTTTTAGTCAAAAACATCGACCTTTATATACATTTTATTGTTATCAACATGTGTTGAGTACTTTCTTGCACAGGCATCTTACTTTTGATAATACGTGTCACCTTTCAGCACATTTGACGTGGAACCAGTCTCTGTAAACTATATCAAGACTTACCGAAAGTACTGTAGCTAATCCACCAGAAAGTTTATCCGTTCGACGCCAGGATCGTTTTTTCTTTCCCCTGCGTAATAAAAATGTATATTTCTTTAGTTTTAGCACTAAAAATGAATAAAATAAACGCTCTACCGACTAAACACGTACCCAGCAGCAGAGAGCGAGAGAAAGATGTGAACAATGTTGCCAGAGCTGTTGTGAAGAAAGAATCAATTAACATTTGTCTCCAAAGATGTCATCGTTCACTGAAAGTTACGAGAATGACTATATAAATACTATGTTATTCCCAATGAATCAATCTATCCTCATGCCAAGTATAATCAAAATCGGTCCAGTATTTTCGGAGCTTTTTTTTTATTTGTTGTTATAGCCTAAAAACGAACCAAAAAAATGTTTCCATATTATAAAATTAGTAAAGGTATCACTTATAAGACAAAAAGTTACACAAAATGAACAAAATGTACTCGAGTGGCAACCCTGAATTTGTATGACCACAGATTATAAAATAGTGAATGAAATGACCGAATTTGGCTAAGCTGGGTTTACACAATGCAAGTTCATCGTTCCAGTTAAAAATTTAATTGCATACTCTGTCCAATAGAATGAAGTGGCAATAAAAATTTTAATCTATGGTGTTGCATGATTGGTTGTTGAAAATAGAAAAAAAAACACAAAAGCAAATGGCATCCAAGGAACGCATTGATTTTATGTGTAAAAAATAGTATTTTGGTGTGACTTTGTTCAAAACTACAGTAGATTGCTTGTGTTTAGTTCCTAATGTTATTTATGCACAATGGATAAGATACCTAGAACTCACGAAGGTATGTAAGGTGTTGTCACCACAAGCAATTTTTGCAAAGTCAATTTTGTGTTTACGTGTTTATTTCTTGCATGCAAATGGTTAGACTGTACGAAAAATATTTACCTCAACTTAATTTCCTTACAATCACAATAACTTTCGCTGTCATAGTTATTTCATAACCATTTGAAATCCATGATTCCTCATTAGACCAACATCTTGTGGAAAGGCAGTTCCAAACTCTCTATTGTTATCTAAAGACCTAATAGGTACTAAGTAGATAATAACACAAGATTTATAGTTTCCTGAACAACATGTTCATCACAACGAAGGTGTTATTCTCTTGTACATTTCTGAACACTATCCTACACAATTCAATTAATTATGTCTTTATCAATTTCACTTTCAGCCATCGAGGCTCAAATTCGAGAGATACAATCAAAGAAGAAAGAGGCTGTACCTGAGAATGGCGCAGAAAAGGGTGTGTCCCTCGGAGAGACATACTACGACAGTGACATCTACGACAGTACCGGCAAAACTGGGAAGTCACGTTACGATGGATATGTTACATCTATTGCTGCTAATGATGAAGTTGAAGACGATGATCTGGAAAATGTTCCTATATCACAGAAACGAGGCGGGGGATATACCGCACCTGCATCCCTGCTAAATGACATTGCACAGGTATGTTTATTAGTCATTAAGTACACACAACAACGTGCTACGAGGATGTGCATTACGAAGCGCAGCTTGTATTAACAATAGTAGCCCATGTCCTCCATTCCCTTGATTACAACTATGCTGATTTTTATCCAAATCGGTCTAGTCATTTTTCCGTGAAGAGGAAACAAATATATTATACAAACATTTGCATTTATAATCCTCATCATCCAAGCGATGTTCCCGGTTGCATCCCTCTTGGGAGCCCGGGGTCCGCATATTTATAATATTAGCTAGGATTTGTAAGTTGTAAGTTTTTATAGGTTTATGTTAAAGGTATACTCAAAATAAAGAAGAGACAAAAAGTCCTGTACCTGTACTTATGCATGTGAAACCATGAAGAGCAGCTAATTTCTCATTTTAACATCACACTATTTTATTAACACGCTTTTATTTTTAGAGTGACAAAGACTATGATCCGTTTGCTGATAAAAGAAGACCAACAATTGCTGACAGAGAAGATGAATATCGTATGAAGAGACGAAGGATGATCATATCTCCGGAGAGATCAGATCCATTTGCTGAGGGTATGTATTCTTTTACTATTATGCCATACTAGTGGTAGGACATTAACAGTTTAACTATACAAAAGTAAATGCAAACTAAAAACTATAGGATTTTTGTTTAGATAAATGTTTATTTAGTATGGTGATGAACTGTTTTATCAAAATAGTAAATATCTAATTACTTTATTTTTTACAATTAAAAACCACAGTACTTATGAAAGTAATTTTTGTACAGGCTTTCCCACTGCATAATATATAGTGTTTGGAAGCAAAACTTAGTTAATTAGGGTGGTTTTAAGGTGCGGGTGGCACTTAGGATATTGGAACTTTTGATCTCTAATTCGATAATTGCAAAAATCTAGTTTATTTTTATTGAACTACACTCTGCACAACCTTCAACTCATAATAGTTGTGTCAGCGCTGTCCATTCACAAGTTTTGTCCAACTACTAGTTGGGTTGTATTTTTTTTAATGAATTTTTTTAAATTATACAATATCTCTTTTTAGGAGGAAAAACACCTGATGTTGGATCTAGGACATATACAGAGATTATGAAAGAACAATATCTTCGAGCTGAAGAAACAGAGGCAAGTATTTTTTATTCACAATAACCCTTATTTGATGTGATGTTAAAATATTGTTCACACAACTTTAGAATAATATTATTATATACAATTTTTTTTAAATGTAATTTGTACATATATTTTCACAATTTATTTACAATAACATGATTTACACATTTTAGTTGAGGAAAAAGCTTCTGGAGAAAGCAAGAGAAGGCACCTTAAAGCCTGTGCACCAGTCAAATGGCGAAGCTCCTAAACAGATTCCAGCCAAACGTAAGGGACGTTGGGATATTAGCACAGAAGATACTCCCAGCGTTAAGAAGGTTATTACTGCTACGCCCACTTCACAGGCAACTCCTTCTTGGGATGCTGAGGTAAAATATTCTTAATTATTGTTATTAAAAAAACTAAAATCACTTAGAAACTTAATTGCTTTATTTGATATTTCTTCTTTGGTATATTACTGTTCAATTACCCAAACATGAGATAAAGTTAAATACCGTCACCTTATTTCGCGCGCAATCAAAATGTCCTTGGATTTCTAAAAATCACATTTCCATAGTTCTTATATCTATATACTTATAGAGAGGTACCTGGGAAGAGACACCGGGCGGCGGGGGTCGTGGTGGCGAGACACCCGGCGCTACGCCCTCTGCTCGCGTGTGGGACGCTACACCTGGCCACATCACGCCGGGACACGCCACGCCCGGGCGGGATACGCCGGCACAACACGCTTCTAGGCGAAACAGATGGGATGAAACACCTAAGACAGACAGGGGTAAGATCCAATCACGATACTTCATCTCCTATACCTACTCATTAATGCATAGATAGTTTTGGAAAATACCAATCTTGAATCGATTTATCATACTAATTTGAATAATGAGAGTATTGAATAAAGCAGCTAGTAAAATTAGTATGTTGAATGAAGGTAGCTGTAACTAGATACTTAGGCTATATGGTTTATGGTCAATTGTTTCAGAAACTCCGGGACACAACAGCGGCTGGGCTGAAACCCCTCGCACAGACCGCGGTGTCGGCGTTGACACTATACAAGAGACCCCAACGCCGGGAACAAAGCGCCGCTCACGATGGGATGAGACCCCGGGAGCAACTCCCGCCGCTGCTACGCCTACTCCGTCTCACGCTACACCGTCACACGCCACGCCGTCACACGCTACACCGTCACATGCCACGCCCACACCGCACACGCCTGTATTTACTCCTGGAGGGGTAAGTGTCACTAACTACTATTATAATAACCAATCATTTATTTCTTGTGAATATGTTATTAAACTGTATTTTTCTTGATAGTCAACACCAGTGGGAGTCAAAGCAATGGCGATGGCCACGCCCACCCCTGGGCACGTAGCTGCCATGACACCGGAGCAACTCCAAGCATACCGGTGGGAAAAAGAAATAGATGAACGCAATAGACCTTACACTGATGAGGAACTGGATGCCATGTTCCCAGCAGGGTACAAGGTTTTGCCGCCGCCGGCCGGTAAGTACCGTCCAATATGACCTTAGTTACATCTTAAGTTTGAAATATTTAAGATTAAACATTAAGATAAAGTGACGCCATAGTCAATAATCGCCACTTTAGTTTCAGGACACATGTATTAATCAATGTGAACATCGTGAGGACACTACATCGTAACGAACCTTAAATAAATACATGTGTTGTTGAATACAGAATATTAGAAATCAATTAATCCTCAATTTTTCTTTCAGATGAATGATGACAATATGGCTTTACAGACTCATGCCGTGGAACTTCGAGATTGAGCTTTTAATTATGATAAATAGCTGAATGAAATTAATAAGATGCATGCTCGAATCTGACACTGAGGCATTTGTCTGTAACGTTAATTTTGTTCGTTGTTGTTCACTGTTCAGGTTATGTTCCGATTCGGACGCCGGCTCGTAAGCTGACCGCGACCCCAACTCCCTTGGGCGGTACCCCAATCGGCTTTTTCATGCAGACGGAGGAAGTGGGCGGGTCGGCCGCCGCCGCCGCGCGCCTTCTGGACCCGCAGCCCAAGGGTAGCCAGCAACTGCCGTTCATGAAGCCCGAAGACGCACAGTACTTTGACAAACTGCTCATTGACGTTGACGAGGACACGCTCTCACCGGATGAACTCAAGGAACGTAAAATCATGAAGCTTTTGCTCAAGATTAAGGTATGATAATCTGTAAGGTTTTTCAAATCAAGTTATGTACTGTTTGATTATTGGACCAAAATTTTTTTCTGAAATAAAACACTTCTTCAAATTCAACTTTTCAGAATGGTACACCCCCAATGTGCAAAGCTGCTCTACGTCAGATAACGGATAAAGCCCGCGAATTTGGAGCGGGTCCTCTTTTCAATCAAATTCTACCACTACTCATGAGTCCCACTCTTGAAGACCAAGAACGTCACTTGCTCGTGAAAGTCATTGACAGAATCCTGTACAAGTTGGATGACTTGGTTCGTCCGTATGTCCACAAGGTATGTTATTCCACGTTTATTTTAAATATCGAATTTTATCTGAGAAGAGCCATTTTTATGCATATTTTTTCTTTGCAGATATTGGTGGTAATAGAACCTCTGTTGATTGACGAAGATTACTACGCACGTGTTGAAGGTCGAGAGATTATTTCGAATCTGGCCAAAGCTGCCGGTTTAGCTACTATGATTTCTACTATGAGACCTGATATCGACAATATTGATGAATACGTTAGAAACACCACTGCCAGAGCCTTTGCTGTTGTCGCTTCGGCCCTTGGTGAGTACACACTTGGTACACATTTAAAAAAATCCTTTATTTTATGTGTTCATAAATGTTCTAATATAAAATCCTCTTTTCCAGGTATTCCTTCACTGTTACCTTTCTTGAAGGCCGTGTGTCGATCGAAAAAGTCGTGGCAAGCTCGCCACACGGGTATAAAGATCGTGCAACAGATTGCTATTCTAATGGGATGTGCTATTTTACCGCATCTCAAGTCACTTGTAGAAATTATTGAACATGGTAAGTGATCATTTTTATAGCTAACTTTTAGCTCGCTGCAAATAGAGAGTTGTTCTGAGCAAGCCTCAGAACAGACAATAGAAATGGTTGTGTTGTCTGTGTATATGATATCATACCAACCTTGCATAAGATTGTGAATGTGTTTTTTATATTTTTAGAGTTATTATAACTAAGGATAGTATTTTCTTAAATTCTCGTGGACATATCGCCTTTTTTTTAAACTGACGTAAAAAAGCTATACAGCTCCCATGGTCTCAGGCTGACTGAGGCGGCATTAGTCTTACAAAATTATACGCCATATGTCAGTTGAAATCGTTTCATCTATACTATTAATATTATAAAGCTGAAGAGTTTGTTTGTTTGTTTGTTTGAACGTGCTAATCTCAGGAACTGCTGGTTCGAATTGAAAAATTCTTTTTGTGTTGGATAGTCCATTTATCGAGGAAGGTTATAGGCTACTTTTTATCCCGATATTCCCACGGGATCGGGAGTTACGCGGGTGAAACCGCGGAGCGCAGCTAGTTATAAATATAATCATGTTTAAAAATTAAACCTCTTTCACTGTTGGTTTAGAGAGATGTAATTTGATTTAAATGTTATTATGTACCATAAACAATACTTATTCCATTTAATTATCTTAACTGCACTGTTTTTGACTTAAGTTATTTGTTTTAATAGGTCTAGTAGATGAACAGCAAAAAGTACGTACGATTACTGCGTTGGCAAGTGCTGCTCTAGCGGAAGCTGCCACGCCTTACGGTATCGAATCGTTTGACTCTGTGCTCAAACCTCTGTGGAAAGGTATAAGAACTCACCGTGGTAAGGGTCTGGCCGCCTTCTTGAAGGCTATCGGGTATCTGATCCCGCTTATGGACGCCGAGTACGCTAATTACTATACCCGTGAAGTAATGTTGATCCTTATTCGAGAGTTCCAGTCGCCAGATGAAGAAATGAAGAAGATTGTATTAAAGGTATGTGTGTTTCACATCAATCACTTGATAAAACTATTTGAAACTATCTTGTATTTATACATTTTTTCTTGTGTTGTAGGTAGTTAAACAATGTTGCGGCACAGACGGTGTGGAGCCACAGTATATTATGGATGAGATTCTACCACATTTCTTCAAGCATTTCTGGAATCACCGTATGGCGCTTGACAGGAGAAATTACCGTCAATTAGTCGATACCACTGTTGAGATTGCTAATAAAGTGAGTAAAATACGCACATGACTTTTTAAATTTACACGAATTTCTTTTAGAATTTTCATGAGAAAGTAACTTTATTTGATGAGTTTTCGAATTTTTGTAACTTATAATCCCTATTTAAATAAAATTCTCGTGTTGCTGTTCTAGTTCCCAAACTCCACCTAAACGGCTGAACCGATTTGTATGAAATTTTTGTGTATATTCGTTAAGTCTGAGAATCGAACACTTTTTTCCCTTTATATATATATATATTTTATATCCCGGCAAACAAACGTTTGCCGGGATATATTATTTTTTATATACTTCCAAACTTGCTTGTTTTTTTTTTTTGTTTTGAGGTTTCATGAATTACTTTTAATTTCTCATGAATAAATTATTACACACTTTGAACTTTCATGAAATACTTATTTCCCTGTGTTTTCTATTTTAGGTTGGTGCGTCAGAAATAATAAACAGAATCGTGGATGATCTTAAAGATGATAACGAACAGTACAGAAAGATGGTGATGGAGTCCATTGAGAAGATTCTTGCTAATTTAGGCGCAGCCGATATTGACTCTAAACTCGAGGAAGCACTTATTGACGGCATACTGTATGCATTCCAAGAACAGACCACTGAAGTAAGTCTAATTATTACATACAAACAATCAAATCTTTCCTCTTTATAACATTAGTATAAACAAATCAATTCCACTCTCATTCCACTCTCATCACTACATAGTATAAAATAAAGTCACTTTTCGCCGTCCCTATTTCCCTTTGTATGCTTAGATCTTTAAAACTACGCAATGGATTTAGATGCGGTTTTTTTTAAATAGATAGAGTGATTCAAGAGGAAGGTTTATATGTATAATACATGCGTAATATACCCGTGCGAAGCCAGGGCGGGTCGCTAGTAATATATATACAAACGCATCGCGACTCGCACAGGCTACAATCCCTTGGGGATATCGGGATAAAAAGTGACCTAAAAATGTGTCACCCAATTCAATATAATATCTTCCAATCAGGTTTTAATCACATGGAGGGGCCTCATTCTTTATATGCATCTTTTAATGTAAAAATGAATCGCTGAATGTGTTGCTAGCGCAAAACTCGAGAACAGCTTATTGGTAATAAGTTTTTGTGCTGTCCAAAAGTTTCTCAAACGTTAAAAATATAAGAGAAAACTTGCGCAACACTATTAAAAGCCGCCATTTTAAAGGGAAAAAGTTTTAAAAAGTTTCAATTATTGATAGTTCAGGTCTTCTACCCGTCTTCTTCTTCTTCTTCGTGTCGATAGCACAAATTAAAGGGGAGTATTGATGAGGCAGGGTCAAATCCGCCCACTCCAGTGAGCTGCCAGGTCCCTGGCGTTGTTATTAGCTGACATCAGGTCAGCCAATGTACAGGTATTAGGATTGGAGGGGCAGGTCAATTCTACCCGTAAGAAGCTCATACTCTACTCTAAGCTCATACTAAGTTTAATTAAAAGAGGTTCTGTGCTTTCAAATCCATTCATTACAAACAAAAATCTAATAAAAAGAATTCTCATTATAATATTAGTACTTAGATCAAAAATTAAAGTGTGACTACAGAAAGCTAGATCATCAAACTATAATATTTACTCCTTTTTTTCTAGGATGTAGTGATGTTAAACGGCTTCGGTACTATAGTGAATCAACTTGGAAAGCGTGTGAAACCGTATTTACCACAGATATGTGGTATCATTCTCTGGCGAATGAACAACAAATCGGCTAAAGTGCGTCAACAGGCCGCTGATCTTATCTCGCGTATTGCTGTCGTTATGAAGACTTGTCAAGAGGTAAGTTGTAAGAATATGTACATGATGTTCTTGGGAAATTAATTATCTAACTTAATTTAAGGTGACATACCTGTTTATTGTCTTCCATAAGTCTCAAAAGTTTTAACTCTAAAAAAGTTAAAAATAAAGATTAAAGGATCCGAATTTGATTTTGATGACGACTATTATTTCAATATTATTGCAATATTGAAACGATTTCATTTACATTATCATTAATTATATGAGTTGAATTTCGAATATCGCGAATCATTCTGTAAATTTTCTTATACATTAATTTTTTAACATTGTTACAGGAAAAGTTGATGGGCCATCTTGGCGTAGTGCTATATGAATATCTCGGTGAAGAATACCCCGAGGTACTGGGTTCGATTCTCGGCGCTCTCAAAGCTATCGTAAACGTCATCGGTATGACGAAAATGACACCACCTATCAAAGATCTATTACCGAGATTGACGCCAATTTTGAAGAACAGGTAAGCAGATATTATTTGGTTTAAAAATAATTATTATACTCCCGCACTAGTAGGTACTTACTACTACCATAGTTTTAGTTTTCATAGACTAGTTATTAAACTCATTTTCATTTTTTCAGACATGAAAAGGTACAAGAAAATTGTATAGATCTTGTTGGAAGAATCGCCGATAGAGGTCCCGAGTTTGTATCAGCTAGAGAATGGATGAGAATATGTTTCGAACTGTTAGAGTTATTGAAAGCTCACAAGAAAGCTATCCGACGAGCGACTGTGAATACCTTTGGTTATATTGCTAAGGCTATCGGACCTCATGACGTCTTGGCGACCTTACTTAACAACTTGAAAGTACAGGAGCGACAAAACAGGCAAGTATTTGTTAACGTATATTGTTAAGTATTTGTTGACCGCGCGGATAATTACGCTAATCTTTCATGGGGGCTAAATTATTGATCGAATTGACCGCGCGGATAATTACGCTAATCTTTCATGGGGGCTAAATTATTGATCGAATTGACCGCGCGGATAATTACGCTAATCTTTCATGGGGGCTAAATTATTGATCGAATTGACCGCGCGGATAATTACGCTAATCTTTCATAGGGGCTAAATTATTGATCGAATTGACCGCGCGGATAATTACGCTAATCTTTCATGGGGGCTAAATTATTAATCGAATTGACCGCGCGTATAATTACGCTATTATGAAAGCGTCGCCTTGGTACTAATTGATGCATTGCTTGGCCACGCAATAAATCATCCGATCCGCTAATCTATTTTAGCGCAATCTCGCTACTTCGATCTGTGGTTTTTAAAACTCTGGCAATGGTTTTCAACATCAAACTTTTTATTATAGAGTTTTATAGATATTTAATAGACTTTTATTCGTCTTTTCAGAGTTTGCACAACAGTCGCTATAGCTATTGTAGCAGAAACATGTTCGCCGTTCACAGTGTTGCCAGCTTTGATGAACGAATACAGAGTACCAGAGTTAAATGTACAGAACGGTGTGCTCAAGTCACTGTCTTTCTTGTTTGAATATATCGGAGAAATGGGCAAGGATTACATTTATGCTGTCTGCCCCTTGTTGGAAGATGCGCTTATGGACAGGTATTGATAACAGAATTCTTGATGAATGAACGCGCGCAAGGTTCTTCTTGATTCATTAACGCGAAAAGTATGTCTGTCTGCCTGCAGTGTGTATGTATGTTTGTTGCTTACTCTAAAAACTACTGAACTGAATGAATTGACACCTGAAATACATACGGTATTTTTAATTTCGATATTGCAACAAATATTACATATTGTATTTTCGTTTTAGAGATCTGGTCCACCGTCAAACAGCGTGTGCGGCCATAAAGCACATGGCGCTCGGAGTGTACGGGTTCGGTTGCGAAGACGCACTCGTTCATCTATTGAACCACGTGTGGCCGAACATATTTGAAACATCACCACATTTGGTTCAAGCGTTCATGGATGCGGTGGAGGGCATGAGGGTGGCCCTCGGACCTGTTAAAATTCTACAATATGCACTTCAGGTAGGAAATTATGAATTACTTCTGTTACAATCCTAATATTATGAAGTTTGACGCCCGTATTCACAAACAATATTTAAGTTGGCTAAGTTTAAGGCTAAATGCGGCCATATGATTGGTCAATTTTGAGTTACTCTTTTCACTCTACTACATTATTTGCGGCTCTTTGCGTACGCGCGCACTATGCAATCTCATTGGGTTGATTGTGAATACGGGTGTGTATCTTTGCTACTTTCATACTAAAAATATTTTTATTTATTTATTTCAGGGTCTTTTCCACCCAGCACGAAAAGTCCGCGATGTATACTGGAAGATCTACAACACGCTCTACATCGGTGGACAAGACGCCCTCGTCGCCGGCTATCCCCGAATACAAAACGATCCCAACAACCATTTCCTCAGATATGAACTAGATTACTTACTATGAAATGTTTAATTACAATTGTTTTTTTCGGGATAGCCTTAACTCGTATTAATTACCTAATTTATCAAGCCTATAATGTTGTTTTCAGTCAATATAGAAACATGTATCTATTCAATATCACTACGTCCTGGTTTTTGACATTGGTTTAGAATTTACGGTAATCACTTTATTCTGACACTATGTTTGGCTTACAACCTCACTAATTTAGAAACTTTCATTTTATCCACAGCCCGCATTTTCCTTCGTAAAACTTCTTCATATAACAAACTTCGCATTATATCGCTGGACGCATTCCGTTTTGGACAGATGTCGATTTACCCTACTCTGTTGTAGGCGTACACTAAATCGCGACTCGCGCGACATTTCGTTCGAGAGATCACCTATTTACTCGTACGCATGGTACGTAAGAGAGAGATAGGACGTAAATTTTATCGTACGAGTCGCGGCTTAGTCGAGCCTGTTTGGTAAGTATATTATCATCCCTTGCAATTCAAATCACACGGGGTGTAACGATACATAATACATACATAATTAATAAATTGTTTTCCACCAAGCCTTACAATAGTGTCAGAAATTAATCTATCTATTTTATTTTTTACAGGTCAATAAAAATATCAAAACACTGAAGTTGTTTTAATGAATATGTTTAATTACATTTCCACGAATTACAAGCACGCTATCTACTTTATAAGGTTCGAGCAAAATTATTAATAATATCTAAATATGGGAATGTACATTTTTGGAATGACTAGATGACTTGGTTTGTCTTAAGCTGCTTTTTCATGAATTACATTTTCAAAATAATACTTTTCTATAAATAGTCATAAATAGGAAATCGTTACTTTAATACTTATGAGCGAAAAAACCATTTAATTGGAAGATATAATTCGTAAAGTTAATGCTACTTCTGATTTATTAATATCATATGAGAGATCTTAATTGTTTTACAGCCTAACATCAACCGCCTAGAACAATTTTTAAAAAAGCCTTTAGCCTATTTGTGCTTTATGATCGTCCCCGTACTGAGACATGTCCGAGGCCCTCGGTCATGATGCACTGCCAGGCGGTGCCCACCGCGTTGTCGCTCGTAACTCCGAGTCGCCGCTGCAGCGTGCCGTTCGAGCAGACCGCCCACACTTCCTGACCCATACTCGATACGTGTTTGAATGTCATATCGCAGTCTGAAATACGTAGAATACTGCTTGTAAATCTTTTGAGTGGTGAGCATGCTGTAAATAATTACGTTATCTTAAGTCTAAATCGTATCAATCACGCGCAAAGGGATAGTCTCGGTTTATCGCACGATTTACGGTAGGTACTCTGGTACAAACCTGATAAATATTTCCATTCTTTCCCATCTTGTTGTTCTTTCGAAATATTTGTCCTTACTGCGATCACACCATTAGAGAGTATCGTCCAAGCTGCATTATTTGTAAGAGATATAGTTTTAACAGTATTCGTTTTGTGACTGTAAGGATATCCTAACTTTGGTGGTTCTATCAACTTCCAATTATTTCCTCCTGGATTATCTTTGGTTATTTGTTCCCTGTAAAATAGTTCTCCTTTGCGTCCTACTGACCAAACGATGTCATCGCAGGTACTTATAGCTACCAAAGTTTGTGGGCTGTTTACATGTTCCCAATGTAAACCCTGAAAACAATAGTTTGGATTACATACAATCAATTTTTAGTTCAGTTTACAAGTACAAACTTATATTATTAAATTATTATTACCGCAGGTGTGGTGGTTGTCACTCCAGTGCGGTAGATAGCGTCGCCGTTTACAGTTATTGCCCAGGCTGTCACTTCCTCACCATTTCCCTGTAAGTCAAAGTATATTAAGTTAAAGATTATAGATTAGAAAATTTAGTCAAATTCATACTATTTTTGTATAAATAGCATTTTTTACCCATAGAGACATATCCAACAACGCAGTACTTCCAACTTTAACCCACGGTCCCTCAGTGTTAATTTGTGCTTTTCTATACCATCGTCGTCGTCTAACGCAGTCCGTAAACAACTTCTTGCCGTGATATGGCGCAGGGAAATCAGTAGCGTATTGCCAACCATCGCCGTCGACTCCCCCAGGAGTATTGTAGTCTGTCATCCATTCCGATATCTATAAATAACAAAAGGGATAGTTATTTATTTTCTCGGAACTGTTGCAGTAAACCGCGCCTTAGGCGAAATAAATATTGTCTACCTCGCTCTCTCAATTAACGCGTTTAATTCAACAGGTAATAAATATTTACCCAATGCCAATGTCGACTTAGTAGTTTGGTATGTTCCCGAGTTCTTTTATGTTTACCGGTTACATCGCTCCACATGTATCGGTCAGTGGGTAGGCCAGTTGATGTGTAGCCAGAGAGAGGGTTCCATCGTTGATTCTCATAAACGCAATACGTTTGTGTGTCTGTCATAGACTGTACGCCATCTTTGCTGCATACACCTGAAAGGTCCCAATAATAAGTATAGACTATTCTATGGAAGTTTCAATTTAATGATTTATGTAGCCATGTCTTACTTTTTAGCGCTCCACCTCCCCAGCCCCCGGTATAAACCCAAACACGGTGATCATGAGAAATTCCCCAAACCACACCATTTTGGGAACATTCAACCCTTCGTAAATAACCGCCGATCATTCGCCAAAACATTTCTTCAGGGCTTATAATAATGCTAGTAGTAGAATACTCCATTGTATAAAGTTTCAATGCTCCCTTCACAAACACTGATGTTATACTTTCAGGACTAAGTCTATGCTCATAATAACAGTAATGCTGGTCATTAACCAGTATTTTGAATACTTGTACATCACAAATTATAGTTACAGAGAATTCTTGCCCTTTAGCTAGAGGTAAATCATGTCTTTCTTCAATTCCCCAAGTCCCAAATATTTTTGTATTACAAACAACAGTATTCTCATCAAATCTGACATTAAAATGTAGCGGAACTTCAGTGACATCCGTTTCTATTTTATGGCGCTGCTTTTTTATTTCAGGTCCTTGTAGGTTTATATGAAATCTAATTACTTCATCATACAGACATCCAGTTACTTTGAGTACACTTCCAGGAGAAAAATTATTGTTCAAGTTTGTTGAATATCCTGATATCATATATTTTCCAAATACTTGAAATTCTTTGGTATATTTGCCATCCTTAAAAGTGTTCATACTTGCTGGCATTGGATCCCAGTTTAAGACATCTCCTGAATTTGTAATTGCCCAAACAGAATTAACTGATGGTTTACCAGAAAGGCCATTTATTTGTGCTGTTATTTCAACTAAAACATTTAACCATTCTTCTTGTTCCATTTCTGATATAAATTGTACTTTTATTGAGCTTTTTTTTTGACGTGGAACTAAAATATTTATTCTTGGGCTTCCAGGCTCAGATATTGAGAACACATTTGTTACTTCACTAAGATTCAGAATAAACTTTATGGTTCCATCAGGTTGAAATACAGATAGTGTTCCAGTATTTTCTAAATCATGCCAATAAAGAGATAAAATGCAATCTTCAACAACACTTCCAGAATTAATTAGTCTAGCCTCACAACTTCGTGTCCATCCTTTCTCTTCAACTGCAATACCATAGTTAGAAAGATCTATATTTAGATTGTTGTTCCTAAATTTAAGACTATCCAATAATTCAAGCCTCCATTTAGCTACCAAGTCTTTATTATGTATATTATAGGAATCTGAAAACCAATGTGGTACTTGCATAACATCCATAGAACAAGCACCAGCTTCAACAAAACTCCATGTAGTTTCACATGTGCCCCAGGCTGCTTGACTCACTTCATCATCATAAAACATTCCAGAGTCAATTTGATCAAATACACTGCTGTCACTATCAGGCTGTGCTTCCATTCCCACCACAGACCCTACACTACGTACTGGACTCCATGCACGAGGATTTTTAAGAGTGGTTTCATAACTTTTTCCTGTAAGATCAATGTTCTCAATATTAACAATTCCTTTTAGTCGGCCTTCTCTAGGTGGTTTAATAGGCAAAGTATGTTCTATTGGTGCAGAATGAGATTCTTCCCATGAGTTATGTAAATGTTTATTGGATTTGCGTTCAGGTGTGGTCTCACTGAGAGTAGTCAAACTGTGGTGCTTGTTTGCATTCGATGCTGATGATTGGACACTTGTAGAACTCGATGTGCGACTGAGTTGCATATTAGCTTGCACCATTCTCCACCTTTTACCAGTCAGTTCTGCAGGAGTTATACCACAACGCCAATATATACTTTTATCTGAATCACCAATTGCAAACACTTGATCATTTATTCCAACAGATATTTGAGTCATATTGCCTGTAATTTCAAGCCAGCCACTGCCAGTTGCCGCAGATTCTGAGGTTCCGGCAGCATTGCCATCTATGCCTTTTCTGAACCAAACTCTAGTGTCAGAACTGACTGCCCAAGCTACATTGAAACCTACAGATATAGATAAGAGTTTTGTTTCATTTGGGGACTTTACTTCCAGCCAGGACTCCCCAGTGGGACAGTCTTTTGTAATACCTTTTCTAATAATAACTCGTCCAGTCCAAAGTAATGCCCAAACCAGTCCTGTTGGGCCTACAGAGATTTGTTTTATATCACAATTTGGTGGAATGCTTATATTGAGCCACTTGAGACCTTCAGGTGCAGAAGTACGTACACCAGCTCTATACATAACTCTACCATGTGCTGTGATTGCCCAAACTGAAAGTGTCCCAGGAGAGGCATATGGTATTTGATTCCCACCAATGCTTATATCAATAAATGGTTCTTGTGTCGGATCTTTATGTAACGGCGCTATAGCACACCAAGAGTTCATTGCACTAAACTTTCTATACCTTATCCATTTTCTTCTTCTGACACAAGACTTCCACTGTTTAGTTGGACCAAATTGTGCAGGGAAGTCAACAGCATAGCTCCAGCCATCGTGATCTAAAGGTTGCCCATCCAATGATAGTTCTAGTTGCCAATCACCCTCCCATTGCCATGCCATAGATGGTAACCTGACACGGTCAATAGATCTGTCTTTAGTACCATCCTGTGATGAAAATTGGTACCTATCTGTGGGTAATAGTCTCCCGCTGAATCCTTCCAAAGGTAGCCATCGCTCGTTCTCGTAAGATTCTTCTTTAACTCTTATGGGTATCTCCAATCCATGAACGTGAAGGTATATCTGCCTGTCGCCACCTACAGCCCATAGGAAATGGGGGACCGCTGATAGAGTTTTAAATTCTAGTCCCAAATACATAAATTCTCTCCAGCATGAGCCATTCGTGGATAGGGCGTATACTTTGCCTTCATTGTTTATTGAAAACAACAACGAATTCGTGGACATTGTGCAAAACTGACTGGCTGAACTTCACAGATTTTACTCATATATATGTTTCTATTAACGTAAACACCATTTCTTGATGGACAATAAGATATTCATTTTAGTTTGCAGGTAAGTACCTAGCTATATCTATTATTTCTAGAGCGAAATTCTCAAAAATCTCAAAATGATGACTGAAAATCTTCTGAAAACCGTGAACCACAGATACTAGAGACCGCGAATCATAAATGCTTTGTCAGCTGACATTGACAGCAAAGTGATAAACATAACTTTGTCAGAAGGTGACGTCTTCAAGTTTGCGTCTTGTGCAGAAACCGGAAGTAAATATTGGACCCTAACCCTACGGGTGCCTAGGCGCGGTTTTAAAAATATCAGTTCCTACTGATATTTTTAAAACCGCGCGTGTCGTATTGTAATTTTTTTATCGATGTATGTCTCTACTATTATTGTCTTTCTATCTTTATAACATAATTAAATAGGTAGGTACATTACATTGTTATTTTTGCCCATCTGAGTTGGATGATGCAATGCAATGGAATGAAGGGTTAGGTTAGAGAGAGTTACACGCTAGAACGGTAAAATACAATAACTTCAGCTAAATAAAGTACATTTTTATTTCATTTCGTCCATTTTCTAATAAACTAATATCACATGTTTTATTGTAGGAACAAAATACTTAATTTTTAATACCGACTTATTTTAGATAGGTACTACATCAACCTAATTTATTTATTTATTTTGATTTTTTCTACTTCCTGCACTTATTCCAAATTATTTATAAATAAGTGTAATTAAAGTCCTGTCTAACATAAAATCGTACTCCCATTAATTTGTTAAATAAATATCTACTGTTTCGATATTTTGCTATAATTTATCTAAATTTTCTACCTATTTTTTTTCGGTCGTCAAGACCTTATTTTTAACAGCTTAACAGCACTTTTTTCTCTAACCACTTTTTCTTTATCTAAGTGCTTCATGTAAGCTAGGAAGCACGTCCATATTAGACTACACATACTAATGAAGGGCACTCGATTTCGTGGCGGTACTACGCAAAAATTAAACATTGCTATAGCTGGCCAAATTGAAGCGCCGACCTGAAAACAATTGTTTACAATTTATTAAATGAAATTAGAAACATAAATGTGCCTAAAGCATTAAAAAGTAGGTAAACCTACCTAATAAAAATCAACATACATAGATACCTGCTATAGGTGACATTAATTAAATAAAATACTCCGGGGGAGGTGTCCCACAAGGTCCTATTTTGGGTTTCATATTCTTTTAAAACTATACCTACTTCCTACTACAGTTATTTTTAAACAGTAATGTTATAAGTAATTATTACCTTGTATGTGGGCCAGAATTTAGCTTTAACTTCTAAAACAGCCTCATAGAATGGTTTCGATTCCAATAAACTCATGAAAAAATAAAAACTACACATCGCTAGTGGAGTATATGTCATAGTTTCCACGCAAGTCTGAAATGAAATAAAAATAAAGTTATCACGTGGAACGTGACGAAGGTAATAATAAACTGCACACACTTCAAATATTTATTGTTAAAAACCTAAAAAAGAATCTGAAACAACCATTGTAGGTATTTAAAGCATCTTTTAAATATAAATGACAATTTAGACTTTAGAGGTATTTTTCCTTTTATTTCATGGTACGAAATAAATAAGATAAATACTTATCAATAAATGCACTCATTAATCCAATGGACTAAAATGAAAATTTAATAGTACTTACAAAAGAATTTAGGAAAATTTACAGTTGTACTGTCAGGATTCTAGAATGTCCAGGATTCGTAATACCTAATCGTGTCAGTAGAAACCCATAAAGAATAAATCACGATTGATTCATAGTACTTAAGTAAAGTCCGTCGGCTAACCACACACAACACAACAAAGATACTTAATTATTTAAGTTTAATTTACCTTAATTAAACCGGCTCGAATGGAATTCCCAGGAAACATAACATTAGCTACAGTTAACCAACTGTAGAGTGTAGGTGCCACATAGCAGGATCCATAAAATCCATATCTAGCACTTCTCTTCCAATCATAGTTCTCTGAAAAGTTTTAAAATATTACTTTAGATAAGCATAAATTATTCATATAAAGGTAGGTAAATAAATCAAATCAATGTTATATACGAGCTGGTAGAACAGATAGCTGAGCAGGTACTTACCAATTTTTCTTCCTTCAATTGATTGTTGTATTAAACTTGAAACAGGCCAAATAACAGCGTAAGAGGCCATGCCTCGTAACAATGGATATTTTTTAAAAGCATTAATGATATATTTGCTATACACAGTCATTTTTGTTGAATTAATTCGTAATATTCCTATATTAATTCAAAATTCTTCTTATGTAAACTCATAGCTAGATCTATGAGACCTTCATGGGAATGAAGATAGGAAGTGAAAATGAAATCGTCATATGAGTGTATTTTCTGGAAAATAGCCAATCGGACATTTAAAGTTCTGACCTTCCATGTGCTATTTCACGTCTATAGAGCGTGCAGTCACACAAAACTATAACACGTAGTATCGCGTTTAGATTCCGTAGTCGATTGAATGAGACGGTCCGCTGTTACGTAGGAATGATGATTAACAGAGACCGTGAGCTAGTAAAGTAGTTATAAACTATGTAGGTAATAAAAAACTACGTGTGCTAGACTGCTAGCTCGTATTGCTTCCGCGCAGCACCGAATAGTCGATGGTATATAATAAATAAATCAAGGTTAAGCAAGTCAAGTTTAATAATTTATCAGTGTTTTACCTGTATATGTATGCTACTCAAGTGATATTTAAATCACAGTAATGCGAAATACCTGCGGAGTGCTGCCTATGTTTCCCGCCCATTTCGTGAAGTTATAGCAACCAATCACATAGCCCCAGCGCGACTGCTGCCCTCTGAGACTCGTATGTCTGCTGTGTGTCTGTCTGTGTCATTGTCATCCGTTTTTCCAAGGTTTTTCCGCCCTTTTTTTTTTTTTTTTCTTCAATTATGGCTTCGCACGGTTTGTGCATATAGCCAGTATCAAGTAATATTTTGCATCAAGTTATGGCCCGATTTACAGAAATCGGGCTCAAAGTGTTTCAAGATGGTCAAGTCGTCAAGTCACAGTTTGTCAAGTCAGGGGTCATAGTAAAGCGGTGGCTACTTTACTATAACCTTGTAGGAGATTTTGGAGGCAACGAGAAAAGTCCATGTTTGACACTGATTTTTACTTTCACTACACTTGTGCACTTTCACAGAACTAAATTAGATAACTTTCCACCGGAATTATACAATTTAACTCGGTTTACAACTAAGTTTCGTGTAAATAAAACTGCAGCACGACATGTTGTTGGCTCGTTCCCGCCAAAACCTTCCGCCCTTTGTAGGACCCTTTAAAACTACCTAAGTTTTAAAAGTATAAGAAAAATCTAATTTCGCGGGCCGGATGTTGGAAATTACTTTGATACTGGCTATATCCACAAGCCGCGTGAAGCCATTAATTATTAAAGGAAAAAAATGTTTACAATTTGGTTTGTTATTGATTACTTATTTTTCTTGAAATATAAACTTTAATTTGTATTGTAATTCTAATACTACGATAAATATATGAAATAACAGAACATGCTCTAGCAGTAGCTAACAAATAATTTTTGAATCGCTGTCTTGTTGAAATCCTGGATTGAAAAGTGCTGGACGTAGAAAACGCCTCTTGCACTCACTTTTCTACCAATATTATTAAAATTTCGTTGATCGAAAGCGAAATCTTAATTACCTGTTTATATTTCATCGACCGTTAGGAGTGTGTTCCGTGATCGGAAGGAATTCATCGAAATGCCGTCCTATTATGAATGGTTCGTATTAATCTAATGAAAGAATTTACTATTCTAAGCATAAACCTAGATATAATCCAATGCTTACTGTTTCAGGACCTCTCTAAAAAGACCTGTATATGAGCGGAAAAGGAATAACTTACCATCTTTCGAAGTCACAAATCACCCGCTGAAGCCACAAGTTGTATTTTTGGTATGTTTACCAAGTTAGTTAAAATGTAGGTATTTATTAAACCATATTGTATAGCTACTATGATAAATTTTTTAATTGTAGAAAGAAAGCCCCAGTAAAGTACTGATTGACCAGTTAAACAAATGGAGCTGTGGCTTTGAAGAAGTTGATCCGTTGCTAAAATTCGAACAAATGAATTTAGAAGAAGTAAGTCTTAGATCATAAAATGCAGTGTTCAATAAGAATATCAAGATAAAAAATATGATACAATATATTGTTATTATAACATTATCTAAGGAGCAGTGGACTAACATCCACCTGCTACCCAGATGGTTGCAGGTTTGAATCCTGCCTTAAACTAATATTTGTGGACAGATAATATTTGTTTTTGGTCTGAGTTTTTTTGAATGTATTTACAAAATATATAAGTATTCTTTAAGTGTTCTGGCCACCATAACACAGTGTACAATGCCCTGCCATATTTATTTTATTTTATTATACCTAATATTATAATAAATTGTACATAATACAAGTTATATTTATCTAGGATTCTATTCCATTTGACGCAGTGGATGAAATAACAAATTATATTAAAGTTTGGAACTCTAGACGGACAAGCATTCTTAACAAATTTACAACTGGTGAAAAACTTACTATTGTCAGCAGCTTCCTGCCCGGAGGTGAAAAAAGTAAGAAACCTTAAATTTTTATTGCATAAAATTACACTAATTCCTTTTTTAAAACCTCTAAAAAGAAGGGTGTTATGCTCAAAAATGTTTTGTCTATGCATGGTAGCTACCTTGCAGTCAAACTAACAGCCTGCAAACAAAAAAGTGTTCATAAAACTTAATTTTTTGTCCAGCCAATAATTTATAAAGTACCTACTTACAAATTTACTAATTATTTTTTCTTTTTTTTTTCGTTTTATTTTGCTTTTAAGTTAGTTCATTTTCAGCGCTTATAAGACAGGTATCGAATTTGAATGAGAAAGTGAAACACAGATTAGAACAACTCGATGAATTTGATGAAAGTTCAGTGAGGAAGACAATGGGGCTCAGTCAACAGGAATATGTTACAAAAATTAATATGTTGAATGAGGAAATTAAAAAGGTAATAGAAACTGAGCCAGGGATGAAAAAGCAATCTTACGCGGGTCAAACTGCAGGGCGTAATTAGGTATTCTCACGGGATCGGAAGTTACGCTGGTGAAATCACGGAGCGCTGCTAGTAACTAATCTATACTAATATTATATTGCTGACTAGCGACCCGCCCCGGCTTCGCTCGGCTTTATTGTGCATGTATTATACATATAAACCTTACTCTTGAATCACTCTATCTATTAAAAAAATCCGCATCAAAATCCGTTGCGTAGTTTTGAAGATCTAAGCATACATAGGGACATAGGGACGGCAAAAAGTGACTTTATTTTATACTATGTAGTGATGTAGTGAAGAGTTTGTTTGTTTGTTTGAACGCGCTAATCTCAGGAACTACTGGTTCGATTTGAAAAATTCTTTTTGTTGGGTACTTAATCCATTTATCGAGGCTATAGACTACTTTTTATTTTGATATTCCCACGGGATCGGGACTTATTCGGGTGAAACCTCGGGCGAAGCTAGTAAATAAATAAAGTTAAATATTATTTTAGTAAAATTATAAAGTTATTTTAATTATAACGAATTATGTTTCAGGCTTGGGAAACAGAACAAAGAGTGAAAGCATTTAAAATAGGCATACAATGTTCCAAGTTACTATCGGATGTTAGTGTTATGCAGTTTTATCCAAGCAAATTCATTTTAATAACTGATATTTTGGATACTTTCGGTGATTTGGTATTTGATAGACTTAAGGAGAAAAGTTTCGGGTAAGTGAATCTATATACATACAAAATGAATCCCTATTTTCCTTTGTCATCGCACTACGCGTGAACGGCTGGACTAATTTTGCTACTTCTTTTTTTGTTGTGTTTGTAATTGTAGGATAATTCTTAAGAAAGAAAAAAATAAGAAAGTTGTGCAGAAAGGGGTGAAACCGCGGGGTACAGCTAGTAAATAATAAATAAAGATTATCAGACATCACTCACAGAGCTATCTAAGCCCAACAACTCCAACAAGGCTTGTAATATGGGTCCTAAGACAACTGATATTATAGTTACTTTTCTTTTGTGAATATATAGGTACACATACCTAGTAAAACACCAAGACCAGACGACGGGGCGGTGGGAATCGAATCCGCAACTCTGTGTCGTAGGCGGGTTTTCGCCCACAACAAAAAAATAATACCTATAGCAAGTATTTTTATTTATAGGAAAAAAGTAATAAAAAACGCTATGGACATAGATCCAAAAGATGTGCCGGAGTTAGCAAAAGAAACATGTCACAATTGGATGTACAAAATGGCTTCAATAAGGGAACTGTTACCTCGTTTATATATGGAAATGTCATTATTAAAATGCTACGTCTTCATCAATAAAGAGGATATCAAACCTGCTATATCTCGAATCACAACTATGATAAGAGGAATCGGTAGTCCTTTAGTTGCAGCGCATTTGAGATTCTATTTATGTAAAATTGCCTCAAAGTTATTGGGAAAGGATAGCGAAAGATTCTTTTACGAGAACTTGTTAGAGTTCATTGAAGATTATCAACAGGTAAATATGTATTAAGTCTTCAAATCTATTAAGAAGGCACTGATTTACAATAACTAGTTTACAACCCGCGAATCTGTACGCGTAGTGTACCTACGTCATAATAGCTTTCTGTGTGCTAAATAGCCCGTACATTTTCTTATCTGTGCGTTGTTATATAAGTCAGTCACAACCTTAGGTTTTATATTTATACTAGCGACCCGTCCCGGCTTCGCACGGCTATATTATGCGTGTATTATACATATAAACCTTGTTCTTAAATCACTCTATCTATTAAAAAACCGCATCATAATCCGTTGCGTAGTTTTAAAGATTTAAGCATACATAGGGATATAGGGACAGAGAAAGCGACTTTATTTTATACTATGTAGTGAAGATTAAATAAATAACTAACCACACATCGCCATCTAGCTCCAAGCTAAGTAACTAGACTTATGTTATGGGTGCTAGACAACGAATATACTACTTATATACTTTTCTATTGTAAATATTAACTTATAATACATAGAAACAACCAGACCACAGACAAATATCTAAGCATAAATACTTGTTTGAGGCGGGAATCGAACCCGCAATAGATTAATCGATCTATAAAAAAAAAATTAAATAAAATTAAATTTACGCAGAGTTTATTTTCCACATGTTCGATTGTAACAGTGTTTTAATTACGTTTCAGATTTTTCAAATGATTATGAGAAAGAAATATGAAACTCAATTATTGACACAGGACAAATATTTAAGTCTTTACGTACCAGTTCTCGATTGGCTACTCTATGGCACGCTAAACTCTAGCAAATGTAAACTAACACTTTTAGAACAGTTACTTGAGCAATGCGATAAAATGGAAAACAAGTAAGAAAAATTAAACCTAATATTAATGTTTTGAACTCTTTGGACACCCTACCTTTCAAGTTGCCTAGAGATCGCTTTGAGCGACAAGGCCGCCCTTTGCAACACTAGTGTTTTTATTATTTTAATTTAAAAATGGTGTTTACAAGAAAGAGACAACACCTATAATAAACTAAAGAAAAATGAAATAAATTCCACAATATACTTATATTGTTATTTATTTCAGTGAGTTGCTTCTTTGCTGCGTAGTGTCTGCTTTTGATTCTGCAAATATTATCAAAAAAGCGTCTTCTATTTTGGAAATTATTCAGAAGAACTGTGACAACATGGGTAAGTAGTTGTAATAAACTAGCATTTGATTGCGGCTTTGTTTGCGTAATAAACACCCTGACCGGGATGAATGCTAAGATATTTTTACCAAGATGAAAATAAAAATTAAAGACTAGAATTTTTCATCAAAATCAGTCGAATCATTTAAAAATGAGAAGAGAACAAACAGACAGAATTTCGCGTTTTTAATATTAGTATTATTTTAATATTAGTAGGTTTTGACCTCCCCTAAAAACACATAATTTTTCTATTATATGTTTATAGAAAAAAAAATACATTATTTAAAAATACATAGAGTGATCACCTTATGTTTTTTTTTCTAAATTGATTTATAAACTCGACAGTGATGTTAAACGATGTACTATCGTCACTGGGCGAGCACCTCTGCGCAACGGAGAACTACCGGCAAGTTGCGTCGGAGTCGCTCATACAGACGCTATGGAAGATTGCTAGCAACATGCGAACTACCGCCCATTTCCTGCAGGTCCTCGGTCCATGGCTGCAGTTCGCATGCATACATTTATCGGTATGTAACTCGAACTCGTATAATCTATCAAATGAATTTTAATGTGTGGTTAACTTGTCTTTACTACTTATAATTGATTTGAAAGCTTTTCTAAGAAGCTTCTGATTATACTACTATAATTATAGTTTCCAAGGGAAGTCCCATTCCCTTGGAAATATATATTAGTAAAAAGTAGCCTATTAAATGTATCTTATTATACAAAACAAAATCGGTCCAGAAGTTTCGGAGCCTATTCGTTATATACAAAAAAATCCCCTTTATTATATTAGTGTCGATGTAAAAACATAGCTTACCGGCACCATTCATAGATTTTTCTCTATTTGTTTTCATACTTACTGATCAATCTTGAGTCAAACATACTTCATTTTGGTTTTTCTCTAGTAAAAACATAACTCTCCCTTTTGGCTTTGCCGTAGTCGGGTAAATAAATAAAGGCAGTACTAATAGACTACTTTTTGGGTACCACTGTACTTACTCTAAATTCTTAAAGTATTCAAAATAAAGTTTTTCTATTCTTCCGTTACTTTTTTGTTCCAGACGCAACACGTTAACGTTCTACTGCGCGGTACTATACGATATATGATCAAATGTGGTAAATCAGCCGATGAGTTTTCCGGCAATTTTCTATTCGTCATCAAGAGAATGCTGAGGTTTATTCCAGATGTTGAGGAGATATTTATGATGGTAAATATTATTTAATTTATTATTTAATATATCGTCTCAAGTCACGACGCCGATGCAATAAAGCTAGCATGGTTCCATCTACTATCGTTTATCGGTTTAGCGGTTATTGCATGATTTATAAATAAACTAGCGACCCGCCCCGGCTTCGCACGGCTATATTATGCATGTATTATACATATAAACCTTCCTCTTGAATCACTCTATCTATTAAAAAAAAACTGGTTGCCTGTAAAGTCGGTATACGGGCGAAAGTTTTACGTGACAACAACTGTGCTCGAGTGGAAGGGACGCGTGCCTTTCACTTTTTATGTCTGTCTCTCTCGCTCTTAGGCGGGCTAACCATGCCCGCGTGCCTCTCACTCGCTCTCATTGTGAGCGCATAACGTCAGCGGAGCGTAACGCAGTTTCTTGAAGTGTCACCCGGCAAACCAATTTATAAGACGTTGTCACGTCAAAACCGCATCAAAATCCGTTGCGTAGTTTTAAAGATCTAAGCATACAAAGGGATATAGAGACATAGGGACGGCGAAAAGTGACTTTATTTTATACTATGTAGTGATAGTGATAGGACAGTAATAAAAAAATCCAATAATAATAAGCGATGGTTGGCGATAACTCGTCTTGTACCTTGATTCCAAAGGTCGTGGGTTCGAATCCGGGCCGGCCATGCTTCGGATATTCCTTATGAAAACAATAACGTGCTAATTGGCATTGTTCTTACGGTGAAGAAAAACATCGTGATGATTGACGAAACTCGCGGTTTAATAGTCCCCTGACGTATTGAGAAGTTGTTTACTCTGGACAGAGTCGACTAAGCTGAGAGGGTGGTGTAGGTGTTGTGCAAGCCTACTCCATCGTTACGCAAAAAGGCCCCAACTGAAAAAGTCTAGTTGCGGAAAAAGCAGCAACAATAATCCGATGTATAATTTCAGGATGCATTTATGCCCCTTGTAGAATTGGTACAAACAAATAACGCTAGAACGCTATTGGCTAAGAATATCTTATCGATATTCTTTAGTCGATACAGCTCTGTGTATATTGATGATCACATCGTGATATCTAGTCTGATGAGATTGTGCTGTATTCTTCATGATTCTATCAAGTAAGTTCGTTGATGACATATCTATTTATTGGATATTTAACTCTATATCTACATTGTAAGATTGAGATTTCGTTGACGCAAGCTTTTGCAACTGCAAGGGAGATCTTTCTTGGCAATATAGTTTTTATCTTACTTTATAGAAATAGGGTTTATTTGAAATGTGCATTAAGGTGTTAACACACGTTACAATTTGATAGGCCCGATCTAGGATACCGTTTCTCAGGGAGAAATTCGGGACCCTATTAGTAAGACTTTACTGTCAGTCCGTCTATCCGTTCCGTCCGTACATCCATCCGTGCGTCCGTCTGTCCGTCTTGCATCCGCTTGTATCTCATGAATCGTGATAGCTAGAGAGTTAAAATTTTCACGGATTATATATTTCTACTTTAGCTATAACAAGTGGGGCTCAAATACAACATGGTATGGAACATTTCGTGCGGGAGTCGGACTCGCACTTGTTCGAAATTGGACGTCGTCGGACCCGATCAAAACGACTATACTCCAGTTCATAGGGGTCAGAATATTGCCACTATATTAGCATCTCGAGCCTAAAATGGTTTTTTTTATATTTCAGTGCCGTAACAGTAGACGACGAAGTGAAAGTGTGCAGTGAATTGATTATAAAGTTTGTACAATCTGTGACTTACCGAGATGACTTGGAACAACAGCTCAACTTCTATGTGGAATGCAGGTCTTCGTTCATTAAGTTAGATGCGGTTCTTGTGGCTTTGGTTCATGTGAGTATCTAAAATTATACCTACAAATAGAAGTAAATTTAGCCCATAAATGAATTACATTTTTTAGTTTTAGTTTTACTGGACTGTTTCCGCACTTAGCGTCTTCATTTGGGCCATTGAGAATATTCTACTTGTCACTCCAACCATCCCAGGTCCTCCAAGAAAGCTAGCAGCCTTTTCAGGCTGATGCAGGCCTCCGGAAGAGATGCCGGCAATTGAGCAGGTGCTGTGGGTTTTCTTCTGCCTCCATACATCCTCTGCACAGAAGGCTTACTGGACTTAGTAATAGGTATAATTAAATTGTAATTTTGTAAATAGGCTGTAAACACCCTATCGACCCGTGTGAGTATATCAGGCGGTCGGTGGTTGCACCGCGCGTGCGCCGCGTACTGCTACGTCACAATACCGTCGCTGCACTGTTCGATCGTCAAGACGCATCTCTACCTCCTCTCCGGGCAAGTGGCGCTACTCAACAACTGTATTGGACAAGGTATTCATAACACCTACAATCTAGCTGCATTCGCCGATCGTGTACGGCAACGGCTGTTACTTCGATGAGTGACCTATTATTTATAAGTACTAATATTATAAAGCTGAATAGTTTGTTTGAACGCCCTAATCTAAGGAACTACTAGTTCGAATTTAAAAAATGTTTTTGTGTTGGATAGTCCATTTATCGAGAAAGGCTATATAGGCTAGCTACTTCATTTTGATATTCCCACGGGATCGGGACGTACGCGGGTGAAACCGCGGAGCGCAGCTAGTAAGTATATATTTACAAAAGAAAAGGACCTATATAAGTAGGATATCCGTTGTCTAGCACCCATAACACAAGTCTAGTTACTTAGCTTGGGGCTAGATGGCGATGTGTGGAATGTCCTGAAATATAAATTTATTTACACTAGCAAAAATGTTATTAAAGAAAGCAAGAAGCTATAAAATTAAATTAAATCGTGTTAGTAAAATGGAGGCCAATACCTGCGTCTTATATCCCCTTCGGTCGCATACGAAACCGGAGGTTCGTAACCAGTCACCTTCTGTTGGCGAACTAGATAGCGCTCTGTGAAAAAATATTCATTTGGTACGGTTTTATGTTATTGACTCTTTGCAGCGGAAGCGTGTTTCAAAGCTCTAATAGGATTAATACCCGACATTCCGGAATTTATAATGGAAGACGGTCAGAGGAAACCAACTGCGATAAAAGTGGAAGGGATCATGAAAGACTTTTTATCAACATTGTTAGTTTTACCTGTAAGTACTTAGACCGATTTCTATGTTTACATTCTCATAACTAAACAAAAAAAAGTAGTCTGTAAAGTAGGTTTACGAACGATAATTTTACGTGATAACGTCATAAGAAAACGATGAAAAATTTAGATTTTTTTTTTGTTTTTCCATTATATAAGTCTTCTATTTGTCACTCGTCACCGTAACACAAGCCCAGATGAGCGATATTATTATTAAATAATATAAAACAAACACGAGATGCGTGACGTTTACCATGACGCCCCGTCACGGTACCGGAACATGACTGTGTCTGTTACCCGGAACAGACACTTTTTATGAATGCAGGTGTTCCATCAATTTATTTGACGTAATTTATGTTTTAGGATAATGTCGATAGCAACTGTAAAGCTTACATATTGAGTGGTTTAATAAAGACGATGGAAAGAATTCACTGGAAGAAAACTGAACCATTGTATTACAATACTTTACTTCGAATATTGGACCTGTTGTGTGAAATGACTCAGGAAGACTATGCTTATCACATTGAAGGCGGTAAGTTAACCTCATTATCACTACATAGTATAAAACAAAGTCGCTTTCTCTGTCCCTATATCCCTATCTATGTATCTTTAAAACTACGCAACGAATTTTGATGCGTTTTTTTAATAGATAGAGTGATTCAAGAGGAAGGTTTAATACATGCATAATATAGCCGAGCGAAGCCGGGGCGGGTCGCTAGTATCTTCTATAGTATAAAAAATAAATTTTTGAATGTGTTGCTAAGCGCAAATCTCGAGAACAGCTGAACCGATATCGCTAGCTGAACCGATTTCGCTTATTCTTTTTTTGTTGTATTTGTCAGGAAAAGTTCTTATGAAAGAAAAATTTTACTTTTCACTATTTCACTTTTAGAAAATTATTACTCGGGTGAAACCGCAGGGCGCAGCTAGTTCTAAATATATTCTTGGACTATCCCAAAAATGAGGCATAATTCTATTAATTTTATGAGATAGATTTAGTAGAGCGTTGCGTCATTGTATTCAGACAAAAAGTCGGCGCAGTAGGCTAAATTTTTTTAAATTTACTCGAAATATGTAGTAGTAAAAAAGTTTTTGTTCCGTAGACAAAGGGTTAAAACGGGACCCTTTTACTAAGAGTTCACTGTCCGTCTGTATGTTTGTCACCTGGCTGTATCTTATGAACCGTGATAGCTAGACAGTTAAACTTTTTACAGATGATAAATTTATGTTGCCCCTAACAAATACTCAAAACAGAATATAATGGTACGGCCCTTCGTACGCGAGTCCGACTCGCACTTGGCCGGTTTTCTTTCTTCGGTTACAGACCGAAATTATGGCTTTGGGTAAAATAAGATAATATAATACCCGTTAATAGATTGTTAACATTAAGCGTTCACAAAGAGTTCCAAAAAAACAAACTTTTTACGTGTCAGCTCCGCAGTAAGCCCCAGTCACGCGTCGGAGCTGACACGCACAATTATTATTTTAATTTTATTTGTTTCATTTAAATTGTCTTTGTACTATCTTTACATAGTATAAATAAAGTCGTTTTTTCTGTCTGTCCCTATGTATTCTCTAACCTTTAAAACTATACGCAACGGTTTTTTAATAGATAGAGTGATTCAAGAGGAAGCTTTAATGTAATCACTACATAGTATAAAACACAGTCGCTTTCTCTATCCCTATGTCCCTATATCCCTATGTATGCTTAAATCTTTAAAACTACGCAACGGATTTTGATGCGGTTTTTTTAATAAATAGAGTTATTCAAGAGGAAGGTTTATATCAGGGGTGTCAAACTCGATTTTCCATAGGGCCATATCGAAAATTGTAAATGTGTTAGCGGGCCACACATAAAATAATTAAACACGTAGGTACATTTTTTTATTAAGTTTTTTTGGTCAGGTAGGTACCTACTTACATTTATTTGGCACTTTTTAAATAGGTAGGTAACACTTAAGTTTTTCTAACTGCAGATAGGTAATACTGCAAAATAATAAAAAAGGAGAAGTAAATTTATCTATAGGACCCGGAAACTTGACTTCTTTTGTTTTTTTTTTATAATATCATTGTTATCAGGTGTCATATTAGTGGTATTTATTTTGAGAATAAACTGGAGATGTTTATCACGTCTTCATCGATATTTGTTCTTATTCATTTTCATAATAGAAAACATTTGTTCACATAAATACGAACTACGAAAAAGGATAGCTAGCTTTCGAATATTCAAAGTCAAGGGTGTCTTGCAGATTGGTCACTGCAAGTGCGAGAGAAACGAAAATTTAAAAAATACGCAAAAAAATTGTTATCTAGATTCTGACTGCGGGCCGCATCAATATGATTCGCGGGCCGCATGCGGCCCGCGGGCCGTATGTTTGACATGACTGGTTTATATGTATAATACATGCTATATATCTGTGCGAATCTGTGCGGGTCGCTAGTACATGCATAATATAGCTGTGCGAAGCCGGGGCCGCTAGTTATACAATAATTTGTTTTTATTTATGCAGTTCTCTCTAACGACAAGCTATACGGATGCGAAGAAGAATTCATAGAAATCATAGAGAAATACGCAACGAATATTTGCCAGGAGTTGTTAGCTGTTCTAAAAGCAATGGGTGACAGCAAGGAGACCAAGAAACAGTACAATTTGGCCATAGAACTGTTCTGGAGGGTGATAAAGAGAGGGGATTTGAACAGTAGAGCTATGACCAGTCTCTCTGCCAACCTATGGATGTTGTCCCAGAAACTTCAGGATTCGAATAATAAACTTGGAGTAAGTTTAAATTATAGCTCATGCAATATTAGACGCGAAATCATGTCTTTTTTGTATTAATTGTCTTTAAATTTTCTGTTATGAAACTTAATGGCATTGTACTAAATTAATTGATTAGTAGTAGTAACCCTAAATTAAACAAAAGTACATAAGTATATCTACAATAATCTACATTCATAATATTAGACACGAAATCATGTTTTTTTGTGTTTTTGTATTCTATCAATTTTCTGGTATAAAACTTAAGGGCATTTTATTTTAAGTACTAAACTAATTCATTAATTAGTAGTAGTAACCCTAAATTAAACTTAAGTACATAAGTATATCTATCCTTTATCAATGAGCATTGAAATTCGGTCTTTTTATAGAACTACTGGACCGATTTTGATGAAACTTGGCACGTTTTAGGTAGATAATAATAATATGTATATCGCGGCAGGTGTTTGCTATTATACTTGTTATTGTAAAGGGCTCTACGTGTTGGCTTCGGCTCCACGCATGCCTTCCAAAGGTCCGGGGCTCCATAGCCCCGTGATACAGGACATATGTATATCGAATCATTCTATCCCGGTATTTCAAAGTGATCGGGCGCTCATTATGAATTCATATTTGTTACAGAAAGCTGTACTATTATCATTAAAGTCGTCGCCAGATCCCGCCTGTCAACAGTTATTGCAAAAGTTACAGGAAAGCGTCGCAAATTGACTTGTTACAAAATAATTTTAAACATTTATGTCTAAGTTTGTAAATTGCGAACAATCTGTAATTATATTTTAGTAATGTTAGACCTACCTAAGCCATGGAGCCAAACCGCCATTCGTTTTGTAATAAATTGTGTAATCCGCGTTTCCAGAAACTCACCTACTTATCTGTACCATTATTATGTAAATATGTAGTATAGCATCTGTAAATATAGAAATGATATTTACTATAATGATAAAATCCAGATCTTAGCACACTAATCTATTACCACATAAATTATGGTTTAGCCATTGCCATTCTGTGATGTACCTATCCATTTCATATGTTTTGTATAACATGGTAGAATTTAAATAAATACTTAAATAATGAAATAATTGCTTTTTGCTTTTTCTTATTTAATTAACCGTGTAATTATGGTTGGTGCATATTGTGTAAAAAGAAAATAAAAAAAGAAAGTTGAGAGGAAAAAGAAGAATATAATATATTAGTTTAGTAATTGAATAGGTGGTCTATTCCCGTTGTCCCCTTAGACGCTGTCCCATTATGGGGATAACGGGAAGTCATAAAATGTTGTGCTCGTTGTCCCCATTTAAGGTGTAAGTATCGTTAATGGGGATAGCAGAACTCAATAAAAATAATTAAAATTTATTCCTTTTGTCCTCATTGACGTTTTTCCAGTATGAGGGATAACGGGAAGTTATAAAATGTCCTTCCCATTGGAACATGGAACGAGTGCGGGGTGGGTAACAACGGGCTAGGTGCCAATATAATGTTATGTTTACAACCTTCGTATTGTTTGTAAGTATTAAATTAATTAGATTATACGTGGATTGTGGCAACGAACCACGAAAAGTGTTCCCTACATTTTATAAGAGATGTTGAGAATTAAAAAAACAATTATTTGATTTACAAGCGATCACGAATCCGACACCACTTTTCTTTCCGTATAAAGTAGCCATTGTTTTGTAAAAAGTACTAAGCAATGGAACTCAGTAGAAGGTATAAATCATACTTGTTGTTACATTATCTCTCTCTTTCTTCGAAACTAATAAAACTGAAAAGACAAGGATGGCAACATGTCAAAAGTCGCGGGAGTGAAAGAGCAGTTTTCGTTTCGGTTATCTTCCGACGGTTTGTAAATTAGGGGGCTGATACTTTTTTGTGGAATACCTTCTACTGGGTTCTGATAGCCTAGTACTTACAGACCAATTACTATCATACAATTTAAACTAACGGAAAGTGGTAGTAATGTGCAAGGGCTTGCTCTCATACTAATTAGAATACCTTCCACAAAACTAATTTAATAGGATGTTTGTACTAGGGTGTAAGAACTCTGTAGGAGGTATACCTACTGCTTCGTATAAGAGAGCAAGCCCGTACACACCACCACCACTTTCCGCGACTGTGTATAAATTGTTTGATATTGGTCCGTAAGTACTAGGCTATCAGAACTTAGTAGAAGGCAGGGTCGTGACAGCTAGTACATTATTTTCAATGTACGACAAGAGATGGCGGTATTTTACATTTAATTAACATAACAAAAAATTAAAATCTCAAAATCTATTTGTTTGATAAAGGGTTGTTTGATAAAAAAATACAAATAGACATAAAAAAGTGCAATAACACCGAATCATATTGACCACAGATCTGATATTTTTTACGTTCCATTCCACGCATATTTGGTTATTCTTCAATGCAAGATTTAAATCGCTTTTACAACCATTTTATTTCATAACGTTTGAAAAAACACGTTATAATTGAATTATTTTTCCAACTTCTTTTATACCTTCATTGCCATCACATATTTTATCACTTTGTCAGGGCCATTATTCACTAAGCTTCAAGTCGTCGGGCGCGCGTGATTAGGGCGAGATTTTCATACAAAAACCGCACCCCCTCCACCCCTAATCACGCGCGCCCAACGACTTGAAGCTTAGTGAATAATGGCCCTGGAGAAAAATTGAAGAAAGAGAGAGATAATGTTATAAGTGTGATTTATACCTTCTACCCTCTGATTGCCTAGTACGTTTTTCAGAACAATGACTACTTTATACAGAAGAAAATTTGGTGTTGAATTTGTGGTCGGTTGCAAATCAAAAAATGATTTTTTTATTCACAACAACTCAAATGAGGCTACATCTCATTATGAGACGTAGAGAATAATCCGTTAATTTAATACTTACTTAAAAACAATACGTTGGTTGTAAACATAACACTATGTTGGCGCCTCACCCGTTGTGAACATAATATATTCCATGTCCAATAGTTGGACCACCACCACCACTCGTTTCATGTTCCAATGGGAAGGATATTTTATAACTTCACGTTATCCCCCATAACGGGAAAGCGTCAATGGGGCCAACAGAAATAAATTTTAATAATTTTATTGATTCCGCTGTCCCAATTAGGAGTACACCGTTAATGGGGACAACATACATCACTACATAGTATAAAACATAGTCTTTCTCTGTCCCTATATCCTTTTGTATGCTTAAATCTTTAAAACTACGCAACGGATTTTGATGCGGTTTTTTTTAATAGATAGAGTGATTCAAGAGGAAGGTTTATATGTATAATACATGCATAATATAGCCGTGCGAAGCCGGGGCGGGTCGCTAGTAAAATATATTTTCATTGAGTTTCGCTGTCCCCATTGAATGGGCTCTGGATTCTGCTGTGTTGTGTATCAATAGCTTAGCTTTGTGCATTACACCAGCGCGAGCGACAGGAGCATTAAAGGTCTACTTACGTAAAAGTTTTGGTTTTTTTCATTTTCTAATTATCATAGAAATTAAGATACAAACATAAAAAAAACAAAAAATTGTGGCACGGTCATGGCAGTTATAAGTTTTATGCACTCAAAATATTTGCTCTAGTGTCATTATCCAGTAATAGTTTGTATGGAAAGAGTCCTCTTAAGTTTACTTGTGGAGGGTGACATTGGGGCATTGGGGGTGTATGAAAACAAGTTTAGTTTCGTTTTGGCCAGCCCAACAGCAGCCCACAAACAAGGAGATGAATAAAGGATGTGATATGAGCGCGCGCAGCCAGGCTTTCGGTCGGTGGAGCAACATCAAGTTGGAGCAAGCGGAGGACATTGTCCGACGAGACACGGTTGAGTGGTGCGCGCGCTCGGTTGCACCGATCTTTCACCTGCGCAATATTGACGCCTATAAAACCTTGTCATTCTTATAATGACACGGACTTTCATCTCAACACAAACGAAGAAAACTACTCAACTCGGCAAGGAACGTTAACGTTAAACTGACGCGCTTGGGTTCATACCCAATATCGAGGATGTCCAAATTAGGGTGCCTGGTAGTAGACTATTCTTATAATACGGTTTATTTATCTCGATTCAGAGTACTAATTAATTAAATCTGTTCCAGTTATTTGTTTGGGCGTTATGTGAAGGAGTGTTTTCTAAAGAAGAACAAAATGGATTTGTGCAACCGTTGGATTTCGGGGCTATATTCGACTCCGGAGATTCTGGTGAGTTTTATTTTGAAAATTGATTACAAAGTTGATGGAGAATGCAAAATAACTAATGCTTTTCTGCTTATTCTAATATTTTCAGGCATCGCCTCGCTGGCTTCAAATCCAATTGCAGCTGCAGTCCTTAAAGTAGATAAGAGCCAATATCCCCAATTATTCGATACTATCGTTAGTAGTTCTATCGATTCTTTACAAACTCGTGTTGCGCCGAGAGAAAATATATTTTCAGCAGAACATTTTGGATTTAATCCTATAGCGAGTCAAAGTTTTCACGTTCCTGCGCCTGCGAAATCGGCAAGATTAGTAGCGCAACCAAAGCAACAACAATACCAACATCTCGTACCCATAGGGCAACAATTAGCTCCCTTGAGATACGACATAAGGACGGTACACGATGCAGATTACAAAGTGTACAAGCCCGAGGAAAACGAACAAGGAGAAGAAATATTAGCCGCGTTGAAAAAAAATCCCACTGTCGCTTCGTATTTTAAACCCGCACAGACAAATGTCGAAGTTTCACATCCGCTTAAATATCGATCAGAAGATGTAAATAGCGACGAAAACATTGAGGTTCAGCAAAACTACAAGCCTAACAATGCTTACATTTCAGGAGCACCGCGTGTTCGTAGATACACTAGTGGGCGACAACGACAGAACTTAAAGAAACATCACAGCGAGGAGGAGGAAGAGGATGATCCCTACAGTTACAAACCTAAGGCGTTCAACTCTCCTCTGTACAGCGCTTACACGGAAGAAAAAGAACCGAACAAGGATTACGAATACCCTTACGGAGACTACGATTCAGGGTATGACCATAAGGCATACGAAAGAATAAAGGACTTATCAGAGAAACAAGCGGCAGAAATAAAACAGAATCCCGGAAATTGCAAAGAAGTTAAAAGAGATGGTATGACGTGTAATGTTTGCAAGGATCCGAAAACTGGTGGCAATTATGAATCGTGCTCATACGTAGCGGAACCAAAAAATAACAAATATGCCTACTCAAAAGAAAGGAAATTTGATAGCAATGACCAACCCAATGAATCTGAGGAAGAAAAGTCAGCTCAAAAGCCGGCTAAATACCAAAGCGAAGATAAAAAGGAAAATGATAAATACTCAAAATTAACTTCAGCAGAATCTGCGAAACCATACGATAGTTATAAGGACGGAAGCAAAGAGGATGATGATTCCAAAGAAAAGTATAAGGCTTACTACGTTCACTCGTCTAAACCGACCCCTAGTGAAGCCTTGCGAGCATCTGATGAAAGTAAAAATCCTGACGATGAAACAGAATCTGTAGTGCAACCATATAATTACAAGAAAGCTTTGCCAGGTTTTTACACTGACAATGAACCCAAAAAAGATGTGGAGCATGTACTCGCCGAATTCAAGAAAAAAGATAGATCTTCATGTAAAAGAGTACAAAAAAATGGAATGACCTGTTTTCAATGTATTGATAAATCAGGGCTGAAAAATGAGGAATGCATGTATGTTTCAGAATCCGCGCCTAAGCTTAGTCATTTAGCTTATCAAGAAGTAAAAGAATTCACTTCAAAACCCACGACTTTAGATAAGGAGATCGACGGTGCCGCGAGTCAAACTGTAACCACCAATGCTCCTTTACACAAATCAGCAGCTTATGTAGTTGATACTAACACATATGGTAAAAAATTAAAACGAAAGAAAGCTGTCCAAACCGCAGCGTCGAAGCCTGTAGCAGCAGTGGTTCCTGCAGTAAAACCTCTATCGGTACAGCCCATCAATGTGCTCAAAGTGAAAAGGAGCGTGGAGTCCGATGGAGAAAGGAATGCTGAGATTAAAGACGAAACAAATGTAGCAGCACCTGAAGAATTCGCCGGTGACAGTTCAAAGGGAGCTTTTTGGGCTGAAACTATGCCGCGTTACAGTGCAGCATTGGGAGTCACATTGCCTGAATACATGCTCTCAAGGTCAGAGCACGAGCTCTCTTTTGACGAAACTGTTGCGGGCGCGTAACAATAAAGTTCATTAGCCAATACAATCAGCATTTTTAGTAGAGCGTGTCCGTTCAAGCGCGAAAGATAAAGCTTAACTAATGGGGGCTGCTACAACTATTTGTTATGTAATTTAATAAGATTTCACAAACCTATTTACGTTATGGAAACCGTTCGCTCAGCATGCCTTCTTATGAATTGTTAAAATAGGTAAATTGCAATACTATGTACATTGAGGAATTGTATATTATTGACTGTCGCTATTTGTTAACTAGTTTTAAATATTACGATAAAATTAAATTTTATATTTTTTACTACGTCTTCTTATTGACTTTGTTGTAGTTGTAGTGTAAATGCATCAAGACATAGTTCATCATTTTTAATCGTTGGTTTGGCATGAGTATCCGGGGCGGTCACTGTTCTAGTTGTCAATAAATGTTTTAATGTTCCTATTTTTATTGGTAATTATCCAAGAAAGACGTCACTGAGAATCGTCTCGCACAAATTACAAACAACCAGTCTCGGAGGAAAGTAATTAAATTCAGTATTATAGTAGACATACATCTGACCAGTGTTGTTCGTTTATAAATAAGTTTGAAAGAGATTACGAGCCAATAATAAAGCCGGTATTAGCTCGCAACTGAATTGTGAACAAGGAAGCAACGAAGCCGGTTGTTCCTGTGATTTGCTAAAACTGTAAGTAAAACTAAGTACAATTAAATAGTTTGATACGTTAGTTTATAGCTTCGCTCTTTAGGTAGGTACTTGTAGGCACTTTTTCAAAACTTTTGTAAGTACGACGCTTTTGGCAGAAAATGCAAATAGGCCAAATGCAAATCCTTAGGCTAATTCAGTAATACATTTCCGATAGCCAAATCATAAAGTTACGCATACAAAGCGTTCTTCGAATACTGCAGTTATTTGTAGCAATGAGACTGAATAAAAAAACATGATTTCTTGTCTCGCTGCCAAGCGATTGAATAAAAAACGGGGTTATTCAATTGCGCAGTGATTTAGACCGCTTGCATTCTTATTTGTTGTTGTTGTTTTGTTAAATTGGTCAATTTCGAAAGCAGTGTGAAAATCCGTAGGTAAAGTGCAACTACCTTTATTTTGTTTTATTTGACTAAGGTAAATGCACCTATTATGAACGCGGACCCATTATGAACAGTTTTTGAAATTTCTGCCAAAAATAAGAAGCTAGTAAATTATTTTTTTCAAATAGCAACACTTATCGGTTGTGCCAACATTCTAGATTGAATGTCAATCATTTTTGACAGCCATCAGTCAGTTTGTTGTCGACCGTATCCAATTGTTATTTACGCGGTGTTTTTGTGCAACGATAATCAGATTTTCTTATTAGGATTGCGATGCAAGTAAGTATATTTATTGTCTTTTTATAGGATAGTTGTAACGTTGTTGTTAGAAATCCTATTGTTTATTGAATTATTAATATAAACAGGATATTTACACGTCATAACCTAGAACCTCTTCAAATTTTAAGCCTTTAAATTTGTCGATGTTCATAATTGGATTTTTTTTTAGGGTTGTACCCAAATATGGACAAAATGTCCATAATGCGCATTTGTTCAACATTTTTATTTTTGCATATAATACTTATATATACTTATTTACCTTTATATTAGTTTTAAAATCCGCAATTTATCATGACTCTGCCCAATTATGAACATTCAGTTCATAATTGGGTGTCCAAAACTGGTGCCATGCTTTTTCTGATATCAGTATTATTATTTTTTCACTATAGCTATGGCGTCTAGAAAAAATTATACAAAGGAACAGATGGCCAAAGCAATTGAGGAAGTGAGGAAAGGTGAAAAAGTTGCCACCGCCGCTACAAAATCACATTAAGGAATAAAATTACAGGTAGAAGTCCTATTGACCGAAACCCAGGCCCTGATACTGTTCTCACACTGCAAGAAGAAAGGAAGGTCCCACGGCCGCCATCTTGGAAAAAGGGATTTAAATGGTTTTTATGGTTTATCTGACAAACCATACGTCTCACAAAAAATATTACTTAACATTTTTTGTTGCAAATAAGATTATCTACAACTTTTGTTAAGTAACTTTTAGTCGTAAACCAAAAATAAAAAAGTTATAACAATAATTCATTACTCAGTTTCCTTAGCTCTTTTTACGGTCCCATCTGACTGAAAGCATGAAACTTGGCATGCAGGTAGCTTTTACATTGATAATAAGACATAGAAGTAGAAACAAGTCGTATGGCAATTGGTTCCCTACCTTTCCCCCCTTTTTGTGTGCCAATTTAGAGTTTTTTTGCATTTTTTATGAAAACGGTTAAAGCTATAACCAAATAGTCAATGAGCAATATGATCTTCATCAAATTCACTACAACATATTATACCTCAGAAGTATGTAGATCGGACTTATAGTTTAAAAGCTGTAAAGTGATTTTTACGCCCCATCGACCCTGTTTTGTATCAGCCTTACAGTTTTTTTATTTTATTATAAAAACAGTTAAAGCTATAACAAAACTGTTAATGACCGATATGTTCTTCATTAAATTGTCTACAATAATTGTCTTAAAAGTATGTTGATAGGACTTATAATTTTCAAAATATGCTTACTTTTCGTCTTCTGAAAATAAACACAAAAAGGTAAACATCGAAAAAGCGCATGTAATCATTTTTAGAAGTTTTTAGACCCTCCAAGAGTAGTCTTTACCTGAGTTTACATCCTTGAAAACCCTGGGCTACTCCCATGGTGCTACGAAATCAGTATACTTAACTCAATTTTAACTCAAGTAGTAACTCAAATTTAAATGTATCTTCGCTTATAACTTTTTGTTTTTTGATCTACGACTAAAAGTTACCTAACAAAAGTTGTAGATAATCAAATTTGCAACAAAAAATGTTAAGTAATATTTTTTGTGAGACCTATAGTTTGTCAGATAAACCATAAAAACCGTTTAAATCCCTTTTTCCAAGATGGCGGCCGTGGGACAAGAGCTACAATCCCTCAAACTGGGATTTAAGCTTAGACTAACCCCCTCTTGATATCTAAACAATAAAATTGCGTCCTCTGACAAATGCACGCTAAGCCCAAAAAAATGTAACATTTCAATGGACTATCTTCAGATTATTTATAATGGAAGATAATGTGATTGTCAATAACACTGTTATTATTATGTGAAAAAAAATTCGTTGGATTTTTATGACTAATAATATTATACTATTCTATAAATTGTATACCAGTTGTTTTATTAATCAACCGTGGATCTCAATACCGTTAAAAACCTTTAAAACATAAGCTTACAGCTGAAAAAATGTCCATATCTGGCTGACCATATTTGGATGATGTCCATAGTTAGGGGTTCATAATTAGATTTTCTTTGACCATAAATGGAGTTCAGATGAAAGTATCTTTTGTTACTTATATTTTATTACTGCTAGTTGTAGGCGTATTTAAAGCATTTAAAACTTATTACTTGAACGACCCTTCAGTTACTTTCAAATATATAATTGAAGATATATAATTAAATATACGAATTATAAAGCAAAAAAGAAAAATGAATCCTTAGACCGTCCATAATTGGTGCATTTACCTTACGCGTTGGGTTAATTATCGGATTTAATCATGATTTAATAAATGATTAATTACCTACCAATTAGGGTTTGCGTAGGGTCTAAGAAATAATATGTATTATGTATGTATTATATAAAATGTCGAATTCTATCCATATAAAAATATGCCAGTAACAAAATATTGATAGAGTGGTGCTTGCTTACTCATGCGTTATTCGGTTAAAAAGCTTAAACAAAAGCCTTAAACCTAAATTTACGGAAATAACATTTTATTTATTATAAATCTCGCATGGATCTCTCAAGTATGTCTCCAGAAAAATAGACAAAAACTTCTCAACCGCTTCGAGCCAAACTCGCTGAAGGTCGCAAAGGACTACCACAGGTGAAAAGAGATGATGAAGGCCTTTATTCAACAGAGGGACAATTCGGACTAAGTAAAAACAAACATTTTCTCCAGCAGAACTCTGAAACCCTAGGTAATGCCTCAAAATATGTTACGAGAACTAAACTAATAAACTTTACAGTAAACTAATTGAAGAATGAGTTCACGCGAACTCGAATTAGACGATGATGAGGAGTACGTAGATGTGCGATCACTTCCGTTGAAGCCGCCCCAGAAGCTGGTCCCGCCCGAGCGAGCCGTCCGCCGCCCCTGGCACCCCGTCATGTGGGACGACTCCATTACTGGGGGACAGCCCGTCGAAAACACGCAAGAGGAGGACGAAGTCAGTATTTCAACACTATCATAGGTCTTACTAGATCATAATAATATGTATGTAGTACCTCGTCTGCGCAAACACCAGAACATTGTGGGTTCAATTCTTGCATTATTCTGGTCCAAGAATGGAATAAATATTCATCCGATCTAGAAATATTTGTTAAATAAAAGAAATGTATTTGCAATGATGCGAGTTTAGTTGCTTAGTTTGGGGCTAGATGGAGCTGCGTGCGGTGGGAGTAATAGGTAATAACATTGATGTAATATTTAATTTTATCAAAACTTTTAATGTGAACTAGTTACTTGATTCATGGTCCGAATTCTCATGGTACGAATCCTGTTATTGTGGATGATTTACTTGCTACCGCGCGAACGATAACGTCTTCAACACAATTTCTCCCAAATAGCTACATAAACTGCTTTCAAACCCCCTATTTGTGCCACATCATGTGCAACACAAGAAAGTGAAATACATAAACATGCCTCCTAAAACTTTTTAAGGAATGTAAACAATATTGGTGCCAAACTAAGCTCTAACGCATAATAATATTATTGAAATAAATAAATAATATCGTGCGACATTGCACACAGCGCCACCTAGCCCCAAACTAAACAATTATGCTTGTGACAATGGATGGGATACTAATATACTTTTTTGAAGTTATAGTTTTTTTTTTAATGTATTTTATTTATATGTAATGAATTTATTTCTTGTGTTATGAAAAATTATAAGAGTGAAATTTTAAGATGCGCGCGCGTCTGTAACACAAGTCACATGTTGCAGCTGCGTAGCCCAAAAGTAAAACAGGTTGAAGCTGCGAGTGAAATTTTAAGATGCGCGCGCATCATTGTAACATGTTGAAGCTGCCCGCAAAATAAATATTAGACAGACGGACGGACAGACAGATAGACGTATAACTTTTCGAGGTATAACGTCTCACGTGCGTACATAAGTACACGCACCCATTTTTGTTTTATATAAATACATACTTATTACAGACAAACAAACAATCAAATCTTTCCTCTTTATAATATTATTATAGACAAGAAAAAAATACCTGTCATGGGGGTCTAATCTACCACGGCAGGATTAGTACCCTCAACCTTCTCGGACCTTTGCGTTGTCATCCTAATATGCTACTATAGTTATCTATACCAAATATGGAATAAAGTAGCTTTAAGACTTTGATCTCATATCCTTACTTTAATATATTTCATCCGTGCATCAACTTGAGAGCACGAATCTTGAGCGCTGAGTCCTGTAGGCGAAGGTGCAAAGGCGCTCATGATTCATGCTTATCAGAGGACAAGTATTAACTCGGTGGCTGTTTGTTACAGTCGACAGAGGTGTTGAAGGAATATCCGCACAAGCAACGCATCCGGAATCTCAAACGATTGATTAGAGACGGCAAGGTGAAGCCCACATCGGAGACACTCATATTCTTCCTGTGCAACAAGTTCGCAGTCTCCGACGAGAGGCAGTCTAAACTAGTAGCTAAGCAATAAGCAAGACAATTGTCGCTATTTGTTTATAAATACTTACTCTATATTCTCATGTTTCCAGTATTTATATTACTACTATTAAATATTTTATTTTTATAATTGGCATTTCGTATGGGTTTATGAATATACAAAACAATATTTCTATTAAAAATCTAGCCTTGTAACTTTAATTAATTTAGAAATTGCAGTACTTTTCGTATGAACATAAATCTCTAATTTACATAGAATCTATTATGTATAAAAATTATGCAGAAGGATATATAATTTATATATATATAACTCGATCGCGACAGTCTCCGGCATCCTGTCAACAATTGACCTCGGCCGACTACACATCTCACGGACATACTCGACTCGGTGGAACGACTTTTCGAACAAACGGAAGTCATTATAGGTACATATATTTTATATTCTCCATAAAAATTATCTACACACAAGACTTTTTAATATAAAACAAATCGAGTTTCTCAAGTTATAACTTACATTACGAACTTTCGGAGCGGTCGCGTGTCGCGAGGGCGGGCGGTAGGTCTCGCATCACACACGCATGAAGTCCAAGCGAGCCCCGCCGTCGCCCACCACGCGGGCGAATTTCTCCCGTTAAATAAATAAATCAACAGAACGAACGTAAAAGTCGAGTCACGGTCTGTATTGTAGCGCGGTCACGGACACTACGAGTTCACTGCGTACACGGTCCTATGCGAGGGCGTCGCGCTGCGCTAGGTGGCGGGCGGCGGCGCGGGCAACGGGGCGCTCGCGCCGCCCGCCACCGCTCCAGCACCCGGAGCGGCGCCCGCAGCCGCACCCGCGCCGCCCTCCTCGTCCTCCTCTTCCTCCGGGTCGAATTTCAGCATTAGCTGCTTAAACTGTAACAATAGACGATCACATGATGTGAGCTGTCCGTCAAACCAAACGAATAACTAGGTACACAACTAGATCAGATAAAATCTCACCTCTAAGTAAGTGTCGACGAGCCGCCGGCGTCCGGCGTCGTCGAGCTCCTCGTTCTGTTCCTGCTCCTGCAGCTGCGCTATCGTCGCCTTCGGCTCGAATATAGGCGCGTGTCGCCGCGACACCGCCTTCTCGTACACTTTCACGTTCTCCGAAGGCGAATACTGGTTTATTTTTCTAGAAAATGAGCACGAAGTTAGTTATAACATACATAAGCATTAATAAAAGGTCAAATCTATAAGTTGAATTCGAAAGTGTGGCTGCGCCAGGTACTCACGCGTCGGTAAATCCGTAGAGCTGTTTGAGGTGTTGTTTGAGCACAAGCAGCAGCAGACAGCCACGCGCTTGGCGCATGGCGTCGCGGAGCGCGCGCGTGTCAGGCGGCAGCCGTGTCACAAGCCCCTCCACCTCTTCGTCGTCTTCTTCCTCGTCTAACGGACCCTTCTCCGTCTCACTCGGAATTTGAATAAGACCCTAAAAAGAACCGAGCGCACAAATTATAACACAGCTAGTTGAGCTATTATACCCGCATAAGTCCAGATCGCGTCAAAATATCGCGATAGAAAGTAGTAATGTAATACAATAAATCTATGAGTAAAAAAAAGTTAGTTAAGGATGCTCACCTCTCGAAAAACCTGTAATAAATTCGAGCCCGACGTCGAAATGATGATATCAATGTGATGAATGATGAACAAGGGTTCATCTTGAACTTGATATGGAAAATATCCTAAATTATCTGCTAGGTACAACATTTGATCTAAAGGCGCCGTCTGAAATAGAAAATGAGTTTATTACTAGATTTTTATGCGGTTTGAAAGAGTATGGGTGTTATTGAAATTACAAAAACATAGACACTAACTCTTCAAAGTCTCAAAATGACAATGTACTGGCAAAGTGTGATGTGACTCAATCCAAGCCTCAGTTCTAGTGTTATGTGCTTATGTGCAGAGAACACTACTTAACATTAAGTACACTATCTACTTTTTAACTAAAAAAACTTCATATTAGAATGTTTGCTACTTACAGAGACATCATCAAACTGCTTAAGTAAGGACAAAACTAACGCTCGCCTTTGTGGCCTTGTGTTCCGTAGTAAAGAATACAAGAAACCGTTAAGGGCTGAAGGCAGCTCATCTTGGTCCTTTTTCCTGAAAATAAAATAAAATAACATTAAGCATATTTTCATCCAAACAGATTATCAGTCAAGTACCATGGTTTTTTAACTACAAGTTGTTTGTGTTTTTCATGCTTCACAAAATAAATATAAACATGAAAGTGATCTTATAGGGGTTTCTTTTTTTTTACTTTTTGAGGTACGGAACCCTAAAAATATGGTAAATATCCCGTTTTAAATAACTTTAGTACTAAGAATAAACCTTATTGGTACGAAGTACCTTATCGCGGGTTTGCGACGGGACCTATTCAAGAAAGAAAAGCATTTATTGAGTACAAACACACGACAAACACAAGAATGAAGAAATGAACATGACAATGAAAATTAATTACAAAACAAAAAAAAAAGTGGTAAAGAAAAAAAAAACAAAATATATGAGGAGTCGTGTGCTGACCCAAATGGGTCGACCTCAGCTAAAAAACTGCAGCCAAGCATGCTTAGCTGCAGCGCTGGTCTTCCGGCCAGACCCATCCAGCTAGAGCTAGCCATCTAGCTAGCCAGCTAGATTAAAATAGCGCCCCCTCCGCTCTTGACACCATAAATAAATCAGTTCAATCCAGTTTGAGCATTATGAAAAACTGTAAGATAAACTAATCTCTCCCTGTATCCCTATCCCTACTAATATTATAAATGCGAAAGTAAATTTTTCTGTCTGTCTGTCGACAGGAACTTCGTTCCAAGCGTGTGTCCCGCGACCCGCGCATTTTTTACCCGCGTAAACTTTTTTTTTTTTTATATTATAATAATAATAATAAATATTTCAGGACATATTACAACACATCGCCATCCAGCCCCAAGCTAAGCAACTTAATGCTTGTGTTATGGGTGCCAGATAACGGATAAACTACTTATATACTTTTTTTTTTTTTTGTAAATATATACATATTATACATATAGGACACCCAGAACCAGAAACAAGAATTTATGGTCAGCATAAATACTTGTTCCCGGCGGGAATCGAACCCGCAACCTTCTGCGTCGCAGTCGGGTGTTCGCCCGATGCGCCACAGAGGTCGTCTGGAACTGAAACTGGTCAGAAACTATCCTGAATATCAGGATAAAAGTATGTATTATGCCACGGCTCCAGCAGATGAAACTTTTATTTAGGAACATAACCAGTTTATTGGTTATTCAGTAGTTTTTGCATGCAGAAGTAACAAACATACTCACTACAAATTTTTGCATTTATTTTCATAGTTATGGTCACATACCTAAATCCTCTAATAACACCTTTCTTCGCGTTGCACTGTAAAATTTTCTGTAACTGGTAGGAAAGTTTGATCCCTAATTGCGCCTTCATATGTATAAAACCAGGGTATTTCTTATCAATATCTTGTAAATGTTTATCTGCCGTGTGCGATACTGTCACTTCTGTGTCTGTACTCATACATATTAAGTAGGGAACAATCTGAAATCAAACAAAGCAACGATATAATCGATCTTCTATATTTTCAGTATGTTGCTATTTGTGATTGTCTTTGTATTTTTTTTTATATATTTTTTTTATATGGTAGGTCAGCGTTTGACCATTATCACACCTTCCTGATGGTAGGTGACGATGCGGCCTAAGATGTAGCACGATTTCCTAGAAGATACCTATTCACTTGCAACTTGAAGACCCCCAAATTGTGCACGTCAGGAAAGACGATTTCATTCCCTTGAAGTACGAATAAGGAATTTCCTTCATTACATAGTATAAAATAAAGTCACTTTTCGCCGTCCCTATATCCCTATGTCCCTTTGTATACTTAGATCTTTAAAACTACGCAACGGAATTTGATGCGGTTTTTTTTAATAGATAGAGTGATTCATGAGGAAGGTTTTTAGGTATAATACATGCATAATATAGCCGTGCGAAGCCGGAGCGGGTCGCTAGTATAAAATGAAATAAATAATGCTTGCTGAGAAAATACCCTATACCCTATATACTCTATGATTTTTTTTTTAAATGTTTTGTGTGTTGTACAAATAAAGTGTTTATCTATCTATCTACCCTTTAAAAATGCTTTTACAGAAGTATTTGCGAACTTTATAGACCACTAAAACTTTATGCCGAAATAACAGTTCAAGTTAGGTAATGCAAAAAAAAGTGATTGATATTTAACAATATCTAGGGGCAAAGAAGACTGTAATTACCTGTACTGGATGGACCAAACCCTGTGCCAAGACAAGTTGCACCACTTTCATAGCACTCGACCTGACAACCGTACTGGTATGAAGAAACGAGTCGAGGATCTCCTTCAGGTACAATTGGATAACCGTTGAAGCCATACCGGAGGATACGTCACCCATTTCTTTGAGATTCTCGTGTTTTGATCGTTTGGACCCTGAAAATTTTTATAGGAGTATGTAAAAACATTAAAAATCATGTCAAGATTAGGGCTACTGCTAATTTACCCCCGACGCAAAAACGACGGGGTGTTATAAGTTTGTTTTGACTTGAATTTACACTGCGGGAATCGTACCTGCACCACCTACTGGTCAACGGTGAGTCATAAGCAATCAAACAAGGTAAATAAAGTCATATTAGTATATAAAACTAAAATCCTTACATTCCTTATCCTGCCTAATCATTCTTTGCTCCTCTTCTTGTAAGTACATTTCTATATTTCTAAGAACGTCAGCCTTCATGTCAATAGGCGCCAGATCTGACGTCAGAAGCTGATGGTAGAACTCCTTCAGTTCAGGCCGCAACATGAACTCGTAATGCCTCACGCACACGGATCCGAGTCCTTTCAACGTGTGAGATACGAAATCTTCATCCTCGAGGCCCACAAAGAACATTAGCGTATTGTACACTTGTTCTTTTATATCACTCTACAAAAGAAATGTAAGGGTTAATTGATGACTTTTGAGAGAGAGATGTTCCTTGTTGTTTGTTCTTTTATTACACATACACACTGTCGTACTGTATACAGGGTTATTGGAAATTAATTGACACGGCGTTAAGGGCTTCTTCTGTGCACCTTAACAAACAACTTTTGTTCTACGACTTTTGTCGAAACTTAATACATATCCCAAAAAAAAATATTTAAGTGTTTCTCGTACTGTCTGGTAATTTTCTATGTCTATGTGGCAAGTGCGCGCGCGCGATCAGCACGGGGCGCACTGCGTGCGACCCGATCGGGTTGTACCATACCTACTATGGTTGATTCTGTGACGTAGACGTAGAGTTGAGTATTATTTGAACTGTTGGATTTAATATTTTATTTTTGTATGGAATATTTTTATAATGAATTTCCAAAAGTCGTAGAACAAAAGTTGATCGTTAAGGTGCACAGAAGAAGCCCTTAACGCCGTGTCAATTCATTTCCAATAACCCTGTATATATAGAATTCTCGTGTCGCGGTGTTAGTAACCAAACTCTTCCGAAACGACTGAATTTTTTTGTGTATATTTGTTGGGTCTGAGAATCGATCAACACATTTGTATATGGCAAAACGTTTGCCGGGACAGCTAGTATTATCCTACTAATATTATAAATGTAAAAGTTTGTGTGTGTGTATATATGTATGTTTGTTACTCCTTCACGCGAAAACATCTGGACCGATTGCAATGAAACTCGGTATATGGAGACCTGGATTAACACATAGGCTACTTTCTATCCCGATATTCCCATGGCATCAGGAGTTACGCGGGTGACACCGCGGAGCGCTGCTAGTAATAAATATTAGAACTTACCGGAAGCCCTTCTATCACTTTAGCGTCGGTGAAGTCAAAGTGGCGCAACAAAAGTCCCACGATGAAAAGAGCCCGACGAAAATGCGGCCGCGAATGTGATGATCGCGTCACTTCTGGGTTCCGTTGCCAACTATTTTTCCAGTACAGAAGTACATCTGGAAATGGGTCACAGCATTAAATAGCGAAAAATCAAACCTAGTCTAAAATGGTCCCAGACAAGTCTATAGTATAACCAACCACATCAAGATGTCGCGAGGCTACTCAACTTATTTACAATGATCAAGTTACCCATAGTCGTGGTATACTTACTATGATACTTTTGGAAGACATCCCTAATTAGCTTATAGTTGTGCGTGAGAGTATTAACGATAGCCGCTAGACAAGCTATACACGAAGCTATGACGAGCTGCCCGCGCTGCAGGATCAGCTTGACAGCGTCTTCCTCTAACTGAGCGAGGAATACTTCACTGGGGTGCTCCATTAGAGGCACCACCAGTTCAAGGGTAGAGGCGACCGTTGACATTATCTGTTGTTCGTATTGGTTCTGAAAATGACACAGGTTTATATTATTAAGTTCTAGGAAGTAATAATAACAATAATAAAACCGGCCAAGTGCGAGTCGGACTCGAGCACGAAGGGTACCTGCTGTACCGTAATATTCCGTTTTAGTATTTGTAGTAGTAGTGGTAATAGCAAAAAACCCTAAAAATATTGTATGTTAGACGAGGCTGTGTGGATTAAAAGTTTGTTGCCTGTCTTTCTGGAAGTAGGTATAATTTAAAAGTCTTTTGCCTGCTCTTTTGGGAGTTAACAAAAAAAAGAATGCCTAAAAAATAGTGAACATGAAAATAAAATTATTAAAAACATACTAAAAAAATGCTTAATTTTTTCTGTTTTTAATATTTGTTGTTATAGCGGCAATACATTATCTGTGAAAATTTCAACTGTCTAGCTATCATGGTTCATGAGATACAGCCTGGTGACATACAGACGGAGACGGACAGCGAAGTCTTAGTAATAGGGTCCCGTTTTTACCCTTTGGGTACGGAACCCTAAAAACCAAGTGTAACATTACACAAACGCACACGTGTGAGACATAAAATGTATGTGGCGTGATTCCCAGTTCTATGAAAAATGTATGGGGTTCGAGGTGCCCATATTGGCGTGGTTACGTGGATCTAAATGTAGTTTTAGTTCAACAGTTTGCAACTTACCTGACACTTTAAACTCAGGTACGGTTGCAGAGTTAGCGCGTGATTCACTAGCAATTGAGGCCTAATTTTTGCAAACAAATGCAGCGTTGAAAGACACGCTAAAATGCGCTGAGATGAGACAGTCCCTGCAATTATTTTTTATCAATTAAATTCACTGTAGCTGTAATGTTGGATTTCAAAGTGTTAAATGTATGTCTTAAACATACCTTCTGTACTGTTCTCTTCTAACTGAAGCAAATTTTCAATAAGGCAGTCGACGATTTGTTGACAAGCAACTAGAAGCGATTTAGGCGGCTGATATATTATTTTTGTTGAGTCGTCCTTGTCTTCTTTCGGTTTGAACAACTGGAGAAACATATTTTTTTAAAAATAAATATTGCAGGACATTCCACACATCGCCATCTAGCCCCAAGCTAAGTAACTAGACTTGTGTTATGGGTGCTATACAACGGATAATATACTACTTATTTATATACGTTTCTTTTGTAAATATATGCTTATAATAAATAGAAACAACCAGAGTACAGACAAATATCTAAGCAAATACTTGTCTGAGGCGGGAATCGAACCCCACCCTGTGTTTGTCAGTCCGGCATGGTGACCATTGTGCCAACTGGGTCGTCAAAATAGTAAGTATTTTAAGGACAGATAATATTTAGTAAAGTTAAACTTACACTCATGAGTAGTTGCTGAAACCACTCGAGACCCATGTCCCTCGAGGATATGACGACGTCGGTGATGTTGAGCACCTTCCTGGTGAGCGGGTCGGCGGCGGCTGCCGTCATATCGAGCGCGCCCGGCCGCGGCTTCGACGCACACGGACTAAACCACATGTTTTGAAACACTTCCATAACTAGTTTCCGTATACCTTCCTCGTCATTCACTCGTCGTATCATTTTCACACAAATCTCGGGAATTTTAGGGAACTCAGGACATTCTATACATATATCTTTCAATATTTTTATCACACGTTTTCGGACCGATACACCCGTATCCTGAAACAAAAATGTGGCAATGAGTATAATAGAAAAGACACAAAACTCACTGATGGTAGTTAGGCGGCGTTCTTACCAATATTCTATTGGAGAGCATTCCATAATACTTGTCTATAAGATCGGGTCGACTGAGTACGAACTTGCCGACGAGGTCGACAGCGGCCTCGCGCACGGCCGTCGACTGGTCAAGAAAGGATCGATTGACGCCGATCTGCATGTCGGGACGCGCGAGCACCGCCGGATCCGCCTCGACGATCATTGCGAGGCACTTCATCGCCTTCGTCCGGATGGCGATCGTGTTCTCGCAAAGGATGACGAGGATCTTTCTCAGGTACTTGTCGAAGCTCTGTGAGAAGGAGCGTTTCGAAGCGAGGTACTGCGCGATGAGCTCTGCGCCGCCGTAGTCGATGTACGACTGCATCACCTGTACCTGCGTGCCGCCCTGGTACCGAAACGGTCGGATCCGCTCGAGGAAGAAGTGCTTCCGTCGTTCGATGGTCTTGAACCTCTCGGCGGACATGACGGCGGTGGTGGCGGCGAGTTTTTTCTCCTTCACCTCCTTGAGGTCGGCGTCGCTGTCGTCGTCCTGGTCGCTCTCCTCTTCGGTCGACTCGCCCTTGTACCGCTTCTTCGACTTCTTCGGTCGCTTCGTGGGAGACGTTGCCTTTGGCTGAACTACCATATCCCTATACCACTGGGTGATGTAGAAGTGTCGCGAGCAGTTCCACGCTTGGTCTTTCTGCCCGTTAATCGCGAGGTAATCGAGTAACACTCGCTGAAGGAATTCCGTTCGCTCTTCGTCCTCATCCAGGCCAGACGTCGTATTCTGTAAAAGTGGTTAAAATTGAAAACTTGACTTTTAATCTACTACCTGGGACAAACTTTTTTTAAACTTCGGAGATATTATTTTACCTGACCAGCGGTGCCATCCTTTTCCTCCTCGGCGCGGATATCCCGTACGACAGCGTCCATAGTACTGAGCTTAGCCCGCGACTGCACAGTGTCACGTCGTAACCGCGCCGCTACCAACCCTAGATACTCCAGCGACGCCACGCGAACCGACATCTCCATAGATTTGTCAGACATGTATTTTACCTAAAAACACATCTATTTGTACGATCACCGAGAATTATAAAGGGTTTTAGAAAGATATAATACTTACCAACATAGTACCAAGTAGACTAAGCAGCAACTCAGTGGCGGGCCACTCGGGTTTATTTACAGTGGTGAGTAGATCATGTACGAAATTTTCGAACAGGGGTCGGAAATCAACCTCCTCGGTTCGACTCCGGCACTTGTTCAGGAATGACGTCAGGAATGTTCCACCAACGCTTATCGCCGCTTCGTACTTGGATACTAAAAGAAGATCTTTATCTACAGGCTGTGAAAATAAAACGGAATTTAGTCAATAAGAAATATAGAAACTTTTAGATAAGTTGATCCAAGAATAGACTTACTTTTTTACTATCAGAGGACTCGGCATGATCTTTCTTATCTTTATCTTGAGATTTGCAGAGTGCATCAGGCAATGTTACAACACATTGCACCAACTGCAACACGAGGGCAGTCAACATCTGTATGTGTTGGTCGGAGCTGAGCTGGAACGAGCGCAGGTTATGTTTCGAGCTCGGGATCCGCGCTATCGATGCCAGGATATCTTCGAGAAGGAGCCGCCGATGTTGCTCGTATTTTGTGAATATCTACAATTAAATTAGGATACAATAATTCAACCACCCTATACACATTGTGGAATAGAACTTTGTTTACGTGGTATATGTACTGACCGTAGTGACGAGCTTGAGCGCGGCGAGTTGTAGATCGCTGACGTTCTCTACGAAGAAGGGTGAGACGCCCACAGTGGAGGCGTGTAGCACCGTCGTGTCTGTGAGGTGGTGTGCCCCTAGCAGCTCGCCAAGCAACGTGACACATTCGTGCGCCGCCGTGTACAGCTCGCGCACGCCGCGCCCGCCGGCGCCGCCGCCGGTACGCCGTCCGCCGCCTCCACTCGCGGTCGCCCCTCCTCTTCGTCTTCGACCGTCGACTAAAACATACAAACATGTTACTGAGCATAAATTAATATTTGACTATCATCAGTTAATGGTCCAGTTGTAGGAGGAGAGTGTGGTTCTATTTTTTTACATAAAGACTAGCTTTTGCCCGCAATTTCGTCCACGTAGGACCAAGGAATCACATTGTCCCATACAAACTTTCACCCCCTAAGGGTAGAATTTCGAAGAATCCTTTCTTATCGAAGGTCTACGTCATACATAGAACACACCCTCCAAGTTTCAGGTCTCTACGATCAGCGGTTTAGGCTGTAGGCGGTTGATCCTTCAGTCAGTCAGTCAGGACAAAGCATTTTATATGTATAGATTAAGTTTCAAAGCAGTATTTATATTACTCTATATTAGATTAGATATAGTTTATTTTTGTAGTACTTACCTTTCTTCTTAGAAGTAGTTTGAATGCTGTAAACTGGGTCATAGGCACAGTATATCGTGTTATTGAGTTGAAATTTTATGAACATAATAATTCTGTCTATGACGTCTTCTAGAAATATGCGCTTCGGCATACTAGGAGAGGTCATAACGTAGAGGGCAGTGAGACTAGCGTCCGAAGCGCACATCACTCTTTCTAAAGCTGATTCTATCCATATTTGTCGCATTTCTTCGCTATCCTCCTGTGAAAAGGGAAACATATATTAGTAAAAAGTAATCTTACTAATTTAAATTGCATTATTACTTTTGTAATACATACAGGATCGCCTAATAAGGACATTTTTTCAGCAGCTCTAATATTTTTCTCCAATATACTTAACAATCGAACTAATCTGTCCGAGGGTATAGCTTCCATAGCACCAAGATTTTTTAACTTAGCTGCCTCTGAACATAATTCTTGTAGCTGATATCGTGGTAATAACAGCTCTTCGGGAATGTCTGTTCCTTCTGCAAAATAAACACGTAAGAGATATTTAACACTACAATATAGGATATTAGTTTGTTTTCCTTGCACCTAGATGAAACCACAAAAAAAATATATGTACCAGCTCTTTGTAGAATAATACATGTGCTGCCCTCTATTGTCAGGTATATTAAAAACATCGCGCTCTTGTTTCATTTCAAACCATACCACAGCCTTTATATGAAATCGATCCAATCAAATTTTAAGAAGAACCTAGTTTATAATAATAATAATAAATATTGCAGGACACTCCACACATCGCCATCTAGCCCCAAGCTAAGTAACTAGACTTGTGTTATGGGTGCTAGACAACGGATATACTACTTATATACTTTTCTTTTGTAAATATATACTTATAATACATAGAAACAACCAGACCACAGACAAATATCTAAGCATAAATACTTGTCTGTGGCGGGAATCGAACCCGCAACCCTGTGTTTGGCAGTCCGGCATGGTGACCATTGTGCCAACTGGGTCGTCAAGTCAATCAGTTTAGAAGATATGCAAGAAGAGACGAACATACATACCCATATACATACATAAATACAGGCCAAAAACATAACCCTCCCTTTTGGCTTCACCATTCAAGTAGCTATTTGTTCATGTCTTACCCATTTCATCTGTTATCAAGACATCATCATCAATAGTTTCAAATACTGATTCAATCAACTTGTTGAAGCGTTGATAAGTATTTGTTTCCATTAACTCATCCACAGACAACATTTCAAGTACAGGTACTAATCTCCTTTCAACTTTCCGTAGTTTTGGCCGCACTGTAAGTAAAAATAGTGTAAAAACAAACAATACAAGTTAGAAAAACAAGGTTTGATGTTAGTTTTTTTAAGGAAAATCAAGTGTTACCTATAGCATGTTCTGCCTCCTCTTTCTTACTGGCTTCTTCATGCTTGCGTTTAACTGCTTCCCAGTTCTTCTCTCTAGCTAAGTCTATTGCCTCCTTTTCTTTATCTACAGCTGGTGTACTAACACTAGATTTTGATTTAAGTGGTGTATTGTCATCAGAATCTGACTCTAATGCACTGCTCTTTCTAGACCTATCATCATGGGAGAATTCATGTTTTTTCAATATCCCTTCCTATAAGAAAAAAATAAAATAAATTATAATAAGAAGAATGAAATAATATATGTTAATGTATGTATGTTAAACTTACTGATAATCTTCCGAGTTTGACAACAGGGTATCTAACATTCATATTAATGGATTTAGGATCTAGTTTATCCGGTACAGGCGCATATGGCGCACCCATTGAAGGTTGAGGCACTTGGGGTTCTTGCCGTAACGGCGACGGTGCCACACTGGCCTGGGCCGGCGACTGTCCCGTCATTACATTACCATCTACACAATAAATTAATTAAGTCATTATTAAAATTCATTATTTACAAACATGCTACATATAAAAATATGCTGTATACCTTGCGCAAAAGATTTCTCCTGTGTCTGCATCATAAGTCCTTGTGGTTCCTGTTGATTACTCGGTGACATAGACAATGGATCCTTTTCTTCCAAATTGGTACCAAAGTTTCCACTATCTTGAACTAAACTATTGTAAAAACCACCATTCTGAGGGTTCGATGAAGTATTTGAGAGAGGGCTTGTGTATACATTAGAGGAGTTTGCACTGTTCCAAACTGGAGATATATTATTTTGGGCAGTTATACTGATTTGAGTGCCGGGTCTGGCTTGTGAAGGTGGGGAGCCCATGTTGACGTGAGGTGAGGACTGACATGGTGGTGCCAGCAGTTGCTGGTTTGGAATAGATGATGAATGTACTGCTGCACCAATTGGCGAGGGACTTGATGGGACTGTGCTCTGTGGAGTGTAACTATAAGATGACGAAGGTGACATTCCATTAAACTTGGACGTATTTAAATGGTTCCCCCAGTGATTTCTTTGCTGCTGATCAAATACATTGGGGTTAACATTCAATATAGCCTTTAATAGCTCAGGTGTAGCTTGCTGTGGAGCGGGACTTATAGCATTGGTTATAGTTTCTTCCTTTAAATCTCTGTAAATAAAAAGATCTATCTAATGATTCTTAGCTTAAAAAACAAGTACACAAACAGATTACAATTTATGAATAATATTTATATTATAGCAACTATATAAAATGATATTATAAACAATAATTTATTGATATGAGTATGCATTCTTTTCTATATTTTGTCATTTAATCTTATGTATTAAAAAAATATTCTGTGAATGTAATACAAGACTCACATGTGTTGCACAGATGTTTGCATAAGTGATTGGAGCAAGAGAGTCACTAGGTTCTCGTCACGAGTAGCAAGAAGTATAGCAGCTTCTTCCGCAACCCGAGGATGGAACAGTTGTGATTTATTATTCAATGTTGATGGTAATGGGGTTGGAAGAGGTAACACTGGTAACACTAAAAAGGAAACAAGACATTTGTTACAATAATTTATAAATCAATAGAGTGCCATGAACAAAGTTGTGTTAGCTACATCATTTATATCTCGAGAATAGCGGGACAGACTGCAATAAAACGTATGTAGGTAGATACGTTGATTAACATTAGCCTTAACAACACCTTATCAGTGGTCTTTTTTTATTCTTATATTCCCATGGGATTGGGACTTACGCGGGTAAAACCGCGGGGCGCAGCTAGTCATACATAAAAATATATTAAAGTCTTATGTTTTGGTGTCAGATTTCTGTAGTTGTTTAATATTTTAACATTTCTTCCAACTTCTTACAACATTTCAACAATTTTTCTTCAAATAATAAATAAAGCTAACACTCTTTAGACATAAAACTTTACACAAAGTGATACATTGATTTTGAAGCTTTGATCCTACTTTCTAACCTAATATTATAAATGTGAAATTGTGTGGAGGGTTTCATGTTTGTTACTCTTTCAAGTAAAAGTTTTTTTATTGATTGCAATGAAACTGGGTTTGATAGCTGACAGCTAGAGACCTGAATTAACATATAGGCTATGTTTTTTCTCAATATTCCCACAGGATCTGTACGGTCGGCAGCATAATTGCAGACACATGGTATAGTAGTTCTAAAATGACTATTATTGGAATGTCTACATTCCAATAATTTTTTTTTTACAAATTCATGAATTAAAAGACTTTAAACTTCAACTAAAGCAGATGCCTAGAATCTTGATTGTGTTGAAAACATTCTTATAACAGCCGTTTTGGAGCTACAGTGGGTCTGCTTATACAGCCAACCATACATATGAGAGTAAAACATGATGCCATTTACAGATTACAGATGGAAAATTTTTTTTTATTACAATTTATTTTCTAGTCAAACCGGATCCATATGGTAAAACGATGATACCATTTATGAACGGAAAATATTATAACACCTGTAATTTTTTCCTGTTCAATTTTTTTTATAACCTCTTCTGATATGAGAACAAATTGGTCAGTATCATAATATAATGGTGTGAAGGCACATGGACCAAGAATAGTATGATCTGTGTCTTATAGTGAAGAGAATGAAGACTCGCATGAAGAGTTAGAAAGAGATGTCTGAAGATTTGTTTATGGTGTCAACAGTGACACTAATCTACTAATGTTATAAATATGAAAGCTGGCAAACACTACCGACTCAATTGCGATGAAAGGTAGTATGCAGATACCTGGAGAGGAGAAGATTGAGAATAACAAAACAGAATGAATTCGATGAAGGAGACTGTACTGTGTAGTGGGAAGTAGGGTTTTAGAAGCTCATAATTGGTTTAGGTACTGTTTCTTCTTGTATAAAGAGTTTTAAGCGGGAAATAAAAACATAGTATGTACACACTGTACTGTGTAGTGGGAAGTAGGGTTTTAGAAGCTCATAATTGGTTTAGGTACTGTTTCTTCTTGTATAAAGAGTTTTAAGCGGGAAATAAAAACATAGTATTGTACACAGCTAGATATTACAAAGTTTATGTAAACAGTTCTTCAATTATTGAAATAACAGTTTCAAAGAATATTTTTTCTTGTTTGTATCTGTTGTCTACATTTAGCTGATTGTTTGGCTGTTCCATTGCCTGTTTTTGTCATATTTGTTACCAGATACATCCATTTATTTATCCCTCAGCTGTCAAGGAAGTGAGGGTATACTGTTCTTACTCTATCTTGCAAAGCTAACAGTAACTATTGAAAAAGTATTTCATGAGCAAATTTCACGAGAAAACCCAGACATTCCATAAAACAATCAAAGAAAACTTATTAGGCATATAGTTGATGAGATTTAATTTTATTAATTTAGAGTACTTACGATCTGTGAGGCTGGCTACTCCCGCTAATGTTGTAATTGGGACACTTGGTATGTCCCTCTCATTCATTTTGATCAAATTAATTTATTTCTTCGTGAACAGTTCTACTTTCCTACAAGAAAAAAGAAAGTATTTTCCTGCTTGCTTTACTATGAAATGTACCATAGTCTGTTGACGTATGTCTTCAATTTCATTGCTTTTATCACACGTAACACTTTGCACTAACATTGATCACATTCACAACCGAAAAGATTTACATCGAAATTCGATAATTTCTATCGAAAATGTACAATACAGTGTTGTGTAAATGGGGCAGCCGTCAATTTGATGCTTTGTTGTGCGTTGTGCATCAAAACGAAGGTCAGCGCCTCTGCGCGACACTCCCATTACAAAGTAATGTTATTTTTTGGTTCCATCGCCATTGATCGATTTTTTGCAATAGACAACCACTAATACTCACTGAAACATTGTTATTTTATTTTTATCCAGGACAAAATAATCCGAATTTCAACATTTAGCTCAAAGAATCAAAGTGTTGCCAAATGAAGGAAATTTTCACCACATGACGCCATTATTATTATTTTTTTTACCACAGACTAAACAAATCAGCATTCAGCAGAGTGAATGACTCAAAAATCGAGTGAAATAAAGTTCACCTCGTGTCAACTTGCCGTGTGTGAGAGATTCTTTATTTTATCTTTGAACTAACGATTGTTTTTAGCGGAAGACATTTTCGTGGTCTCATTAATCTAACTCCAAGACGAGGTTTCGTTAAAGTTAGTTACGGCTTACCGTGACAAGAAGATGGCTATAATAATGAGGGAGGTGTATGGGCAAAATAAGTTTTTGCCCTCCTCTTTATGAAAAAAAAACTATATAAACGGTCACTGTCAGATTGCTGTCACTGTTAAAATTTAAATTGTTGTCACTGTCAATTTGGAATGCCAGAATTTTCAGCAACTTTTTCATTCAATTTTCAGTTTCAGTCAGGTTCAGTTTCATTTTCATTTCTTTCCTCAAAAAAGAGAGGTAACCTACTTCCCTACATTATTCATTAGTTAAAATTATATTTTCTGGGAGAAAGTTAGTTCCAATATGAAGTTTCGGCCGAGTATGGATATTGCTTCGTACGTCAAATACGTCGGAGTGCCGATATCGGTTGGCGTTGCGATGTGCGGGCTTTATAAATGTTTATCAAGAAAAGCAAAGCGCAGAGCCGCTTTGGAAGGAAAGGTACAAAAAACTAATTTTTAATTAGCAATTTCATGTAGAGAAGTTCTCCAATTCTGTAAGAAAGTTCGGATTTTTTGTGCTTCTATAAAACATACTAGAATATTTTGTTGCTTTGTTATTCCCAGGTAGTGGTGATAACTGGTGCAAGTTCAGGTCTAGGTGAGGCTCTAGCTCATGCTTTCTATAATGAGGGTAGCCGGGTTGTCCTGGCTGCTAGGAGAGTTGAAGAACTGGAGCGAGTAAAACAGAATCTTGTTTCCAAAAGATTGGTGGGTAAATAATTTTAATATTAAAAAAAGAAAAAAACATAAGTTTTAAAAATAATTGTACTAGGTATATGCGTTATCATTAAAATTATAAAAGCGTGTTAATATTTAGAGAAACATCTAGAATGTAACTTGTTGACCTTGTTTTAATGTTATTATTGCCTAATATACAATGGTCAAACCTGTTTTAATTATTAAGTTACAATTCATTTTCTGTAAGTTTAGGCACTTTTTCTTTTAGAAAAGTAATATCGGAGAAGCTGCTTTATTGTTTTATGCATTAATTTACTTGAGCAGGTAGTTTCAAAATTCAACATCTGATTAAATATAATAGATATCAAACAAAAACTGGTTATGGCTTCATCAAAATAGTTTGTAAACAGTATTAATTTCTGAGTATTATGATCTATACTTCTTTACTAATATTATAAAGAAGAAAGATTTTTTTTGTTTGTAACAAATAGGTCCTTAAACGACTGGACCGATTTTGATGAAACTTGGTATGAGGATACATTAATTCATTGGGAATAACATAGGCTACTTTTTAACCCGATATTCCCACTGGATCAGGAGTTACGGGGACGAAACCAGAGATCACTGCTTGTACTAAATAAGTTTCACATTCATCATCATCTTCCTGCCCTTATCCCAATTTATTTGGGGTTGGCGCAGAATGTATTGAACAGAATTATTGTAATTACAAATTATTTAAATCACTTTGAAATATTTCAGGAAAAACCCACTCTAGAACCGATTGTCATCAAATTAGATCTAGGAGATACTGATCACATTGCTGACTTTGTCAAACAAGTACACGAGAAATGTGGCAAAGTAGATATACTCATTAACAATGGTGGTGTATCATTCCGTGGTTCTATATTGGACACTGGTATTGATGTAGATCAAAGGATAATGGGTATTAACTACTTTGGATCTGTTGCCTTAACCAAAGGTTAGTTTATAGTTGTAGCATATTAGGGGCTGTCCATTAATCACGTAAAGCTCGAAAGGTGGGTGGGAGGATCTATAAAAAAATCACGAAATATCACAAGGAGGGAGGGGGAGGTGTAGTACCTAATATATCACGTGTATTTTTCGGCACTATTAAATGCGCGATAACCGAAAAGCGGCGAATTTTTATTATACCTGTATTTTATAAGTATTAAAAAAAAAAAAAATTGTAGTGTAGGTAGGTAGGTACTAAAAAATACACGTGATATTTATTGGTACTCTTGAACCTTGCCCTGTATCACCAAGGGGGAGGGAGGGGGGTTAAAAATGCCAAAAAACATCACAAGATTAATGGACGGCCCCTTACTTAAAAATTTTATAACAAGTTATTTGACCTGCTGATGAATATATAAAAAAAATAAGTTGTATTTGCCCCAATTGTAATGTTTTACATTTATAAAAAAAAAAAACTTATCTTTGTCCAATCAGCTCTGCCTAGCTAGCATGGCTGTTCGTGATATGATATGATAAAAGATAACGTATTATATCCACACCTAAAGATTTATCGATTTCGCGAGTATGACAAATGGAGCGATATGATATGTTAAAATAATATCACGCATTAGGAGATGATAAATACGTCACATCCACTTGATATGAATTTCAATGCTGCCAATTTAATAACGTTAACCATTCATTCTTTTCTTCTTTTTTTGCAACTTTTAACGCAATCTGTGACTGAATTTGACACATCTTTGTTGACAGAACGATCAAACAAGATTTTCTTCAATGTTTAAATTTTGAAATCGTGCTATCATCGTGTTTGAGTGTTGGCGTTTTCGTGTAAATCGCGTTTTGGAACGCGAGAGCAACATGGCGCGCTGATTTTTATTTTAGCAAAACTTTGTAGGTAATAATCGAGTTAAATTTAATTTAATTTCGTGACAGTGCGAAAATAGTAACTCGACACTAGATATACTGCACACTTAATTATCTTAATATATATAAATCTCGTGTCACAATGTTTGTCCTCAATGGACTCCTAAACCACTTAACCGATTATAATAAAATTCGCACACCATATTGTGCAGTTCGATCCAACTTGAGAGATAGGATAGCTTACATCCCGATATTCCCACGGGATCGGGAGTTACGCGGGTGAAACAGCGTAGGGCAGCTAGTTATAATATAAAAAAAAACGAATGGAATAGAATCTTTTTAGTTTAGTTATACCTACAAGTAGGTAGGTACATTTTCTGTATTTATTAAGAACATTTACACAAAAATCATTATAATATTTCTTACATTCTAGTCTAATAATGGATTTAAGTTAATATTGGTTACGCTAAATAATCTTGATAAATTTATCACACACTCCAAACGTTGTCGATAAAATAACGCGCCATAATGTCAAAAATCGATACTTTTCACGTTTTTTATCGACAATTAGTCGGTCATGCTCGACCTTTCGATAAATAAGAGACTGTCGTGCTCGCTCTTTTGTCTATCTTATCATACCGTAACACGTGACGTCACACACACGGGCCATGCTCGCCGTTTCGATAAAAATTCAACATGGCGGCTTTATATAGCATATTTTGACAGTTTTTGTCGATAAATCGCTATATCGTGCTGCTCATGCTAGCTAGGCTGTGACCAAACTATTGACCCCATATTACCGATTTCCTAAATCTTGCTCTACTAGAGTATTATTATAGCCAGGTGGGGTTACAGAGGTTGTTGATCTCTGTGGTGCAAAACTTTCATATGACAGTTTCTTAATTTCTGTATAAATCTTACTAGTGGGGCAAACAAGGGCTATATCATGGTTTCACATGCGTAATCCCTGTCCCCATGAAATTATCTGACAATAATAGACTCTATTTTATTCTCAGGGTTCAAGAAATCCTAATATTAAATGTTATCAAAATCAATTCAGTAGTTCAAAACTAACAAACAATTAAAATAACTTGTTTTATTTATATTTTCAGCATTTTTACCAGAAATGGTCAGAAATAAGTCAGGCCATATTATGTTTGTGAGTTCTGTACAAGGGTTAATAGCTATACCAGACCGGGCAGCTTATGCAGCATCCAAACATGCGTTACAAGCTTTCGGCGATTCTCTAAGAGCAGAAATGCATCAACACAATGTCAATGTAACTGTTGTCAGTCCCGGATATGTAGTGACCAATATATCATTGAATGCTTTAACTGGATCTGGGGGGAATCATGGAGGTATGTATATTTAATATAGGTATCAATTACAAAAGTCTGTGTATTATGACTCCGAAATGAATGATTAACTGATTTGAATGCATTTGTTTTTTTTTTTCTGAAAGCTTGATTTTGTAATTTTTATTATGCAAATCAGTTCATGGTCAATTGGGGATTTTTAAATTTGTCTGAGAATAACTGCTGTGTTTGAATGCTGGAATTTTCACACAGCACTACTTGTACATAGCTCTTTCTAACCCCTAGCCAAGGAACTAGGCTTATGTTATGGTGACAATGGATAGAATTACTACTTTTCTTTTGTAAATACATACTTACTTTACATACAGACAAATACCCATACCACAAACAAATATTTTACATCAATATTTGTTTGAGATAAGAATCGAACTGGCAACCTTGCGTCGTCAAAGTGATAGTGTATGAAAGGAAATGTCTGTCTATGACTGTCAGGTTATGGCAACATTTCGAATTTTACCTAAATTATTTAATGTTGTGTTTCAGTAATGGATAAAGAAACAGCAGCCGGTTTTACAGCAGAGTATGTTGCACAACGAATGCTCGATTCTATTGTCGACAAAAAGGAAGAATTAGTTGTTAGCCAATTTCTGCCGAATTTGGCCATATTTTTACGTCATTTTGCACCAAAAGTATACTTCTATTTTATGATTAGAAGAGCAAAGAAAACTAGTATTGATTAAAATTTGCTTTGCTACTTGATGGAGTTAAAGTTTATAAGTCAATTATAGGCCACTAGCTTTTGGTAAGAGTGGGTGTAGGTACCTAATGATAAACAACTGTTTACTTAAAGGGGGTATAGTTTGTTACTGTAAGGGTAGTAATAGCTGTATATATTTTGGTTTAGGTGGGATAGATCGCATTATTGGGGGCACAATGAGGGGCCTTATTGCTAAAAGCGATCGCTTCTTAGGCAACCTTTGGGAGTCCCTAGACGAAGTAAATACCTACATGAGCGATGTACTGGGTACTCAATGTGGGTATGCATGTTTATTTTTATATTTTTGTACGAAATTCATACAATCAATAAATGCATGATTTGGATTAAGTATGTAATTTTATTTTAATTAGAGTTTGTACAGTCTGCAGCGTTATAATTTCAAAACTGCAACTGATATCGGTAATCCGATGTAATTAACGAACCTACCTATGTCCACAGCAGAGTCAAGCTTCATACTGAAATTAGGTCTATTCAATTAAATTGTTGCCGTTCAATAATTGAAGAAAATTAGAAAATAATTTCAAGATATTCCAAAAAGTAAGTTTAATGAAGACTTCATTGAACTTACTTTTTGTGTCTTTGTTGCCTTTCCGAGCGTCGTGCACAGCCATTAAAAAAAACGCACCCTATCCGACGGTCTTACTGTCAATGTCAGTCCCTCTCAAACTGTCATTGTCATGACTTGTGTGTGCGCCGCTGCTTTTTGATTATTTTTGGAATTTCTTGAAATTATTTTCTAATTTTCTTCAATTATTGAACGGCAACAATTTAATTGAATAGACCTAATTTCAATATGAAGCTTGACTCTGCTGTGGACATAGGTTGGTTCGTTAATTACATCGGATTACCGATATCGGTTGCAGTTACAATTTACAGAACTTTTAGATATTTCTCAAGAAAATCCAAACGCAAGGCAGCATTGGAGAAAAAGGTAAATAATTTTGCTTCCTATGATAATTTCAGGAATATTCATATCAGACAACAACTCTTAAGCAACAAATGTATCTAGACCCTGTAGATTTTTTATTTAGTCTCTTACATGTTAATAAATGCCAAACCTGCATCCTGCTGAAATAGATATTGTTTCAAATTGGTTTTCTCAGGTGGTGGTAATAACTGGTGCAAGTTCAGGTCTAGGTGAGGCTCTAGCTCATGCTTTCTATAACGAGGGTAGCAGAGTTGTCCTGGCTGCTAGGAGAGTTGAAGAACTAGAGCGAGTGAAGCAAGATCTTCTGTCTAAGAAGTCTGTGAGTTCATTAATTTAAATAACTTATGTTGCCTCCTTTAATAGTGTTATTGAGAAAAATAAAAGAACTTCTTCCCCACATAAATTTACTAATGCATAAACTGGAATATTTCAATAGTTGTTTATTTAGTGATCATGACACTTAAGCACGCAATGTTATACACACAAATACTTATAATATAGTGTTATTGAGAAATTAAAAGTCCTTTTTCCTGCATAACTTGCAAACCCATAAACTGGACTATTCCAAATATTTTTTATTCAGTGATTATGACACTTGAGATTAAAGATATTACTAATAGTTTCACATGTAAGTAATTAAATTAAAACAGCAATAAATAATGTACTTAAATATTTCAGGCAAAATCTACTCTAGAACCAATTACCATCAAATTGGATCTAGGAAATACCGATCATATTGCTGACTTTGCTAGAGAAGTTCATGATAAATGTGGCAAAATTGATATATTGGTTAACAATGGTGGCATAGCATTTCGTGGGACCATAATGGAGACTGAAATTGATGTAATAAAACAGATAATGAATATCAATTTTTTTGGAACTGCAGCCTTGACCAAAGGTTAGTATCAGACATACCTAATAAATAACATATCTGTTATCTATTTATCAGTTAATTGATGTTGTATGTTTTTATTTTAGCATTCCTACCTGAAATGGTCAGAAACAGATCAGGTCACATTGTGTTTGTGAGTTCTGTCCAAGGTCTAATAGCTATACCAGATCGTTCTGCATATGCAGCATCCAAACATGCCTTACAAGCTTTTGGTGACTCTCTGAGGGCAGAGTTGAGTCAATATAATGTATATGTGACTGTTGTCAGTCCAGGATATGTGAAGACTAATTTATCAATAAATGCTTTGACTGCATCTGGAACTAACCATGGGCGTATGTATACCTTAATATCAATATTTGTGATGTTTATTCGAGATTTTCCAAACAAGAGGTGCTTAATCCTTTTTTTTTTGTCCTCAGAAATGGATGCCAGTACTGAGGCTGGTTTCACACCTGAATATGTTGTAGAGAAAATGATTGATTCCATTATTGATAAGAAAGAAGAATTAGTTGTAGGCCAATTTTCAGCGAATTTAGGTATATTTCTGCGTCATTTTGCACCAAAAATTTATTTTTGGTCTATGAGTAGAAGGGCAAACAAAACTAGTTAAGGAAAATAACATATTTTTCTTGTTTATTCAAATATTACCTGGAGCCGAGGAATTTAGTTTTAAGTGGGAAGTGTGCCTACTTGCATGTAGGTTACAGTAGCATATTGAGGAGGGTGTGACAAACTTCTAGAATGTGTTGTAGCTAGTCTGGAAAGAAATACTTGCTTTTTAATTAACCTATTAATGTTATGGTTATGAATGAATTGTTTTATATGTTAAAATAAAAAAAGGGATTATTCATAATATTTTTTTATTGCATGATAAACAGTGACTTTAATTTGGAGATGTCACTGGCAACAATTATTTTAACATAACATTCTATTTATCTACTAGGTATCTCTATCACACAAAACCTTTCTTAAAGCAAAATATTTTTGTACAAGTATTCTTTTTAGCTAATTCTATACTAGATTAATAACATTTTTACAATGACTTCTCCTAGAGCAAATTATAATTTACATAACTTGACTTAGACATTAAACCATTGGAGGTGATAATCTGTTCTCTATCTTTAGTTATTATTAAATAAAATAACTCTGCCTAATTTAAGCATAATGCTCTCGTTGATGGATATATGAGCTGTTCATTTAAAGGTTTTGTATAGTCTCCATATGCAAATAGCTGCAGCTGCGAGGGAGACAGTATTATGTAGTATTATCTTTCGCCTATTGTCTGTGTGTACGAGTACAACGGGTGATGCTGATGTTAGATCACTAAACACTGGCAGGGTGGACAGATGTTGTCTATTCTTTTCTTCTTGATATTTGCAGCATGGATCCCATTGCCATGATAAAGTGTAACATCCAGCACAGAGAACTGATACTATTCCAAATGGCATACACGCCAGTGAGCTCCATGTTGCACCTGAAACAATGTGAAGTGAGAGCGGTGTTAGCTTAGTGGTAGATACTAAGACTTTCATTCTGAAGGTCGTGGGTTCGAATCCAGGCCGGCCGTGCACCAATGTATTTTTCTTAAGAAAAATTTATGTGCGCTAATTGACATTGCTTTTACGGTGAAGGAAAACATCGTGATGAAATCCACGGCTTAGTTGGCTCCAGAAGTATTGACAAGTTCTCTCCTCTGGACATGGTCGACTAAGCTGAGAGGGTAGGTTCTGGGCAAGCCTACTCCATCGTCACGCAAAAAGGACCCAATTAAAAAGGGTCTAATCGCGGAAAACAGCCTGTATACAAGTACAAGTGTGAAATTGCAGCAGGGCTATTTAAAAAGCTATCTGATTATTTAAGAAAAAGCTTACAATAATATAAAATTACTTGTGAATTTAGCTTTCAAGTACCTACGTAGAAAGCCTGTATTGATATTGATTTATTGGTTCGGAAGCAACAATGCCATATAGATACATTGTACACAACATCTATACTAATATTATAAAGCTTCGAATTGAAAAAATATTTTTGTGTTGGATAGTAAATTTTTCAAGGAAGGCCCACGGGATCAGGACTTACGCGGGTGAAACCGCGGAGCGCAGTTAGTCTCTCTTTAATTTGCCTACCCTATTCTTTGTTTTTCTCTTACCTACCTGAGGCTATGCCGCAAAGACCACTGTAAACAGAAACCTTGTGTAAAAGGTTTCCAACGTAAATCCATCGGGCTGTTTCCTCCCCCAGTGGCTCTGGCTCTATTACAATAACACTCACGCCGGCCTCCAGTGCTCTTTCCAATTCCATTTCGAATTTGATATGAGCATTTTCACTATCGTAAACTTCTCTGATGATCGCAACACTGGACGGTTTTAAATAGCTGAAAAAATATAATTATCAGAGACTGGGCCGTAAATGCATGACAAAATAATGTGATTCGGTGAACATTTAGCATAATTTTTAGTTGAAATGTTTGCAAAAATTACGGAGCAAGTATTTACCAACCTGTCACTTTCATCACCCGCCATGTTAACTATAGACAATTAGTTCTTTCATCAAACCGTCCAATCAGAATTCGGCATAGAGTATAATGGTTTTCATCTAGTTGTTCATTCACCAAAGACTAGATAGAGTCAATGAGTCTTTGGCGGGAGCTATATTTTTTTTTTCTTCAGTTATGGCTTCGCACGGTTTGTGCATATAGCCAGTATCAAGTAATGTTTTGCATCAAGTTATGGCCCGATTTACAGAAATCGGGCTCAAGTGTTTCAAGATGGTCAAGTCGTCAAGTTACAGTTTGTCAAGTCAGGGGTCATAGTAAAGCGGTGGCTACTTTACTATAACCTTGTAGGAGATTTTGGAGGCAACGAGAAAAGTCCATGTTTGACACTGATTTTTACTTTCACTACACTTGTGCACTTTCACAGAACTAAATTAGATAACTTTCCACCGGAATTATACAATATAACTCGGTTTACAACTAAGTTTCGTGTAAATAAAACTGCAGCACGACTTGTTGTTGGCTCGTTCCCGCCAAAACTCGCGGGAGCTATATTTATTACTAAAACCGGGAATTTTATGTAAATTTAAGTAAAAAGTAAATACAACTTTTTGGATTGTGCAAATGGGCATTCACATTAATTTTAGTAAGAATACTGTGTCGATGTGGCTTATTCTTCTGAAACAATTTTTTTGTTCCAGCAAGTAGCTTTCTCTATAATTTATGAGCACCTTCTATAAACACCTACTACAAAGACAAACAATAGAATAGACAAACATTGCCCATACATAATAGCAAACTAACGTACTACATTCTGAGACTACATTTAGTAACGAATACCATCTGTTACAAAAATGCAACCTACATTTCGAAAATGAATCACAGATGGCATTGTAATATAGAATTGGAGAACTTTACGATATATTTTTACTGACTAGAAGTATTTTTTTTCAGATTCTAAACAATGTTTTACACTTATACTTACATTAATAAAAGCTCGTTATAATAAAATAAAACTTCTAACTAAAATAAAAAATATATGGTGGCGGCGCCATCTAGAAATAAGAAGGTTTTGTGCAACGTTTTGTGAGTCGCATTTATGTATCAAGTACGTATCAAGCATAAACGAACAAATAGACTGTCTATTTGTTCGTTTATGCCTACTTGAAACTGCAACCCCTTTTTAAAGAGGGTTTTAAGTTCTCTAAAAATAATTGGATGTTAGGATAGAAACAATAATTATGATTTTTCGCCACTTTATATTGTCGCCCACAACTGCCGTTCTAAAATCCGCTTGCCCGTTTAGGCAAAGGTGAATGTTGCAAACCCGACTCGAAACAGAATAAAATGAAAAATCAGTAAACGCAGTGGCTCTCATAATTTCAAACTTAGCTAATAACATTTAAGATTGAAATTGCTTGTATTCACACGTTCACTTCAACCGTTTTAAAATAAACAGAATACTTTAGTTCTTAGTGGAGATACTTACTTTATAAGGCATGTGTGGGTGCAAGGTTGACCTTAAAGGCTCTACCCACACTAGAGGTTTGCTAAACATATTTTGTTTGATTTCCCTAAAACCTACGCCTAAAAGTCATTATCACCTTATTCGAAACATTTAGCAGATGAGATTCTTTCAGCAATCGAAATATAAAATACTTTTAAGTCAATTTCATCGTTTCGTTTCTAGAGTAAATATGAAACACTTATGAAATAGATAAGTGGCTATATTTATTCAAATTATTATTTTTGGGGCAATATATATTACTTAGTCGTAGATCCACTTGAATCAATAAACTCGGAGGGAATTTCATTGTTAAACATTCGAGCTATTCGCAATTGTTAGAATACTACTTAACTTAGTCGAAAGTATAAATAGAAAGTAGAAATGGTAGAATTTATTATGTTAATATTTTTGTTGGATATTTGCACTAAGCATGACTGTTAGTATAAATATTTATGAAATACAGAAACATTACGTAAAATAATTAGAGAAAATAGAAGTATCTATTCAAAAATCTGTGATTTGGCACATTTACACCCCTATTGTATGTTCACGCTTAAGCTGCTGAACCATTTTTGATGTATTTTGGTAAATAGATAGATGAGCCCATAGGGCAAGAAAGTCAGCTACTTGTTATTGTTCTAGGACTTATGCAGGTGAAACCGCTTAAATATTACAGTATTAGTACTTATATATAAACTTGCGGTAGGTATTTGCTTGGATACGAATGAAAGAAGTAGCCGCTCAAAGTTCGAGCTAAGTAGCTAAAACACATGAGTAAAATGTAATTCGGAGTAATCGAGTGCAATGGTTACCTACCCACCTAGATATAAAAGCTAGGAGTAGGTATTATATATTAAAAACCGCAAGATGTTGCCATGCCATTGATATATATCTTTGCATTTTATTTTATCTAAAGACTAATTAACAACATTACAAAATTATGTTTTAAACGAAATAATATAGGTAGGTACTTATGTTTATTGTAACTGTTTAAAATCTAAGTATCTATACTTACCTCATATGTGTTTACTTATACCTAGTTACATAATTAAAAAGTGCGCACAGTTCCCCTGAATAGCTGAATAAATTTACTCACCTTATTTAGATTATTCCGAGTAAGCCTACCGTAAGATAAAGGTTCAGTTCAGTTCTGATTTATTTAATTGCCCATCCATATCTGTTAAATTAATATGTCCTAGTCAGATATTAAGATGTTTACGAGTGGTGCAACGTCGATTGTTGTTCCTTGTTTTAGTATGGTCGTGGCGTAGTGTAGCCCTATTGTGGATGAGCGATCGAAGTCGAACGGGCGCGGGTATTGAACTCAGGCATCCGCGGGACTCTCGACTCGAGTCTCTAGCCAGCCTCGCTCGAACCGCGTCCGTGCTTCCGCCGCGCCATGGCTCGTCTCACCTCGAGCTCACGAACCTAGAGGAATTTCATATCTACTTGTAAGAATGTATAAAACCTTTTCAATTTCTTCAAAACAATATAGGTACCCTACCCTACGCTACAGACGCTAGACTTTACAGTAGAGATTCGTATAACTTGGCAGCGATAGAACACACTTTATTTTATGTAATTAGGTACTTATAAGTACTTAGATACGCATCATAAAATTAATTACAAACATAAAACATAAGATTAGGTAAGTATGTTAAATGTTTAAAAGGTAGCCTAATCCCGAAAAGCGAAATATTCTAGGGTTCTTTGAATTATATTGAATAAGCATAAAGAAGCAAAGGTAAGATATTAAGAATGTTCACCTAATTTATTTGTTTTTAAAATTATTCTACTCCATTTCTTAAGATGCATTACCGAGTACTGGTTACTGGATTTTGACGGTTACCCCAAGCTGTCTAACTAACTTTCAAGCAGTTTGAGGTAATTATGCAAAACCCTCTATCTCCGTGTTAAAAAGATAGTCTTGCTTGACCAGTTTGTAGTCCCTCCCCGCGATCGGCTTCAACGCGTGCGAGCTATAAAAATACCAAGTCGTAGTCGGATCCTTTTGTACCAACCAATGTAAGTATATACTATGAAGATAACTAAAATACGTATACGTGTGTTCATACTTCTCCGTTAGCAAAGCAGAGCAGTAGGTAAACTACTGTTATTATTGTTTCAATAACAGTTATCCCGTAATGTTTGCAAGTTTAGGTCAAAGTATAAAGCTCGCAATTCAAAGGCAAGAATTCATTAGATGCTCGATTAAATGGTTAAAGTGGATGATCACTATCGGAGGTAATCGATGACGGTCTCCTCTGATTTTATACAGGATTGCCTATAAAACTTTGTAAGTATAAAATAAATGGCGGATAACACAATGAGGATAGAAATTTATAGTTCAGGTAATTACCTACATTTTAATAGCTTATTGCGTACTATAAAACGAAGTAGGTATTTTCCTTCAATCTTGCTTTACTAACGGCATACTCGAACCTCTATCTTTAAAGGTACAAAATGATTTAGATCGGGACATGATCTGGAGCATCCTTTTTAAAAGCTTTTATTTAACTTGTTCGGGTGAAATCTTGCAACTTAATTTTGATTCACTTCCCGGTTACCAATTGAGCTGAAATTTTGCATACATGTGTAATTTAACCCCGGAATGACAAAAGATGGGTGTTACAAGTTTGACCCCTGTGTCTGCCTGTTTGTACTTAGTACCTACCATTACTTTACATAAAATGAGATGGGCAATGGACTTATTTCAATAAAACAATAACTACGTAAGTAGTCAGAAATTGTTTATAATGTTTTGGGTCGTGATGCTTACGTGTTTATGTTGGGGGCAATGGCATAATTATTGCCACTAGGTTTAGTAATGTTGTCTGCAGAATCTTGTCGCTGAGTCGAATATAATGGCTTTGATAGCATGAATATGTTTTAGAAATATGGAATAACTTAAGCGAGTTCAATGTATTGCGAATTCCAACGAGGATCGTTATAGCAAAATCAGTTTTTATTTCTTTACAAGTTTATTAAAAGAAAAATTTCATCTTTATATGTTTTAAATCTTTTATATTTTTGCGAAAAGGTCCTATAGAGAATAAGTCATTCTGAGGTTCTTTTTTAGGCGTAGGGCATTTTGCAAATAAGGCATTTATCTACGAAGCCTTCCATTTAGGTATTTTATGTATGAGATAAAATATCGTGTCATATAAGTACTAAGTAAAAGGGTATCTAAGGTGTTTACCGTTATAACTGACATTAGCCTCTAAGGCAGCGGGAGCGGAAGCAGCCATATCCTGGCCAATACCACAGTAGGTAACTGCCAGTTTGCATTTAATCAGTAGCGTAATAAACCCCACAGACTTATGGTAAAATTACCAATTTAACTTTATCGGACTATCTATCTGAATTAGTAAGGAGCTACGAACATCGCTTATCGTGTGCGATCTGTATCTGTATTGCCATGTCAATACATTTGACTAAAGTTGAGAGACTGTCTATTCTAAAAAAAGCTAGATAGATCTTCTAGTCCCAGATCTTCTAGATCTATAGAACAAAGAACACGACGACGATATACACAAAGTAAAGCAATAGCTAGAAAGTACAACTTAAACTCAGGCGCGACATTATAGTTGAAAGCGATTATACTTACTATATTATAGTAAATAAACATAACTTTGAATGGGGGGCAATTAATTATAATAAGGTCTTGTTGATGTGCCAACTTTTAAGAAAATAAATAAACTGAAACTAAATAAACTCTAACTCTTCATATATATTTTACGTATATTTGTTATTAATCTTGCTACTGTGTAGGCAGTCTTGTTGCGATTACAAAGTTCCTACCTTCGAGCTTCGTCTAGTTTTCAGTGATTTCTTAGTGCTCTATGTAGGTAGATAGATCCAGCAGGGTCCAGGATCAAGTAAAACTTGTTTTATTATATAGGTATATAAACATACACACTTAACTGCAACTAATTATCATACTTGCGATATAATGGTAAGTTTGCATTCCACTGTGATTAGGTACCTACCTACGTTGAACAAGTATTTTTATAGGGTTAATTGTGGCTATATGTAGGTACCTACAACCGAAGACTGACCATAATTGTCGCGGTGGAGTTAATTTTTCCCCCTTAATTTCATAGGTTCAAATAGGTTTCTGTAATTTGCGTTAATGTTGTAGGTAGGTACTTAAAGTACTAACAGCAGTGCGGGCAGTGGCCAGTAGGTATGTAGATTTCTCGTTTAAGATGGTGCGCGGATTGCTCTTTACATACAAATGTCCCCTATTTCCTATTCTTGAATAAAGCCTCTAGAGAACTAGCCTCTCTTTTTTCCATTAGACCTACGATTGCTGTACCTACACATGCTCCTCTGTTTCCTTAAACAACTAAAGGATTATATTCCTTTTATTTCCATTGTTAGAAATTAGTTAGAAATAAGGAAAAGGACAGCCAACTACGGTTCAATTAAAAAAAAGATTTCTCTAGAGTAATTATCCAGGCAATACATTTGTTCCATACAAATGTATTGCCTGGATAATTACTCTATAGAGAGCGTAAGCAAAACACAGAAAAAAGGTTTCTTGAACCAAGAAATAATCCTCGAATCTCCCTACAGAGACGCTAGAGAATAATTTGTTATTTTTAGTTAATGTTCTTGAAAATAAAACTAAGCAGTAGGTATTCTTAATTAAAAATATTGCGTTTAAAATAGCCAGTATTTTTTAATTTAAAAGTATTATTAATTTCCATCTGTTTTTACTAAAACCAAGAAATGATTCTATAGCGTTTATATGGAAAAAATATTTATTGTTTCAAGAAACCTTTTTTCTGTGTACCCGTCTACGTCATGGTAAGTATATTAAATATATATAAGTAGTTTATTCGTTATCTGGCACCCATAACACAAGCATTAAGTTGCTTAGCTTGGGGCTGGATGGCGATGTGTAATATGTCCTGAAATATTTATTTATTTATTAAAGTCGATGTTGTGATGACGTATGTGTCAGAGCGAGCGCCCCCCTAGCCCCGCTGCATAGCAGCACCCCGCAGTAGTACCCTCTGCTTGCCAGCGCAGCGCCACCACGGTCACTGAGCACTGTGACCTTTCGCTGAATATCTTCCACTAGTATTACGTAATTTACACTACCATCACTATAGGTATGTAAATTATTAGATCTAGAAAAAATGGGCGCCATATTTACCTACCTCTGTTAAAAATACTTAGAAGTACTCTTGTAAAGTGTAGGTATAATTCAATGCTTTTAAATTTAATTGAGCGTTAATCTAAAGTTAACGTATAATTAAGTTTTAGGCTTTTGTGAGTATCTCTATCTATCTACCTATTCATCGAGACTAATGTTTTAAAATGTAAAAGTTTGTGTGTGAGTATGTGTATATTTGTTACCTTTTTACATGAAATAAAACTATTGAATCGTTTGCGATAAAACTTGGTAATGCAGATAACTGGAGTCCTTGAATAACTCAACACAATATAGGTTATACTTATTCCGAATAACACGGGATTTGGACTTATATAATCGGGTTTAGGTAGTCTATTATTAGGTAGGTAAGTATAGGATATTTAAACGTTCAAATATGTGAATCAAATGAGGCCAGCCATAAATTGGTAAATATTGCATTAAAATTGTTTTTTCATATTAATTTTTTTTACAATTTGTTGGTGAGACATTAACCGACATTTTTGTATAGCTTTAAGATGAAAATTTGAACAAAAACAACATTTTTTCTATGCATTAACAATTTTAATTATAGGCGGCAGGCTTTTAACGTTTGGCGTCTACCTCGCTTTTATGTAATTTGTGATAAACAGTGCGTTCGTTGCCATAAAGAGAAAGATGTTAGACAGTATTCTCTATTCTTTACTTTCTAACTTTCATTAGATGGGGAGATACGTGATATTTAGAAAACCTTAAGAATCTAAAATGCATTAATAGAAAGATATACCGTTTATTTGCAACTTTATACATCGTCCTATAAAAGTCATCATATAAAAGACATCAACGCGTGTCCTTCAAATGTGTTCAATGGTCATTTTGTGAGTCTCGTTGATGACTTTCCCATAGATATTTTGAAAGTGTATACCAATGAAATTCAATGTATAGAATTTGAAAACCATATAAGTAATAATTATTCTTTTATTGGAATGATTGTAGTAGATATCTATATGCTCATGTACTGGTACTATAAACCTTGACTATTTCCAAGTTCTAGAGAATTAGAGATGGATAATTGTTTTATTGGCAAATTGCCGTCGATTTATCTTCTAACGTATATTTTTCCCAAACATAATAGAATAATCCGTGACGAATTCCGTGTCTTTTATATGAAAGAAGGCCAGTAAATATTATTTATTTATTTTCAAAAATAGCTTATAATTTACCCAATTGCCTACATCATTGAAAATAGATAGATAGAAAACAACAGACCCGCAATGTTTCATAAGCTACTTAAATGTTTATTTTGTACATAAAAGGGCATCTCTGCGCACCAATGAAGGGTAGAGCAAAGAGTAAAAGAAATATAAATTACAATTTAACGCGTTCAAGAGACGAGGAATGCAGATTCACTTTTTAAAATGTTAAATTATCGTGGTGGGCAGCGTACTTACTTGAAACGTTTTCTTTGTGCTGCCCACTTTGTCTCAGTCCATTCTAGTTTAGCATTTGTTTTTCTAGATTCGTAATGCATCTAATACCCACATAATTATGTGGGTATAATGTGATAATTATAATATGAAGTAGGTAGTATGTAGGTAAGCAAGTACCTATATATAGGTATACTAGTTTTCGATCGCGACTTTGTTCGCGTAGGGTTTGAATTTTTCAAAATCCTTTCTTATCGGACGCCTATGTCATACAAATAACACACCCTCCAAGTTTTAAGTCTCTGCGATCAGCGGTTTAGGCTGTGCGTTGATCCGTCAGTCAGTCAGTCATTCCATTCAGGACAAAGCATTTTATATGTATAGATTATTTTGAGTTTAGTAGACAATATTTTATACAAAAAAAATCTAGGTTAATTCGAAAAGACTGAAATGTTTAGTAGTAAAATAGAAAAGGGGAATTGCACCAGTTTCTGTACTAAACCGTCATGGCATTTGCTTTAAACAGCGAGCATTGAACTCCATTACAAATCCACGTTTGTACAAACATAACTGGTCTCCATCTTGCCTTCTATAATTCAATTACATACACAACTCACACGCTACCTTTCCCACTTTTAACGGATTTCACCGGCGCAGTTGTTCTTAAATGTAGACGAAGTGTGTATTTATGACATACCTTCATAATCCATTACACATTTAAGGCTGTGGACAAGCGTTATTATGACGGAAACCAATAAAAGCTAGATATATGCAAAAAAATCCAATTATGGATTAGTAGGTGTTTTGGATATATTATGTGAAATAAGCCGATCAGATATCGAAGTGTAAAATTCCTCGCGATCCATCTGTAAAGAACATAATTTCCAACCTTTTAATAGTTTAATTATGCTTTATACCCAAAATTGGCTAAAAATAAACGAATATTTTGCTTTGAGCGATAAGGCCGCCCTTTGTAACACCTTAAGCTTTGCTTTTAATATTTAATGTAAGTATGTTAAAATAGTAGTTTACCACACAAGGTATGTAAGCGAGCTATTACAGAACAAGATCCAATATGGCGCCCGTGCGAGCGCAGCTTGCAAAGGGCGCTATGGATCGAGTGCACCCGAGATATTTAGACGCACGAGCGAGCGAAGCGAGCGAGGGCGAATATAGTTCGAGGGTGTAATAGCTACTTACAACCGAGGTAAGTATACTACTTTACATCATTCGTGCGAGGTAAATAAAACCTTCGGTTTCAAGATGACAGAAATCAGGCGTGCCGACCACTTACTCATCAGACGAAGTACTTACTTGACATGATGAACTAACACTTTTAACTATCATAAACTTGTATGTTCTTTTTTAAATTTTAATACAGTCGTCGCAACGCAAGTGAACAAACATTTAGTTCAAATCATGTTCAAATGAAATGCCGCTATTTAATTTTTTTTTACTGTAAAAATAACTTTATGTAAAAAAAATAATGTTTGACCAAAGAGTTTTGCATAACTTGAACTGAAATGAAATGCCACCATTTTGATCGTTTTTTTTTTTAGTAAAAAGTTTCCGTCATTTTATAAGAAAAGAGATTGCATAACCAAGGAGTTTGACATAGCTTGAATGGTAAAGTGATTTGAAAATGGAACGTTCTATCTAAACAATGCACTGTGTTGTAAATGACAACTTACACAGCCTCTTACCATACTAGTAAATCCAAATAAGTAGGATGCACAGGGTGAATGCTTGAACTGTAAAGTTCACTTTACCATTCAAGCTATGTCAAACTCCTTGGTTAACCAATCTCTTTTCTTATAAAATGACGAAACTTTTTACTTAAAAAAAAACCATAAAAATGGCGGCATTTTATTTCAGTTCAAGCTATGCAAAACTCCTTAGTCAAATTTTTTTTTCATAAAATGATTTTTATTGTAAAAAAGAAAGAAAATGGCGGCATTTCATTTGAACTAAATGCTTGTTCACTTGCGACGACTGTATTAAAATTTAAAAAAAGAACATACAAGTTTATGCTAGTTCATCATGTCAAGTATTCGTCTGATGAATAAGTGGTCGGCACGCCTGATTTCTGTCATCTTGAAGCCAAAGATGTCGTACAAAAATGTTATATTTACCTCGCATGAATGATGTAAAGTAGTATACTTACCTCGGTTGTAAGTAGCTATTACACCCTCGAACTATATTCGCCCTCGCTCGCTTCGCTCGCTCGTGCGTCTAAATATCTCGGGTGCACTCGATCCATAGCGCCCTTTGCGAGCTATGCGCTCGCACGGGCGCCATATTGGATCTTGTTCTGTAATAGCTCGCTTACATACCTTGTGTGGTAAACCACTATTACAATACATAATTTATCTATCTATCTATTAAATTATTGAAGCATAAGATAGAGAATATAACTTTCAGTTATTTATGTTTGTGTCTTATACTTACTTAATTAACTTTTTAATTAATAAATTAATTATTAATTTATAAATTACTAGCGACCCGCTCCGGCTTCGCACGGCTATATTATGTATGTTTTATACATAATAAACCTTCCTCTTGAATCACTCTATCTATTAAAAAACCGCATCAAAATCCGTTGCGTAGTTTAAAGATCTAAGCGTATACAAAGGGAAATAGGGACGGCGAAAAGTGACTTTTATACTATGTAGTGATTAATAAATTAATTAGTTAACTTAACTTTACTTACTTAACTTACAAAATTCTAGTAGGTAATAATCACTAATATTCCTACAATAATTCCATTATTACTCTCAAGTTTTTCTTCATACGTCAAGTGAAGACGATACTTAATTAGTATTACCAACATGCATGGTCAAAGATACCATGGTTCTTTTGTCTAATTAAGCTTGAATTAATATTGTGCAGTTATAATAATAAAATTCAAAGTCTTGACTGATTGATTGACTGATAAGTATATCAACTCACAGCTTATTAACTGCTGGTCCTAGAGTCATGTTTGGAGGATGTGTTCTTTGTGAAGTAGCCACTAAGGTTTTTGGAAATATCGTTTCCGGTATAGGTCATTCTAACGTAACGAAGGTTCCTAAACTCTAGATGGAGTGGAAAACCTCCGTTTAGCCAGCTAAGAGATACCTACATTTTATGCGGGCGAATCTGTGGGCAGAAGCTAATATAATTATATTTTTATTTCGCTTTGTCCTGACTTCCTGACTTCCTGACGGATCAACGCACAACCTAAACCGCTGACCATAGAGACTTAAAACTTGGAGGGATGTGTTTTTTGTATGACGTAGGCATCCGATAAGAAAAGTTTTTGGAAAAAGTCGCGGACTACAGTTATTTTTTTATAAAAATAGTATGATTAGTTTAATATATGGGACCCGTATAGGCTGCTGAGGAACCGTCCTGTAAGGCTCTTTCAATAGGCATCCCGACAATTTACACGATTAAGATTTCCGGATTTTATTCAATTAATCTCAATTTTATGTACTTTTCAGTTAATTAAAAAACATAAAATAATAAATTAATGGACGTTAATAGGTACAATGAATTATTTTATAAGACTGTAATGAATTTCGTGATGCTTATGATTTATTACTCTTTATGACTTATTCTTGTAAGTTACTTTGTTTATTAAGACTCTTAATTAAAAGTTTTTCTAACAATTTATCATAAACATACCCACCTATATAAAGGTGTATAAATGTTGTTATTCGTCATTATTAACTTTGGTGATGTCACCGATAATCACATTGGAATAATCGTGCGGTCGCGGCCGTGATGCCACTGTTAGTTAAATGACAGTATGACTTCATATAATATGTCTTCATAAATACACAAAACATGGTAGATATGAAAAAATCGTGATGAAACCCGCGGCTTAGTTGCCTCCAGGTGTGTAGCATTATTTATTAGTTGCTATCCCTGTATAAATCATCAGTAAAGGGTCACTTTTTAAAATGAAAAAAAAAAAATCTTAAATTATTACCAAAAAATGCTGAAATCTGAAAACTAAAACTAAATCATTAGAGTTTAAAAAAAATTCATGTCATTTCTGTCTCTTTTCAGCATTTTAACATACCTGTAGTTTAGGAAAAGACCCATTAAAAAAAATCAACAAGCATCTTTATGAAAGGCTAGTTTTTTAATCATCTAAATACGTTTTATGAAGTATATTTATAAATAAATATTTATTATTAAGCAGTTTGTTGTTCTACTGGTGCAGGCGAACAACTTTTGTTCTATGACTTTTTTTTAGTTCTAACATTTTTTTTTCGATAATTTTGATGTTAATGTAGATGAAGCTGGTGGGGATTTTGATGTTTACTTAAAAATTCCGATAATCCGTATAGAAACTAAAATGACCTCTCCAATATAAAATTATCATTTCAATAATATCATTTATCTAAAAAAAGAGAAAAGATTATTGAAATATCATATTATTTCTTATTTTAATCCATAAATTTCAAGATTTTTAAATGGGTAGCATTAAAGATTGTTAAGCGACTAATCCTTAGAACTCGATCTTCACCGTGCATACGCAATGAATTCCTAACTCGTTAGTTAGATAGACGAAGCCCAACATTATTGATACAGTTAGCTGGTTGGGATATTTATGTACCAGCCATCGACAGTTCCTTGACTTGATAGCTATTTAAACGTAGGTCAAAGTGAGCCGGAGGAATCCGGTATGCTTACTAGATCCATCATGAAAGTTTTCCATGAAACAGTAATTTTTGACGCAATAACGTCTTATAAATTAATGAACACCGGCAGCACTCACAAAAAAGTGTGACGTCATCGCTCACGTTCCGTTATTCACAAGGTAATCATAGCAACTTCACTCACCTTTCGGGAACGTGAGTTATTGACAATGTAACCATAGTATCGATAATACGTTGCTATGGTTAACATCAATGTTTTCTTTTAACGTTATCACGCAAAATTATCGTCCGTAAACCGACTTTACAGACAACCATTTTTTTTCTTACTAGTTCCATGAAGTCTGGAATGGAACTAGTACAACAGAAACAAAAAAAGACGATTTAAACAGAAACAAAAGACAATAGAAGCTATAACAAAAGACGATCGAAACAGAACCAAAAGACCTCTAGTTTACCAGCTATAGTTTTAAGACCTATCTGATGCCTATCTGCCAGTAACTGTTATTTAGTTAACTGTAATTTTTTGACATTTCTGCTTTAGGAAACAGGTCATTTTAACCCTTGGTAAGTTTTTGCTTTCAACAATATGAGTTTCGCGCGAATGCACTTTATGCTGAGATTTCTGATCGTAACATGCAGTTTGATGCACTCGCTCGCCGGTACACTAACGAGCCCATTAAAAATAGACATTGGCATATTAATAGTGCTGATGATGACTATTTATATTCTTGAGGCCATCATCTTATTTAATACATAGTCTTATGTCGTATTATGCGGGTGTTCAGGTATGTAGGTAGGTACCTTCACTATACTTGTTATAAAACATGTTTTTAAGTGTTTACATAGAGGTCGAGTAGGTATAGGTCATCAAAACAAGCTCCATGATATTTAAATCCACTTTTGCCAAAATAAAGTAAAATTTATTGATCAGTAGACACAATTATAGGTAAGTATGTGTATTTGTTCATTTTTTAAATTAAATTCCTGCGACTTCCATTTGATTCTTCTTTATGTAAATTACTTATTAATATCATTTTATGCATGAAATAATGTGCTGTTTAGTTCACTTTAGGTATGCGCATTTAATGTCTCTTAGTTCAGTGATTAAGTTATAAAACAATAAAATTAGAGCCGTAATTATATACGTAGATATACTTAGAAGTAAAAAATATTTCCTTTATTGTGGCTAACGCTTATGCTGAGACGGTATAGCCTTGGTCTGACTGAACAAAACATTTTATTTCATAGTTGAAGGCAGCGATGCGCGAGAGCTGATGTCATACCTACTTGGGAACATATTAAAACCTATGCGTTTTCTTAGAAAATATGAGTTGTGTTAGTATGACATATTAAAATAAATAATATTACCTATTTCTGATAATTGACAGTGAATTTGCTATGGTTTTAGACAAAAGACTAATTACTTATTATAAAGTAGATACCTAGTAATCATCAATCAGATAAAGTAGACCGGCCAACAGTAACATGTCTTAGATCACTCTTAAATAACATTGTGCAATATTGTGCATAGTCGTGGCAGAGCCTAATATAATACCTCCAGAATACCTCTATGTGCATAGCTCAGTTAAGTGGTTTAGTGTGACATTTGTGTTCTGAAAACCACGCAATAGTTTTTATATAAAAAAAAATCATGTAATCTCTATTTAAATTTCAAACTCTTTGTTTCAGACTTTTAGTTTTATTTATTTAGAACTAGGTAGGTAGAACTCGATAGACGGATGTTATGTACTTCATTGTTAAAAGTTTAATTTATTTGTATTCCTTTTCAATGAAACAATGTAAGCATCCGGCGAAGTTCTGTTTTTATTCCAGACTCGTCTCTGGAACCTTTGTCTGGAACAAAGTCTTGCAAAAAGACCTCGATTCTGATATGTATGATTGAGAAAGTCTGACTTCTAAACGTCCGATCTGACCTTTTAAGATTCACGACGCGCCATTTGATTTATGGTCCATGTCTGTGATAATAACGTAATTTAATTTTAGGTATAAAACGTTCCGTTCTTCCAATTTTATGACTTTTGCTTACCAGGTACTTACTTACGTGATCTCATCATGTTGTAAAATTATTTTGTCATTTTATCATTGGGGTGTGTCCAAAGACTTTCAATATTTCAATCTCTTTAGGTCTGTCTAGCCATGTAACTAGAACTACTGACTATTGTGTGTGAATCAGATTATCCTAGCAAACGTTTAATCATAATTTACTGAAGGAATTGATTGATATGGTATGGTAATGGTGCTCTGTCTCGTGAGAACTCATCTATAGAGATCTAGATTGTTGGTCCCAGGCAGCGTTGCACCGCGCCACGCCGCCCGCGCCGCTCTCCAGATACTATGGTTGCAGACTAATTATGTGCAGATTGTTCAGGCCGTTGCTCCCAGTAAGGCTTCGACATAAGTATTATGCAGACGACTGCATAAATTGCCTCCTGCCATCTCTCTTAGGTACTAAACCATTGTTTTTATTACTTAAATACTATGGGCAACTTTTAAATAAAAACATCAAGATATTACTGAGCTTATGTACTGAGCTTAGAGCAATAAAAGTAAAAGTATCGGTCTACGGGTAAAAATTCTATCACCATTAGATACAGCTTTAATAACCTGTAGAGTTCAACCCAATACAATGTTCACGAAGATTAAAGAACCTCCGGCTCAGTGTGGGTTCTGTCTGTTGTCATATTTTAAACCATTTTTTGTCAAATTTATAATATCGTTTCGTGTCAAATTCCAATGATGTTTATCTCTTCTGTGTTGAAAGTGAAACGAAGGATGTTCTACATAGAAAATGACTACTTATTCATTCTGTTGACATATCTGGGTATAAATTAATTAATTAGCAACATTAATTCCATACTAGTTGTTGCCCGCGACTTCGTATGCGTGCATGGTAGTTATGTTTTATATACTACAACAAAACTCTTGAATCACTATAATATCTAGGTATTTAAAAAAACCGCATCAAAATCCGTTGACTAGTTTTAAAGATCTAAGCATTAGACAGATAGAACAGCGGGAAGCGACTTTATTTTATACTATGTAGCGATCAAGGATTAAGAAACAAAGTAGTATTTAAAAACAGCCAAGTGCGAGTCGGACTCGTGCCCGAAGGATTCCGAACAATGTTTTATGGGAGCCTCAATTATTTTTTTTCTTCTGTTTTTAGTATTTGTTGTTATAGCGGCAACAGAAATACATCATCTATGAAAATTTCAACTGTTTAGCTAATAGCTATTACTGTTCATGAGATACAGCCTGGTGATGAGGTCAGACTGGCAGTGGAGTCTGAGAAAAAGGGTCCCATTTTTATCCCTTGGGTACGTAACCCTAAATCCATAGTCTTTAAAAATTAAGTTAAAACAAGGATTTAATCTTTAACATTCCTTTAAAAAGACTTCACGTACTTCGATTGAAATCAATACAATAAGCCTTTTGTAGATTTGTTACCGGTTCGTCGAAAGATGTATTGCGTAAAGGAGGATTTCGAAAGCGCGAGCGTGGCCTGCTCCGCACAGATATGGCACGGGGCCACTCTTTCTTAGCCCACAGCCCACACCCACACCGATTAATATTTGAACAGCACCAGCCGATACTTGCTAAATGTTTAAACAAACGGACCGATACCACCAAATAACAGATAGTTCACGTTAAATCACTTCACACTATCGCATTAGATGGCATTCCAAGAAAATAGGTTCATATGAGTCGTCGTTGTTGTCGTTAAAATCTTTTAAATTAGGTTATCAAGTTTTAAACTTCGAATACTATAGTATATCCGATCCAACTTTTAAATTACCGTGTTTAAGATGATCTTTTTCATGTCATGCCGCTAAGTTACGCCTATCTATCAATATATTTTTGTAAATGTAGTTTTAAATTATTCAATGTCTTTAATTTACAGTTTATTAGGAGATGCTATTGGTACGATTTATGTTCTAACTCGCCATGACGACCTAGCTTCATGTAAACAATTTGCAATAAGATTTTTGGGGTCAGGGTGTTTGTCACAATCACAATAGATGGAAAAGAAATAAATTACTGGCTTACTGATTAATTTAAGTGCCGCGAGTACCAATCCCACAACACAATCGCCGATATGTTCAAAGCGGCAGAAATATTCACTTACTTATATAATTTCGCATTCGTTTTATGAATAGGTTATAAATTAAATTGCCTCCCTATTGAATTACCTATAATAACAGTGGAGCAAGCTTTCACTACGTAGGTAAACTCATATTAATGCTGTGATCTCGAAGAATAAAATAAAATATTATGATGATATTCCATTGAATTAAAGATGTAGATGTATGTGCCATATGAAATGATATTTTATGTAGACTCCTTGAACTCAGATGGTGGTCATTGTTCACTATTCACACTTCGTTCGTCTTACAAAAGGTAGAATGAGTGACCAACTCTCACACAATGGAAACGAGAAAAAACATATGTACCTAAATACCCAAGTAAAAGAGCTATTTACATTCAACTTTTGTGCGTCCTCGTCTCGTCTTAGGTGTCATTTTAAAAGGTTATTTAATTTATTGGCAAAGAGGTATATATTAGAAAAACATTAACTTTCATGAATAGAATAGTTTCAAAGTCGAATATAGGTTTTAATAATTGGAGAATTATGTTCTACAGTATGTTGCGAATTACAAAATAACCTTTACGATAATGATGCTTTAATAAACATTTAAATCAATATTAAACGGTTCCTAACGAAATAGGTAGATATTTAGGTAAAATCGCGGGTCATCTACCTAATATATTTTGGCCATCGGTGATACACCAGTCGAATAATAAGCAAAACCAGTCGAAGAGTGACATCATCTTCCTGTGCAAGAGGCCGTGTCCTTAGTTTGTTAAATGTATTTGAATTTCGTATCATTGCGTATTGTCTGTTTCTTCAAGTAAATTAATAGGTAATTAACAGAAACCTACGAATTTATCTGTTTAAAAATGATATTGTTAACTAGTTATTACACCAAAAATGCATGTTCTTAAGTTTAATTAATTGTAAAATGTAAAAAAGGTTTTTTTACATTCAGCCGACACAACGTTTTAACTAAAACCGAACGTTGCATCACTCTGCGATCTATGTAAGATTACAAAGTCCATTGTTTAAGGTTTTAAGTTTTACAACAATGAGCTCTGCGGATGTAGAGTTGCGTTCTTTGGTCATCTTTAAATATAACATTAAAATATTTAGCTTTAGGTGTAATAGACACGTCCACAAGATTCTTATTCGATTTATAATTTTAAATAATAGGTTAGTTCGTAGATTTTCTTACGTTGCAACTTATCAAGATTTAAGTCTATTCAAATCATGAAACCTTTGCGCGGTGAAACTGGATAACAGCGAGTTTTTTGCATAACGAGATGAAATATTTGCAAAAGACGTTTGACGTCCTTGCCATGTCGTAGAGGTATGTAAACCGCCGCAGTCGGTGGATCGACAAGATGGCGGGTGAGGTCCGTGGAGGAATCCAGGCGGGACGGGGTGCACGGGACTGGTCGTGGGCTCGCGGGTCGCGTCGTCGTCGCCGCGAACCTCGCCCGCCTCGGCCCTGACTCCGATTCAAGCTCTATTTTTAGCGCTGTGTCACCGATTGAGTTAGCCTTCTCCAAATCCTCAAAGGATGTGTATAATCCCACGAAGACTTAATAACTATTAAATGACTATCCTGTCAATTGGTCATAGTAGATTAAATCTCCAGATAACATACCTATTGTACCAATAGGTTTCGTGGTGTTTTGCCGATTTTAACTTTTATTACTACCTACTCTAAAAACTAGCATGTAAAAAGCTGATGACTGTGAAGATGATACAACAAGAACAACCACATTCCGTCCAAGGTTTTAAAAATATGTACCTATGTATATTAGTCTTGCAATATTGGTCCTAGTAGCAAACAAAAATGTTTACTTCTAAATTGCTGCCATTAGTTAGATCATCAATCGATTATTTTATTTTCTGAACTAATCAGACAGATATACTAACCTACTTATATGCAGGTTAAAAATTGCATAACAAAGCAATAGTATAATAAAGGTGACTGATAAACTAGTATCACCCGATTGTTATTTTTTTTGTCCCCATATTGTACTTGTCGTCATGAACATTGGGAGGTGGCATTTTTTTACTCTAGTCACGTATTACGGTCTGTGTAACAGTAAGTAACGCGCCATGATGTCATCGGCATGTGATGGGTTGCCTGCCCTTTTTGAGACTAACGTTATATAAAGATGTCCGTTTAACTAGGCGGGTAGCAATTTACGAGGAACCTAGTATGTAGATGTTGAGTAACCTCAGTTTATAATAGCTGGGGGAGACTTTTATGACGTATATATCATTTCAGCTGTATAATAAACCAGTTACAAAATGAAAATAACCATAACAAAAGGCAACACTTATCTAAACTATATCTATCTAACTTTATCCAATCCATTGTAAAGTGAATTTCCCGTAATTAAAGATTGTAGATGTTAAATGCAGTAAACAATAAAATTATGCGGTTATTATTAACAGACTTTATGAATGAATACATTTGTAACCGAGTCACAAAAACTGCGCAACGGTACACTTGAAGTTGTATAACGCAGGCAAAGCAGTTTGTCAAGAAGGACTTTCCAATATGTTATGAGGTGATATACTCCTACACGTGGGCTAGATGTCAGCTAGTGAGTGGTGGTTCTTAGCACCCATTCTCCACGACCCACGCGGAGGCGTCGTCATCGTAGTCGAGGACCCTGCCCACGGCACAGCCGTCTTACGTAATTAACGTGGTATGCTGCCCTCAACTTCTATTAGCAACTTCCTCAAGAACTATTTACATTAGGTACAGTCCTTATACCTTCAGTATAAAACTTTGCTTATATTTTATGCCGTATTAAAATAGAAGTTTGGATGGAGTTAGGTAATAAATTAGTTCAGTAAGAACACATTACATAATTATACATAACCTAACTATAATTAACTTAACATGAATGAATCAATCTTCTTTAGTATTGTATCTAACCCATAGGGGTTAAAGATATTTACTTATGGTAGGTATTTATGGCTTAAAAACTTATATTAGTAGGTAGGTAACAGGTAAAGAACATTATTCATAACTATTTTTTTATCAATTCTTCAATAGGCAACAATTCATTAATTGCCATTTCAATCGCAAAAAGCAGTTTAGAGACCGGATTTATATGGTTTTTTTCATTTAACTGGGTATTTTATCTCTGTTGAGTCATTTTAAATGATGTCCATTTTTATAAAACCTTATTAATACGAATTTCTGTAAAAGTAGAAAAGCAATATACAAGTTTCCTATTACATATAAGTTACACCTCCACATACTGTTATGATTCACTGTCCATTTGCCATTTCCAAATAGATGGGTTAGTTAATTTTAATTTTCGTTGCCGCAAGTCAATACTAAATAGTCGACTACCTTGATATTTGGAAGGTGATTTCATTTTAAAATGTCACTGAGCGCGCCGTGTTTGTGATATGTAGGTATGACGCGTCTGCGACTTCACCACTCAGAGCGAAATAAAGCCACGTATTGCTTGTTACAAAACATCGGAGAAAGCCAAACTTGTCTGGCGAAATCACACCCACAGCAGATGTGCCAAATCTTTATTTACGCATATCTTTATTTAATTCGTCCTCTGCAGTAACAAGCGTGGAATCGCAGATTATCTATATCTAGAGAAGTGGCTGCAATGGTTGCACAACAGGACTATTTGGTATACATTACTATCCTTAGTGACTAGACACATTCATGAGACACATATTATAGACTAGGAATAATGTAAACAAACGTACTACTTAGTATCTACATTTATCCAACATACTGTTATCCATAAATCCGTGAACGTGCAATATTAGATACATTTTCTGGTAATTGACTGAACTTCCTTGTAACTTGCCTTCAGAATCATATGATTATCGCATAATAACGGAATAGTATAATATTACGTGCGGACACGTATACGATGCAACCTTGTATGATGGCAGACCATGATTGCGATGGTGAGCCGACCGTGACACTGAGGCAGGTTATTATAATGACGACTTATGTATACGAAGTATTGTAGAGTTTCGGTGTTACCTACGACTTAGTTGGGAGGCCGAGTGTGCCCTCGGAGTGTGGGTACTACCTCTGCGACCGTTATCCGGTCACCGCTACGGCCGCAGCGCCGGCGCACGCTGCACGCTGCGAACCACGCCACGGTAAATGACTACAACATTCAAAACGTTGGGAATCTCGAGTAAGAACGGTTTGTTCTAAAGTTCAACGCCGGAAGAATCAGGTCATATCACGCCATACCTTCTTATATTCTGATAGTAAACAACCAAAAATAATACCGAGAGCCGTACCTACAGTAGTTGAACGATATCTTGTTCGATTTTTAGATACAATGTTAATTAACACATTTTATATTCTTGATACTAACTGTTGTAAACTCAACCAGCTCATTTAACACTCACAGTTATAAAATGTGCTTCGCCATTAAGTTTATAATCATTCGGTACTGCGTTTTCACTTTATTTGATAGCAATTACCGATTTAATGTGATATATACGTATAAAAACTTACAAGCCTAATGATATCATGGTATACTTTATGATCACACCTAGTTTAAATACTGGAAAGCTACCAACAAATTGGTGCATAGTTTTAAGACTAGTTTAATGGGAAACTTGCTTATTAGTATTCAGAATTAAGTTCGATAACGTGTTTTTAACGCGACAACAAAAATTAAGAAATTGTGAATTTTTATCATATATCAATTTGCACCCGTTAATCTCTAACGTAACGCGCGTTCATTTTTGCCCGCCCGCTGAGCGGTCGTTGATGTCTTTTATATGGGACAAAATTAGAGCTATGAATGATGACGATTATTTTATTTTGTGGAACATCTATAACATGTAGAGTTATCTAAAAGATTTATCTACCTACTGATTTCGATAAAAAAAAGAAAGAGCTACATTCAATTCGATTATCTTTTGAATGCATTTATATTATAACGTACCATTGAATTCAACAGAAGCACACGCATGGGCATCGGTCAGACAATCGGATCGAGTAGCCATTACTTTGTATCAGTTTTCAATGAACCAAAAAAAATATAATAATTGGTGATGGGTATAGGTACCAATTGGAAACAAAAAACAATGGTGCTTTTGATTTTTTTGTTTGGTAGTGATAAAAAGTAATATCATTGTCTGTGTAATTAATAAAAATTTATACCTACTTAGGGACCTATAGGTACATTGCCTACGTTGATGATAAAATCTTTCTAATATAATTATTTTATATTGATATAGATAAGTTACCTGTGTACTTAACTTAGCTAGTTTGGTACATAAAGATACCTAAATAGCAACTAAGTCAGCGTTACATAGGATAAGTAGGTAGTGGATTTATTTGTGGTATTTCGACCATGTTAATGAGGAAATTTACGAGCTGTTTCTACGGAAAACCGTCAATCTGTGCTTCGAATATTATTACAGTACAGATAAACAAGAAATTATTGCCTAGGTCATAATTTTAGTCCTTGTTGCATGAGTCGTTAACGTTTTGTTATGTTGTATTAGGTATAGAGAAGAGCTGGATTGGCAAAAGCTCGGCCAGTGGGAAACGCGTTGGAGGGTGAAGTGCAGTGCACGGTGAGAGAGGTGAGCGGGGCGGAGGCCTGCGAGGCGCGGGTGGTGCGGCGGGGCGCCACAACCTGCGCAAGCGCCGAAGCCTACAATTCTGCCGCGCGTTCAGTCATTGTCCGACCAACATCTCGGTCGAACATTCTAACATCGACCCGCGGCGCGTCGTCGTTACTTTAGCTGTCGAGTGTGCGTCCGTTACCGAACGGTCTACTCCGTACTCCTGGAGTGCAGGTGTGGTGCTAAGTGATAGTGTGTTTGTAGCCATACAATCAACGGTGTATCGCTAATAAGTATTACTGTCTATTGTGTGTGGCGAGTTCCACGGAGTTGCCTAACGGCTGTTCGCCTGCCGGCGAGGGAAGGCGGATCACTTTTACCGGGAGGAATGAGCCCCGTACACCACCATTGTCGTACTCACCGATGATCTCAAGGTTCGTTTCAGAATATAAATTCAGTAAATTCACACGAAGACGTGACCTCATATCTTCACCCTCACATTCTACCTACTTTTATACTGACTCTGTTCCAATTAGTTTACATTTTCTCATTGCTTTTCTCACGTTAAACTTTTAATTCACTTGTTTCATGGTCCCTACCATAAAAGTATACCTACTCTAACTCTTACCATTGGAAAAGGAGATTCTTTAAACGGTTATAATGCAATTGTAACCGTATATCTTGTACCTTTCTAGTAGATACTTATTTACTCACGTATTGTGTCTCAAGGTGAATAAATTGTAGAAAGTATTTTTCAACTAAACAATGGTTGCGAACTTACAAAAACATCGCTGGGAAACCAGACTATATATTTGTTACTTATTTTTTAAATTAATATGATAGTAAAAATGAAATCCTTGCGAAACATTGAAAATGATAAGTTACGGTGGTTTAATTGTTGCTTTGTATTGTAACTTAATAAACCAGTATTCGTTACCAAGTTGCCAAGGATTACGCCTACTCGCTTAAGCTGTTGTTAAGTTCTGAATTGAAAACCAGCAGGAAATAGATATTACGTAGATTATACCTACTTATATCGACTAGGTAGGTAGGTCTCGAGTCTTAATACCTGTAAAACTAATTACAAAACGAGGTAGTTTACAACAAGACAGCTTATTTCACTTATGTAATGCTTGCGCATACACTTCCATGTATGGTAGAGCTGATTTTTCTTAGCAGTAGTGTCCGGTTGGAGCCTAGGTATCTTTATATACCTACTCTATTCGTATTCATACCTAGCTGTTTGATGATGTAAGATCATCGTAATCATCTCAAAAACTGTCTATAAGATCATCGAACATAAAACAATTTAATATGAATCATATCTATTGTAAAGGAATAACTTTTTTCAACGTTAAGAATATCATGCCACGATCGGTACAATTTTATCTATCATTCATCAGTGAAAATAGCTTTTGATTGGAACTATTAAATAAATAGTTTCGAATCCCAAGCCGGCCGTGTACCAATGGTTTTTTCTTAGGAAAAATATATGTGCGCTATTGCTCGTACTGTGAAGGAAAACATTGTAATGAAACCCACGGCTTTGTTGGCTCCAGACGTATTACCGAGTTCATTCCTCTGAACACAGTCGAGTAAGCTGAGAGGGTGGTTTATACATGAAATACATGTCCCAGACACAACAGCGCCCTGAATACCATGGATTAAGGTTGCTGGCGTAAATAAATAAATAAATATTGCAGGACACTCCACACATCGCCATCTATAGCCCCAAGCTAAGTAACTACACTTGTGTTATGGTTGCTAGACAACGGATATACTACTTAATATTGGTTTAAAGGATTTATTCTCAAAAAGACAAGTACAATATGTCACTTAATAGAGAATACATAGCTTAACTTAAAAAAAAAATATATATATACTTTCTTTTGTAAATATATACTTATAATACATAGAAACAACCAGACCATAGACAAATATCTAAGTATAAATACTTGTCTGAGGCGAGAATTGAACCCGCAAATCTGTGTTTGGCACAGGGTTGGTGACCAATTGTGCCAACTGTATAGTCAAATCATCATAGATTACAGGCAATATATTTATAGTATAATATAATGATTATTAGTTGTTAAATATAGGTAGACAATATGTTGATAAGATACATTGTATAAGTAAAGTATGTAAAGGACATTCAAAGTTATGAATAGTTATTTACGATTCTATGTTTTCATCAGTTTGTGGTGGCAGGTAGACACTTAACACACTTAGTAGGCGTTCAAATCACTGTGACACAGATGACGTGGTGTTCAGCCTTGGTTCTACTGAACATAAATGAATATTAATTTGACAATGTTGTACAGTAACTAAGTTTTCTCCTTGCCGTGTGTATCTTTTTGTATTAATTTTAACAATGACTCATTAAGATTCTTCATATTATTCACGCATATTTCAGTGTGTGCAGAATAAAAACAGTAGGATGACATTGTGAGGCAAAAAATATACATATACTTACTTAGGTACCAATTTAAAATTTGTAGATCTAAAATTATTACTTACAGTACTTAGATATTACTTAAACCTTAATCGAAACCTATAAGAGTTATTTCGAAGCAGATTTACATAAACTATTTCCATGGAAATATGAATATCCATTTCATAATATCTTACGTACGTAGATAGCTGATTTCAATTGTTATTGGTTTCCTATTCTGGTTTACTTTATTTGTTTCATTCAGGTGCTCTATATTAAGGACGGCTTGCTTGAAATTGTGCGCCCCGTGGTTTCACCCGCGTAATCATTTTCTTCGCAATTTTCTTAACTTTTTCTTACATAAGAACCTTCTCCTGACAATAAAAAACACAACAAAAAAAGAATTAGCGAAATCGGTTCAGCTGTTCCCGAGATTTGAGCTTAGTAACACATTCAGCGATTCATTTAGATATAATTGGCTAAATAGGATTTACGCTTAATCTTAACTTAATTGTATTTCAATAAACACAAGATTGATAATCACAGATTTGGTTTAACATACCTACTTGACATTTGATTTGACAAGTGATTACACCCAGTTAGATACGAGTTAATTTTACTTTAGATTCTGATTATGGACGTTGACGTTGTGTTTATTTACTTGAATGAACTCACAACCTACCATAAAAGCTAAATCAGTTCTTTTCCAGCAAAAGGTGGCCTGGAAGAAATCGATTTCAGCGCTACGGCCGCCCATTTGTGCAACTTGTACTTTCTAGCTATTACTTTGCTTTGTGTATATCGTGTTCTATATTTCTTACTGTGTTGTACAAATAAAGTTGTCTATCTATGGGTTAGATAATCTATAGTGCCAACTATCAACCGTGTTAGAAACTTAACCTATCCCAATATTATCTAGTTACCTAATCAATTAATCTAGGTAGCCGTAGCTCCTGTACCGTATGCCATTGAATCTATAACGATGACTCATGGTATACATACATTAATACATACCAACATGTCTTTATATTAGGTATTTATTACCCTAACCATGAAATGCAGTTTTTGTAACATTTTATAATCCGTTGTATACATCCTTTTCGCAAATATAATAGTTTTCGTCAATGTTAAACCACTTAAGACTTAAGTATTGAAATAACCACAACTTCATATTACTAAAATTGTTTTGCAGTAATCATTATACTGACTGACTGTAATAGTAATTCATTAGGCGCGCTTGAAAATTACGTACAATATTTTTTGTCGTAGTGTGGATGCCTAATTGAAGTTTTGGATGATATAATGGCAAGATAATTCCTCAATTACAATGTTGGAATTTACAAAGTACCTATAATTTGATTTCAACTGAACTGTGTTCTATCTTGTTGAATAATAATTCCTATTTTGGAGGTATTCCATAGATCATAACATACCTAATTAAGTAATTTACCTGCATGCTTTAATGACAAAAATATTAACAGTTTAAAGTTTGCTGAATTCAAGGAATTCAAGAACCTACATGGTGTATATTTTAAACGGGCCATCAGGGATATATCCTAAGCTATAATGATATAGCGAAAAATACTGAAAGGAGTCGTGTGCCCGATTTTGACAAAAACTAAAACTGCAAGTTACCCTAGCCGGGAATCAAGCTTGTTAAATAAAAAAATATATTGTCCTACCAGTAGGTAGGTTGGTTTCGATAGGATTCGAAGTAAGTATACTTCGAATCCTATCGAAACCATATATACGGTTTCATAAATACCAATAACATTTAACAACAAACCTTTTATAAATAATGAATGAGTTTTGTGTTTGTTCTCCTCATTGCCGCAGCACTTTATTCTCGTATATTTATAACCGAATAGCACAATATAGCAGCACGAGAAGAGGTTGCACTCGAGCGTAGCGCCAACCTCAAGGCCCCTTTGTTCTGAATACGGACTATTCTCACGCACAAGCGGTGTTCGTAATTAAAAGTGGATCAAATAACTTTTCTTGACATATTTTAAAGTGATATTAAAGTGATATATTTTAAAGGGTATTTAAGTAATTTGGAGATCTCAAAGCCAGTTTAAACGATTACTTTTAGATAGCTTATTAGCAGAGTTTGGGTCTCCTACATCAGCAGAAGGAGAGGTGTTTGATTATTAACGCCACACGTACCTCTGGCTTAGTGACTCTGGGTTTACTGAATCTCTTCTAGTTGTTGGGTCTACTCGTCAGGAAGACCTTTACGTTTCTGGATAGCCAGGTAGGTACGTAGGTAAAAAAAACCTCATATTAATTCTGAGTAGCTTGAGCTTAAACATTTCATGGAATAATGACTTATTTTCTTAGTATATGTAAAAACCCAATATCAATACAGTCGGACGTTATCTCGCAAAGATTGGAAAATACCTCAACCAATATTGATTATTTTTTTTGTTTCTTCGACTGGATGGATGGATCGTTTAGATTCACAATTGAACCCAATGAATGATTTGATTTGTTTTGAATTGATTGGTGGATTATCAGGACAACGTCTGTCAGCTAATTTCTTATAATTTTTACATTTTCTATTTATTACGACTACCTACGTCGATGTGTTGTCGTGGCAAGTCTTGCTCGGCGCGGAGCAATTTTATAGGTACAAGATTTCGTAAACGGGAAATCGCGGATGTGGGAACGACTTGTAATAAAATACTGCATTTAATGAAATAATTTCGAAACACATTGAATATTTATTATAACTTAATTATTATAGGTACTTTAAAGTAAGAATAAATAAGGTAGGTAGGTTTAATATAAAATACAAGGTTAATGTTAATTGTTGAGCGGAAGTTAGCTAAACAACATGTGGCATCCATAATGTTGTGCTAACGTTAGATCAGCGCACCTGTCATGGTAGATCGAGGTAAAGGAGAGGTATAAAGTTGCGACGCGACGCGAACGGTCGATCGATGTATGACGAGTGGGCTCGGCCGGAGGTATGCGGTACGTTCGGCGAGCTACATCAACCCGTTATGTCATCCGTAATATCAGTATAATGTAGGCTCTCTGTAAATCCTACACTCTCACGATGCAAGCGACACATCAATCAGTTATAATGCGTGAGAAAATTCTGTAAGACACAATTTGCTCTTTAAATTGATCGACATTAGCAATTGACATTGTCTGTTTACTCTTAATGGGTTTAACTTATTTCTATAGACATATACAGTATACAGGTTGTCCCGTAATGAATGAATAATTACGGGCACCTACGGATACAGGACACTGTGCCGGTTCAGAAAAATAAAAGTTCACTATGACAGTCTTTCGGTTTCCAAGATATCTGGCATTCTCAAAAAAAATATTTGGTTTTCAGGTTTGTATCCCTTCATTACGGGACACCCTGTATACACACTGTGTGTGTGTCTGTTTGCGTGTTGTGTTACACTTATTTCATTGTTAATTTTACTCCAAAAGTGTTCAGTAGGTGCCAACCTATAGAATTATAAATTTTAATATAAAATTCTAAGCCCAGACTGACTAACTGATAGGTACGGTCGGCTGCATAATTGCAGACCCACCGTAGAGCTCTAAAATGGCTGTTAACTGAAAACATTACAATAATTTTTATAGTAATTTTCGAACTCTACCGGGGTACCTGCGCTCTCTCCATACAAACATATTTTTTGTGTTTTTATTTCATTTTCTAATTATCATAGAAAATAATATAAAAAAAAACATCGCATGGTCATGGCAGTTATAAGTTTTATATACCAAAAATATTTGCTCTAGTGTCATTATCCAGGGAAGAAAACAGTCGACTACGTTTGTAATAGTTTGTATGGAGAGAGCCCCCGGTACCCTTTCCTTATCAAGTAAAAAACGAGATTACACCCATAGGAGGGTGAAATTGCGAGCAAAGCAGGCAGATGGTATTTACGTTTAAATAAATTAAATAATAAAATCCGCATCCGCATCAGATCCGCACGAGGATCGAAATCGCTAGAAGCACTTTTATGAGAATGAAATTTTTATTTTTAAACAGAAATATCAGTTTGAAACTTAGATGGCGTGTGGTCAAGTGCTACGTTCTATCAATATTGACGCATGGTGTAGAGGGCTGGACTTTAAGTAGTACCACAGAAAGCAAGTTAAATGCGTTTGAGATGTGGCTATACAGACGAATGCTCAGAATATCTTGGAGAGACAAAGTCCGGAACGTGGAAGTCCTCAGAAGAATGTTTAACAAAAAACTCGAATTACTCATCACAGTTAAAAAAAGAAAAGTCGCATATTTTGGCCACATACACAGACATACAAAATACAATTTATTAAAACTTATAATTGAGGGTAAAATGGACGGGAAGAGGGGTAGAGGTAGGAAAAGGATTGCGTGGTGTGACAATGTAAAGTCGTGGACCGGTACAGCTGACGCGGCTGCTCTGAGCAGAGCAGCCCAGGATAGAAAAGTTTTCAAAGAGATCCGTTAGGATATGGCACGGAAAGAAGAAGAAAATAATAAAACAAAAAGAATTATCTCAATCGGTTGAGCCGTCTTCGACTAATCAGTGAACATACTTAAAAAATGCGTAAACTGCGTTAAAGTCCAAAATGAAATGTCACCAATCTTCACAACACTATCTGGCTTAAGACAGGGTGATGCTTTGGCCTGTCTTCTTTTTAACATAGCCCTTGAGAAATGCGTCAGAGACGCAAAACTGGAGACAACAGGCACGATCTTCTACAAGTCTAACCAGCTTCTGGGATATGCTGATGACTTGGACCTGATCTCACGTTCCAAAACCCAATTGAGTAGCTCTTTTCTGGATCTTAAAAACGCGTCTGCCCAAATGGGGCTAGCAGTCAATAACAACAAGACTAAATATCTTCACACACCGAAAAACCTAACTACGGAGCCGTTAGTAATAGAAGAGGCTAGTTTTGAGAAGTGCGAAGAGTTCGTTTATTTGGGATCAATGATCACTAGTGACAACGACGTGACTGTTGAAATCTATAGGCGGATAGTGCTCGCGAACCGATGCTGCTTCGGGCTAACCAAACACCTTAAGTCCCGACTTTTGCGCAAGAGTACAAAGCTGACACTGTACAAAACTCTTATACGACCTGTGCTAACTTACGGTTCTGAGACGTGGGTTCTCAGTAAAAAAGACGAAAATGCTCTGTTGATTTTTGAACGAAAAATACTGAGGAGGATTTTTGGCCCTGTTTGTGAGGATGGCGTATGGCGAATACTGTACAACCATGAAGTCTACGATCTATACAAGGACCCCAACATCATTCAAGTCATAAAAACGAATAGACTGTCTTGGCTTGGCCATGTACACCGAATGGAATCAAACAGGGTACCTAAACGTTTGCTTGAGTCCAACCCAGATGGTAAGCGCAGGATTGGAAGACCTAAGCTTAGATGGTTGGATGGAGCTACCCAAGACCTAAAAACCATCGGCTTAAAAAATTGGAAGAGAGCGGCGTTAGACAGAGAAGGATGGAAGAAGGCGCTGAAGGAGGCTCAGGCCCATAGAGGGCTGTTTAGCCATTGATGATGATGATACTTAAAAAATATGTATAACTAGCGACCCGCTCCGGCTTCGCACGGCTATAAAACTGCAACAAATCCGTTGCGTAGTTTTAAATAGCCTTTCAGTATTCGGGGGATAGATATTTAAAAGGGGCGTAGGACTAGCGCATTGATTAATTTTATATTGATCGCAAAAAAAAAACGAATTAAAAAAAGGTTGGTTTTCCTTTCATAATCTATAACATCTCTTGCGTCGTATAAAATGATTAATAAATAAATAAATTGTTTATTTGTTCGTTATTCGTTTATTAGTTGGGTATTTGTAATTTTAAATCTTATTTAAAAACTAGCTGTTGCCCGCGACTTCGTACGTGTGGTTTATATACCAAAACCTTCCCTCTTGAATCATTTTATCTAATGAAAAAAAAACCGCATCAAAATCCGCGGACAGACAGCGAAAGCGTCTTTGTTTTATACTATGTAATGATTCTCTACTACGGACAGGTGAATATCAATCCACCTAAATAAACTGTATGTCTATTTACTTTTTCACTCTCTGTACCTTCTACAAGGAAGAAAAGACAAAAAGTATGTACGTTCGGTAAACTTCACTAAATGGGGATCTCGCATCATCCCAATATCTAGAATCCTATTGTCAGATTGCAAATAGTGGAGTGGATTATGCAATTTTTTTAAAGTGTAACCTATTTCTAAAGTATCGTCTAATGGAGATAAATTGAAATTTGTGACCTCGTGAGATGAGAGTTTTCGCCGTCATCTTGAATTGAATAACTAAAAATCAAATTCTCTCAAAATAAATCTTCAACAGTTGACTTAACCAACAAAAATATCCATGAGAAAGAAAACTTAATTTCCAAAATTTCTTTCCTACACAACTTTTTCCATAGTCTTATAGTTTAAAAGTGTAAAAGCTCTATATTTTGAGAAGGTCGGTATTTACATCAAAATTCAACAGCTTGAATCATAGTCATGCGCTGTGATCGCTAGTCCGCATTTTGGCAATTTGCTTTTTAGGGCTCCTACCTCAATAAGTAAAAAAAGGAACCCTAATAAGATCACTTTCTTGTCCGTCTGTCTGTGCGTGTGTCACCACCGATTTTTTCAGAAACGGGTGGACCTAACAAGTTGATTTTATTAAGTATAGGGTCTAACACGGGTACCACCGCGGGGTATAGGTAGTCATATACTTATATAACATATTATTAGATAAGTTACTAAACAACAGTAGGCTATTCTTTGTCTTTATCTGTTTCCTTGACACTTTTACCGTCTGCATTACTTTTTCAAAGGCACTTGAACCACGATAATTTTACCAAGTAACGTATCCTTACAGAAATAAGCGTAGGGACCTAAATGTTTCTTTTAGTATGGAGATATTTACATGTTAGAATAATAATACAACTTATTTGCCATATATGGACTCTTTTTAGGGTTTCGTACCTCAAAAGGTAAAAAAGGAACCCTCATAAGATCACTTTTTTGTCTGTCTGTCTGTTAAGTCTAGTATTTATTAAAATTAGTTGTCGTAAAAAACTACTCTACGTGTGAGTCTACTATATCGATAGATTGACTTTATCAATATTTAAACGCCAAGCACTTTTATGAATGTTTACATTTTGTACCGGCTATTAAAGTCATTAAAGTACCGAACACATTTTGACAAGGTCTTCACGAATAAATGTTCAGAAAATTCCAGATTAAACATCTGGTTTATTGTCAATATTAGGTACTAAAATGTTAAGGTCTGATTTTGGGAGGTCGTCACTTCAAAAAGTTAAGTTAAGGCAAAACGATTGTACTTATCTACCTATGTTGTTTGGTGTAGGTACTTAGCTGAAAAAAAATACAGAATTGAAATAAAATAATTATATTTAAAAATTATTACACTTATAGGTACAATATATTTGGGTACACAAATAGGTACTTAGTTATATAACTATTATTTTTAAATAATTTATTTTATCTTCACTAACGCTTTCAAATACGAACAACGATTTACATTATGGAGATTCTTTGCAGACAAAATAAACTTTAATATACAAAAAGGCTAACACTAGGTAGAAAGAAATTAAATTCAATAGTGCTTTGGCCATAGCAATGGCCATACGTACACAACGGTCGCTCCACTTGTTGTCCCTTGAGCCTGGCCCAAGTCATGAGTACCTACACCTACTTAATATTCGTACCACGAGCAGCGGGCACGACGACCGACGACGACGACTCGTGGTGTTCCGTCCGCAGATCGCATCGTCACCGGAACTCAGTCTGCTCTACCTATACCTACCGCTATCTTTATGGTTTAGCTGTAACAATGACAATAAAAAGCATAAGTATTCAGTTTAGTTTTAAAAAGAATGTACCAAAACTTAGGTATAAGGGGTTAAAAACGGTATCATCAATTTTAAGAAACAGCTACAAAATAATAGAGTCGATCAATTTAGTGCTTTGAGAGTTCGCATTTCAATTAAAATTATATAGAGGACCGTTAAATAAAACGTAGCACACATCACTAAGCATATTCATGTTTTTAAACTCTATCTTAACATTTGAGCAAATTCAACTTTCTGAACCTGAATGTCTTATTAAAAAGGATAGGATTTCAACATAAGTCCTTTGGTTTAAATAATTACTATGTATCTTTACTTACTACTATGTATGCACGTATCTACTAAAATATTTTGCTTTCGAAACGGAAGAGGCAGTGTGATTCAAACCGAACGTCTGCGCAAACATGTCATAAGTTAAAGTTCACCTTGAAAATACCCGGATCCGGTGTTAACTAAACATTATTAATCACCGTTGGCATTTACTATTTACCAAAATAGTATAAGATTTCCCTAAAGATGATTCAATACTGTGACCGAAACGTTTCTGAATCATTTTTAAATTTAAAGTAATTATTTTCTCGGGTCTTAATCGTGTTCTTTTTGTTTTATTTCTCTTACCTCGACATTTCGTCGAGGAGACTGAATATATGAAAACAAATCAACAAACGAAAAATACGAGTTTAAAAGTTTAGTTTCAAATACAATATGGCACCTTTTAAAAGGTGAGTGAGTATGTAATTAGCAGATTTATGACTCTTTATCTTTTAAAAGGTAAGGGAGATATATTAGAACCTCATTAAGTTGTCTTACGGCTAGGCTAGACTGCTGTTTTAATCATTAAACACTACAAGAATTAGGTAATTGTCGTAAGTAATCTTTTGATGAGTTCACAGTTAACGTTATAATTTATTCGAACGACCGTATCTATTGTGGGTAGTAGGTAGCGTACGTACCGCAACTACGTAGATTTTATACATATAGATAGCAACTAGGTTTTTAAAACCGTTGTTACTCATATTTTCTGTACCGCTACATCTTGCTACTACGGATACCGTTCCCAATGACACGGACGCCACTCATCGATCATTACCGATAAAACCGATCCATGCAATTTTGAGACTACTTGATAGATCGAGTTTCTGTGAAGCACAGTAAGCTACAGCATTGTAGCGCAAACAACTGTTCTCAATCACGTAGAATTACCTACAAAAAGATAATGTTGCGCTTGGATAGCTTCAAAACAGAACTAACGTACGATAGGAAGAACAACTATTTTGTAAATATACCTATGCTATTAATACCTTATATTTTAATTATTCTGATCTTTCTAATTATAAAATAATATAATGAAGAAAGAGGCTGATATTACTGGACCGATTTTGATTCAACTTGGTATGAAGATACATTGAATCCTTAGGGTAACATAGGCTACTGTTTATGGATTAGTGCCTTATAACAAACTGGATATACAGAAATAATCTCAACGACTCACACCCAGTGCAGTTGTCTGTAAGATAAGGTGTGAGTAGCCAGGTAACTCCCCGTAATAAGAATTAAATTAAAGAGAAAATACAGAATTTGGTAATAATTAAAAAAAATGTGTATTAACTAAGCTACATTTCACGTAAGTGCCCCATCGGAAGAGCGTTTGAGTCTCACAAAATATGAAAACTTTACAAAAATTAATGGTCCTGATTTTTTCATGATTTGAACATATTTGTATACTTATCTACATAATGCTCAGAAAACGAAGGAGACCATCCAGACGTTGATAAGATGCATATGTAGGTAGGAACATTGAAAGTTGAAGTTGTTTCTCAAGAGAGAGAAACTGTTGCCGCTGTAAAGTATTGTTCATATGTACCCAGCCTACTTTCCGTACGAGCAGAGTGCAGATCGTTGGCGAGTAAACGCAACGTGAAAGTGAATGGCGCAACCAAAGCGTGGCCACGCGTTCTTGCTGGAGCATTTTACGCCCGATTTGATACCACATTTGTACACGCGAAGTGCAAACCATATGTCGGCTTGCAATTTTGTGATGTAAGATCTGTAACTGCGTGTCTATTAAACTTATTTGGATGAGTGTGCACGTTTCTCGGTGTTTTTATTTTTGATATCTCGTCAGACAGACTTACATTATTTTATTACTTAGATCTACATATTGAGTATTTTTTGAGTACTTTTTGTCTTTTATTATAAAAAAAACTATATCTTTATTCATATCTATTTATATGCGAAAATATTTATCATATTCATACATAACTAAGGAACTACTGCACTGTTTGTCTTCCTTTGAGCAAAAAATACTCTAAAATCTTGTAAGGTAAATTGAGTAGGTAAGTACAGATTCTTTGCAATTGCAAAAGCTTTGAAGGAATGAGTAAGGAAAGGTACATAATGTCGACGAAGTGATATAAAATTACTCTCTTTCAATCGGTATATTTCATTTTTCAAGATGTCTTTGACTAATACACACAAAAATAAACACAACAATTACCTACTAGATAGAAACATAAATAATATGTTAGGTATAGTTGGAGCTTAACTTCAATTTGATTTGATTCTCTACCTTAGGTACCGTAGAATACATTCTTACTACCTAATAGGGAGTTAAGTATCTAGTTAGCTTATAACATTTTATTATTACCTCGTTTATTGATTTGTTACCGCGTTTAATTATAAGAACGTTGTAAGAAATATCGAAATTAGCAGACTGACATTTCTCATTTCATCTTTTTATTACTTACTACCTCTCACTATTGAGTAACAAACAGACATGACGACCTCACTCTCGCTTTTTATAATGTATTTTCAGCACTTATTAATGGAAATTTTCTTTGTTTCAGAAACAATGTATATAGAAACCTTACCGCTTGTGGTTTGGACGCTTTTAGTCACAACGACACATGTAAGTCATATTTTTAAGCAATCGAATTGTTTAGTCTTTATACTACTTATTTAGTTTTTATTTATTTATACGCTTAAGTATAGTTTAAGGTTGTAGGTAGGTATGTAAACAGATATCGTCAGTTATTACTGATATGATCATTTAATATTATATCATACTTTTCTTAGCAGCTTCTAAAATATTATTTTTATATATATGAAAAAATATTATTTATAATGTTATTGTATGTTTTCAAAATAATGCATTTAGGCATACTAAACGTTTCTTTCACAGGTAGCGACGCAAAGCCAATATGGAATAGGTCTAGGAATAAAACGAGAAGTATTTTTCTTAAATTTAGAAGACGGCTACTTTGGCTGTCAAGTAAACGAATCTACACAAATATTGCAATTATATGAATTATCTAAATTATGCGACGGTGTGCCAGACTGTTACAAGGCATCCGATGAACTTAAAGCCGAATTAAAATGCACAGGTGAGTTATAACGAATGCTTAAGTATAATTTTACCCCATCATCTTTTTCTTCTATTTATATTTATAATAAACATTACACAATTCATGTTTTTTCCTCTATTACCTACGCAATTCAAAACTACTGAACCTATGTGATTTTTACCATAAGATACTTCTATTTCCTAGAAAGGTCGCGGTGAACTTTGTACCATAATCACCAAGAAGAAACTGAATTCTTTGTTTCTGTATTTATTAACAGAAAAACAGTTAAATATATTCTAACCGTTCGCGTTCGTCTGGTCACTATAGCACGAGCCAAGTCGTTTAGCTTGAGGATAGATGGCGCTGTGTGCAATGTCATATAATATTTATTACTTTGATTTTTTCAAGGGGTTTTTCATTGAAGGCAACGAACATACATAATTACGTCAGATTTTTTCCAGTATAATAATGAACGCTCTATTTTCAGATGATTGTACCAAAGAGGACGGTGCCAGATGTATAAATGGTGCTTGTCTAAATGGAGTGTGCCATTGCAATGATGGTTACGGAGGTTGTAACTGCCAAGAGTTAGGTATGTTAAAATTCTTATATATACATAGTACCCATAGTTTCTCAGTATCTAGTCCACTGTCATCATATCACAATAGCCCAAGTTTTCTTCTGTGGTTTATTAATACTTCTATCTAAACCATCGAGGTTGTCCATGGCTGCATTTTTTAGTGCAAACGCGGGTATTCAAATCATACATTGCTATTAACTCATATGCATTATTGTACTGGTCCGGGGCTTCATAACCCCGTGATAAGGGGCATCTAAAGCTCAATTTTCTCCATAAAGAACAAAACTCTGTTATTCAATGTTATTTATTAAATTTACCCAAACAACCAACACAATTATTATTTAATTTATAATATACGAACTGCATACTTTATCAGCCCTTTTTATTACCCCTATAATAGACGTCGAATTTCGGAAAATCCATTCTAAGTGAGCCCTTATGTCCTTTTACGGCCTAAAAGGACGTAGTAACGTAAATGCAAAATTTGAGACTCATATATTTCTGAGATTTTGTAATCAGTGAGTGTGAGTCAATAATTTTCTCTTATATTTTAGACATAAATTATTACGTACTTTGATCTTAATAATTGACAAGTAAATATTTAGCGCTATCAATAAATCAACTATTGAAAATGTGTCTTCACCGTTTTTGTCTATTTTCAGATGTAAATGAATGCAAAGACAGACCATGCGATGTTTTTGCGCACTGTACGAATACGGTTGGCAGTTTTCAATGTTCGTGTTACCCAGGGTATGAAGGCGATGGTTTCACTTGCAGAGGTAATTAGTTATTAAATTATTACTCATTTATATTTTGTGGGCAGCTTCAACCTGTTACTTTAGCGTTACAGTGATGCGCGCGCATCTTAAAATTTCACTCTCATCATTTTTTCATAACGCGCCTACAGAATTATAACTTTAAAAAGATATTTCTTTAAAGTTAGAAATAATCCTCCTCTTCCTATAGACACTAGAGACTATTTTTTTTAGTTATAGTAAAAAATCTTAAAATGATAAGCAGTCTTAATTGAAAAATTCTTAAATTAGGAATCCTGCTTCTTATTTTCAAGAACACTTACAAAATAACAAGAAATTATTCTCTAGCATCTAATGGGAATGGATTATTTCAAGTTTATCTGTTTACTTGTACGTGGTATGTCTATTAAAGTTTGCAAATAGAAATTCTCACATACTAATGTCAATATTTTTTTTGTAGATATAAATGAATGTGAAGACCCAACGATATCATCAAGATGCGTGGAAAACGCTGAATGTTGTAATTTACCGGCTCATTTTATCTGCAAGTGTAACCGAGGGTACGAAGGCGATGGCGAAGAACAATGCCGTGGTTAGTGGTTATCTAAACAGAACTTTTTTATAGTTTATGTAATAATAAAAAAAAATATTTAAATGTTAATATAATTAACAGATATCGATGAGTGCCGAAGACCTGGCGCCTGCGGTGCAAATGCAATTTGTCAAAATTATCCTGGGAACTACACTTGTGCATGTGAAGCTGGTTATACTGGAAGTCCCTTCGATGGGGTAATTAGTTTTTATCGTATTCAATAGTACCTTAAATGTTAAACTTAATAAATTAATAATATGGTAGTATATTATGTATGTACAAATTCAATCCATCAGATGTAGATAATGTACAAAATTCAATCCATTAGATGTAGATGTTAAAGATTTATATCAGAAATATGCAATGAGTTATTTACTAACGAGTGTAAATGTGTGTGGGCAGTGTGTGGACATAGACGAATGCCTGAATCCGGGGAGCTGCGGTCCGGGTGCGGTGTGTCGCAACGTGGAAGGTGGGTACGAGTGCAGTTGCCCGCCGGGGTACGAGGGCGACCCGCGCGTCGGGTGCCACGACCACGACGAATGCGCGCGCGCACAATGCGGCCGCTCTGCGCTCTGCGAAAACCTCCCAGGTGGCTACCGTTGCATCTGCCCGCCTGGATTCACCGGCAATCCCGACCTACAGTGCGATGGTGAGTTCGTGTCCATTGCCCACCCTCTCTATGCTCATCCTTAACTAACCTTAAGTATTCTGTGGTAAAACGCTTATTGGTACTCACAGTTTTAACTCTAATCGCGTTTGATTGCGCTGAAGACTACCGCTCGAGGACGCGCGGTAGTTCCACGCTTCTACTAACCTAACAGAACATTCGTCTTCAAAACTAATTCAATTTTCAGATAAAATCGAACTCTGATACATCAGACTTTCGATTCGACATTGTGACTGTTTGTATCATTTTAGGACTTTTTCTTCTTGTTTTGGCGATGTAGCTATTTCTGCAAATCTACCGTTGTCTGTATCTGTCTCTTACTCTTCGTAGTGGCTGATTGGCGTTTCTAAAACGTATGTATCTAAAATGATGGCATGTTAACGATATCAGATGTATTTAATTCGACGTTAGTTGTTTTTTATACCAGACGTAGATGAATGTAAGAGTAGAGAAGCAGTGTGCAGCAAACATGCAATTTGTACGAACACACCCGGAAGCTTCGTGTGCGCCTGTGAACCTGAGTACACCGGAGATGCGCGATCCATCGACGGCTGCCGTGATGTTAACGAATGTGAAACATTAGAGCGTCCTTGCGGTACTCACGCAATTTGCGAAAATGCCAATCCTGGTTACAATTGTATTTGTCCTCAAGGCTACAGAGCGAATCCAAATCCACAAATAGCATGCGAGCAGGTAACCGAATTCATTTTATTTAATTATGTACCTATTTGTAAAATAACAATTATTAACGATATATCTTTTTCAGATCGATGTAAACACATTATGTAAATCCAATTTCGACTGCACTAATAATGCAGAATGTATAGAAAAACAATGTTTTTGCAAGGAAGGATTCGATGCCAAGGCATCAGTCTGCATTGATATAGATGAATGTTCCCAGAACCCTTCAATATGTGGAGATAATACCGTTTGTATAAACACATTGGGTGGTTACAACTGTGAATGTGTCGCCGGTTTCGTAGGTAGTCCACCGAGAGTAGGTTGTAGAGCACCCTGCGAAGATGTCAAATGTGGAGATCATTCTTACTGTAAAACAGATGGGGTTGACGCTTACTGTGTTTGTGAAGATGGCTGGACCTTCGATCCGACTGACATTGGAGCTGGTTGTATCGACGTCGATGAATGTGATACGTCATCGGGCCCAGTCGGCCGCTGCGGCACGCAAGCGCGTTGTACAAATACACTTGGAAGCTTTACTTGCCAGTGTCCTGAAGGGTACACGGGGGATGCATACAAACATTGTTCAGATATTGATGAATGTCAGGTAGAAGGATCATGCGGTACGGGTGCAGAGTGTATTAACAAAGAAGGCACCTATAGTTGTGAGTGTAACGAAGGTACTATACCCGATCCTGACCCACGAGTGAGATGCATAGAAGTATTATCTTGTAAGAATGACCACGATTGTCCTGGAAATGCTTTATGTGACCCTACAGCGAGATGTTTATGTCCTGAACCAAACACCGGAAATGATTGTCGACGTAAGTTGATGATACCAATATATTGTTTGTCATAATTACATGATTAAGTTTTTGTTCTTATCTTAATAATTATTACTTATCTTTATTTCTAGATCCTTGCGAAACAATACAATGTGGTAATAATGCTGAATGTTTGTTGACTGGTTTAAGTGCTCATTGCACATGCAGAAGTGGTTTTTCTGGAGATCCTTTTGCTCCAACTGGGTGCCAAGATATAAATGAATGTAATGAAAATCCTTGTGGTGCTGGTGCCGTTTGTAAAAATTTACCAGGTCGTTTCCAGTGTGAATGTCCTGGAAGCTTTTTTGGTGACCCATATGTTGACGGATGTATTTCAAACAAGAGTCCAAGTGAATGTAGCACATCTAATCCCTGCCCTCAAGGCGAACAATGTATTCGACATGAAGGAGAAAATGTTTGCATCTGTTCTCAAGGTTTTTCTCGCAATAAAGAAACTGGACTTTGTGAAGACATAAACGAATGTATACAAAATGGACGATCACCCTGTGGTTTGAATGCAATATGCAAAAATTTGCCAGGCAGTTATGAATGTAAATGTCCCTCTGACTACAGTGGGAATCCATACAATCTATGTGAAATCTGTGAAGATATTAACTGCCAATGTCAACCTCCTTATAAAGTCATAGACGGCAGTTGTGTTCTCTCCGGATGCAGTAAAGACTACAAATGTAGTAAAGGCGCAGAATGTATTGTAATATCAGATGGAGTAAGCTATTGTGCGTGTCCAGCAGGATTCTCTCAGTCTGTTGACGGCACTTGTCAAGATATTAATGAGTGTACATCTGGCCAATCAGTTTGTGGGTTTGGAGCAGAATGCATTAACACACTAGGCTCATTTACCTGCAGATGTCCACCAGGGTACAGCAAAGATTCAATGAGCGGTCACTGTGCTCTCAATCAAAAGCGATGTATAAGTGACTCCGATTGTTTCCCGAATGAGAAGTGTATACAACCAGGCCAATGCGTATGCCCACCACCGTTTTATTTGGATGTAAGCGATGGTCAGAAGTGTAAAAGTCCTTGTGAGCGATTTACTTGCGGTATCAATGCTAAATGTACTCCCAGTGATCCTCCGAGATGCATGTGTATGACCGGTTATGAGGGTGATCCTTACACTGGATGTACAAACAGGAATGAATGCCACAGTGCTCCGTGTGCTTATGGAGCTATTTGTCACGATAAAAAAGGAGGCTACCAATGTGCTTGTCCTCCTAATATGGTTGGAGATCCATACAAAACTGGATGTAAGCATTAAATCTTTATAAAGCTACAATTTTATCGTGGTATTTGATTTCCAAATTTTAATTTGTTTATCTTGTTTTAGGCTCAATAGATGAAAATCCCACACATAAACAGTTATGTAGTACTGATAACGAGTGTCCTAACACTCTCACTTGTCTGAATCGGACTTGTATATCACCATGTACAAGTGTCTCTTGTGGTCCCAATGCTTTTTGTGAGGTTGATAATCACGCTGCCTGGTGTCGTTGTAATCCTGGTTATACAAAACCGGAAGGTGGAAAATGCATCTCTGGTAAGTTTGATAGTTATTTTACTTCTGATATATTCACATTTAGCTCACTTTCATGTGTTTTTTTTTCAAAAAATGTACATTTACTTATTAACTTATACCATTTATAATATGCACAATGAGGTAATTTTTAAATATTCCGCTAATTTGATTGTTTACTTCAGGTTGCGATAACTTCTCGTGCGCTTCTGGATCTCAATGTATAATATCGAAAACTGGGCCAACTTGCGTGTGTCCGGAAGGGATGGTGGGCAATCCTTTCCCTGGCGGTGCATGCAGACGAGATGTATGTGGACCGGGTATACCTTGCGAGGAACCATTGACATGCGTAGGAGGCCGATGCCGGCAGCGTTGTGACGGAATCGTATGCGGTGTCGGTGCGAGTTGCGACCAAAATACCGGAAAATGTGTTTGTAATGCATTTTTTGTTGGAAATCCCGATTTACTCTGCATGCCTCGTAAGTATACTAAATCTGCGACTAAAAAGTATCTCTTAATAACTTTCTACTGTGCAATTTTATTTTGAGTTCCTTTTTATTGGAAATGTTCTGAAACCACACATACTAACTTAATTTTTAAGATGTTGTGAATGGTCATGAAAATGATTTGATACAATAAATATATTTAATTATTGACTACTGTATGGTTTCCACTATTGTTCACTAATTCTTTGTAACTTATTACAGCCATATCACCGCCAGCTTGCGAACCCGATTGCGGAGACAATGCACATTGCGTGTACGGGCAAACAAATGCTTGTAAATGTAACAGGGGGTTTACTGGTAACCCATACATGAAATGTCTACCTCGCAGATTAATAACATGTTCTAGAGCTAAGTGTGGAGTAAATGCAGTTTGTCAGCAAACAAAATCCCACGTCGAATGTTTATGTCCGCCGGGATATGTGGGAAATCCGAATATACAATGTACCGATATTGATGAATGTAGCAGCAAACCATGTGCAGAAAACGCAATTTGTATAAATACACCGGGAAGTTTCAGTTGCATTTGTAAAAGTCAATACGTGGGGAATCCCTACGAATTGTGTTCACAAGTTCCAATTTCAAAATGTGCGGATGGCAATGTTTGTACATGCTCACATAACGCAACGTGTCCTGACGGATACATGTGTGAAAGATCAAAGTGTGTCGACGTGTGTCGTAAAAAAATGTGTGGCCCGCAGTCAATTTGTGAAGAAGGCGTTTGCCATTGTTTCCCTGGACATAGCGGTAATCCTAACGACTTACAACGAGGTTGTACACCTGACAATAAATGTAGAGTAGACGCTGATTGTAAAGATTCTGAAATTTGCTTTCAAGTAGCTAAAAGTGTTCGAAAATGTGTGGATTCGTGCAGTAAGCTTCAATGTGGACCTAATTCTCTATGTATTGGGGCTAATCACCAAGCGCACTGTATTTGTGCTGATGGCTATGTCGGTAACCCGACAGATGTTAAAACAGGCTGTCATTTGCAACAGAGAGATCCGATAGAAGAGGAATGTCATGACAGTAGCGATTGTTTAGCGCCTCAAGTTTGTGTAGCAGGCGAGACAAACAATAAACGATGTCTTGATTTATGTTCGACTATAGCTTGTAGCGCTAATGAAGTTTGTAAACTAATCGATAGCAACCCACACTGTGACTGCAAAGATGGCTATTTGTGGAATCCAGTACTTTCTAAATGTGAGCAACCGTCTACCCCTAATTGTAATAGGGATATCGATTGTGATGACAATGAATCGTGCCAAAAAGATGTATTAGGTGTGAAGAAGTGTGTTGATAGTTGCTCGATATTTACTTGTCCACAAAATTCTAAATGTGTTTCTCGAAATCACAAAAGCCAATGTGAATGTTTATCAGGATTTGTTGGAAATGCAAATGATCGTGACGGATGTTTACCAGTCAATAAAAACGAATGTTCTGATGATGCACAATGCCGAGAAAATGAAATATGTAAGAACTTTGGGAATTCGAAAAAGTGTGTATCTGCTTGCCAGCAAATCGAATGTGGGCCAAATGCATTTTGTGTTACAAATAATCACGTTGCAAGATGCCAATGTCCATCTGGCCCCTATACTGGAAATCCTGATGATCTTGAAAAGGGATGTCAATCAGTTCCTTGTATTTACAACGATGACTGTTTATCAAATGAACTTTGTAATCGCATTACTCATACATGTATGTCAGCCTGTTTTGAAGATTCTTGTGGTGAAAACGCAGTTTGTATCGCAGAAAACCATAGAGCAGTTTGTCAGTGCCCAAACGGTTTCAAAGCTGATCCTCAGCCAGAAATAAATTGCAAAAAAATCGAAACTTGTAATCCAAACCCATGTCATCCAACTGCAGTGTGCGAATCTAGACTATCATCTTACATCTGTAGATGTCCACCAGGTTTTGTAGGAGATCCAAAGAAAACTGGGTGTAAAAAACAATCAGAATGTTCAAATGGAAATAAAGACTGTCCTTTAGAAGCAGTATGTGTTGAAGGTCGTTGCACTAACCCTTGTGAAGGAGCTTGTGGTATCAATGCATTTTGCAGAGTTGTGAATAGAAAAGCAATTTGTCTATGTCCTGACGGATTTGAAAATGTTAATGGTAATGCTTGCAAAAAGAAACTGTTAACTTGTACAAGGGACTCCGAGTGCGATGGAGATGTATGTTCGAATGGTCAATGTTTCACAGCTTGTAGCAATACTAGCCAATGTGAATCTGGTGATACTTGTACAAAAAATCTCTGTGTTACTCCGTGCAATAAGCACACACAATGTGGAATAGGCCAGGCATGTATAGCCGCGCAGTGTTTAGTTGGATGTAGAAGTAACGAAGATTGTGCCAGTGAAGAGTCTTGTGTGAATAACAAGTGCGTAAATCCATGTCTATCCACCCGAGTGTGTGGTCCCAACGCCATATGTTCAAGAATAAACCATAATACAAACTGCGAATGTCCCTTAGGATTCCAAGGAACGCCAACACCACAACAGGGATGTGTTCGAAAACCAAGTTCATGTGAAAAAACATCTGATTGCCCACCGGATCACATGTGCATAGGATTATTATGTCAAGTACCTTGTAAAGATAACTCGGGATGTGCTATTGGTGAAAAATGTTCTGATAGTAAATGTCATAAAATATGCCATTCTAGTAGCAATTGTTTACATGGAGAACACTGTAATTCGGGCATATGTATTCCTGGTTGCAAAGCTGACACCGACTGCTTAAATAATCAATACTGTAAATCGAGCCTATGCACATGCTCTCTAGGTTTTGAATTAAACAACGACGAATGCATTAATGTTAATGAGTGCTTAGATAACCCATGCCATCCTTCGGCACAGTGTGTCGACACACCCGGATCTTTTAAATGTATTTGTCCCGTCGGGGCAGTAGGAGATCCATATAAAACTGGATGCATGTTACCAAATCAATGTAGAAGTGATTACCAGTGCGAAGATTCATTAGCTTGCATACGAGGAAAATGCGCAAATCCATGCCAAACCAAAACGTGTGGATTAAATGCAATTTGTTCAGTAAGCGGTCATAAAGTAACATGCGCGTGTGAAAAAGGATATTTAGGCAATCCATTTGACTCTAACATTGGATGCTTTAAAGTAGAATGCGTCGAAGACTCTGATTGTTCCGATGACAGATATTGTAACGTACGGGGACATAAATGTACTGGTAAGTCAATTTAAAGAACTGTGGATTTACCATCTATTCTAATAATATTACGAGAAGGTTTTTTTTTGATGAAAATTGAAACTACAGGAAACTGTGTGTAAAATATATCTTTCAATCTCAAGGTTGATATATAAATTACACTTTGTGATTAGTTTCTAATTTTGACTATTGTACTTTCATTTTTTTTTTTGGAATTATTTTCTTTCCGTACGTTCCGTATTCTAATAAATGTTATTCTTATATCCCGATATTTTCAAGGAAAAACTGCGAAGCAGATGTAATTACGTAACATAATAAGATAATATTATTTTCAGATAAATGCGATGAATCTGTGTGCAGAGGAGGCACTTGTAAAATAGAAAATCATAAAGCAATATGTAATTGCCCATCAGGCTACGAATTGAACAACAACGGCTGTGAAGATGTCAATGAATGTGTAAATAACCCTTGCTCACTTAATGCTAATTGCATTAACAATTTAGGCTCGTATTCATGCAATTGCGTCAATGGCACTGTACTAGACACAAAAAGTGGCAGCTGCAGGCTTTCAGGCGATTGTTTTTCTGATGATGATTGTTCAGAAAACACAAAATGTAAAAACAATCGTTGCATAAATCCGTGCGAAAAATTGTCACCATGTGGAGAAAACGCAATATGCGTTGTTTCCAATCACAATCCAACTTGTGATTGTCCACCGGACAGTCAAGGAGATCCATACAAGAAGTGCATAAAATTTGAATGTGTTAAAGATACAGATTGTTTATCAGAAGAAGCATGTGTAAATTACAAATGTAAAAACCCTTGCAACATACCTCGTGCTTGTGGGAAATCCGCAGATTGTTTCTCTAGAAATCACATAGGACAATGTTCTTGCTCTCATGGTTACACTGGAGATCCAGTTCTTGGCTGTGTTCCGATTCAATATTGTTCTGATGATAACAGTTGTTCTTCTGGAACAAAATGTATTGACAATTTATGTGTTGGAATATGCAAAAATTCAAGAGATTGTATCGGGGATCAGATTTGTATACAGGAAACATGCAGAATAACATGCAACGGTAATAGCTCGTGTCCGGAGTTCCAATTTTGTCTTGACAGGATTTGTACAAAAGAAGTACAATGTACAAATGATGAAGACTGTGCTGAAGATGAACGTTGTTCACTAAGTCGACAAGGACTACCTCAATGTGTTAAAGTGTGTGAACGTCATCCGTGCGGCCGACAAGCGATTTGTATCGGTAAAAATCATCAACCATCTTGTTCTTGTGCTCAAGGATTTTTTGGAGATCCCTTACGGGGTTGCATGAAAAAAGAATGTAGCGATAATTCAGATTGTACCGACGATAAACTCTGTGAAAATAATGTTTGTAAAATAGCATGCTTGACAAAAAATAACTGCGGTGAAAACACAGTTTGTTCTTCCGAAAAACATAGCCACGTCTGTTATTGTCGGCCTGGCTATACAGGAAATCCACTAAAAGGATGTATTCAGATTGATTGGTGTTCTCCAAATCCTTGCGGTAATGGAGCCGAGTGTAAAAATTTGAAGGACCGTGCACAATGTAACTGCCCAGTTGGAACTATCGGTGATCCATATGATAGTTGTCGAAAAGCTGAAGAGTGTCGTTTCAATGCAGACTGCCCTGCTGTTGCACGGTGCACTCTAGTTGATGGAATTAAAAAGTGTACAGGTAACTAAAAAAAACTTTATCAGTTAATAAATGCCTAATCGTATAATAGAGATATATGAATATTACACGATTATTTATTAGGTACCTAGATACTATTTTTATAGATAGCACACAGTTGTGCAAGGGGAATTGTGAACATAGTAAATTTGAAGAACCATAATCATTTATTTTGACCACATAAATCACATTACTATATAATGTGATTTATGTGGTCAAAATAAATGATTGCTAGTACGTATACACATACATACACATTAGGTTAATTGTTCACAATACCCCATTGATAACCCCCCATTAATTGACCTAAGTCAAGATGAAATAATAAGTATTTTGCAGTTCACCCGATTTAATATCTGTGTTTTGCAGATGTCTGTGAAAATGTAAAGTGCAACTCGAATACTGAATGTGTTGCTACCAGGCATACGTACCAATGCAAATGCAAACCCGGATATGTTAAGAATACTAAGAGCAACGCATGTCAAATTCTAGAAGTGCCTTGCGAAAGCAGAAAGGACTGTTCAGAAAATCAATACTGTCATAGAAATATGTGTAAAGGTAAATTTAATATTTTCAATTAAAATTGGGACTGGGAGATTTTATAAATAAAATATTATTTTCATTACTCTAGAATAGAATCATAGAATCAATTTTATTTATTCTCATAGATTAAATAAAATTGATATAATTTTAAATAATTTGTATAAATTAAAATTATAATAAGTAGACTAAAATTACTTAAAGTCTATTAGTATTAGTATTTTTTATAAACTGAATTGTGTTACATGTTTCAGGTCTTTGTGTCATCGACGAAGAATGTGATTCTAATGAGAAATGTTTCAACGGGCAATGCATAAATCCATGTAAAATGGAAAAAACATGCGGTTTAAATGCGATTTGTCGCACTGAGAACCACATTGTACAATGTAGTTGTCCTCAAAGTTTTACAGGCAATCAAGATATGGAATGTGTGAGAAGTGAGTTTTTATTAGTCACACTGAAAATATTCAACAATAATTTGAGTTTTAAATAATTCTACAAACATTATTTATTTTTAGTACCAAGATTATGCGGAGGGGCAGGCGAGTGTGAAAATGATTACATGTGTCAAGATTCAATGTGTGTACCTCGATGCAATGTTGATGAAGACTGTGCTATGAATGAAAGATGTTCTAAAGGCGCTTGTCTACGTAAGTTTTACGATTCGTGTTTGATAATAATTTTAATTGATAATTGATTTTTTTAATTTTAATTTTGAATAATTGATTTAAATGATAGTAATTACATCACAATAGTATATACGATTATATCTACTTACTGATTTGTTTGTTCGCTTTTTACAGTTACTTGCAGAGTGGACAATGACTGCTTTTTAGGACATATTTGCTTAGAGAACAGTTGCCAATACGGGTGCAGGCAAGACGAAGATTGTGGACCGGATGAATTGTGTAAGAGTAACTATTGTCAAAATCCTTGCTCCGATAATACAAATCCTTGTGGGCCAAACGCACTGTGTTCAGTTGTTGAAAGGAAAGCCGTATGTTCATGCATAGATGGCTTAATAGCAAATCCAACTCCAAACATCGGTTGCGTGCGAGCTCCTTCTATATCGTGCCACATGCACTCCGATTGTGCTAGTGGATGGAGGTGTGAAGACGATCGGTGTCGGCCGGCATGCACAGCGGATGGCTCGCAGTGTCTGCAAGGAGAACGTTGTGATTCCGGAGTTTGTCGTTACGCTTGCACTACTGACGATCATTGTTCCGACGACGAAGTATGCGATGGTCGTATATGTGTCACCGGATGTAGATCGCATTCACATTGTTCGAGTAACCTTGCGTGTATATCAGGCCAATGCGCGGATCCATGCACAGAGCCCTCGACATGTGGCGCCAACGCTTTATGCACGACAGATAACCATTTACCGATTTGCAAATGTCCTTCGACTCTTGTTGGAGATCCCTCCGTCGTATGCCGGAGAACACCATCTCTTTGTGACCAAGATAAAAACTGCGCTGATGGATTTAACTGCTATGGGGATACATGTCATCCGGCCTGTAGAAGGTATTTCTGCTGCTTTATTTACTTAACCTGCTGTACTTCTATATAATATTTTCGAATAAAGTTAATATTTATGTTTTTTTAGCGACAAAGTATGTCTATCGAATGAGAAATGCATTCGGGGAATATGCAGAGTAGTGTGCAATAGTGATGACGCATGCACAGATGGTCATATTTGTGAAAATCGAATTTGTAAACCAGGCTGTCGGGATGATAATGCCTGTGGTATCAATCAAGCTTGCCTAAAAGGACAATGCAAAGGTAGGTAAATTTATATTACAAAAAAAATAAAAGTTGTAAATATGTTGCCGTCTAAAATTTATCGTGAAAATTACTTAATTATTAAAACTATTTACAGATCCATGCAGTCAAGGCGGAGTTTGTGGTATTTGTTCTGAATGTCAGGTACAAAACCATAGAGCTCAATGTAGTTGTTCAAGTAATTATACCGGGAGTCCGTTGGTAGAGTGCAAGAAAAAGAAAGTATCATGTGATGGCTTCTGTCCATGTGATGATAGTGGCTACTGTATTTCGATTTGTGATAGCGATACAGATTGTTCCTGTGGTGAAAAATGTTTCGATGGAGGGTGCAGATCTGTATGCTCCTCAAGAAGTAAATGTTCCGAAAGACAAATATGCGTGAAAGGTCTATGTGTACCTGGTTGTAATAACGACAGAGATTGCGGCGACAACATGTTGTGTTCCTCTAAGTTATGTGTCAATGCCTGTAATGAAAAATCCTGTGGTAAAAACGCCCTTTGTCTCGCTTCTCGGCATCGAGCTGTCTGCAGTTGCCCGAGTAGCTATTCCGGAGATCCTTTGGTTGAGTGCAAATCTTACGAATGCTTAAAAGACGAAGATTGCGGTGCTGATGAACAATGTTCTACCGAAAGAAAATGTAAAAATATATGTTCAGGAGTTTGCGGAATTAACGCGATCTGTCGTTCCATAGAACGAACACCGCAATGTTCATGTCCACCGGACTACGTAGGTAATCCGAAGGTAGAATGTTCAAAAGCTGCAGTTGGAAGTTGTTTACGTAACCCTTGTGGTATAAATGCGCGCTGTCGGGATTTAGAAGATGGAAGCTATGAATGCACTTGTGCACCGAATTGTGCCGGAAATCCTCAGAAACAGTGTTTCTGTGGGCATATGGAACCTTGTGCTTATAAAACATGCGGTTCCAATGCACAATGCCAAATAAGTTTGAGTGGTGAAGCACAATGTTATTGTCCTCGGAATTATCCTAACGGTGATCCAAACATTGAATGTGAGTAGTTATTACTTACGGAATAAATAAAATACTTACTATACCTACGCTATATTAAGAAAAGGTAGGTACTATATTAACTATACAACGTTATTGAAAAACCAATCTATTGTTTGTTTTTCAGGTTCACAAAAAAGAAGCGTTATTGATTGTAGAACGAATGGATGCGGTAAAAATGGAGAATGTTTAAGAGAAGGAGCAGAATTTGTTTGTCGTTGTATTCCGGGAACTGAAGGAGACGCGAACATTGAATGTCAAACAAGTGAGTAAATTTCTGTCTTCTTATTGCAATGTAAAAATGCACATTAACACAGTTGAATACTTTGAGTAGGTTATTTTGAAAACTGTGTTTCTTTAACTTACGTTTCTTTTATAATCGTTCTTCACGATTTTACATATATGTGATGTAAATACAAAATTGTAAGTTACACTCTTGTACAGGAAATTGTATAGTCGGAGAATATCATTGCAGAAGATATTTACAAAGATGAATATAATTTTAATTGTCTATTGAAAAATAAAACAGTCGCGAACCTTATAACGAAAAAAAGTAAATACAACTATACATAATATGAAATAGATTTTATATTTGTACTTACTTTTTTAACTTATTGGAAGCATTCTCACCGTTCGTGCTTGAGTTGTCAAACCGTCAGTAACATTTTGTCCGGCTTCATGTACATACCGCTTGTATTATAATCCGTTATTACACATAATTATCTTTGGTCATAAACTATCAGTTTCAAAAAGCATGCACTGTCTCGTGAGAAAGTTTCCTCTTCGCGGCTGAGGTACCGCTCTCTAGACTCTGCTTTCTTCTTTCACATCTTCCTAGGTATCGAATGCACAAGTGATGCGGAGTGTCCGATGGACCGCGCTTGCCTGAGTCTACACTGCGTGGATCCATGCTCGGTGCGTGGCGCGTGCGGTGAGGACGCACTCTGCGTGCCAGCGATGCATCGTGCGCGCTGCTCTTGCCCGCAGTGCTACGTGGGCCAGCCGCGACTTGCGTGCCGCCTCGACCCTGCCTGTCAGCCCAGCAACACAGACAACGCCACCTTCACTTGCTCAAATCACAAACCGTGCCCCTCCAAGTTAGCCTGCGATACTGACACTAACGTCTGTCGAAATCCTTGCCTTGGCTACCAAAACTGTAGACGAAACCAACGCTGCGAAGTCAGAGATCATAGACCCGTTTGTGTATGTAGAAATGGTTTCGCTCTCAACGAGAAAGGAGAGTTAACTTGCGCCCCCGAGCACGCCGAGTGCACAAGAGATGAGCAGTGTCCATCTAATGCGGCATGTCGTAACTCCAAGTGTGTGAATCCATGCTTGGTTTCAAGAGATCCGATTTGTCCGAAAGGGAAACAATGTGAAGTGATAGAGCACCGCGCGACTTGCGTATGCGTGGAGGACTGTCACCCGACAGTATCTATTTGTTTGAGAGATAGTGGATGTCCCAATAACTTGGCATGTCGAGATTTCCAATGTAAAGATCCTTGCAAAGATGCATGCGGTGGTGCCCCGTGTTCGGTCGAAGACCACCACCCAGTTTGCAAGTTTTGTCCGAATGGTTTCACACACGATGAAAAACATGGCTGTATCAAAGGTAATTTTCGATCGATGAGAACAAGTTCTATTATTACTAGTGCATTTATAAAGATTAGATTAGATTCTTAAGCGAAACTTATTAATCTTTGTTTCTTCGTTATTACAGGAATTTATATTTTCTACTCTATGTCTTCATGCGGCTCTATGTTCTGTCTCTTCTTTTATTTCTGGCATGTTCATATGTATTTTGATCCACAGTTGAAATCCTTCTGCATCAGGTAGTCCAAGCATGGTATTACATTTATTTTTTGTGTACATATTATTATAATATATAACACCACGGGTTCATTTGGTGTTGGGTACGCTTGCGCTGGCCTGTCTTATTCTGTAATGCTTTGGCATTAAGTTATACGAAATGCAGCAAACAGCCACGAGACAGAGCTTGCAAAAATAATAAATAATGCCTTCTTGTTATGTAATCAATATATTTTACATATACTAAAACAACTTTATATTTTTTATTGTACCTAATGTAAATAAGTACCTACTTATGTAATTAAATTATTAGCATATTAAGTATAATACTTTATTATAAGTGACATAACAACTGATCACCTTGATTTAACTGTGATGCTGAAATTCAAATGTGTAAGTGTCCCAAATAGATGAATTATTATTATCTGTTTGTGTACTTCTCCAATCAACATGGCTATTTTTGAAAATATCCAGTCTACTAGATGGGCCATGCCATATTAGATATAATAGGTAGTCCCAAAATATAAGTATGTTTTGTTAAAAGGGTTACAAGGACTGTCATTTCACTGGCCGACATTCAATTTGAAAACTTTTACTTTAACCAACAATAAGCATAATATGAATCTTCTAATAAATATAAAAATGAATCAATATTTCCCTTTGTCACGGCATCACGCGTGAACGGCTGGACCAATTTCGCTATATCTTGAATATCTATGAAAGAAATAACTAGGAAAGTTGCGCAGAAAATTATTTCGCGGGTGAAACCGAGGGGTTCAGCTAGTCTATTCATACTGATTTTGCAAATAAATGTATCAAGGGAATTACTAATTGATAAATTGACATTTTACTAACGATTCACTTTTTATTTATGCCACACGTGTTGCATAATCCCCCTCTCTCTATACTGTTCTATACTGTCACAGAATCATGAAAAATACATAAGATTAAAAAAAAAACTAAAAACATTTTCCAAAAACATATTTGTAACTGAACAATACAGAAAAAGTTGGTTGTAAAGTATTATTTTGGTGAAACATATTTCTACCGTTAAGTACCGACCTAACGAGAAATGTTCAATACAGCTGCTGAGTGTGGCGACCACGAGCAATGCGCCCCAAGTCTCGCATGCATCAGCGGGCACTGCGCTGATCCATGCGCACGCGGCGGACCTTGCGTCCACGGACAACACTGTGCTGTCATTAACCATCAACCTGTCTGCTCTAAAGGTAAAAAAGAAGCTAGGCATCTCAGCAACATTCTCAAGTTTTTTTTTACAATATGGTAACTACGTATGTAAGCATACGCTGTGTGCGTGTCAGTATAGTGATTTAAGAACTATAACTTACAACTATTTTCAAGGGATGTATTTTGTCATATTACCGATAATCAAAGTCAAAATCAAAATTCTCAATTAATTTGGGCTCATTCACATGAAATCACATCGAAACGTCTAAAAATCTAAGTTAGGATGTATAAAAACTAAGTTAAAATTATTTGATTTAATAAACATATTATAATGTCCGCCACTTAATATACTGTAATCAATTGTTTTTGTATATTTTTTCTGGTCTATATTCTTTAATAAATGTATATATTTTTTTAGTGTGCCAATGTCAAACGCCATCAGACTGCGCAAGATACCCAAATACATTATGTGATGGATGTGCTTGTGTTCTGCGTAAGTACACACATGTTAATTATTATGTTCTAACTACATGTACCAACATACACAAGTTGTTTTTTTAAAAAGGCTTTCAGGGCAAAATTCAAAATTTTAAGAGACAACTTTTTGTAACTTGTTGAAAGTAGTCATAAGGCTTATTTTGACAAAAACCAATAAAGGCACATTAGATATAAAATAAATTATAGGTAAAGTAAGCTAGCTAAGCCTTTATAGGAATCAAACTTGGTGATTCCACTATAGAGCTTATGATGAAAGACAAGACATCTAATCTATATTTTTTTTTCGTGTAATAGAAGACCATCCTGTTGCAAACTGTGCACATTGCCGCCCTGGTGTACCATGTGATCCTTTCTCCGGAGCCTGCATGGAAAGTAAGTCATTTCTTGATTTACATATCAATATAGCTGTTTTACACAAATTGAGATAACAGTGCTAATTACTTACAATATTAACTTATTCATGATATTACTGAAATAGATATTGTATGAACACATAAGTTTACCTATATATTTACATAAATTCAAATGTTATTCTATTTTCACATATTGACGTATCGCGGACTTCTATACGACACCCAGAAAGTCTGTGAAAATATATGTGGATCATATCTTCATCAATAGCAAGACTAACTCCAGATTAACTGGTCATTGCTATGATTCTAGTATATTTACCATTTGTCCGATAAAACGCCACAAAAACTGGCTTCCAATAGAACAGCGGCAGACCCGATGAAATACATTTACAACAGATGTATTTATCTACCTGCTTGGACTGCTAGTAAAAATCACTTAAGAGCAGTGTAAGTTGTAAATACATATATACTTGCTAGCTATTACTTCAATGCCCTTATTGAAATTAAAGAAATCCAAATATTTGTGCTTAAGAAAATACTTAACTTGTTAAAAACGTAATAGGTATTTTAAATTTCGAACCTTAAACCATTTCAAAAGCTAAAATATTTGGATATATTTTTTATTTTATTTTCTTATTGGTGCTGTGGTACTACCTACACCTATTTCTTATTTCTATACTTTTTCCTTTACCTTCGGCCTGTAGTTACATTTATTATTTACCAACTTGTCACTCTTTAGTTTTCTTTAAAGTGGCATTTTGTTATACTTAGTTTGAAAAATGATGCTTTTCCTAAAAACTTATAAGTAGGATGTTTTCCAATGTGATAGTAATCAACATCGTATATTATTATATTCCCATTAACAGATGATCAACCTAAAAATATCCCACTAACAGAAACGTACTCCGAAACTAAAGCTACAACAATGGGGGAAAAGGAAGGAAACTTCGACGAGACAACTATAACCACAGATTCTTATATCACTGTTACACCTGACACCCCATATACGACTTTGACTGATGTAAGGTACGTTACAATGACTGATGACTCTACAGACGGTATAACTACTCAGTCCATTAATAGCATGGATCAGACTGTAACAACTGAATCGGATATTACCACAATTTCTGATATCAACACGAATACTACTTTGGTATCTACAATTATTAATAATACCAGTTCAACTGACAAAACATTAATTGAAACTAGAACTGTGATCGATGATACTTTAAGTTTTATAACCACTGTAGAAGAAGTCACTGATCGTAGTACTAATATTGACTCAGGCGAGTTAATCCAAAGCAGCAGTAGTACAATACACGTAGAAAGTACTCCAACGCCGTATACTAATAAACACAATAAAGTTTCAACACCTTCAATTGAAAATAAAAACACAAAAACACCAGAGAATCAAAGGAAATTAAATAATAATTTTACAGACATTTCAACACAAATTGTTATAAATGCTACTAGCAAGACCAGTTTGGGAGATGATTATGAACTTTTTAAGCCCACAGTTGCTGGTGGTACTGAAACAACAGATACCGAGAATATAAATTTATTTTCAACAACTAAAACGATATACTCAGAATCAACTGAATCTGCACAATCTGAACTTGATAAAATATCATCTACTACAAGCATTGATGATCTAGGTCATAAAGATAAAGAATCGACAATTACAGAGCCAATAAGTACTACGTATAATCATTACAGCACTCAGGAGCCTATTTCTACTACTCCGTATCCGAATTCTGATTCAACTGAAAGTAAATCTAAAACAACCACAAATAGTTCAGCGCAAAATAACATAGAGAATTTACAAACTTTAACAGATGAAATCGTTACAACAACAAAGCAACCAGAAACCATAGCAACTGCCGATTTACGAACTAGTTTTACTGAGAACTCTCTAAATAGTTTTGAGTATTCTACACCATCTGGAATTGGCCATTCTGAAACAACGTTTAACAATAAGGCAACGATAAAATATGGAGCAACGTTAGAACAAGCAACCAATACTGGTCAAAGTACAACTATTACCGAATCTACATCGGCTTTCAGCGTTAATTCAGAAGTTCAAAGTGATGCGGTAGCGACAACAGAAGAAATTGATAATTTTTCTTCAAAATCTGATACTGAAGCAGGAACATCTGGTACAGATTGCACACAAAAAACTGAAGTAGATGTTGATAGATCAACTGTTACAACTACGGAGTATACAATAACGACGACGCTTATAAAAACTAATCTAATGACATCGTCTGAAAATAACTTGGAGTCAACTACAGAAAATAACTTAAAAATAAATTTCATAGCAGAAAATACTTTCACCAACGATTATCCTTCAGAATCTACAACACCACAAAGTACCACTAAGGAAACTACTTATGACAACCAACATATAACTGAAGCTACAAGAATATCAAGTTTTAAAGACGAAAATTTAAATACTGGTCAAACAACATTAGACGATCATACGGCGACAATGCCGGCTCAAACGTTTACATCTACAGAGTTTTCATACATTAATTCACAAACCACTACAGATGTGGAAAGAACGTCTACTGAGATGAAACCTGACAACTTCCTGTTTTCAACAACTGAAAACTGGTACATTATTTCCATTACCGATGATAGTTCAAAAAAATCGACTTCAACAATACAACCAAAACAAAACACACAGTCTGACATTAAAACAACGATACAGGGTTTATTAACAGACACCGATCTGTTGTTAGATACAACTACAGACTATGCAACTTCCTATTTAACAGATCATTACGCAGACTTAACCACAATATTTGATGTATCAGAGAAGCATACGACCAGGACAACTAATGGTCTAAACGTAGAAGATGTAACTGCAAAAACGATTACACCAGTTACTTTAAGCGAAAGTGAATATACGACAAGATCAAAACACGAATTTGAGTCAGCTGCAACTGCAGATTTGGAAAATGATAACATTAAAAGCACAAAAAGTTTTGACGACGCTGTATTTACTTCTACATCAGAATTCATACCTACAACGGAGAAGACTTCAACTAGATATAAGGATAGCGAAGAATCAGAATTCCATTTTAATGAAGTGACGACACCCCCAACAGATTATACATTATCAACTAAATACTTTACGAATAGCTTGTCAGAAGTAAGAGGTAGTAATACCCAAACATTGTCTACCAACTCTGTTGTTCAGACTGAGTTAACCTCGTCTAAGAATAATGTAGCTCCAACAAAATCTACGGTTTCTCTTTTGAATACAACTAATATTAGTACGGAAATTATAAATGAGAGTCAGTCTATTACAGATAAATCAACTGAGTTCATTGCAACGACCTCTCCAACACAGGAAAATGTCAATGTAGGATCTACTACTTCATCAATATTACCTAAGACTTCTACTTCAGAAACTGTAGCAACTATTCCAGAAGCTACAAGTACTACAGATTATAATAATATAGATCTAAAAAGTACATTATCTACCACAGTTTCATCGGATATATCGGAGAGTCAGGCTATTACAGATAAATCAACTGAGTTCATTGCAACGACCTCTCCAACACAGGAAAATGTCAATGTAGGATCTACTACTTCATCAATATTACCTGAGACTTCTACTTCAGAAACTGTAACAACTATTCCAGAAGCTACAGGTACTACAGATTCTAATAATATAAATCTAGAAAGTACATTATCCACCACAGTTTCATCGGATACATCGGAGAGTCAGGCTTTTACAGATAAATCAACTGAGTTCATTGCAACGACCTCTCCAACAAAGGAAAGTGTCAATGTAAGATCTACTACTTCAATATTACCTGAGACTTCTACTTCAGAAACTGTAACAACTATTCCAGAAGCTACAGGTACTACAGATTATAATAATATAGATCTAAAAAGTACATTATCTACCACAGTTTCATCGGATACATCGGAGAGTCAGACTATTACAGATAAATCAACTGAGTTCATTGCAACGACCTCTCCAACACAGGAAAATGTCAATGTAGGATCTACTACTTCATCAATATTACTTAAGACTTCTACTTCAGAAACTGTAGCAACTATTCCAGAAGCTACAGGTACTACAGATTATAATAATATAGATCTAAAAAGTATATTATCTACCACAGTTTTATCTGATACATCGGAGAGTCAGGCTTTTACAGATAAATCAACTGAGTTCATTGCAACGACCTCTCTAACACACGAAAATGTCAATGTAGGATCTACTACTTCATCAATATTACCTGAGACTTCTACTTCAGAAACTGTAGCAACTATTCCAGAAGCTACAGGTACTACAGATTCTAATAATATAAATCTAGAAAGTACATTATCCACCACAGTTTCATCGGATACATCAAAGAGTCAGGCTATGACAGATAAATCAACTGAGTTCATTACAACGACCTCTCTAACACAGGAAAATGTCAATGTAGGATCTACTACTTCATCAAAATTACCTGAGACTTCTACTTCAGAAACTGTAGCAACTATTCCAGAAACTACAGGTACTACAGATTATAATATTAAAGATCTAGAAAGTACATTATCCACCACAGTTTCATCGGATACAGATACAACAAGTTTTACAACCATGACCACAAAAATATATCAATCTCAAACTAATGCTGTAAGTGACAGTGCAATTTCAAACCATTTAACAGATAGTGAAGTGTCACCAGTAGAACTTGTAACAACTATATCTGATGTATTGGAGCAATTTACTTCGTCACCAAGTATAAACAAGGAGTTCGAAAGTACAACGCCATCGACTGACTATTATTTTCCATCAATAGGAACTAAATCTACAGCGTCCACAGATACTGAAACAAGCAGTACTTTTGTAACATCTAATAATAATGTCGGAAATATCGGCCACTACTCTACTTCCACTGAAGTTTCGGATAGTGAAGGATTTACATTGACGACAGACTCAATAACTTCAACATTATTAATTGAAAATAACAGAACTTTTCCGACATCTGATTTATTTGAAACAACAACGGAAAAAATCGCAGTTATTTGGTCAAACATAACCGACAATTTTTCAATTTCGAATCAAACCGAATCTATCGTTAATGTTTCTGAAACAACTGCGTCTAGTTTTGTAACGCCGCAACAACCACAAGATTTAACTAAAAATAACGATGAAGAAACCGTAAAACCAAAACAAGTGTTAGCAACTAAAAACGTAATATCAGTAGAGGCAACGACTCCAGCTTATACGATCTCAAGTGGTGACATTTTAACTACTGAAAATGTAAATCCATCTAAATTTGAAAATGATTATATCCCCACTGCTATGTTCGTAACGACAACTGAATCACCAAATATTATTTTGCAAACTGATAATGTCGCATCAAAATCTACGTATCAAAGTTATGATTTTACTGTTCCTACTTTACCAGATGAAACTTCTACAAAACAAACAACTGAACAAACAGATGAGTCTTCTGTTCGAAATACATTATCAGACGACTTGAGTACAACAGAAACTCCTGTATCACAATTCACATTAAAATCACTAGCCTCTACTATAAGTACATCGACTGAAAATTTATCGTCACGGCGAAAGGACGTAGATATTCCGGCATGGACTGACTCTCATCTTTATACTGACACATCTACCACTATGACCTATACTCCGACAACAACTGACAAAAACCTCAATATCCAATGTAAAATAAACTCCCATTGTCCAACCAACAAAACCTGTGTTAACGGAGAATGCCAGAACTCGTGTGAAACGTTGCGGATTCAGTGTGCAGAGAATTCATCCTGTAAAGTAATTAATCATGTCTCTGTTTGTCTTTGTGACGACATCGGTGGGAATAACTGCCTGAGAGGTATGCAATTTTGTGTATTTAGTATTTCCACTTATCTGAAATCTGTATATAGTACATATTGCAAACATTGTAAAAATTAAATTGTATTTTACCTACTTTTATAAGGTTTTTATGTTTTATCGGACAAATGAGTAATATAATACGATTATAACAATTAAGAATGTTTGTACATAATATGCAATGCACGAATGAAAATAAAATTATACTAAATGTTAACTCTTGTGACTGTAACATACTAATATTTGTAACATGTAAAATACTAGAATCGCCTGGAACACCCAAGACACCAGAACCTTGTCATTCTGACCGGGACTGTATAGAGACTGAAGCCTGTTTTATGGGATTATGTCAAAATCCTTGTGAATTTGACAATGTATGTGGTATTGGAGCCAATTGTCAACCAGTAAAACAGCGACCAATGTGTTCTTGCCCTGCTGGATACGACGGAAACCCTGCCGTTAAATGTTTAACCAAAACATGTAAGAATTAACCATTAATTTACGGTTATTATGTAAGATTATAAATATGTATAGAATGCCTAAAAATTAACAAATAAAATAACATTTTATGCATCTCAAAGTATTGTCGACTGGGTAATTCATCTATACATATTTAATAAATGTATTATTATAGTGTAGTCATACAAAAATCAAGGTTCGTATGATCAAATAAATAAATTATTAATTTCTGAATATATTATTAAAGAGAACTCTTCTTTAATTTCTCTCAAATTCATTTCTTTAACGCAAATTAAGTTAAAACAACACAGGTTTTTTTATCATTAAAATTTTGGTCGATTACAAAATAAGATTAGTAGTAAGTACCTACTGTATTTTATAAAACTTTTGAAAATGTCCATACATTTTCAAAGGTTTTATAAAATACAGCACATTACATGAAAACTTTTGATTGATAAAAACAGTCTTCGTAATAATTAAGTTAAACGTTTAGAATTTATTAATGTTATAAATTTCACTGGAAGTGGTACTTATATCTTTTCTCATCTGCACTTTCTATTTTTGTACAATATCTTATTTTATCTTACCCAGTTGGTTGCACACGAAACGAAGACTGTCACTTGACTGAAGCTTGTATAAATAATGCATGCCAACACCCCTGTTCTATACACGACCCATGTGCACCGAATGCTGTCTGTATAAATACAAATCACGGTTCAGACTGCAGTTGTGCAGAAGGATATCAAGGAAATGGATACGTTGGATGTGTACCAGGTAAGTCACAAACCATGAGGGAAACCGAGGATGAAGAATAACATAATATTCTAATGACTGTTTGCATTTTTAGTACATGAATCTAAAAATATATGTCAATATGACGAAGACTGCCCACCGCACCTTTTGTGTGACCGACTAAACAGAATGTGTATCAGTCCTTGTGCCAGGGATAAATGCGGAGAAAATGCAGAATGCATTCCGGCCAATCATGGAATACAATGCAAATGTTTCGCAGGATACACTGGAAATCCTTTCCTTGAATGTGTTCAAGGTATTTTATAAATATTATTTGATAAAATCAATACAATTAACAAAATATATTGCATTGGTGATTTGATGATTTTAATAAATTATTCAGTTAATAGTTTATATTTTTTATTTCAGTACAAGGGTGTCGTTCAGATAACGAATGTGCTAACTCCGAAGCTTGTGTTAATGGAAAATGTAGTTCTCCTTGTCGATGCGGAATCAACGCAGTTTGTGATGTCTTAAATCATCGTGCCTCATGCAAATGTCTTCCTGGGTACTCAGGAAATCCACAATTAGGTTGCGAGCCTCCATTAAATCCATGTGTACCAAATCCGTGTGGCTCTAACGCGTTATGTGAAAATGACAACGGCAACCCTATTTGTTTCTGTCCAAAAGGTTTAACTGGAAATCCTTTTAAGACCTGCAGTGCGTATTATTAATTTTTTTCACGAAATATTATTATTTGAATAATTATAAACATACTTAACTATTGTATATCGACTTTAATACTTTCAGTACCGGAAGGAAACGAATGTGAACCAAACCCATGTGGCCAATTTTCGGGATGTAGAATAATAGACAATAAACCTGCATGTTTCTGTTTACCAAACTACGAAGGAGATCCTCCGAGGCAACCCTGTAGACTACCAACTAATCCATGTAATCCATCACCTTGTGGACCAAATACACAGTGCACCATTTTATCAAATGGATTTGCTAAATGCACTTGTCTTCAAGGCTACATAGAGAGCCCTAATACAGTGAGAGGTTGCGTGGAAGCAAGAAACCCTTGCGAACCTAATCCATGTGGGGTTGGAGCTCGTTGTGATCCTAATAGAAATCCTCCTTGTTACTGCCCTGAAAACACCAAAGGAAATCCATACAACTCGTGTAACAGCAGTCGAGAATACTTACCACCAATCTTGTGTCGCCCAGGTCCTTGTGGACCCAACACAGACTGTTACGTCAGCGGCAGTTCCGAATTATGTTTCTGTAAAGCTGGTTTTACAGGAGACCCACATATTGGTTGTCAACCTCAAAGGAGCCCATGCGTTCCAAATCCTTGTGGACCGCAAGCAATTTGTAATGTAAATTATGAAGGCAACGCTGTATGTACCTGTGCGAAAGGAGGTCTTGGTGATCCCTATGGTGATGGCTGTCTCTCTCGGGAATGTGAAGTTGACGATGAATGTAAATTGAATAGAGCATGTATAGGATACAGTTGTCATGATCCCTGCCCTGGTGCTTGTGGTATTAACGCAAAATGTCGAGTAGAAGCTCATCGCCCTGTGTGTGTTTGTGAAGACGGATTAATTGGGAATCCGCTGATATGTTGCTTACCACCGGAGGATCAAAAATCTGTTAGCCCATGCAGTAAATTGTCTTGTGGAATAAATGCGATTTGTCAGGATGTTGGAGACAAAGCATTATGCTCCTGCCCAACAGATTTTAATGGAGATCCATATGTTGAGTGCAAACCAGAATGTGTTATGAACTCTGACTGTCCCAGTAATGAAGCTTGCATTAACAAGAAATGCATTGATCCATGTGCTGTGGATAACGTTTGCGGTATAAATGCACATTGTGTATGTTCCGAACATACCGTTTCATGTTTCTGCCCGGATGGTTATATAGGCGATCCCTTGACACAGTGTATATACAGACGTAAGTGACACATCTATTTTATAAATTCTAACTAATAATTGTATCCTCTATATTAACAATCTATACTTATTTTGCAGCTATCGTAATAAACCCTGACAATACCACAGCCCCCCCTTGTTTACCAAACCCATGCGATCCCAACTCACCATGTGACAGCTATGGTAACCAATTTGCCATTTGTGATGCATGTGTTGGGCACGACGCTGCGAACAGTCCTGCTTGTCGACCAGAATGTATCCTTAACTCGGACTGCGCGTTTAACAAAGCATGCCTGAGAAATAGGTGCGTGGATCCTTGTCCTGGATCGTGTGGCGTCAACGCTGATTGTATGGCGTATCATCATGACCCCATCTGTCAATGTAACAAAGGTTTTGATGGAAATCCATACGAGCACTGTAAGCCAGTAAGAAACCGTAAGTAAAATGCAGGATTCCTATTTTTCATTTCGATAAATTTTAATATTTGTAAGAGTTAATTTGCGTTAACTTGTAAAATAAATTAATATTTTTTGCAGCTGTGGTATACGAATCGTGTGATAATCTACAATGTGGACCAAATGCTGTCTGTCAAGACTACAACGGTGCTCTTACATGCCAATGTTTACCTAACTTTTATGGAAATCCGTATATGTCGTGTCGGCCTCAATGTGTTGCGAACAGTGACTGTCCATCAGATGCTGCTTGTCTGAATAATAAATGTGAAAATCCATGCCGAGATGTTTGTGGTCTCGGAGCACTTTGTAAGACAGTGAATCATCATGCGGTATGCTATTGTCCATCAGGACAAGTTGGTGATCCCTACATTAGATGCCAGTCTGGTCCTCTAGTACCCCCAACATCAGCTGTATGCGATCCATCACCTTGCGGGCCATACAGCAGGTGCCTTGTATCGGAAACCGATTTAGCCGTATGCTCTTGTTTACCAGGGCATAGAGGCGTAGCACCGATGTGCCAACCAGAATGTGTCAGCAATTCAGACTGTTTGCAAACGGAAACTTGTGTGAATCAAAGGTGCTTAAACCCCTGTCAAGGCAGTTGTGGAACTGGGGCAGAATGCATCGTTGTAAACCATAATCCAATATGTAGTTGTAACTTTGGGAAAACTGGAGATCCTTTTGTAGCCTGTACAGATGTTATCAATGAACCTCATGTTAAAAATCCTTGTTTACCATCACCTTGTGGCCCGAATTCCGTCTGTGAAATAAAGTCAGAACATCCTGTTTGTTCTTGTCAACCGAATTACTCTGGAACACCTCCGTATTGTAGACCAGAATGTGTAATCAGTCAAGAATGTCCATCAAACCAAGCATGCATTAATGAAAAATGTATAAATCCCTGCATCAACGCTTGTGGAAATAATGCCAAATGTGATGTTATAAGTCACATGCCCCTGTGTAGTTGCATAGACGGATTCAAAGGGGATGCTTTTATTGGATGTGTAGCCATATCTAGAGAAGAAACTCCAACCCCATGCAGTCCATCGCCTTGCGGTGAAAACACTATCTGCACAATAGTAAATGACGCAGCTCGTTGCACGTGTATTCCTCCTAATATGGGCAATCCATATGCAGGCGGTTGTCGACCAGAATGTACAAGTAATTCAGATTGTCCTAATCACCTGGCTTGCTTATCGAATCATTGCAGGGACCCTTGCAAAGACTTATGCGGATTAAACGCAGAATGTATAGTAACAAATCACGTCCCTGTTTGCACTTGTTTCAAGGGGTACGAAGGAGATCCATTTTCGTCTTGCCGCCGTGTGGATTACACACCTAGTAAGTGAATTCTTAATTATGTGATTAATTTGTCATTAATAATAAAATTGTTGTAAAACTCCAAATACTTACATAAGATTGCATAATGTTACAGTTTCATAACAGTGATCAGTAAAAAACTCTCTTTGGTCCTTCATAAAATCACTTTCGGTGTAGAAAACATATAGTTATATAGCCAAACATATACCATATATAGGATATACATATACAGGGTGATTTTTTTATGTGGGCCTTCAGGGCTTTATCCTAAACTATAAAAGATAGCGAAAAATGCTAAAAGGAGTTGCATGCCCGATTTTGACAAAAACTAAAACTGCATCATTAGATTTTTGAAAAAGTCATTATGCTAGCCAGGAATCGAACCTCATCCTATGTTTTTATACCAATGGATAATCTTGCTGATAGAGATCAATTCTTGGAAACAAACATAGAATGGCAAATTAACTATTTAAGAGACAAGGCACGGCGATAAAAATCTAACGCCGCGGCGTTAGATTTTTATAATAATAGATTAATTTTAGCTTACAGAAATCCCTGTGAACCATCACCATGTGGACCGAACAGTGAATGTCACGTATCAAGTGATCGTGCTGTATGTTCGTGTAAATCTGGATATCTTGGTGCCCCTCCCGGTTGTCGTCCTGAATGCGCAGTTAATTCTGATTGCCCCGCGAATAGAGCTTGCATAAATAAGAAATGCAATGACCCATGCATCAATAGCTGTGGATTAGACGCACGCTGTCACGTTGTTGGACATAATCCTATATGTACCTGCCCCGAAAATCTTCCGGAAGGGGATCCATTTATAAGATGCTTTAGAAAAAGTAAGTAATTTTTGTACGAAAATAATAGAATAAAAATATAGTAATTTATATCTGACAACTATACATATAAGTAATTGAGTGTTTGTGGTTAATTGTACCTAATGATTTGAACTTACTTCTAACATTTTTTTAAATTTGTTAAGGTATACAAAAGGAACCACCAAGGGACCAAAGTCCATGTATCCCATCGCCTTGTGGTCCCCACTCCATCTGCCGGAAGGAAGGCGAACGCGCTGTTTGTGCTTGTGAGCCTGGAACTTTAGGAGCTCCACCAGCATGCAGACCTCAATGTGTCATCAATCAAGACTGTCCACTGGCCCTGGCTTGCCTTAGCGGCACTTGTATAAACCCATGTGTTGGATCTTGTGGATTCAATGCCAGGTGTAACGTGCAAAATCATCAACCCATTTGCTCTTGTAACCAAGGTTATTCTGGAGATCCATTTGCCGGCTGCAATCCTATTGAAGGTGAGTTAAGTTTAAGTTTAAATTTTTTGGATAATTCTCACTGTAACAATATTATATAGCACACGCTTTATCAATATGTGAATGTAAAATATTGTAGCATGTATTTGTTTGTATGTAAATTCCAGTTTTCAAAGATATTCCTGTTCATCCTTGTCATCCATCACCATGTGGACCAAATGCTATATGTCGGGAAAGGAATGGTGCTGGTTCTTGTGTATGTGTAGATGAATTTTATGGAGACCCTTACGTTGGATGTCGCCCTGAATGCGTTATGAACACGGATTGTCCTAGAGACAAATCTTGTTTCAATAACAAATGTGTTAATCCGTGTTCAGGATCATGTGGGCAAAACACAGACTGTAGAGTCACAAACCATGTACCTTCATGTTATTGCTTACCTGGATACTCTGGAAATCCTCTTCATGCATGCATTCCTGTACTGAGTAAGATCTATTTCTTATCTTTTTCTACTTTTTTTTTTCTTGAAAACTGTTTCTTATATGTACTTTTATCTTGTTTCTTCATAAAGCTATACCGGATAATGTGGATCCCTGTAATCCTTCACCTTGCGGACCTTACAGTAAATGCCGTCAATTTAACGGTCATGCTGTTTGTACATGTTTGGATCTGTGCATTGGTTCTCCACCAAATTGTAGACCTGAATGTATCGTTAGTTCCGACTGTAGACCAGATAAAGCTTGCATCAATCAAAAGTGTCAAGATCCGTGTCCTGGCATGTGTGGGGTTAATGCGCAATGCCAAATTATCAATCACAATCCCATTTGTAGTTGCGTCAGTGGCTATACTGGTGACCCATTCGTAAGATGTTTTTATGACGAAAGTAAGTGTTTTTCTTCTATAATTATGTGGATGTTTGCAAATCAAAGTGTCACAATATCACAGCTATTTACAATTACGACTCATTTTTTTATCACCAGGACCTAAAGATTACATAAATAGTTGTATACCAAATCCTTGCGGACCACACTCACAGTGCAAAGAAGTAGATAACGTACCAGTATGTTCGTGTTTAACCAACTACATAGGTCGTCCTCCTAATTGTAGACCAGAATGCGTTATAAGTGTTGAATGTCCTGGAAACCTGGCATGTATTTCGGAAAGATGTAGCGATCCTTGTCCCGGTTCTTGTGGATTTCACGCAACATGTACAGTTGTAAAACATATACCAATATGTAGTTGTGATCGCGGTTATACTGGAGATCCTTTCTCGGGATGTTCACCGATTTTGTGTAAGTTTAAAATATTACAAAATAATCGTAATAAGTATCTACTTTCCCAAAAAAATTTACAAATATTTTTATTTTATAGCGATCGAACCATCTGTCGTAAGTCCTTGTTCACGATCACCTTGTGGTGCTAATGCTGTTTGCAAAGAAAGACATAATGTCGGTTCGTGTTCATGCCTTCTCGATTACTATGGTGATCCATATGTGGAATGTCGACCGGAATGCGTTCTGAATTCTGATTGTCCAAAGGATAGAGCTTGCATAAATAATAAATGTAAAGATCCTTGTCCGGGAGTCTGTGGCATGAATGCGGAATGTCGTGTAAACAATCATGCTCCGTCGTGCGCTTGTATATCTGGATATGAAGGAAATCCGTTTACTTCATGCTATTTACGTAAGATTTATTCCTTTTAAAAAAATGTGCTGGTTTTTGAGGAATATTTTGTGAATTAAATAATATATTTTTAGGTCCGCTAGAAAATCCGACGGATCCCTGTTTGCCATCCCCTTGTGGGCCATACAGTATATGTCGCAAAAACCATGACCATGCAATTTGTTCTTGTCAAGAACAATATTTTGGAGCTCCACCTTTTTGTCGTCCCGAATGTATGGTTAGCAGCGACTGTATGCCAAATATGGCCTGCATAAATAAAAAATGTGTAGATCCGTGTATTGGAGCCTGTGGCGACAGTGCCAAATGTATGGTAGTCAATCACAATCCGTTGTGTAGTTGTCCGCAAAATTATGTCGGAGACCCGTTTGTCCATTGTAAATTCGAAGAACGTGAGTGTTTATCAATAAATTTCTAAAACAAATAATATATACCTACTTACTAAACGAATAATAAATACTAAACAATCAATATTATGTACCAAACTACTAAAATGAATTAAAGCTACCTAACAATGTAACAAAAATAATTTGCATTTATTAGGTTTTTACGTTAAGAAAAAATACGCTACTTAATAAAATGTTTTAGGACCAAAACCCAAACCGGTTAATCCTTGCATCCCATCACCATGTGGCCCAAATTCTCAATGTCGTATAATTGGTGAAACTCCAGCATGCTCTTGCCAATCTGGATATATTGGACGAGCACCGAACTGCCGGCCTGAGTGCATTTATGATGAAGAATGTCCAAGCAATCTGGCTTGTGTTCGAGAAAAGTGTGTAAATCCTTGTGCTGGATCATGCGGATCAAATACAGAATGTGTTGTCATTAATCACAAAGCTGTGTGTCATTGTCGGGAGAGTTATACCGGTGATCCCTTCAGTGGTTGTTATTTCATTGGTGAGTGCAGTCGAACAAATAACATTATGATAACGACTGTAACCTAATACCATAATATGTAATGTATTGATCAACTATGATTTGTTTGTAGTTACGATCCCCAGTGAAGACGAAACTAATCCTTGTAATCCTTCACCATGCGGGCCTAATTCAGTATGCAAAGAAAGAGATTTCGCTGCCTCATGTACTTGCCAAACTGGATACTTTGGAGATCCATATCTTGGATGTCGACCCGAATGTGTAACAAACAATGATTGTTCCATGGATAAAGCATGTTCCAATAACAAATGTGTAGACCCGTGTCAAGGAGCATGTGGCATCAATGCTTATTGTACCGTAGCCCATCACACACCTATGTGTTTATGTATTGAAGGTTACGAGGGAAACCCTGTGGTAACTTGTCACATTCAAAGACAACGTTAGTATTATTTTAATTTAAATAATATTATAAAAGAGCTCATTTTTCTCTAAAAAATACTTATTAAATTAACATAAATTACTTTGAATTTTTAGCTGCAGTAGCCGACTTTAATCCATGTGTACCTTCCCCTTGCGGGCCGTACAGTAACTGTAAAGTAGTAGATGATCATGGAGTATTTTCGTGTCAAGACGGCTATGTGGGTTCTCCTCCAATGTGCAGACCGGAATGTGTTATTAGTTCCGACTGCCCACAACATCAAGCTTGTATAAAAGAAAAATGCAAGGATCCATGCCCAGGCACTTGCGGAATTCACGCAAGATGTCAAGTTATAAACCATAATCCTATTTGTACTTGTAACGCAGGCTTTACTGGCGATCCATTTATAACTTGCCAGTTAGAACAAAGTAAGAAAAACTATAAAATACAAATTAATGAACATGGTTGTTTTTTAATTGAATTTTTAAATCAATTACTATTTTATTTTCTTTTGTATTATTCGTAAATTACTACTTTCAGTTTCACAATATTATTTATTATTTTCTCTATTCTCTATTGCTTGTCTGTACATTTCTGTGTATAACTTATTTCTCTTAATTTCTGTTTTCTTTCTTAGAACCTTTAGAGGGACCTAAAGGGAACCCGTGTGTACCTTCTCCATGTGGTCCATACTCGCAATGTAAATTAGTGGGAGAAGCGCCTGCATGTTCTTGCTTACCAAACTATATTGGCGTTGCACCAAACTGTAGACCTGAATGCTCTATAAATGCTGAGTGTCCCGGTAACCTTGCATGTCAGAATGAAAGATGTGTGGACCCATGTCCGGGTTCGTGTGGTTTTAATGCAGAATGTTCAGTAGGAAATCATGTAGCATTGTGTAACTGTATACATGGATATACAGGCGATCCATTTAGCGGATGCTCACAAATAGCACGTAAGTTCATCGTGATATAACTATTACTTAAATTAACAATCTAAGTCATAGTTATTGTTAAATTACTATTAACTAAAGTACAATGATTTACTTACTTATTCTTTTAAAAAAATCCGCATGCTATATTATATTCTGACTTAAGTACTCCCGTTCGCAACACCAACTCACACCACAAAGTGGTACAAACGGAGATTTTCATTAGCGTTCGTACCACTGATCGAAATATAATTTCCAATACACATGATAAGATGCTCTACACTACAACTTGGTGTAGATTCACACCCGGTAGATGGTGCTGCAATCAGACAAACAGGACAAATGACCGCATGTAACTGAATTTTTCTAAAACGGCTAAATCTATTTTAATGTAAATTTTTGTATGTGGATTTAATGGTGTAGATTCAAGCTTTCTGCGTCGATCGTCTTTATTTCTAGTCTGACCATTTTTTTCTTTAATTTCATTAGTCTTTTGTTCTATTTGTTGTTATTTTGTATAGTCGTTATAGTGTTGTTATACTTTTTTTTAATATGAGATGTTTGGGTTTGGCATTTCATTTGTACTAGAGCATTTTCCATAGTGTACCACTAGATTTTGGATCAGTGGTACAAAGTGTTGGTTCAAATAGGAGTAAGCCGACATTCACTTTAATGGTATAATTTTAACAAAACCAAGCACTCATATTCATTACGGCAATGTTTGTTAAAAGCAAAATATTGTGTATTTGCACTCATTGGACATCGTTTATTTGTTACTTGTAAAAGATGCTTGTCAATTTTCAAATTGACATTTGTGCATATGACAATTTTCAGATATACCCGAACCTCCACCGAACCCTTGTAATCCATCACCATGTGGAGCTAATGCGATTTGCAAAGAAAGAAACGGCGTTGGTTCATGTTCTTGTCTCCCAGAGTACTTCGGAGACCCATACACAGGTTGCAGGCCAGAATGTGTATCGAATTCTGATTGTGATCGAAATAAAGCCTGTTCCAACAACAGATGTAAAGACCCTTGCCCTGGAGCTTGTGGCATCAACGCTGAATGTAGAACTGTCAATCATTCTCCTACTTGTACATGTTTGTCAGGTTATAACGGCAATCCTTTAATAAGATGTGAAATAGAAGGTAAGACAACATAAAATATATCCTTTTTGATACACTTTCTATAAAAAGAATACCTACTATTAATATTATTGTCATTGATTTGCGGTCATATATTTTCATATATTTTTATGAAAATGTGTACATAGTTTGGAGAATGCTATAGGCAAAATTTTATGCGGATAAAAGAGAAGCCAGCATACCATATTATATAAATACTAGCTGCGCCCCGCGGTTTCACCCGCGTAAATGTTTCTGCGCAACTTCTCTTTTATTTTTTTCTGTTATAAGAATCTTCTCATGACAATAACAAACCTAACACAAAAAGAATTAGAGAAATCGGTCCAACCGTTCACGCGTGATGCCGTGACCAAGGAAAATAAGAATTCAATTTTTATATATTATAGATTTATGTTTCACGGTAATAATGAAGTAGAAAATTATCATTGGTACTCAGCCTTCATTAAAATTCTATTACCAGTAGTTACGAGCATAATAATATAATATTAATTGTGCATTTTACTTACAGATAAACACGACACGCCTGTATTAAATCCCTGTCAACCCTCACCATGTGGCCCTAACAGTCTTTGTCGAGTTGTAAATGGTCATAGCGTGTGTACTTGTGATCTAGGTTATATAGGGACACCTCCGTCATGTCGCCCTGAATGCATAGTTAGTTCAGAATGTCCCCAAAACAAAGCATGTGTAAACAAAAAGTGCATTGACCCGTGTCCTAATACATGTGGTCTCAATGCTAGATGTCAAGTAATTACTCACAATCCGATATGTAGTTGTACACCGGGATATACTGGTGATCCATTTACCAGATGCACACTTGAAGAGGGTAAGCATAACTTTTTTACTAGTTATTTGAAATTGTTCTCTTCCTTTGGAATTAGGCTTAGAAATTAATCTTCTGCGTATCGAAAGCACAAAATTAAATTAAAGAGAGAAACGATTAGGTAGAGTCGGTTCCACCTTGTTAATAGTGCAGTTTTAATATTTACATCTTACGTATTACTTACCGCTGGCTTATTGACTCGAAGTGGATCTTAAGAAGCAAAACAAAGTCTTCAACCGCTCTCCCTGCTCTACGCTAGTTTTAGCCAGTTGTTAGCACACAAGTCAGCTTCCACCGTATTGTTTGGCGATACCTGTAATAATAATCATTATTTGAATGATAATAATTGTTTGCAGTTAAGAAAACACCAACAAACCCATGTTTGCCGTCCCCCTGTGGACCAAACTCAGAATGTCGTGTTATTGGAGACCAAGCGGCTTGCTCTTGTTTAACAAACTACATCGGGAGGGTACCTAACTGTCGACCTGAATGCACCATTGATGCTGAGTGCCCGAGTAACACCGCGTGCGTAAACGAGCGTTGTAAGGATCCCTGCCAGGGCGCGTGTGGCTTTAATGCTCTATGTTCAGCCATCAACCACAAAGCTGTTTGTACATGTCAACAAGGTTTTACTGGAGATGCTGCTTTAAATTGTAATCAAATTGTTTTATCACGTGAGTAACTTTATATTATAATCTTTATTTTTTTAAACGTCTTGTACAACGAGTATCTAAAAATTACACAATTTACGACTACTTATTTTATAGCAACGGAAATGACACCAACTTCGAGCCCATGCACTCCATCTCCATGTGGACCTAACGCAGAATGTCGGGAATACAACGGTGCAGGTGCTTGTGTTTGCTCCGAAGGCTTCGAAGGAGACCCGTACAGCAGAACGGGATGTCGCAGAGAATGCGAGAGTAATGACGACTGCGCTCATAATTTGGCTTGTACCAGATTTAAGTGCATAGATCCTTGTCCCAGAACATGCGGGCAAATGGCACTTTGCACTGTCGAAAACCACGCCCCAGTTTGTACATGTCCTAAAGGCTATACTGGAGATCCATTTTTCCAATGCAAAGAAATAATAATGGACTGTATGTATATACAAAAATATATTTTACATATATTTTATTTACTGGTATATATTTGGGTATACTTAAAATTATTATTTTCAGATCCACCAATAAATCCCTGCGAACCTACACCTTGTGGGCCAAACAGTCAATGTAGACAAGTAAACAATCAAGCTGTTTGTTCTTGTTTACCAAATTATATTGGTTCACCTCCCAAATGCCGGCCTCAGTGTATTGTGAATAGTGAATGTGACGCTTTTAAAGCTTGTATTAATCAGAAATGTGACGACCCATGTCCAAACACGTGTGGTTTAAGAGCACATTGCCAAGTAAGGAACCATAACCCAATTTGTACTTGTCCAGCTGGAATGACTGGCGATCCATTTACTCAATGCTACAGTAAGTATACTTAGTATAACCATAAAATTAGTCAATTATGCATATTTTATTTCTTTTAACTTTTTTTTTAGTATTACCACCTACAACGGAACGTCCATCTTGCACACCATCGCCATGTGGTCCTCACTCACGGTGCCAGTTATTATCAAGTGGCCCAGCATGTTCTTGTTTACCTGGTTTCATAGGATCACCGCCGTCATGTCGCCCTGAATGTACTATAAACTCGGAATGCCCAGCATCCTTGGCATGTGTAAGACAAAAATGTGAAGATCCTTGTCCTGGTTCGTGCGGAATTGAAGCTAATTGTCATGTAATGAACCACGTAGCTGTTTGTGTTTGTAATGATGGATTCACAGGAGATCCGTTTTCAAGATGCTTACCAATTAGAGAAGGTACAAATAAAGTCAATCACTTTTGTGTCTAAAATAGATTTTATACACCTAATCTACATCTAATCTATTTCTACTGAGGTAATATTTGACTATTTTATTCTATTACAGCTCCAACAACACAAACTCCACCTGAGCCATGCAATCCCTCACCATGTGGACCTAATGCAGAATGCGACAACGGTTTCTGTACATGTTTGCCAAATTACAGTGGGAATCCGTATGAGTCATGTAGACCAGAGTGTACTGGAAGTCAAGAATGTCCCAGGGACAAAGCTTGCTTTAGAAACAAATGCCGCGATCCTTGCCCTGGGGTTTGTGGACAAAATGCAAAATGTGACGTCATAAATCATATTCCGACATGTTCATGTATGTCAGATTTTACTGGCAATCCGTTTACAAACTGCCATCGAATAGAAATGGATAAATCAAGTCCTCGAGATCCATGTCATCCTTCTCCATGTGGACCAAACAGTATTTGTCGAACTTCTGACAACACAGCAGTATGCGCATGTATTGAAGGGTTTCAGGGAGCTCCACCTGCATGTAGACCAGAGTGTGTAGTGAGCTCGGAATGTCCCTCAACTAAAGCCTGCGTCAATCAAAAATGTATCAATCCTTGCATAAACGCATGTGGCACCGCTGCTCGTTGTGAAGTAATCAATCACAGTCCGATTTGCAGCTGCAATCCAAGTCAAACAGGAGATCCATTCAAAAGTTGCCATGATGTAGTAGCTACACCGCCAGAAAATGTAGATGTATGTAATCCAACTCCATGTGGTCCGAACTCTTTATGTATAGAACGCAATGGAAAGGCAAATTGTAAATGTATTGATAATTACGTAGGTCAGCCACCTAATTGTAGACCAGAATGTGTCATTAACCCGGATTGTCCTTCAAACCAGGCGTGTGTTAGAAACAAGTGCATAGATCCTTGCCCAGGATCATGTGGCGTAAATGCAGATTGTATTGTAGTGAGTCACACGGTGTCATGTATTTGCAGAGAGAAATATACAGGAAATCCATTTATGCAGTGTGTTCCACAAGAAGGTAACTTTTATAAATAATTACGTTATAGTATTTAGCGGTGGACGTTGTTTTTGTATAGAAGATAGTAAATAATATATGTATTGATAGATATTTAAGGTTACTACGACGACATTACGTTACGTTACGAATAATAGGTTACTCATATTGAGTATTTTACTTTAATATTTCTTTTTTCGTTTCAGAAATCGTAGTAAAACCTTGTGACCCCTCGCCATGTGGACCAAATGCTGTGTGTCATCAAAGGGATGGTGCTGGCGCCTGTTCTTGTCTAGAAGGATATCAAGGCAATCCTTATGAAGGCTGCCGTCCCGAATGCGTGTTGAGCTCTGATTGTTCTGCAGACAAAGCTTGTCTTAAAAACAAATGTGTTGACCCTTGTCCAGGCATATGTGGCACAAATGCAGAATGCACGGTTATTAATCATGTACCCAGTTGTGCTTGTTTCAAGGGACATTCAGGAAATCCTTTCGTCCAATGTGTGAGGGAAATTATAGAAGTAATAAGACCATGCCAGCCTTCACCTTGTGGCCCAAACAGCATTTGCAGAGAAAATGGAGGTCTAGCATCTTGTGAATGTCTTCCAGATTATTTAGGAGCTCCACCTGATTGTCGACCAGAATGTACAGTTAGCAGTGAATGTCCATCAGATCGAGCATGTCATAAACTTAGATGTGCAGACCCGTGTAGAGGAACCTGTGGAATTAGCGCTCACTGTCAAGTAGTTAATCACAGTCCGTTATGTAGTTGTCCGGCTGGAACTACTGGTGACCCATTTAAGCAATGTATTGAAATCGAAAAATCTGTATATGAACCAGATGTACCGCCTCAACCATGCCAACCGAATCCATGTGGTCCGTACAGTGAATGTAGACCAATTAACAACAATCCCTCTTGTTCGTGTATCCAGGGATATATCGGCATTCCACCAAATTGTCATCCTGAATGTCTTGTAAACACAGATTGTCCATCTCAACAAGCATGTATAGCGGAAAAGTGTAGAAATCCATGCGAAGGTTCTTGTGGTTTTAGGGCAGAATGTCGGGTACATGATCATATACCCATTTGCAGCTGTCCCACTGGGTTCTCTGGTGATCCATTTATTCAGTGCTCAGAAGTTATAGGTAAAAACAAATCAAATAATTTTCGTTGTTGATAAATATTGCAATTTTTTAAGGGTTTTTTATTTAACTCAATATTCTTTATTTTGTTACAGTTCAATCAAATCCTCCGGAAGATCCTTGTAGTTTATCTCCATGTGGAAGTAACGCGTTATGTGATCTCGGAACATGTACTTGTTTGCCTGGATATTTCGGTGACCCTTACATAGGATGCAGACTTGAGTGCGTCACTAACGGAGAATGTTCACCAACTAAAACATGTCAAGGAGGAAAATGTGTCGATCCGTGTCCCGGTACATGCGGCACGAGCGCAATATGTTCAGTTAACAATCATATCCCGTCATGTACTTGTCCACCTCACACATCTGGAGATCCATTTACACTATGCACTGAAATAATAGCTATAGGTAACTATTTCAAATTTTGAAAAGTACTAAATTGTAGTTTAGTACTGAGAACACCAACCATTTGTACTAACCTATTTAATTTTTTGATTGTGATAATTTTATTTACCTTTTAGAAACACCAAAATCTTCATGTTCTCCTTCGCCTTGTGGGCCATACAGTGAATGCTCTGTGAGCTCAAACGGTGCAGCGGCATGTTCCTGTAAAGCGGGACATATCGGCTCTCCACCATCTTGCAGACCTGAATGCCTTGTCAGTGCTGAGTGTAAGCTGCAATTAGCGTGCATCGATCGACGCTGCCGAGACCCGTGTGAAGGTGCTTGTGGACGTGGTGCAAGATGCCAAGTTATTTCACATTCTCCGATTTGTACATGCAATGACGGTTTTACTGGAGATCCATTTACGTACTGCTATTCGGCACCAGGTAAGTTTTATAAATAAAGATAAATAAAGATTAAAAAACAATAACATTTTTTTAATTTTTATTGTTAATCACTTAAATAAATATGTTTAAATTACCTTTTAAACCAACCACGAGGGAAGGATTGTTTTAATGTGTATGTGGGTTTGTTCGATCGTAATTATTTCTTGTAGTTAATGTGCCTACGCCAGTCGACCCATGCCAGCCATCACCATGTGGACCCAATTCGATTTGTGTAAAATCACAAGAGACGCCAGCCTGTAGTTGCCAACCAGGATTTATAGGAGCTCCACCGAATTGTCGACCTGAGTGCACTATTAGTGCCGAGTGTCCAGCTACTCTAGCATGTGTTGCTCAGAAATGCAAGGACCCTTGTCAACAAGCGTGTGGACCGCGTGCAGTTTGTGCTGTAGTCGACCATCGTGCAACATGTACTTGTGAACCTGGTCTAGAAGGAGATCCGTTCCAGGGTTGTTCGCCACCGAGAGGTAAGACTATCCTACCGATAATTACATTTAAATTTCTATTGATAATCGAAAAAAAATGTATATATTTATCGAAATCCGCAGAAATATTTAAATGTCAGTTAACTTGTCAGAATAATAAAAAGGTAATGATAAAAAAGGTGTTTAGGTACATATAAAATAGTTTCCCGATTATATCGGTGCGAATAACACATGCTTTGCAAAGCGTGATAAGTTGGTAATTCATGCTTTAAATACGTGCTTAAACCTACATAGTTAAAAAAATATAAAAGAAAGTCACGCCTCACAGGGTTCCAGTAACTAAAATTAAATAGGTCTACAGTAACTGTATCACTTTATAGCTGTGTAGTGACCATGCCCACTACTTGGTTTGAAGGTGGTTTGGTTAATGTGGTACCCATTTATTCGCTTTAAAATCGCCTCCGGATCCAAACGGGATACATATTTACATTAAACAATTGGATAAAATGCTTCTAAAAGGGTAAACCATATAACTTTTATGTGATAATAATAATGCCTCGCTTTCGATCGGAGCACGCGGAGATAACATAGCACTTACAGTACTTAAGCTTGGGTCGTACGTCGTACGACACGCCGACAACCGCTTTGGACGGTGCGCTAGAGATAGTGGCGCTGTCGTCGGATGAGGAAGTCACTAAATGTCGCCGAGCCCAACAAGCTTCAACTAACGCTTCGGATCAAGGAAGTGCTTCTACGGTGGCTGCTATTAATTGGTAAGTAAATTTATGTTATTATAAAACTTTTCAGCTCCACCAAAGTATGAATTTTTAAGTCCCTGTGAACCTTCCCCATGTGGTGTTAATGCTGAATGTAAAGTGCAAGGAACTGCCGGATCTTGCACTTGTTTACCCGACTACTATGGTGATCCTTATCAAGGTTGTCGACCAGAATGTTTAGCAGACTCGGATTGTTCATTAGTCCTTTCTTGCGAAAGAAATAAATGTATAGACCCTTGTCCTGGAAAATGTGGATTTAATGCAGATTGTTATGTGACAAACCATAAGCCAGTTTGTAATTGCAAGCAAGGATATAGTGGTAATCCACACACAATGTGTTCAATAATTCGAGGTATGTTGATTAAAACTATTATGTTTATAGGAAGTACTTATTTTAAAATAAAAACGTTTGATTTAACTTCCTGTTTGATTTAACTAACTGTGTATTTCAGAAAAAGACGTTGCAATTATAAACGTTTGCCACCCATCTCCATGTGGAATAAATGCTGTTTGTAAAGAAATAAATAACCAACCAGTATGCTCGTGTTTGCCAAATTATTCTGGATCGCCTCCTAATTGCAAACCAGAATGTGTAGTCAATTCTGAGTGTAGACCAAATAGAGCATGTTTGAATCAGAGGTGTGTTAATCCTTGCCCTAAACCATGTGGACAAAACGCAGACTGTAAAGTAATTAATCACAGCCCAGTATGTTCTTGCAAAACTGGATTTTCAGGAGATCCTTTTACACTATGTAGCCTTGTATTACGTGAGTATTCATATTTTGTTTAAATATCCCTACCTACTTGTTGTTGTGTTGTATAGCCTTTATTACTTTATTATTTTTTAATGGGTGTTCCTACTATTTATTCGTCTATGATATTCGTATGCACTGTTTTTCTCTAAATATTATATTGTAATAAATATGTATAACGTTATTTGAGCTCTTATGAATACAGATTTTTATAAAATGTTGTAGCGTCGAATGTACATAAATGCCAAGACAACCTAGTTAGGTTTTCTGGCATTTGTTTAAATAATTATTAAAAATTAATAATTAATTTATTATAATTTATTCATTTATTGTTTTTATTTAATTTAATAAAATTTAGGTAATAAATTTAGCTTTTTAATAAATAAATAAAAATAATAAATAAATAACATAAAAATAAAGATTTCGAGATACGAATTAATATATTTAATTTAATATTTCATTGCAGAAACTGCTCCGTCTTTAATGGGACCATCGGAGCCTTGCACACCATCACCATGTGGGCTTTATTCAGAATGTAGAAACATTAATGGTTTAGCTTCCTGTTCTTGTCGTCCATCATACGTTGGATCTCCTCCATTCTGTAAACCTGAATGTGTAGTTCATTCCGATTGTCCAAGTAACAAAGCATGTATAGCGGAGAAATGCCAAAATCCTTGCGAAGGGTCTTGTGGCCTATATGCCAATTGCTTTGTAAACAATCATATCCCTGTATGCTTGTGTTCCGAGGGCTTTGAAGGGGACCCATTCAGGCAATGTGTTCCGAAACCTCTTAGTGGTGCGTATCACTTTTCATATCCGATTAACTTGCGTATTATATACCTTTTTATTTACATCGTTTTAAAAAAAAAGTAATATTGTTATTTTCAACAGAACCTGTACCAACAATTCAAAGTGATCCATGTCAGCCAAGTCCCTGTGGTCCAAACACATTGTGCGACAACGGAGTGTGCTCTTGTATACAAGGTTATCATGGTGATCCATACTTCGGTTGTCGACCAGAATGTGTCTACAGTGCTGATTGTCCTCTTGACAAGGGTTGCCAACGAAATAAATGTATAAATCCTTGCATCGGAACTTGCGGAATCAATGCTATTTGCGACGTAATGAATCATATCCCAATGTGTACATGTCCTAAAGGCATGACTGGTAACGCTTTTGTTGAATGCAGACCCGCTTTAGGTAAGTTACACTTATTTTTAATTACTCTAGCTATTCAGGAGAAATTTGTATTACCAAGGACAAAGAGACGTACAAATGAATTTTAAAAACGATGGATCCTTGTTCTCCTATTTTTTACTTCCTTACAGAATCCTTTATTTTTTTAAACACAGACTTTGTAATTTCTTCCTTTATTACGATCTTTAATAACAGATTGTTGATTTGTTATAATAAAGTTTTATAACATTTTTTAAGCATTTTTTTTTGTTTTAGTGGCAAATGTGAATCCATGTAATCCGTCACCATGTGGTCCTAACAGCCGATGTCAACAATCGAACGGACAGGCAGTCTGCTCATGTGTGCAAGGTTATCGTGGAAGTCCACCCACATGTAGACCAGAATGCATAGTTAGTCCTGAATGCGCTCTGAATGAGGCTTGTAATAATCAGAAATGTGTAAATCCATGCATTGGAGCTTGTGGAACTGGAGCTGTTTGTGAGGTCATAAACCATAACCCAATATGTACTTGCCCACCATCATTTACTGGGGATCCATTCATAAGATGCTTTGTTATTGGTAAGTACTTTAATATAAGCAAAAAAAAACCTTTTTGCTTTACATTTAATTATCAAATGAGTGAAAATTGTGTCAGCTAGTTTGTATGTTTATACAAATAAAAATTTATGTCCCTATTTAATATAATTATCCTATTCCATTTTTATTTTTAGCTGCAATCGAAGAGCAAGTAAATCCTTGTGAGCCGTCACCGTGTGGACCTAATTCGGTTTGCAAAATAAGTGGGACCAATCCTTTATGTGCGTGCTTACCAAACTATAAAGGATCTCCGCCCAATTGCAGACCGGAATGCATTAGCAACAGCGAATGTGACTTTAATTTGGCTTGTCTAAACAGGAAATGCTCTGATCCATGTATTGGTACTTGTGGTACAAATGCGGAATGCAGAGTTGTTAGCCATTCTCCGATGTGTATTTGCCAACCTGGATATACAGGGGATCCATTTTCATTCTGTAATGTTCTAGAAGCAATAGAACCAAACGAAGTTTTGACACCTTGCAATCCGAGCCCTTGTGGAGCAAATGCGATATGTAGAGAGCAAAATGGGGTGGGTTCATGCCAGTGTTCAGAAGGGTATTCTGGGAATCCTTATGAAGGTTGTCGACCTGAATGTATAGTCAACACTGATTGCCCATTGAACCGAGCCTGTTCACGAATGAAATGTGTAGATCCTTGTCCTGGTACATGTGGTGCAAACGCTTTGTGTCAGGTAAACAACCACATGCCTACATGTATTTGTGAATCTGGATATACAGGAAATCCGTTCACATACTGTACTATTCTACAAGAGCGTAAGTTGTCACAAAATGTCTATTTTTTTTTAAATTACTAGAATTTCTAATAAATTTTATCTAATTTTTTAAAATTTTGTTTTAGCGCAAATAATAGAAACAAATCCTTGCAATCCTTCACCTTGTGGGCCCAACAGTCAATGCAGAGAAATCAATAGGCAAGCCGTATGCTCCTGTATACCAAATTTCAGTGGATCCCCACCTAATTGCCGCCCAGAATGTGTAGTTAGCTCAGAATGTTCTCCACATTTAGCATGTATTGACCAAAAATGTTCTGATCCATGCATTCGTGCTTGTGGAAGGAATGCAAACTGTAACGTGATAAACCATAGTCCAATATGTGTTTGTAAACAAGGACTTACGGGCAATCCGTTCACTAATTGTTATCCCATTAAAGGTAAGTTTTACATAATATTTATGAAGGGATTTTAGCTTTAGAGTACCTACTTACTTTCACTAACAGTTTTGGACGTGATAACGACATATAAATTGGTGAACACCTGCACTCTCAAAAAAGTGTGACGTCATGCGTTATTGACAAGTAACCATAGCAACGTATTGAAGTGTGCAAAATGGTAATGTCAACCATATTCAAATTTCAAATTATTTTCAGTATCGCAACCACCTCGAGATTCAAATCCTGATCCATGTTTGCCTTCTCCTTGTGGGCTGTATGCAGATTGTCGTAATGCAGGTGGATCGCCGTCTTGTGCCTGTATATCGAATTATATTGGCACTCCTCCTAATTGTAGACCCGAATGTACAATCAACTCGGAATGTCCTAGCAATCAGGCTTGTATAAATGAAAAATGTCGCGATCCTTGCCTGGGAGCCTGTGGTATTCATGCACTGTGTACAGTTTTCAATCATGTAGCCCAATGTTCTTGCTTAGAACACTATATCGGGGATCCATTTACGCAATGTTTGCCAGCGCCTCAAGATGAAGGTAAGTTTATACCTAGTTCATACACACTTTATAATACATGATGCAACTAAGAATGAATAGGTAGTTCTAAAACGTTTTGTTTTTTTTTAGAATTTCCCGAACCTGATCTTTGTAACCCATCACCTTGTGGGTCAAATACTGAATGCAATAATGGTGTTTGTATATGTTTACCGGAGTATCACGGCGATCCATATTTTGGGTGTCGACCAGAATGCCTAGTTAGCACAGATTGCCCAACAAATAAGGCATGTGTTAGAAAAAAATGTGTGGATCCTTGTGTAAATACGTGTGGTAAAGATGCAATTTGCGACGTATATAACCATGTACCAATGTGTACATGCCCAGCAGGGTCTCAGGGCAATGCTTTCTTGGAGTGCAGGCCCGTGAAAGCAATAGAAATAATAAATCCGTGTAATCCGTCGCCTTGCGGACCAAACAGTCAATGTCGTGAGATCAACGGACAAGCCATCTGTTCATGTCTCTCTGGTTACATTGGAGCTCCGCCTACATGTAGGCCAGAATGTGTTTCTAGCGCTGAATGCGCTCTGAACCGTGCCTGTTCTAATCAACATTGTATAGATCCTTGTATAGGAAGTTGTGGAACTGGTGCTCAATGTCAAGTCATAAATCATAATCCAATATGTTCCTGTCCATCTGGGCTCACTGGAGATCCGTTTAGAAGATGTGTTTTAGAAGGTAATTTTCAATTTAAATAGAAGAAGTAACTAAGTATTTTTTCAATGTACCTATTTAATAAAAAAAATCGAAGTTCTTCATATTATTTAATAACCTTGTCTCTACTTTCAGAGCATACTCCACCTGAATACATTAATCCGTGTCAACCATCCCCATGTGGTCCAAATTCTATTTGCAAAGAAATAGGAGATTCTCCATCGTGTGCTTGTCTTGAAACCTATATCGGTAATCCACCTAACTGTCGTCCAGAATGTATAGCGAACTCAGAATGTCCAAATGTATTGGCTTGTATAAACCAAAGATGTAAAGATCCTTGTCTTGGATCTTGTGGTAACGGAGCTGAATGTAGAGTAATAAGTCATGCTCCTCAATGCCTTTGCCCACCTGGATATACAGGCGATGCCTTTATTTCCTGTACAATTAAAGAAGTTTCATTGACACCTTGTTTGCCATCACCGTGTGGACCTAATGCTGTTTGTAAAGAGCAAAGAAATGCAGGTGCCTGCGTTTGTTTACCCGATCACGTTGGAAATCCATATGAAGGTTGTCGTCCAGAATGTATTGTCAATTCAGATTGCGCAACTAACTTGGCATGTATTCAAAACAAATGCAAAAATCCGTGCAATAATATTTGTGGACGAAATGCTGTGTGTAATGTAATAAATCATTCACCTAGTTGCGAGTGTCTGCCAGGGCTAATTGGAAGTCCTTATGAAAATTGTTACGAACCTCCTGCGGGTATGTGATTTAAAATGTACCTACTTAAATATTAAACCTTACTTACTTTTCACTATATTTATCCATCAAGTTTTTTTTAGATGTTCCAGTTAGAAGAGATCCTTGCATTCCGTCACCGTGTGGTCCCAACAGCATTTGCAAAGTGGCAAACGATCAAGCCGTATGCACATGCCAGTCAGAGTTTTTAGGTTCTCCACCGTCCTGCAGACCTGAATGTCTGGTTAGCTCTGAGTGCGCACAGCAGCAAGCATGTATTGGTAAAAAATGCGTTAATCCCTGTATCAATGTTTGTGGTCTAAATGCAGAATGTAAAGTTATCAACCACAGCCCAATCTGTACATGCCGATCTCAATACACTGGTGATCCGTTCGCCAGATGTTATCAAAGTAAGTAGTTTATTATTTTTTAATGACGAATTTAAATTAATTATTACAATACATCTAAGTAACAACGATGACTTATTTTAATTTTAGTACCAGTTGAGGATGTAGTTGCTGAAGTTACCAATCCATGTCTACCATCACCATGTGGACCTTTTTCACAATGTCGTGACATAGGAGGTTCTCCTTCGTGTTCTTGTTTACCTCAATATAGTGGCAATCCACCAAATTGTCGCCCCGAGTGCACGATTAATTCAGATTGCTCTAGTGACAAAGCTTGTATAAACGAAAAATGTATTAATCCCTGCCCTGGATCATGTGGTATAAATGCAGAGTGTCGAGTACAAAACCATCTGGCTAGCTGCATATGTTTCGAAGGATACGTTGGAGATCCTTTTAATAGTTGTTCATTAAAACCGCCAACAGGTAAGATAGTTGCCAAATTACAACTTTTTATTGAATTTGTGCGTTAAATACATAAAAATGTTGATTTTTTTAACAGAAATACTAGCCAGTGATCCATGCAATCCTTCACCCTGTGGGCCGAACGCAGTATGTGACAATGGCGTTTGCAACTGTCTACCGGTATATCACGGAGATCCATACTTTGAATGTCGACCTGAATGCACGATTAGTTCCGATTGTCCATTGGCTAAAACTTGTGTCAAACATCGGTGTGTTGATCCTTGTATCAACACATGTGGTGTTAATGCTATTTGTCAAGTTGTTAGCCACATGGCAGTTTGCACTTGCCCGTCGAGAACAACGGGAAATGCTTTTATTCAATGTAATCCTGTCAAAGGTAAATATAAATAAAGACCAAAAAAAACCAAACAGTTACGTTTAATGTTTGTAATTATTTTGTTTTAACAAAATACTAAAATTTTAGATGACATCCCAATTTTCCCAATCAACCCATGTCAGCCTAGTCCGTGTGGATCATACAGCCAATGTCGCGAATATAATGGTCAAGCAGTTTGTTCTTGCATGCTGGGATACCGCGGTGCACCTCCATCTTGCCGTCCGGAATGTGTTTCAAGTTCTGATTGCCCATTAGATAAAGCATGCAGTAATCAGAAATGTATCAATCCTTGCCAAGGAACATGTGGGGTTTTAGCTCAATGCCAAGTTATTAACCATAATCCCATTTGTTCATGTCCGACTGGGCTAACTGGAGATCCCTTCACAAGATGCTTCGATATGCGTAAGTGATCCATATACATATAATTGACATATATCTTTTTCACCACTTGTAAAATCTTGCTTTGCTATTTTCAAAACGTTATAATTGATTTACAGCACAAATACAATCGGAACCTGTCAATCCATGCCGACCGTCACCTTGTGGACCTAATTCAATTTGTCAAGCAACGAACACTGAGACTCCTTCTTGCCAATGCATGACAGAGTTCATTGGAGCACCACCAAATTGTCGCCCAGAATGTCTTGCCAACAGCGAGTGCGCACCAACTATGGCTTGTATTAATAAAAAATGTCAAAACCCATGTGTTGATGCATGCGGTGAAAACGCTGAATGCAGAGTTGTTAGCCACACCCCAATTTGTATATGTCCAGAAAGGTTCACTGGTGATGCTGCAATACGTTGCCAAATACAAACATTTGCGGAATCTCTTTCACCTTGTAGTCCTTCACCTTGTGGTCCAAACGCTGAATGTAGAGAACAATCTGGAGCAGGGGCGTGTATCTGCGTAAAGGGATACTTTGGGAATCCATACGAGGGTTGCCGTCCAGAATGTTTAGTTAATTCCGACTGCCCAAGTAATAGAGCATGTACTAGAAATAAGTGTATTGATCCTTGTCCTGGGACATGTGCTGTCAATGCTGATTGTCAAGTGGTAAATCACGCACCTTCATGTACTTGTCGACACGGCTACACTGGTGATCCATTCACTCAATGCATTTTGAAACGTAAGTAGATTAATCTAATAAAGAAAATAATATATGTTAAAGACTTCTGATTAGGATAATTTATTCAACTATAATTTGTGCTTCCTTATTTTTCAGCACAAGAAGATATTTACACAAACCCTTGCGATCCGTCACCATGTGGTCCTAACAGTCAGTGTAAGGTTACAAATGGTCAAAGCGTCTGTTCTTGTTTACCGGAGTATCGAGGATCGCCACCAAATTGCAGACCAGAATGTGTTGTTAGCGCAGAATGTTCATCTGATAAAATGTGCCAAAATCAAAAATGTGTTTCTCCTTGCCCTGGACCTTGTGGTGGCAATACTGACTGTAGAGTAATTAATCACAGCCCAATATGTTCGTGCAAAAATAGATATACAGGGGATCCGTTTTCAAACTGCTATATTCTTCAAGGTAAATTACCTTTAAATAATAATAACTTTAATTATTACGAGCGCTAGTTATGACACTGAATTTTAACCCACAAACTATATTTTTCATTGCAGTCGCTGAACTACCGCCAGTTCTAGAAAGAGATCCATGCGTACCTTCTCCTTGTGGTCAAAATTCTATTTGCAATAACATTCGCGGAGTGCCATCTTGTGCTTGTTTACCAAACTTTGAAAGCAGTCCACCAAATTGTAGACCAGAATGCAGCATTAATGAAGACTGTGCAAGTAACCTTGCTTGTATAAACCAAAAATGCAGAGATCCGTGTCCAGGATCGTGTGGTATTAACGCAAATTGTCAAGTTATAAAGCACGTTTCTGTTTGCACTTGCATTGATGATTATACAGGCAATGCATTTACACAATGTAATCCTATACCTCCCAAAGGTCAGTAGCTACTTGTTTATTGTTAAAACGAAATTGTAAATGTTTTTAAGTATCACGGCGCTATGGAGCCCCAGCCCTTTGGAAGGGGTGCGTGGAGCCGAAGCCAATACATAGAGGTCCCTTACAATAACAAGTTTATTATTCATTTTTAAGTATTATTATTAACTCATTTCTTTCAAGCAATACTTTTATTTTTAAGCAGTTACTTATATTACTTCATTTAATTATTTTAATAATAATCATTTACTGATTTTTTATAATTATTAAAATTGACTGATTTTCTTGTCTTATATTTTAGTTAACGATGATTTATGTAATCCATCACCCTGCGGACCTAACGCAGTTTGTTTCGACGGTCAGTGTGATTGTTTACCAGAGTTCCAAGGCGATCCATATTTTGGTTGTCGGCCTGAATGTGTTCATAGCTCTGAATGCGATCGTGATAAAGCATGTATTGGCAATAAATGCAAAGACCCGTGCCCCGGCACTTGTGCACCAAATGCCAATTGCAATGTAGTCAACCATGTGCCAATGTGTAGCTGTCCAGAAAGAATGACTGGAAATGCTTTTGCAGAATGTCGACCTATAATCGGTAGGTTTTGTGTTATAGTATCACTATTACTAGAACTATTAAAAATGGCCAAACGTACTTAATAATGAAATCTGTATTTTTAGAACTTGTGGTATCCAATCCATGCAGTCCTTCGCCTTGTGGACCGAACAGTCAATGCAGAGAAATAAATGGCCAAGCAATTTGTTCATGCGTTCCTAACTATATCGGATCTCCTCCAGCGTGTAGACCTGAATGTACAATTAGTGCAGAGTGTGCACTAAATGAAGCTTGTAGTAATCAGCGATGTATCAACCCTTGTATTGGATCTTGTGGCGTCAATGCAGAATGTAAAGTTGTAAATCACAATCCAATCTGCTCCTGTCCATTATATTATACAGGAGATCCATTCACAAGATGTTACAGACAACGTATGTACCTACTTATCTCAATATATTTGGTTTGGTATTTATTGTCATTATACCAAACGTATTTTTATTTATTTGTTTACTTTGCAGCTGAGCAACTTCCAGAACGAATTAATCCATGCACTCCATCGCCATGTGGCCCTAATTCAATATGTAGAGAAGTAAATGAGGCTCCTTCGTGTACTTGTATGGATGGTTTTCATGGGCAAGCACCCTATTGCAGACCTGAATGTAGCAGCAACGAAGAATGTTCTTCGCATTTATCATGCATAAATAACAAATGTAAAAATCCTTGCATTGGATCATGCGCTCCAAATGCAGAATGTAGAGTCGTTAGTCACTCTCTGATTTGTTCATGTCCAACTGGATTCACCGGGGATCCATTCTTCCAATGTGTCCAAGAAGTCATACATTCAGAACCTATATCAGCTCCATGTTCCCCGTCACCATGTGGAGCAAATGCAGTATGTAGAGAACGAAATAACGCAGGTTCCTGTTCTTGTATTGAAGGATATCTAGGAAATCCATATGAGAATTGTCGTCCAGAATGCACGGTCAATACGGACTGTCCATCAAATAGAGCTTGTATAAATAACAAATGTGGCGATCCTTGTCCAGGAAGTTGCGGAACAAATGCTGATTGCCAAGTAGTCAATCATTCGCCTTTGTGCACTTGTTTACCGAGATACACAGGAGATCCGTTCAAATACTGTGTTTATCAAGGTGAGGCACTTATAAAATACTGTAAATTATCCATGAAAAAACTGTTTTATTCAACTTTTAAATCATACTTACTTACCTTTCTTTTTTAGAAATAACTCAACATACACCAGTTGATGTGTGTAACCCCTCACCTTGTGGTCCAAACAGTCAATGCAAGGCAATCAACAATCAAGCAGTGTGTTCATGTTTACCCGAATACAGTGGCTCCCCTCCTAACTGCCGACCAGAATGTGTACTTAGTTCAGAATGTCCACAAGATCAAGCGTGCGTTAGACAGAAATGTGTAAACCCTTGTCCAAATCCATGCGGAATAAACGCAGACTGTAAAGTAATTAACCACAGTCCAATATGCTTCTGCAAATCATCGTATACGGGAGATCCATTTACAATTTGTAGGCCGGTCAGAAGTAAGTTGTAAAATTAATATGGGTTCATTTAATTTATGCGCAGAGTATAATTTGGTAGAAACAAAATAAAAGCTAGAATTTATATTAAAAACTCCCAGTTAGATGGCTTAGTCGCAGAATGTCTCTTTCACAAAATGTCTAAAAGGGTAGTTTCAAAGCATAATTAAGCTTTAATAAAAAGGTTAGAAAGTAAGTTTGTTCTTTACAAATAGTCAGCGAGGAATTTGAACATTTCTATCTTTTATTGGGTATGTTTACTAAAAATGTAGCTTTTATTTCGTTTTCGCCATATTATGCGCAACGCAGCCATGTGAATATTATTATTTGGGACACTTGTACTTGTAGACAGGCTGTTTTCCGCGATTAGACCCTTTTTTAATTGGGTCCTTTTTGCGTGAAGATGGAGTAGGCTTGCCCAGCACCTACTACCCTCTCAGCTTAGTCGACCATGTCCAGAGGAGAGAACTTGTCAATACTTCTGGAGTCAACTAAGCCGCGGGTTTCATCACGATGTTTTCCTTCACCGTAAAAGCAATGTCAATTAGCGCACATAAATTTTTCTTAAGAAAAATACATTGGTGCACGGCCGGCCTGGATTCGAACCCACGACCTTCAGAATGAAAGTCGAGGTATCTACCACTAAGCCAACACCGCTCTTTATTTGGGACATAAATAAAATATAATGTTGTTTCAGCTGAAATAGTTCAAGATATGACGAACCCCTGTTTACCTTCACCCTGTGGTCCGAACTCCGAATGTCGAAATATAGGCAACTCTCCATCGTGTTCATGTTTACCAACATTTATTGGTAGTCCACCTAATTGTCGGCCAGAATGCTCAATACATTCGGACTGTCCAAGTAACAAAGCCTGTATCACTTCTAAATGCCGAGACCCGTGCCCCGGAGCATGTGGGATCTCTGCGATTTGTAATGTTCTTAATCACATTCCCATTTGTACCTGTATCGAAGGCTATATTGGCGATCCCTTTGTTACTTGCAGGCTTAAACCTTTGGAAGGTTAGTTATTGTTATATCACTACTAAGCCTTAGCTTGTTCTTAACATTGCTATGCATATGAAGTAGGAACATAATATCAAAGTTATACCTACTTATTATGTTTTTTGTTTTAGTGGAAGCCACGATAATCGATGATTGTGCAAATATTAGATGTGGATCAAATGCAGAATGCGTAAATGGCCAGTGCCAATGCTTGCCAGAATACCAAGGCGATCCATACTTTAGTTGTCGGCCGGAATGTGTGTATAGTACTGACTGTGATGTGCAAAAAGCTTGCGTACAAAGAAAATGTGTGGATCCCTGTATTGGCGCATGTGGTCAAAATGCTTTGTGCCAAGTAATAAACCACATTCCAATGTGCAGCTGCAACAACGGTTTTACAGGAAATGCATTTATAATTTGCAATCGTATTCAAGGTGATTTTTAATATCTTTTCTTTATCTAAACATAGATTTTGACTATATTAGTATTTTATTATCACGATAATCAATCATACCTATTTTATTTCCCAGAACTACCACCTCAAAACCCTTGCGGTACAGCCGTCTGTGGACCCAACAGCCAATGTAGAGAAATAAATAATCAAGCAGTGTGTTCTTGTCTGCCCTCTTATTTGGGAATACCACCAGCGTGTAGGCCAGAGTGTGTGGTTAATGCAGAGTGTGCACAAAACCAAGCATGTATGAAACAAAAATGTGTTAATCCTTGTATTGGAACATGCGGTTTAAGAGCAACATGTGAAGTCATTAATCACAATCCTGTGTGTGCTTGCCCATCTACCCATAATGGGGATCCCTTCATCGAGTGTGTGTTTATTTTAAGTAAGTTCTTAAATCTTAATTTTACACAAATAATACATCCATAATTTAAACAATCGATCCACCGATCTGAAGTATTTTCAAAACAGTAGGTATACCTAAATATTTACTTACCTATTAATTATTTTAGGTGCGCCAGTTCAAGTGAATCCATGTCAACCTTCACCTTGCGGACCAAATTCAGTTTGTAAAGAAATTAATGGGTCACCTTCTTGTGTATGTCTTCCTGAATACATAGGTCAACCTCCTAACTGCAGACCCGAATGTATAAGTAACAGTGAATGTGCAATACATTTAGCTTGCGTAAATGAAAAATGTAAAGACCCTTGTCTTCATGCCTGTGGCGCTAATGCTGAATGCCGCGTAGTAAGTCACTCAGCCATGTGTGTGTGTCCACAAGGATATGGTGGTGATCCTTTCAGCTCATGTACATTACAAACTCAAATAGAAATTTTAACACCGTGTTCTCCATCGCCCTGTGGCTCTAATGCATTTTGTAGAGAACAAAATAAAGTGGGATCTTGCACTTGCAATGACGGCTACTTTGGAAACCCTTACGAGGGTTGCCGTCCTGAATGCGTTTCGGATTCAGATTGTCCAGGAAACAGAGCTTGCGTGGGTAATAAATGTCAAGACCCTTGTCCTGGAACATGTGGAGCTAATGCAGAGTGTGTTACAGTTAGTCACTCTCCTAAATGTTCCTGCATAACTGGTTATACTGGAGATGCGTATCGAAGATGTAGTTCTATTCCATGTAAGTACCAACTTAAATGTATATTAACGTTTTTTGTGCTAAATAATAATTAATTGACATAAAATATTTACTGTTTTTAGTACAAGATTTTACACCAACAAATAATTGTCAACCAAGCCCATGTGGACCAAATAGCCAATGTCGTGAACTCAATGGCCAAGCTGTATGCAGCTGTTTGCCGAACTATACAGGCGAACCTCCATCTTGCAAACCTGAGTGTCTGATACATTCGGATTGTGCAACAGACAAGGCTTGTATCAATCAAAAATGTAATAATCCGTGCCCTGGCACTTGTGGACAAAATGCTGACTGCAGAGTATTTAACCATAATCCTATATGCAGCTGTAGAACTGGGTTTACTGGAGATCCATTTACTAGATGTTATCCGAAACCAGGTATTTCTTAACTTTTATACAATTAGTTTTAACTATAAGTGTTTTGTTGTCTTTGTGACCGTAGAACATAGAGCGCATTGTCGTATCACTGCACTGGGTCGTCAGAAAGTGGTTAACGGATGGCCGCGGGCTGGCTGCAGTTTTCCGTTTTATAATCCAGATTGTGGTTAGTGAAAAAAATACAAAAAAACAAACAGACAGACCTGAATTTTAAAAACAATATGTGCTTACCGATCTACCCCTTGACTAGATTTTTAAAATTTTAATGTCTCTTCTTTCTTATCTACCTTCTAAATTATCTTAATAAAGAAAGAAGGACAAAAATTATGTACTTACTTATCTATAAGCAAATAAAAAAACGAACCAATTGGAGCTGAACCGCGGGGCGTAGCAAGTTTTAAAAAAAGATATAGACGACTTATATTTGTTCACAGTAATGCTGCCACAATTAGAAGAGAAAAGAGATCCTTGTGCGCCGTCTCCTTGTGGACCATTTTCTGAATGTAGACGAATAGGAGATCAAGCATCGTGTTCTTGTTCTTTCGGTTATATCGGAAGTCCACCTAATTGTCGCCCAGAATGTGTTACAAATCAAGATTGTGTTAGTTCTCTCAGTTGTATCAACGAGAAATGTAAAGATCCATGTCCTGGCTCTTGTGGACTTAACGCAAGATGTTCGGTCGTAAACCACATTGCCATTTGTGTATGTTCAGAGGGCTATATAGGAGATCCATTTACATCTTGTTCGTTGAAACCACATCAAGGTTGGTACCTTAGATTACCTAAAATGTTTATTTTTTCTTTTTACCTAAAATGTATTTTATTTTATATTTTAAATAATATTTTAATTATAACAAAATATTTTTTTCAGATGTTACTTTAGATTTATGCAATCCTTCACCTTGTGGATCTAACACGGAGTGTAATAACGGAGAATGCACCTGTTTACCTGAATACCAAGGAGATCCTTACTTAAGTTGCAGACCAGAATGTACTGTCAGTGCTGATTGCCAAAATAATCAAATTTGTGTTAGAAAGAAATGTACAAATCCTTGTCCAGACACCTGTGGCCAAAATGCTTTATGTGAAGTTATAAATCATATTCCGATGTGTAGTTGTCCTTCTGGGCATACTGGAAACTCATTTGTTTCCTGCAACGCCCTTCAAGGTAACATTACTATCATTGAATTGATTATCGTTAACTAAAAAAATATATATTAATGGATTCAAATTTATTTTTAGCACCTTTGCCTACAAATCCGTGTAATCCAAGCCCGTGTGGACCAAACAGTCAATGTAGAGAAGTGAATAATATAGCAACCTGCTCATGTATTCCGGGTTACTCTGGAAATCCTCCAACGTGTAGACCAGAATGTACGACAAGTCCAGAATGTCCACTTAATAAAGCTTGCAACAATTACAAATGCATTAATCCATGTAACGGAGCATGTGGACTCGGAGCCTTGTGTGAAGTTGTGAATCATAATCCTATTTGTTCATGTCCTAATGGTTTCACAGGAGATCCATTCACTAGATGTGTTCCTAAACGTAAGTATTTATCATTTAGGTACAACATACAGAATGAAATAATTACGTAAACACCCTATATTGTTTAAACCTAATTTTATTTTCACAGCTCTCGAAAATCCTATACAAGTGAACCCGTGCTTGCCTACACCATGTGGTCCAAACTCTGTCTGTCAAGCTATTGGTGAAACACCATCGTGCTCTTGTTTACCACAATTCTCTGGAGCACCACCCAATTGTAGACCAGAATGTACAACCAACAGTGAATGTCCAAATCACTTTGCATGCATTAATAATAAGTGTGGCGATCCGTGTGTCGGAGCCTGTGGTACATTGGCGCAATGCAGAGTTGTTAGTCATACCCCTAATTGCGTTTGTCCTGCTGGGCACACTGGTGATCCCTTCGTATATTGTTCAGAGGAAATCAATGTAGCATATGTAGAAACACTGACACCTTGTACTCCGTCTCCTTGTGGAAGTAATGCTGTATGCAGAGAACGTGACAATGTTGGATCATGTATTTGCTCGCCGGGATACTTTGGAAATCCTTATGAAGGTTGTCGACCGGAATGTTCAGTAAATACTGATTGCCCATCCAACAGAGTTTGTCAACAAAATAAATGTCAAGATCCATGTCCCGGAACATGTGGCGTAAATGCTGAATGTTACACAGTAAACCATTCCCCAATTTGTACTTGCTTAAGTGGCTTCACAGGAAATCCATTCCAAAACTGCGTAATCATTCAACGTAAGTTCATTTAATCGATCATACAATAATTTGATTAGCCAAAACAATGTCAATGCCTACGTGTTCATTTCAAAAGATTTAATTAAATTATTTTTTCCTTTAGATATAGAGATATCAACGAATCCATGTGCACCATCACCTTGCGGGCCGAACAGTATATGCAAAGTAATAAACGAGCAAGCAGTATGTTCGTGTGTGCAAGATTATCGTGGCTCTCCGCCAAATTGCAGACCAGAATGCATCGTCAGTGCTGAATGTCCAATTGATAAAGCTTGCATATCATTGAAATGTAGCGACCCTTGCAGAGATCAATGTGGAATAAATGCTATTTGCCGAGTCATCAATCATAGTCCCATCTGTTCTTGTATAGAACGATTTACGGGTGATCCATTTAGTCGTTGTTATCCCTTCATTGCTCCTGTTCAAGCCGACATACCGGTAAACCCATGTTTACCGTCGCCATGTGGACCATTTAGTGAATGTAGAGACGTAGGTGGTGTACCTTCTTGTACTTGTCTTACAAATTACATAGGAGCACCACCAGGTTGCCGCCCTGAATGTACTATAAATGCTGATTGTCCGAGTAATTTAGCTTGTATCAACCAAAAATGTAAAGATCCTTGTCCAGGATCTTGCGGAATAAATGCGCGATGCCTCGTTAAAAATAATATGCCGATATGTACATGTTTGGATAATTACGTTGGCGATGCGTTTAGAGAGTGTAAACTACCAGGTAAATAAATCAGATTGGTTGAGATACGTCTTTTCTCGTTACAATTTTCTAAATAATGAATTAAATTTGCAGAAGTGGTTCAAGAAGAAATTGATCTTTGTAATCCATCACCATGTGGAACAAATGCGATCTGCAACAACGGTGAATGTACATGTCTTCCTGAATTCAACGGAGATCCGTACTTTGAATGTCGACCGGAATGTGTACTAAGCTCTGACTGTAGCCAAAACAAAGCTTGTTTACGAAATAAATGTGTAGATCCATGTAACAGTGGAGTTTGCGCCGCTAATGCAATTTGTGAAGTCGTCAATCATATTCCAATGTGCCGATGTCCAGAACGTATGACAGGAAATGCATTTATTCAATGTTCGCCTGTACAAGGTTAGTTGGTAGTTTTATCAACAGAAGTAAGTGATTTTAGTTACAAATATTCTAACCAATTTGATACAAAATAAATTAACTTTATTCTAGAATCGAACCCACAGCCGTGTCAGCCAAATCCTTGTGGTCCAAACAGTCAATGCAGAGAAATTAATAATCAACCAGTGTGTTCTTGTATAACTGGATATATTGGAAGTCCACCATCGTGTAGACCTGAGTGCACAGTCAGTACTGACTGTTTGCCGAACGAAGCATGCAGTAACAGAAAATGTATCAAGCCATGTGAAGGAGCTTGTGGAGTAGGAGCTCAATGTCAAGTTATCAATCATAACCCGATATGTTCCTGTCTAGCTTCTATGACCGGGAATCCGTTCATCAGATGTATTCAACAAGAATTCACACCTGAGGTTGTCAATCCATGCACGCCCTCGCCTTGTGGTCCCAATTCAATATGCAAAGAAGTGTCAGGTTCACCGTCCTGTTCTTGTCTTAGTGGTTATATAGGGTCACCGCCATATTGTAAACCAGAGTGTATCAGCAATTCTGAGTGTCCAATTCACCTTGCATGCATATCTCAAAAATGTGCAAATCCTTGCCCAGGCTCGTGTGGAGTCAACGCAGATTGCCATGTCATTAGTCATTCACCTTCGTGCTCATGTTATTCTGAATTTACGGGTAATCCATTCATTGAATGCCACCAAATACAACTAATACAAGAAATAGCAACACCGTGTCAACCATCACCTTGTGGTTCGAATGCAATTTGCAAAGAATACAATAATGCAGGATCTTGCACCTGCTTGCCGGACTATTATGGTAACCCGTATGAAGGTTGTAGACCTGAATGTGTAATTAACACGGACTGTCCATCGAACAAGGCATGCATTCAAAATAAATGTAAAGATCCATGTCCAGGTGCATGTGCGCCAAATGCGTATTGTCAAGTTGTAAACCACGCTCCATCGTGTTCCTGTGAAGTAGGCTATATCGGTGATCCTTTCCGATATTGTACACAACGTAAGTAGATGGTGATTTACTGGGGTGATTCTATAATTTAAAAAAAAATATATAATTTATTTATTTTTTTACAGAAATAGCTGATACACCTATTGATGTATGCAACCCATCACCTTGTGGGCCAAATAGCCGTTGCCAAGAAGTTAACACACAAGCTGTTTGTTCATGTTTGCCAAATTATAGTGGCTCACCGCCTGGATGTCACCCAGAATGTGTCACAAGTTCAGAATGCCCCCGGGACAAGGCCTGTGTTAATCAAAAGTGCGAAAATCCCTGTATCAACGCATGTGGTGTTAATACTGAATGCCGAGTAATCAATCATAGTCCAATTTGTCAGTGCAAGATTCAATATACAGGAGATCCATTTACAAGATGTTACCCAAACCCACGTAAGCTTTTTGAATTTAAGTCCATAACATAACCAAAAAATCTATGAATATAATAATATGTACTTGCTTATAAATAGGTACATACACCAATCTTCATCCATGAGATTCATGTCTCGACTCTTGTAGTCAATTCTACTCTATCTAATGCATGTCCCAGACAATACAACGCCCTCAATAGCACTGATTAAAGTTGCTGGGGCTGTAAAAATCATCTAATTTATTTACTATTATTAGTAGGTCAATTCTGACTTGTTTTATTTCAGCCCCGGTAGCAAATGCTGTTCTAGAACCTTACCAAAATCCTTGTGTACCTTCGCCTTGCGGTCCTAATTCCATTTGTCAAGAAATTGGAAGCGTGCCGTCTTGTACATGTATACAAAGTTATGTTGGAAGTCCTCCGAATTGCAGACCTGAATGTACAATCAATTCTGAATGTCCAACGGTTCAAGCGTGCATACAACAAAAATGTAGAGATCCATGTCTCGGCTCTTGTGGTATAGAAGCATTATGTAGTGTTAATCATCATACACCTATATGTACTTGTCCGGATGGATACACAGGAGACGCCTTTACCATGTGTATTCGAAAACCACCGGGTAAGAATAAAATGTTCTGTTAAAATCTATAAATGACTAGCTGTCCCGGCAAACGTTGTTTTGCCATATAAAAAAATGTGATAAATGAAGAACCGCTCGACCGATCTTGTGCAAACTTCACATAAATCATCTACTAAATAGTCCGAACAAAGCTTAAACATTTGGTTTGGATAGGTGAGCCCGTTCTTGAGTTATAAAATTACAACGAAAAGTGTCTGTCTGTTTGTTTGTTACATAATCTACAATGAATTAAAAACGCCTAAACCAAGTGAAATCTGAGGAAAGTCAAATGATTTCTAGATATATTAGTTACAATCTTTATATAATAATATTAGGAAAAGTCTTGAAAAAAGTGAGTTACACCTCTTCAAACTTTGGGTGGTTCATTGATGCCCACCCTACCCTATCCTATGTCCTTCTTCTGGTTCTAAGCTACCTCTCCATCAATTTTCAGCCGTTCTCGAGTTATAAAAAGTGTAACTAACACAACTTTCTTTTATATATATAGATATAGAAGATAGAAGATTGCTTGTACACATGCCTTCATTATATTATGTTTTATTACAGAGGCAGATTTTATTGATAAATGTCATCCATCACCATGTGGAACTAATGCGATTTGCAATGACGGTATATGTTCTTGTATTGAAGAACATCATGGTGATCCGTACTTCGGTTGCCGACCTGAATGCGTCATTAGTACGGACTGTCCAAGAGACAAAGCGTGCGTTCGAAACAAATGTATTGACCCATGCCCTGGAACATGTTCTCCTAATGCTATTTGTGATGTTATAAATCATGTACCTATGTGTAGTTGTCCACAAGGGATGACTGGTAACGCGTTTTACAATTGTGAAACATTACAAGGTTAGTACAGTACCTACATAATTGAAAATAATAATAGATATTGCAAGACACACAGCGCTGTCTAGCGCCAGACAACGGATAGATACTTTTATACTTTCATTTGTAAATTAATACTTACTATACAGAAACACCCAGACCAAAAACAAATATAACTAAGTAAAACATATTTGTTTAGGCGGGAGTCGAACCCACAACCATCTTGCTCGTAGGCGAGCGTTCGCACGCAGAGTCTCAGAGGTCGACAATAACCTATACCTAGTTTTTAACGGTTTTGGTATTGTATATTTTTTTATTTATTTTTCAGTGCCAATAATTTCAAATCCTTGTTTACCTTCACCATGTGGCCCTAACAGTCAATGTAGAGAAATAAATGGTCAAGCTGTTTGCACATGCATTTCGGGATACAGGGGAACTCCTCCTTCATGCAGACCAGAATGTGTAGTCAGTTCAGATTGCGCTTCGAATAGAGCATGCAGTAACCAGAAATGTATCGATCCCTGTGTAGGATCATGTGGAGTAAACGCCAAATGCACGGTAGTAAAACATAATCCCATATGCATTTGTCCACAAAAATACACAGGCGACCCATTCGTTAGATGTATTCCATTTTGTAAGTATGACAACTAAGACCCTTAGCAACTCTACACATCATAATATTATGTACACTTTATGATTTTAAATTTCCTTTATATAAAACTTTTAGCGCCTCCTGTTGCCGATGTAACACCGTGTACGCCTTCTCCGTGTGGTCCGAACTCTATATGTCAAGAGGCGGCAGGGTCCCCATCTTGCACCTGTATGCCAAATTACTTTGGATCACCACCATATTGTCGTCCAGAATGTTCAAGCAACAGTGAATGCCCTACCAATCAAGCTTGTATCAATCAGAAATGTAAAGATCCATGTGAAGGCGCTTGCGGTTTAAACGCACAATGCCGCACAATCAGCCACTCGCCTTCATGCTTCTGTCATAACGGATTTATAGGCGATCCTTTTATTAATTGCTATTTGCAACAAGATATTCCTGTTGAAAACACAAACCCATGCCAACCTTCACCTTGTGGATCAAACGCAGAATGTCGGGTTCATAATTCTGCTGGGTCTTGTATTTGTTTGCCCGATTACATAGGGAATCCATATGAAGGTTGTCGACCAGAATGCACTGTGAATACTGACTGCATACCCAGCAAAGCATGTATTCGAAATAAATGTCAAGATCCATGTCCTGGAACATGCGGACCGATGGCTGTATGCGTAGTAGTCAATCATTTACCATCGTGCTCGTGTCTACCTGGATATAATGGAGATCCATATAATAGATGCGACATTTATAACGGCAAGTGATTTATTATTTGTATAATTTAAGTACATAAAATAATAATGTCTACTGACTTAAACCATCATTTTTGTTTGCAGAACCAATCCCAGATCTACCCACACCATGCCAACCAAGTCCGTGTGGTCCCAACAGTGTTTGTCGAGCCGTTAATGGACAAAGTGTGTGTTCATGTGCTCCAAATTATATTGGTTCTCCTCCTGGTTGCCGACCGGAGTGTACAGTTAGTTCCGAATGTGCAACTGATAAAGCTTGCGTCAACTTAAAATGTGTCGATCCTTGTCCAAGTCACTGTGGATTAAATTCAAAATGCAGAGTTATCAATCACAGTCCTATTTGTACATGTAATCCTGGTTATACGGGTGATCCTTTCACTCGTTGTTATCAACAGCGTAAGTATTGTTATATTTTAATCAATTGATTAAACGTTTATTTGATTTTGTACTTAAACAAAATCTCCATATTAAAACATTTGACAAAACTGAGAATTTCTTTACTTTTCAGCATTAGCTCAACCACCGGAGCCAATATCAAATCCATGTGTACCAAATCCTTGTGGACCAAATGCTGTATGTCGAGATAGAAATGGAGCCCCATCTTGTACCTGTATGCCTGATTTCCATGGATTGCCACCAAACTGTCGGCCAGAGTGTGCTATAAATGAAGATTGTCCGTCAGACAAAGCTTGTATACGCATGAAGTGTCGCGACCCATGCCCTGGTAGCTGCGGAATAAATACCATTTGCAATGTTTACATGCACTTGCCATCATGCGCGTGTGCTCAAGGGTTTACAGGTGATCCATTTACATCGTGTACTCTATTACCGCCGCTACAAGGTAAATATAAAAAAAAATCCGATTTTTTATTTGATACATTAAAATTCAAGTTTCAATAAACGATATTATTTGTTGCAGATGAGATACCACAAGATCCATGTAACCCATCTCCTTGTGGGTTTAATGCCGAATGTCGGAATGGACTTTGCACATGTATTAATGAATATCACGGAGATCCTTATATTGGTTGCAAGCCAGAATGTGTTACAAACATGGATTGTCTTCTTGATAAAGTTTGTTTAAAAAATAAGTGCATGAATCCTTGTATAGGAACATGTGCACAGACTGCACAATGCAATGTATATAATCATATTCCTATTTGTGTCTGCCCCGATGGCACAACAGGCAACGCTTTTGTAGAATGCCACGCTATTGAACGTAAGTTTTAAAATTAATGAAGTACAATTCCACAATATTTTTATTCGGCGTTTGCTAATAATATACCTCCTTTTTTAGAATTGCCAATAGAACCTTGTAATCCGAACCCGTGTGGGCCCAACAGCCAATGTCGAGCAGTACAGAACCAAGCAGTTTGCTCATGTTTACCGACATACATTGGCAGTCCACCATCATGTCGCCCGGAATGTACAATTAGTGCAGAATGTCCATCTAACGAAGCTTGTAACAATCACAAATGTATAAATCCGTGTATTGGCACTTGTGGTTATGGTGCAAGATGTGAAGTTGTAAACCATAATCCTATTTGTTCTTGTCCATCACAATACACAGGAGATCCATTCAGCCATTGTAGTCCAATAGGTAAGTTCATGTTTTATTAAATAAATTTAAGATAGGCCACATGTATTAAATATAATGATTTTTATACAATTTGTTTCATCTAGATAAGCGAATAACTTTTGTTTTACGACTTTTGAAAATTCAAACTATGAGAAATCATTAGGTTATATTTACCTGAAAATCAGCTGTTTCTTGGAGTTAAAGGTCATTGACCTTTCGTATTACTTTATTCGAACCACATTGTGTACTATATGGCCTTATACATTTTCAGTTGCCACTGTTCAACTACCCGTGGATCCGTGCACCCCGTCACCATGTGGACCATATTCGCAATGCAGAGTTATTGGAGAATCACCATCATGTACCTGTTTGTCGGATTATATCGGCACACCACCGACCTGTCGGCCTGAATGTGCTAGTAACTCAGACTGTCCCAGCAACTTGGCTTGTGTCAATACCAAATGTAAAGACCCCTGTCCTGGGAGCTGTGGATATAATGCAGATTGTAAAGTCATAAGTCATGCATTAGTTTGTACCTGTTTATTCGGACAAACAGGAGACCCACTGGTGTTATGTAGTCCCATCCAAGGTATTTTTATATTATATTTACTTACATTTATAATATTAGTAGGATTACTTATAAGTAATTTTACAATTTATAGGAAAGCCAATAAAATGTAGGTAGGTACATAGTACCAAGATAGTACCAAAAGATTAATTTTAAAGCAAAACAGTAATAACAGTCACCTAAAAATTAAGTTAATCTTTATATTTTAGACTCTGTCGTGGAATATAGTTCACCGTGTGACCCCTCACCTTGCGGTATTCATGCAACATGCGAAGAAAACAACGGAGTTGGTTCTTGCGTTTGTATCGAGTCTTACTTCGGTAATCCATTTGAGGGATGTAGACCTGAATGTGTAATTAACAGTGACTGTGCACCGATGCTTGCTTGTATTCAAAATAAATGCAAGGACCCATGCCCAGGAGTATGTGCTCCGAACGCAATATGCCAAGTCGTTAATCATATACCATCTTGCTATTGTTCACCTGGAAAAACCGGCAACGCCTACGTCAATTGCATTGAGAAGACTGAAGGTACGTTTGATAACTTTGAATATATTTCTTTAATTTGCTAAACGTACATTTCTATTTACTGAGATCTTTTTTTACATAGACTATGTTAAACCCAGTCCATGTACTCCTTCGCCGTGTGGACTAAACAGTCAATGTCGTGAGGTAAACTCCAACGCCGTATGCAGTTGTCAACCCGAATTCTTGGGTACTCCACCAAATTGTCGACCCGAATGCACAATCAACAGCGAGTGCCCCAATGACAAAGCTTGTGTTAATAGAAAGTGTGTTGACCCATGCATCGGTCAATGCGGTAGAAATGCAGATTGCAAAGTTTTTGCACATAATCCGATTTGCTCTTGTAGAGATCGATTTACGGGAGATCCATTTACGAACTGCGTTCCAAGTAAGTTTTGGTTTAATTGTTTAATGAATCGCTAACAAAAGCCTACAAATCGCTAAATTATACTTTATTATTTTCAGTTGTATTGTCAATACCATCTGAAATAGAGTACACCAACCCCTGTGTACCGTCGCCCTGCGGACCTAATTCTCAGTGTCAAGATGTCAATGGGAATGCTCGATGTTCTTGTCTTCCAAATTACATTAGTTCACCTCCACGATGCAGACCCGAATGCACGATTAATTCGGAATGTAGCGCTACTGCAGCTTGCATCAACAACAAATGCGTCGATCCATGCCCTGGTGCTTGTGGCAACAACGCGCAATGTAATGTCAACAACCACTTGCCCATTTGTTCTTGCGTGCCTGGATTTACCGGCGATCCGTTCAGCAATTGTCAAGTCATCCAAAAAGGTAATGCTAAAAAGATTCTCAATGAAAAAGAAATCAACTCGTTATACATTAATAAGATCGACTTATTGAATTATTCCTTTTTCAGAACCAGAGCACGTGGACCTTTGTTACCCGTCGCCATGTGGTCCAAATGCGGAATGTCAAAACGGCATATGCTCCTGTTTACCAGAATATCAAGGAGATCCTTACTTTGGTTGTAAACCAGAATGTGTACTAAACACAGACTGTCCAAGAGACAAAGCTTGTATCAGAAATAAATGTGCAGACCCTTGTGTTGGTACTTGCGGATCAGAAGCAATATGTGAGACTATAAATCATATACCAATGTGTTCCTGTCCTGCAGGATTCTCTGGATCACCATTCAGCTATTGTAGTAAGATTCAAGGTAAATACTTAATAATTTAATTTACAGTAACTAGCTCCTATTGGGATGAATGTCTTTTTCGGATTTTCATCCCCTAAAAAAGGAAATGTTGGAAAAGGAAATTGAGAAACTCTTCCTTTTTTGAATTCGGTTAAATATTGGAATTCTATCTACTTATCGTAAATAAATAAATTCATGTTTCAGGGTGTTTGGATTATTTATTATTAGGTATAAAAAGGCAATGAGGGTGAAAGATTATATTAATATCAGATAAAATATAAAATTCAGTTAAATGTCACTGTGTTTCCGAGTCTTTCAATAACTATGAAACTGATAACTAGTTCTTCTACTCGCCACTAGATAGGTATTTTTCAAAGCAGAGCGAAGTCCTTCACTTTCACAATCTTTCACGTTTTTTAATTTTCAAATTTGAAGTATGCGAATTAAGGGGTGAAAAATACATAATCCTACACTATCGAGACGTACGCCGCGCTTGAAACCGCGGCGGGGAATTAAATATGATAATGATGATGAATTTCAATTTAAGTTAGCTTCACACATTATTTTAAAGATTTTAAATAATTGACACGTTTTTTTATAATTTATCTCAGAAATACCAAGACCTACTGATCTATGTCAACCCTCACCGTGTGGACCAAACAGTCAATGCAGAGAAGTTAACGGCCATGCAGTGTGCATATGTCTGAAGGGTTATTTAGGCAGTCCACCAAATTGCCGACCTGAATGTGCAGTGAGCACGGACTGTAAATTGAATCAAGCTTGCTCCAATCAGAGATGTATAGATCCATGTCCCGGAGCCTGTGGACGTTACACTCACTGTATCGTAGTAAATCATAACCCTGTTTGCTCATGTCTCTCTGGATATTCTGGAGACCCATTCTCACTTTGCCAACCCATTCGTAAGTTTTTACTTTGAATTTAAATTAAATGCTTAAAAATATGAATTGACAAATTAAATTTTAACCTATTTTGTTTGTTTTTTAGCGGCCGCACCACCAGAAAAGGTAAATCCCTGTTTACCGTCACCGTGTGGACCAAATTCACAGTGTATCGACCATGGTGACAATGCAGATTGCAAGTGTTTACAAGAATTTATTGGTTCACCACCCAACTGTAGACCAGAATGTACAAGTAACACGGAATGTTCCTCCAACATGGCTTGTATAAACAGAAAGTGTCGCGACCCCTGTCTTGGATCGTGTGGTGTTAACGCAGAATGCAGAGTTGTGAGCCATACTCCTATATGTTTGTGTCAGATTGGATTCACAGGGGATCCATTCTTATACTGCAATATAGAAGTACAACTCATTGAACAGGAACGCCCTACACCATGTGTACCATCTCCATGTGGAGCCAATGCACAGTGCAAGGAACAAAACAACGCAGGTTCATGTACTTGTTTACCTGGCTACTTCGGTAACCCCTATGAAGCATGCAAACCAGAATGTTTGATCAATTCGGACTGTCCTTCAAACTTGGCTTGTTATCAAAATAGGTGTCACGATCCTTGTCCTGGTACTTGTGGGATAAATGCTCTGTGCAATGTTATAAACCATATACCAAACTGTTACTGCTCTGAACAACATTTTGGGGACCCATACAAAATTTGTACATTCAAAGCTCAAGGTGAGTTTATTGGTTTTCGGAAGCATAGTTGCACCGGTGTTGTTCTTTGATTACTGCTTGGTGTGTCTGTACGCTATGTATGTGTTAACCTCTATATTATTTTTCAGCTGATATAACGGATCCCTGCATCCCATCTCCATGTGGACCAAACAGCCAATGTAAATCGCAGAATGGTTTAGCAATATGCATTTGTTTACCTGAATACAAAGGATCTCCACCCATGTGTCGCCCGGAATGTACCGCTAGTTCCGAATGTCCTTTGGACAAAGTATGTAAGAATTTCAAGTGTGAGTCACCGTGTCCTCAAGCATGTGGAATAAATACAGAATGCAGAGTGATAAAACATAACCCAATTTGCACATGTAAACGAGGATACACAGGAGATCCTTTCACAATCTGTTCGTTATTGATTGAGCATCAACCAGTTGAGCGCGAACCTGTAGATCCATGCTTACCATCGCCATGTGGATTAAATGCTCAGTGCCGTAATATAGGAGGAATACCTTCATGTTCATGTAATATCGGATTTATGGGAAGTCCACCAAACTGCAAACCAGAGTGCGTATTGAATACAGATTGCAGTAACGACAAAGCTTGCATACATATGAAATGTCGCGATCCTTGTTTAGGATCATGCGGGTCAAATGCGCTATGTAGTGTGATCAACCATACACCGATGTGTTCTTGTCCAAGTGGATTTACAGGAGATCCTTTCACTATATGCACTTTGAAACCAGCTGGTAATTATTATTGTTGTTCAAATTTTATTTTGATTAAATTATACATAACTACCTAATACTACCCATAACTACCTACTGGTACATAAATATTCACTGTGTTTTTAGAACTACCTCAAAAAACAGATCCATGTCATCCATCACCATGTGGACCTAATGCTGAATGTTCTAGAGGAGAGTGTACTTGTTTGCCTGAATACCACGGAGATCCTTACTTTGGATGTCGGCCTGAGTGTGTGTTAAACTCAGATTGCCCATTGGATAGAACATGCCGACAAACAAAATGTGTGGACCCCTGCGTTAACATGTGTGGTATAAATGCTGAATGCAATGTTTACAATCACGTTGCTATTTGTAGCTGTCCCAACGGGATGACTGGAGATTCTTTCACGCAATGCATAAAATTGGAACGTAAGTAATATAGCGTTTAACTTTAATCATCATGACTTTTAAAAACACAATTTAATAGCAGTGATTTCTCGAATTTCGATCGATTCCATCTAAACATATTTCAACCTTTTAGAGCCACTAACCAGACCGTGTGAACCTTCCCCTTGTGGACCAAACAGTATTTGTAGAGAAGCAAATGGACAAGCTATCTGTGCATGCGTGCAAGGTTTTATTGGAAACCCTCCTAATTGTCGACCTGAATGTATACAAAGCACTGATTGCACGCCGTCTCAAGCGTGTATTAATCTAAAATGTCAAGATCCTTGTCCCGGTTCTTGTGGCGTAAACGCATTGTGCCACGTTGTCAAGCATAATCCGATATGTAGCTGCCCACCTAGATACACAGGTTCTCCCTTCAACCACTGTTTTGGTAAGTACTTATTGAGTTACATTAAAGTACATAATATTCCTAACATTTTTTATGCTAACTATTATTCTGTATTTTTCTTCAAGTTCAAATCGCCGAGGAACCCCCAGCAAATCCTTGTGTTCCGTCTCCATGTGGTCCAAATAGTGTATGCAATTTGACGCCTGATGGAAAATCGCACATTTGCACTTGTCAATCAACATTCGAAGGTACTCCACCACAATGTCGCCGGGAATGTTCGACGAGTGATGAATGCCCACTTAACAAAGCCTGCATTAACTATAAATGTAAAGATCCTTGCCCTGGATCTTGTGGAATCAATACTATTTGTAATGTACGTCTACACAGTCCAATGTGTTCTTGTCAAGATGGTTACACTGGAGATCCGTTTACATCTTGTTATCTCCTGCCTCAAGCTGCAGAACATACTGATCCATGCAATCCAACGCCTTGCGGAGCCAACGCTAGGTGCAAAGAATCCAGATTAGGCGCTGCTGCTTGTATTTGCGAAGAAGGCTATTTCGGAAATCCATATGAATCTTGTAGACCGGAATGTATAATAAATCAAGACTGTCCATACAACAAAGCATGTGTTAAGAATAAGTGCGAAGATCCTTGTCCAGGCGTATGTGGAACGGCAGCAATCTGTCAAGTTACTAATCACGTCCCAACATGTAATTGTGCACCGGGATACACAGGAAATCCGTACCAATACTGCCATATTATCATCAATGAACCTCGTAAGTATATTTTTCCACATTTTTTCACAACGTTAACTTTTTTATTTATATTGCATTTGCTTTTTTAAACTTACAACTACTAAATAATGAACTTATATCATTTCAGCCCCAACACCTAAAGACCCCTGTTATCCAAATCCATGCGGAAGCAATGCAGTGTGTAGAAACAACAACGGACATGCGTCTTGTTCTTGTATGGCCAATTTCTTTGGCTCACCTCCTAATTGCCGTCCCGAATGCACAGTCAATTCAGAATGTGAAGCTACGAAGAGTTGCGTGAGACAGACATGTATCAATCCTTGTATAGACGCTTGTGGAGTTAACGCCGAATGCAGGGTTGTCAATCATGCTCCAATATGTAGCTGTAAACCAGGATTTGAGGGTGATCCTTTCATAAGATGTGCAGTTATTGAAAGTAAGTGTCGTTTCCAGTGTTATATCTAAGATTTCGATTTCTACATTTCTAAAATAATACCTTTTTATTTACAGAAGTAATACCTCAAGACAGAAATCCTTGCATACCTTCACCGTGTGGACCGAACTCAATTTGTCAAATTGTTAACCAGGCATCAGTTTGCACTTGCGTTGATAATTTCATAGGGTCACCGCCTAATTGTAAGCCCGAATGTACTGTTAACTCGGATTGCCCTAGTAACATGGCATGTATTAACAAAAGATGTCGTGACCCTTGTCCGGGTTCGTGTGGATTGCAAACAGACTGTCAAGTTTATCAACATGCTGCTATTTGTAGCTGCAAGGAAGGTTATACAGGCAATCCCTTCCAGAGCTGTTACGTTTACTCTCATATAGGTATGTTATTTACGACCGATTTTTTATCAAGTTAATATATCAAGCACATGAACGTTTCGTATATTTGTAGCATTTTAACGCAATATTTTATATTTTAGATATCCCGCCAATCGAATACGATAAATGCAACCCTAATCCATGTGGCGCAAATGCTGACTGCAACGATGGAGCATGTACTTGTAAACCCAGTTACTTTGGAAATCCTTATTTGAGTTGTCGGCCAGAATGCACGGCCAATTCTGATTGTGCACCACATTTAACCTGTGTCAACAATAAATGCATCAACCCATGCACCAACTTATGTGGACAAGGTGCTCTTTGTGAAGTATACGACCATATTCCTATGTGCGTATGCCCATCAAACTATACCGGAAATGCATTCTTCTCATGCTCACCAATCAGTAAGTATTTAAAAGTATTCATTTATCTCGAGAAATGTGTAATTTAAAATCTTTGAAATTCAAGAATTTATTTAGCTATATGTTAACATCTTTTCTTATCTCTTTTCAGTTTACACAGAGAAGAAAAATCCCTGTGAGCCTTCACCATGCGGTCCGTACAGTATTTGTCGTTTCATAAATGATCAAGCAATGTGCTCATGTTTGATGGGTTACATAGGAGTACCTCCTTCGTGCAGACCTGAATGTTTAGTAGACTCCGACTGTACAAGCGTCTTGTCATGCTCTAACCAAAAATGTGTAGATCCTTGTCGAGGAACCTGCGGTTTAAACACAGAATGTAGAGTTCATAACCATAAACCAATATGTTACTGCCGCAACGGATACACTGGTGATCCATTTACGCAATGTCTCATTGCACAATGTAAGTCTTCTTCTCAGGAATAAAATAATTTCAAAGTGTGAAGCTACTAACAATTAACTTTAATAATATTTATATTTGCAGATGAACCACCACAGAAAAAGGCTCCCTGTGAACCGTCTCCGTGTGGTCCAAATGCAGTATGTAGGGTTGTTGGTGAGACCCCGTCTTGTTCATGCATGGCTGAATACATAGGATCTCCACCTTACTGTCGACCAGAATGCATAACCAATAGCGAATGTAGTTTCGATAAAGCATGCATAAATAAAAAGTGCACCGATCCTTGCCTCGGTGCCTGCGGACGGTATGCTGAGTGTCGAGTAATTAGCCATTCTCCGCAATGTATTTGTCAATCTGGTTATGAAGGGGATTCTTTCGACCAATGTGTACCAGTTAAAGGTAAATATGATTCGTATGCAAAATGTAGTTATTTTTGAAAATTATGTTGTTGAATTGGTAATATCTTATTCTTGTTTTAGCTCTGGATAAACCGGTTGAATCAGCAAAACCTTGCATTCCGAATCCCTGTGGTCCGAATGCTGTTTGTCAAGACCGTTACAACGCTGGCAGTTGTACTTGTGTAACTGGCTACTTTGGTAATCCATACGAAGGCTGTAGGCCAGAATGTGTGCTGAACTCTGACTGTTCAGATAACAGAGCTTGTATTAATAACAAATGCCAAGACCCGTGTCCAGGGCTCTGCGGAGTCAATGCTCAATGTCAAACGGTCAACCACATTCCAAAATGTTTGTGTATTGGTGGATACATTGGCAATCCTTATGACAATTGCGTATACAGAGAAGATCCTCCAAGAGATCCTTGTAACCCTTCACCCTGTGGACCACGCAGCACTTGTAAAGTAGTCAATGATAACGCTGTGTGTAGTTGTTTGCCAGAATATATCGGTAATCCACCGAACTGTAGACCAGAGTGCCAAACAAGTCCTGAATGTCCTCTTAATTTGGCATGTGTCAGGCAGAAATGTGTTGATCCATGCGTGGGAACTTGCGGACAAAACGCTCAGTGTCGAGTTCATCATCATAGCCCGTATTGCACTTGTCTTCTGGGATATGAAGGAGATCCATTCGTTAGGTGCATAAAAGAAAAGCAAATGATTCCTCAAATAATAAATCCGTGTGAACCAAGCCCTTGTGGACCGTTTTCTGTGTGCAGAGATTCCAATGGATCACCCATTTGTAGTTGCAAGGAAAATTATGTAGGTGCCCCACCAAATTGCTCACCAGAATGTACCATAAACGAGGACTGCCCTAATGACAAGGCATGTGTTCGAGAAAAATGTGTTAATCCCTGTCTTGGATCTTGTGGAGCTAATGCAGAATGCCGAGCGATGAATCATCTAGCTATATGTACTTGTCGATCTGGGTATAGGGGTGATTCTTTCAAAGGATGCTACTTGTACCAAGGTAAATCAGGTTTTCTTTTAGCTATATTTAAAAAAATAAGTTAAAATGTTTCCTTATAATTTTTATTTAACCAGGTAGTTTCTTTTCTACGTACTTTTTACTTCAAGGTTTATAATAATTTTATATAATTTTAGAACGGGAACCACCAATTTACGAAGATATTTGCGTTAGTAATCCATGCGGCATTAACGCTTTATGCGACAACGGTAGTTGCACATGCATACCTGGTTATCATGGAAATCCGAGAATTGAATGTCGACCAGAGTGCACAAGCGATAATGATTGTCCAAAAGAAATGGCATGCATTAATTACAAGTGCATAGACCCTTGTAAGAACACCTGCGGTACAGATGCTGTATGCAATGTTTATAATCACATTGCTATCTGCGAATGTCCAGCACCATTACAGGGTGATGCTTTTATTGCCTGTAGACCCGTAATAGGTAAATATATAACTTTGCTTAATAATTACTTTGATGGGGGGTCACGTAAAATAGTGTATTTAATAAATAAAATATCAACTCAGTAATAACCGTATTAAAATAAAAATTACAATTCTAGCAACTTCAGTAAGCGATCCATGTACACCAAATCCATGCGGACCGAACAGCATGTGTCGTGCATCGGGCACTGTGGCGCACTGCTCTTGTCGTCGGCCGCTGATGGCAGAGCCGGCGTGCCGACCTGAGTGCCGTGGTGACTCCGAGTGTCCGCCACACCTCGCATGCCGAAATGAAAAGTGCCGTGACCCTTGTCCGGGCGCCTGTGGACAGCGAGCCCTATGCCGCACCGTGATGCACTCCCCTATTTGCACTTGCCCACAAAACTATGTTGGAGATCCATTTGTTCGTTGTTTACCAGGTAACATCTTCATTGAGACATACAAAGAATAACAGGTCGAGACGAATCACCTAAAATGAAAGTTGTATTTTGTGACATGTCCTAAACGATAAATAAATCAACTTGTTTTTCTTTTCTTTAGCACCAATTGATTCGGAACCGACAATAATAAAAACACCTTGCGGCGATTGTGGTCAAAACGCCGACTGCTCGGAAGGCACTTGCATCTGTAGAAGAGGATATTTTGGCGCGCCACCATTCTGTCGTCACGAATGTCTCGGTTCCAACGATTGCGACTGGCATTTAACTTGTATTAACAGACGTTGCGTGGACCCATGTCCGGGCGCCTGCGGACGAGGAGCAAAGTGTACAGCTGTGGCGCACGAGCCTCGTTGCGAATGTCCACCCCCTACTGCAGGAAACCCTCTCGTTGAATGTCGACAGACCGACGCAATCCGTAAGACAAAAATAAAAGATTGCTAATAAATATCGAACTAGGTCCGGTAACGACACTTGAAAATAATAACAAAAAAAAATCGGTTTTGCGAAAGTAGTAATTTCAGTTTTCGCTTTTAAAGCTTAGGCATGGGGTTTACTTGCGAAACTGAATGAGCTGCGATCGCACAATAGTAGACGCGAAATAAATTTTATATGACGACAGTGCTTATTGTAGGTACTACATTTGTACTTTTCGAGAAACCGTTCATAATATTAATTGAGTAACAATAATTTTTCAGCCAAAATTCCGAATGATCCATGCAACCCAACTCCCTGTGGACCGGGAGCTGTATGTCGGGCGAGAGGAGCAGGTGCGTCGTGCGAGTGTGAGCCTGGTCTTCGTGGCGACCCGTACACAGGCTGTAGACCGGAATGTCTTGCGGATTCAGACTGCTCGCCGACGCAGGCCTGCATTCGCTCGCGCTGTCGAGACCCATGTCAGGGTACTTGCGGTGTTGGCGCTGACTGCGAGACCGTCAATCACATTCCCCTCTGTTCATGTATGCCCGGAACAAGAGGAAATGCTTTCGAAAGATGCGATGTCATACCGATTCGTAAGTATTTTTAAGTATTCTGTAATAAGCACGAAGTTATTAGCACTCAATTTCTCTTTACTGACGTTTACTTTTTTACCAGCGGCTCCGTGCAATCCGTCTCCATGTGGGCCGGGTGCATTGTGTACCGTATCAGGGACCACCGGTGTGTGCTCTTGCCCGAGTGGCACGAGTGGCGATGCTGCTACGACTGGCTGCCGTCCCGAATGCGTTGTCAGCTCGGAGTGCCCACGGGACCTTGCTTGTGTACGCAACAAGTGCGTGGATCCCTGTATCGGAGCTTGTGGCACCAACGCACTTTGCCGCGTTTTTGATCATGCACCAATATGTTCGTGTCCATCTGATACTACTGGAAACCCGTTCTACGATTGTATTCACAGAGGTAAGGAAATACGTAACAGTTTATATAATAGACTAGCTGCGCCCCACGGTTTCACCCGCGTTAGTCCCGATCCAGTGAAAATATGTGACGAAAAACGCTGAGCAATTTCACAGATGTCAAACTTAATTATGGTTTCTATTGTTTTTTTGAAGTTATACTTCTTTAGGCGCGTTATGAAAAAATGATGAGAGTGAAATTTTACAAAAGCGAGACACAAAATTCTCACGTCACACAAAATTCTCACGGGAGAAGTTGTTTAAATCTAAATTGAACTTTATTGATTGTGTTGACAATCCTTTTCCAGTCCAGAGTTTTTTGTCGGACGAGTATTTTGCCCGACGAGTTTTTTGTCGGACGAGTTTTTTGTCGGACGAGTTTTTTGTCGGACGAGTTTTTTGTCGGACGAGTTTTTTGCCGGACGAGTTTTTTGTCAGACGAGTTTTTTTTTTTTTTTTTTAAATGCCAAAGAAGTATAACTTCTCACGCGCGTACATAAGTACACGCACCCTTTTTTTTTAATAAAGCAACTCATTTAATTGCAGAATACACTCCACCAGCTAAATACGATCCATGTGATCCAAATCCATGTGGATCACATGGTATATGCCGTGACGGTTTCTGCACGTTCCCTGAATGTATAGTCAACGATGACTGTTCGGGAGACAGAGCCTGTATCAACAGGAAATGTACCGACCCTTGTGTCAATGCATGTGGGCTCAATGCAATATGCACCGGTGTACGACACTCTGCAGTGTGTTCTTGTCCAGCGGGATACACGGGATCTCCTTTCGTGCATTGCGAACGCATCATTATTTCAACACCACCACCGGTACCAGAATGCGTGACAGACGCCCAATGCGCCGATAATGCTGCCTGTGTAGATACACGTTGTGTCCCTGTTTGTGGACCAGCCAACTGCGGTCTGAATGCTAGATGCCTTGCTAGGTCGCACCGGGCTCACTGCACTTGTCTACCTGGCTATGAAGGCGATGCGTATAGAGGATGTTATTCAGTCCAATGTCACAGCAATAACGACTGTCCGGATGACGAGAGTTGTGAAGGAGGTTCTTGTACTAAGGTTTGTTTGAGAGTTCGCTGCGGACTTGATGCTCATTGCATTGCTCGTGGACATACAGCATCCTGTGAATGTAACGCTGGTGCTCGAGGTAATCCTTGGACAGAATGTCGCAGAGAAGAATGTAGAGTGGATGACGAATGTCCATCTTGGTTGTCATGCAGAAGTGGTTCTTGCACGGACCCATGTCCTGGTGCTTGTGCCCAAGGAGCGATATGTACAGTGGTTCGTCACGCACCCGTATGTGAATGTCCTCGAGGAACCCAAGGAAATCCCAAAATCGAATGTAGACAAGGTAAACTCAACTCACTAATGCAATGTTTTTACATTGTATAAACTATCTAATTAACCTAACTAACGTAGCTGTTTTCGTTTTAGTACAATATCAAGTCGAATGCGAAACTGATGCTGACTGTGGACCTGAATTAGCATGCTTGCAAGGAAGTTGCAACAATCCCTGCGAAATTACATCTTGTGGTACAGGCGCAGTATGTCGTGTGGCAAATACGCTACCATTTAGAACACTTGTTTGCGAGTGTCCTAAACCTTTGACAGGAGATGCATCGGTACAATGTAAACCAAGTAAGCATTACAAACAAAATATTACAGTAAATACACATTCTTGCATTATTTTCAGTGTTAGTTTTAAATAATTAATGGTTTTATAAGATTTTAGTGCAGATTATACCTATAATGTGCTTCGACCTACATACAAATAGTTGGAACTTTTTGGTTTTAGTATGTTTGCCAGCGGTTAGTACCTAAATGATTATTATATGTATTGACATTCACCTCTTACTGTACAAACACCTTTCAAATGTACATAATTTTCAATGTAAATATAGAATTTTAGCATATTAAAGGTTGCAATCTAAAAACGAAAGTGTCCGCGATACGTCCAGTTAAGGTAAAATTCGCCACAAAACATTTAACTGACGAGTTCAACTGTAAACAAATAAATTAAAATGTTCAATAACGACTTACCTATAGGAGGAGAGTGCAGCGCTGACAGCGAATGCGGCGAAGAAGAAACATGCGTCAACAGACGTTGTACGAACGCTTGTGAAGGCGCGTGTGGTGTAGGCGCCGAATGCCGTGCGTCCGCGCACCGCGCGCTCTGCACCTGCGTACCTTCGCTACAGGGCGACCCCAACGTGGCCTGCACGCCTGGTTAGTCTTTTCACCTAAAACACGTTTTTCTTCTATAAATAACGAAATGTTAATTCAATGGAAAACAGTTAAAATTAATTAAGAATCTAATAAAAGTCGTTTGTTCAGTTGCAATAGGTGGTACGTGCACATCAGACAGCGAATGCGGCGCGGCAGAGGCGTGTATGTCGCGGGCTTGCGTGGCCGTGTGCCCAGCTGCATGCGGCACTGGTGCGCTCTGTGGCTCACACGCGCACCGCGCCACCTGCCGCTGCCCGCCCGGCACGGCAGGCGATCCTGCGCTCTACTGCTACACGGGTAACGAACGACTTTATTACACATCGTCTTCGTTTTAAAAGTTGCATTATTATTTTATACTTAATTACGTTTATATAACATAGGTAACAACTTATATTGAATTGTTCTCTTTTTAGCTGAATGTACGTCCGATGACGACTGCCCGTTCGATAAGGCTTGTATAAACGGTTACTGTCAAGATCCTTGCGCCTTAGGAAGTCCTTGTGGGCGTGAAGCTATTTGCAATGCCGTCGCTCACGTTTCTACGTGTCGCTGCCCGCCGGGTACTCAAGGCGACCCCCACAGAGCCTGCATAGCGGCCGTCTGCCATTACAACGAAGATTGTGACGACACCCAAGTATGCAACCGCCTGAATCGGGTTTGCCAGCCTGCATGTAGCGAAAATTCGTGCGCGTCGGGAGCAATTTGCAAAGCACGTGGACATCGTGCAGAATGTATTTGTGCGCCCGGAACTGCAGGCGATGCATACACGCAAGGCTGCTCCGGATTTTCGAAGGATACTCAATGTTCCATCGACGCAGATTGCCCTGCGCCTCTTGCTTGTGTGAATACTCAATGTACAGACCTGTGCCTCGACGCTCCTTGCGAAGCTGGACTCATATGTAAGACGGTGGATGTATTGCCGTTGCGCGCCGTAGCGTGTGTGTGTCCGGACGGCGGACGATCCGCTCCGGATGTCGGCTGTCGCGCCCCTCCTCGCGCCGAATGCTCCGCTGACTCGGAGTGTGCCATATCACAGACTTGCCGTCGCGGAAGCTGCGTCGATGCCTGCAAAGCCGATCCCTGTGGACAAAATGCGTTGTGTGAATCGGCTGATCATGCTTCCCGTTGCGTTTGCCCGCCTGGTTACATAGGAAATCCAAGAACTGAATGTAATTTAATACCACGCCATCCTATATTGGAGTGTTATAGCGACGACGAATGCGGTTCTGAACGTGCCTGCATAGATAGAACATGCATCAATCCATGCACAGACGCTTGCGGCTCTGGTGCATTATGCAGAGTCATCGACCATAAACCACTTTGTTCATGTCCGAAAGGCTATTCCGGCATAGCAACATTACGTTGTATACCCCGTAAGTATTAATTAACAATAAACGAGTACTAAAAACAATATCTATATACCAAACAAAGTTATTGAGAACGGCTGGACCGATTGCGATAACACTTAATATGTAGGTAGATAGCTGAAGTCCTAGAACACCGTATTGGCTTAACAATATTTTCACGAAATTGGGACTTACGCGGCGCCGGTGAGAGCGCGGGGCTCAGCTATCAGTATAAATTTTATTTTTTTATTTCTATAGTTGCTAATTACTCTTTTTTCATTTTAGCATCTGATGATTCTATTATACCAGTCGGGTGCAAAGCAAACTCGGACTGTCCACTCTCTCAAGCATGCGTAAATAGTGCTTGTGCCGACCCTTGCGCATGTGGTTCTAATGCTGAATGTACAGTCATCAGACATCATCCTGTGTGCTCTTGTGGAAGTGGATATTCTGGCAACCCTTACATTGGGTGCACCAAAGGTAAAAATAATTTTTGGACTTTGATGGATTCTTCTTCAAAAAATAAAACTATTATATATTTATAATATATAATATACCTATTTTGTTTTATTGTTACAGTGGGTTGTACATCTGATTCGGAATGCAGCGATAGTGACACATGTTACAACGGCGTTTGTGTTAATCCTTGCGTAGTAGACGCGCCTTGTGCCATTAGTGCTGAATGTTACGGAAAAGCACACAGACCGAACTGCCGATGCCCACCAGGGACCATTGGAAATCCATTCTCTAAATGTCAAGCGACAGAATGTGATGTAAACACAGACTGTAATGATGATAGCGTTTGCATCAGTGGTGTTTGTCGTAACGTGTGCTTAGATGATAGAATAAATCCATGCGCTATCAACGCAGAATGTTTTGCCAGGAACCATGCAGCCTCTTGTAAATGTCCTACTGCTCTTCCATTAGGTGATCCTCAAATACAATGTCAAAAGATTCATATTGTTGGAGAGCCAGATTGCAGATACGACGGCGATTGCCCCAGTGGCCAAGCCTGTCTAAAAGAACAATGTCGAGAAGCATGTAACGAACTTAGACCTTGCAGTGGAAATGCTCGTTGTTCTGTTTCTGATAGCGTACCCTTCCGTACACTGATATGTCGGTGCCCTGACGGATTTATTCCCGAAGAAGGAGGTTCCTGTAGACCGGCTCAATTACCATCTTTCAGTTGCTCTTCAGATGATGATTGTAATGATAAAGAATCATGTGTCAATAGAATATGTCGAAACCCTTGCAACTGCGGACAGAACGCAGAATGTTTCGTTCGGGATCATAGACCGGTTTGTTCTTGTCAAGAAGGCTATGATGGCGATCCATATCGCATATGTCGAATTGTCGGCTGCCGGACAAACTCAGAATGCGAATCCTACCATGCTTGTATCAATGGCAACTGTATTAGTCCATGTCTTTTAAATAGCACTTGCGGTTCAAATGCGGAATGCTTCGTAGAACATAATCAACCGTTATGTCGCTGCCCTAATGGATTTGAAGGAGACGCGTTTGCCAGTTGTAACGCTATCGAATGTAGATCCAACGGAGATTGTCCAGAAGATAAACAATGTCGAGCTCATAGATGTATCAATCCATGTTTGGGTAGCAACATATGTGGTCAACATGCTTTATGTCTAGTTAAAAATCACATTGCAGTTTGTAAATGTGACTCTGGTTACACAGGAAGCCCATATGTCGAGTGTAAATTGCAAGATACAGCCGAATGTTATGTCGATGCCGACTGTCCTTCAAGACAAGCATGTTTATCAAGCCATTGTGTAAACCCATGCACAACGTTGCGTCCATGCGCTACACCTGCAATATGTGAAGTTTCTCCCACTCTTCCAGTAAGGACAATGTTATGTACTTGTCCACCAGGGTACATCAGCAACGGCGGAGGTATCTGTCGACCTGTTACTGCAATTTCTGATGTTATTTGTGAAACTGACAACAATTGTACTTCCAATCACGCATGTGTAACTTCAGTTTGCAAAAATCCATGCGAGTGTGGACCGAACACAGATTGCCAAATACGAGACCACAAACCGGTATGTGCTTGTCGGCCAGGTTTCATTGGAGACGCACGCACCGGATGCTATGAAATACTGTGTAGGTCTGACTCTCAATGTTCTGATGACGAAACTTGTATCAACAACCGCTGTATTCCAGCTTGTTCTGTTGAAGCCGATATTTGTGGTGAATCTGCGGAATGCTATGCAGTAGATCACCGCGCTTCTTGTCGCTGTAAGGTTGGTACAGTTGGTAATCCATCTATCGCATGTACACCAATAGGCTGCAGAGCTGACTCAGATTGTCCAAGTGAGAAAGCATGCATCAATACCAAATGCGTTAATCCCTGCACACCAGCAACTTGCGAAGAACCTGCAGACTGCAGAGTACACCAACACGAAGCGCATTGTATTTGTCCACCTGGTTATCGAAGTACTGATGTTGGATGTGAAGAAATATCCGTACCGCAATGCTCAAGTGACGTAGACTGCCCTTCGAGTACCACGTGCATAAACAGCAGATGTGTTAATCCTTGCCTCGGGCCGTCTCCATGTGGCGACAACGCTGAGTGCATACTAGTTGATACGCTCCCAGTTCGAACAATGATCTGTGAATGCTTACCAGGATACAGAGGAAACGCTCTCGTCGAATGTTCGCCTAACAGACGTAAGTTGATTTAATCATTAGATGGGTTCATAGATCCACTCCATCCATACACCTTACCTATACAAACAATTATTTCACATTTTTCTGTTTTTTTTCTACTTTACGAGGTCTGATTAGTAATGTAACAAAATTTCTTATACAGATCCGACAGCGAAATGCGTGGATGGTCAAGGCATAGACAGCCGTGGCGAATGTATACCATGTAACACCAATGTGGGCCGAACGATAGATTCCCGCGGGCGGTGCGTATGCGACGCGACACGCGGATTTACGGCACGTGGCGAAGAATGCGTAGCAGGCGGATGTCGCGCCGACTTAGACTGTGACGACAAATCACGCTGTCTCGCTGGAGTTTGCGTTGATGCCTGCAAATCTGACCCATGTGGCACTTACGCCACTTGCGAGGCTTCTGGTCACCGTTCACACTGCACTTGCATCACTGGATACACCGGAAACCCAAGAATTCATTGCAATGCATATCGCACGGACTTCCCAATACCAGACATGCAGGTTGGTACAATGTTCTAAACATAATCCTATTAGAAATCATGAATACGATTTTATATAGCTATTCACTACGAAATCGATACTTACCTATAGGTACTTACTACGCTCTAAACAAAATGTTCAAAAATAAATCATTTTTCCAGGTTCGCTGCAAAGCTGACGGTGTAAGTGTTGGTCTCACCATTAAAAACTTTACCGGTGTATTATATGTGAAGAGTTACAGTAAAGATGAACGCTGTCGTTTAGCGGTGGATACTTCGAGAGACGAAGAGAGCTTTGTTGATTTTACTGTTCACTTTGGCGACTGCGGTCTTGTACACGTTAACGTAAGTAAAATGAAATATATTGTTATTATGTTGAAGCACCTATACAAAATTTCAATAGTCAAATAATCGGTATTGACATCCTTAAAACTTGTCTGCAGGGTCTAGCAAGCTTCGTGTTGGTAATGCAAAATCATCCGAAATTAGTAACTTCAAACGCTAAGGCGTTCCATATAAAATGTATTTATCAAACGGGAGAACAGAATGTGACTCTAGCCTTCAACGTTTCGATGTTAACAACGGCGGGAACTATCGCTAACACTGGCCCGCCTCCAACTTGCTCAATGAGGATTGTTTCTCGTACGGGTGACGAAGTTAGCTCGGCCGAAATTGGAGAGAATCTTGTCCTACAAGTGGACGTACAACCATCAAGTGAGTTACGCTATTACTTATTTTGTGTAGGTATATTTTACAAGGGAGTTACACAATAACAGCCTTTCAGAATGAAATTAGAAAATATTGATTAAGGAACTGAGTGCGATATGATAATGATCTTTAAAAGCCTTTGTATGTAAGTGTTTATTAATTGTATTTATATTGCCAGGTATCTACGGTGGATTTGCTCGTAGCTGCATCGCAAAAACCAGTGAAGCATCAACCAACGTAGAAAATGAGTACCGGGTAACAGACGAAGATGGATGTGCAACAGATCCCGCTATATTCGGCGAATGGGAACGCAGTGAAGATGGCAGCGCATTGAGGGCCTCATTTAATGCATTCAAATTCCCGAGTAGCGACAATATTAGATTCCAATGCAACATCAGAGTATGCTTTGGAAAATGCCAACCGGTAAGCAATTTCCTGCTAAGAACCTTCTGAACCTACACAAACAAACTCTATTACAAACTCTAAAAAACAGACCAATTTATCCTTTTAGGTTTATGAATGAACCAGGTCAACAAACTGCACAATAATGTGATCACTTATTTACTCACACAAGGTGAGAGCAAACAAGATAGTAATTTTATGTTCCTCTCTCAGGTAAATTGCCGAGGTGCCGACGCTTTTGGAAAGCGTAGAAAACGAGAAGCGATTTACGCATACGACGGAAACGAAGGTCAACTTAGGGAGGAGGTGACGGTAGAATCGAACCAGATACTAACGCTGCAAAGGCGCGATCCGTCGCAGACGGCCCGGCAGCGCGACGGATGGTCGGAGAGCGGCGCCGGGTCTGGTGCAGGAGCTGGCGATGTTTGCGTGTCGGCAGCAGGGCTCGCGGTCGCGCTGGCGCTGACGGCGCTGCTTGCGCTCGTGGCCGTGGCGGCCGCTGTGGCCTGCTGGCTGGTGGCGTGGAGACGAGCTCGCCCGCCTCCCGCTCCTCTACCCCACCCGCCCGACTTCCCGAACCCGCTGTTCCAGCGCGATCGTTGAGCTAGCTAGTCCCACGCCCCGCTCCTCCGCCGGCGCCGGGCGGTGTCGGCTCCTTCTTCTAACTCGTTCAGCTTTAATCTGTGCGCGCCGCCGGAGGACCGCCGGGCGAGGACGCAGCGAGCGCCACCCCTCGCCTGCGCTCGCCGCGTCCTATATCGTTACTTTAATGTTATTTTAATTGTATTTTTATAGTTAACGTGGAATTGTCGCCTCCTTCAACTTTTGTGATATTCATCATATAAATACTTATTCGAAATCACCATAACTTTATGTAAAATATTCATTATAAGCTAAATAAATGATTATTAATAATAATAATAACTATCGTTTTTAAGCTCTAACTGTACTATTGTGTGTTTCTAACAAGAAATTATTATCTATTCTGAGGTGTAGGAACCAGACAACATAGGCACGTGGTACAGCATCCTTATTGTAATTTAATACTCTTTTAGTATTTGGTAAGAGATTCCAGTTGAAAATAATTTGAAAACAATTCCTAGCTTTAATTATTATTTTTCTTCATTATGCATGCACCAATTGGCAGTTTCCGTCTCCGAGCGAAGAGTGGTTTCGTACGCGGTCGACGCGTTTTACACCGAGCATGCTGCGCTCCATAGCTCTTTGTCAAACTTTGAGTCCGGACTTTTGATGTTCGGTCAAATACGGTCTGAGCACCGTAAGTTAGGACGGCAAGATACACAATTATTACACATATTGATGATAATAGGCTAACAAAAAAAATGCACTGATTACAAACGGTTTTATCAATATTTTAAGGTTCCGTACTTATCTCAAGAAGAAACCGGCTAAGCGCAAGTCGGACTCGCGCACAAAGGGTTCCGTATGGGAGCCACACTTTTTTTTTTTTTCTATTTTTAGTATTTGTTGTTTTAGCGGCAACTGAATACATCATTTATGAAACTTTCAATTTCTAGCTGTCTAGCTATCACTGTTCATGAGATACAGCCTGGTGACAGACAGACATACTTATAGTGAAGTCTTAGTAATAGGTAGGGTCACGATTTTATCCCTTGGGTACGAAACCATAATCATGTGGTGTGTTGGTAATCAGTTCGGTTTACCTTAATAAGCTCCATGTACATAAATATTATTTAATTATATTCAATTCTTATTTAATGGTGAATCTACCAACATCGCGTAGCAATTTCGTCAATGTCCAGTGAATAGAGAAATAACGAAGGATAAATGCAATTACAAATTGCCATGATATTTGCATATTAGCAAAATTACTACATACATTTTTGACACAATTTCAAACTCTATTTTAGCTTTCTGTCAAAAATGCATGAACTAAATCTAGTTTCAGTAAAATGGAGATTTTACAATTTTGCTGCAAGTTGCCCCTCCTAACAATATTATATGTCACTCGCCAATTATCATCTAAATTACGTTTTGGAGGCATGTCACCACAATTTTATTATCACATATGAATAAGTAAGCAGATACTCAATTATAACGTAGGTGTTAATTGAAAGGAAGTAACCTGAAGTATTTAAAATCTAATCCATCACGAGACACATTCGGGAAAAGACTTTGCGAAGAGCGAACGTATAATCATCATTTCTGCACAGCATCGCGACCGGTAGAACACAGTGCAGTAATATTTTATCAGTGATGTCGAAACATATGGGGTCGCCTCAGAAGCAATATCAAATCATAAAGTAAGTTTTCGTTTAATTCTTAAAAGTAATGGGGTTCAAAAGATGACAAATTTCAGAAAAGATAAAAAATAAATCTTGCTGTCTGTACGTTTAAAAATTCTTGTATCGAGGTAAGTATTAACTCGAAAGGTCTCGAAACTCGGCTTACGGGATTAACCACAAAAACATTTAGGTGTAAGTAGTAGGTACAGAATATCGAATTTTGGCAGTGCCAGTAAAAAAATGTGTCTAACTGAAATAAGCCTCGCAATTCATGTGAACAAGTTTTTTTCTTTTAAATCAGATTTTGATTACTTTGTTTATTCGAAATGTCGTTTGTAGTTGGTCCTATAATAAATTAATGAGGATCTGATTAGTATATTTCGAAATAAACACTTTTGCTCCTGCTTATCACTCGAAAAATTGAGCGTGCAATAAATTGCTACTTTTAGATTTCTACAGATTGATGGAACACGTGAAACTTTGCTAGACAAAATTCATCCATAGTCTTAGAACTGGTTGGTATTTGGAGAATTCAGTGGTCCCTTTATGCGTTGTGCATTAGCCTGATAGCCTAAAAATTTTAGTAGGAAAATGGGGGAAAATCCTGCCTGCCCTTATCCCAATTTATTTGGGGTCGGGGCAGTATGTCTTTTTCTTCCATTCACCTCTATAGCCATCACTCTTACTTCTTATCCTATCCTACTAATATTATACATGTGAAAGTTTGTCTGTGTTTTTGTGTAAGAATACCTGTAAATCTTACACACAAAGTTTTGGGTCAGTAGTTACTGAACCGATTGCGATAAAAGTCAGTATGTAGTCTAGTATAGCCACAATTTTTTTTATCCTGATATTCCTACGGAATCTGGACTTACTCGGGGAAAACCGATAACGATTGAATAAAATTTAAATACAAAGGCCCGGACCTTTAGAAGGCGTGCGTATAGCCGAAGCCATCATGTACCCGTTAAAATAACAAGTTTAATAGCAAAGTATGATGTGGACACCAAACCGGCGATTATCCCAGTCTAAACTATAACAAAATGCAGCCAAGGATAACCTCCTTCTCCTTTTACTACTTGACTACGTGATCTAAAGTCAGGGAGGAAAACAACTGGATCTAGATGCGCAAAATCCTAACTAAATAGTAATGAAAATAAGGAACAGGAAAAGGAACAACTTCCTACCTAAAAATATTAAAATTTTCGTACTGGTTTTTAGTGTCGTCGTCAAAAACAACATCTTTCCTGGAAACAATGCATGCAATGATGTTATGTGTTTCTACACCATTTACATAATGGACCAGGTATACCTAATAATAGGCAGGCGAAAATAATGAAAAATAAATAAGATAAACGCAAGCGCAACACATTTTCATGGCCGTCAGCACGCATGCGCGACAGGTCCGCCTCCCCCCTTCCCCTATCATAAGATATATCCCCACCACATAGAATCGCATTATGTTTACCAATGACTTTACTGCGATTGACGAACCAGTCAGGCCAGTCGGTGGGCTACCTACCGGCAGTGTTCTGTGCTCCGCGGCCGATAGCCGTCACTTTCATAGACACAGTCGCGCGTCGCCCCGACGCACGCGACTCCCTTACGCCGCGCAATGACCCTGTGACTGTGCTACTATAGTTATGAGTAGAAACGAAATGCTGACGGAAGCCGCCGCGCCCAATGTGGCGGTCCACGTGGATCATTATGACCAGGAGCATGAAAGTTCAAAACTCCTCAATGCGCCGACGGCGATCGTTACGCCCTCTGGACAAATGCGAAAAGTAAAGAGTTTCAGCGATACACATAAGATCAAAGATGTAGGAGCAGCATCAGGGGCAGCGTCCGCACGATCCTTGCGACCTTACGAACATGTCACTCCGTATCCTGAAGGATCCGACAGCGGAACTAACCATTACGGAGCAGCTTCTGTTCGATCTCTAGCTTCAATAGGCATGGGATGCACTGATGGCCGCAAAATGGTTATCAGAAGAGTGCCTACATCGCCGACGGAACTATTTCATCTAGTACGTCCTCCCACGTGAGTACATAATACAAACGAAGCATCCTCTTGACTTGTTATTATTCAATTGACCTAACGATCGAGGTCCACCCATGTAACCGTTAGACAACAGATTATGTTGTGTCACACAATCATATTACTTTTCATAATTTAAAGTTTAGCTTTAATAATAAAACTTGTTAAGTAATTAGGCAGGTAAATATATTTTGCATAAATATAAAAACTCATGTATAATTATCACATTTTGAGATGCAAAACTTTGTTATACTTACTTACCTCAATCGGGGTCGACAAAAACTTAAAGTGTATCTACGTGTGTTACACCTACTCATAAATTAGGATCATCACATTATCAGTGTTATTCTAGTATTTCTAATCGGATTTATCATAACAATTTAATACTCGATATACCTACCTATGTCTACTACGAGCTACGAGTGAAAAAGTTGGGTACTTCGTGTTAAATGAGGCATCAAGATGATGGGTTGGAAGCCATGGATGAAAGGTATCCGGACTGTGGTTCTGGCCCTTTCTACAAAATAGATTCTTTTATGGACATTAAACATTCACATTAAAGACATTATAATGCCTGCCTTGGTCACATACATCGCCAAGCAAAATAAACAATCGAAGGATTTGATTGTAACTACTACCTACATACCTCCTGATAATTTTGAAGAAAAAAACCCGATAAGTGAAATCGCAATTTGCTGTTATAATGTTCTACGTAAGCAGATACTACTATCCTATCACTGAATTCCATGATAAAGAACATGTTCTACGTACCAAACCAACTAACTGAAACTAATACATCATCTTATCACACTTGGGTGGATTATGTAACGGTCAAATTGTATATGTTAGTCATTCATACGTACTAATTATAAATAATAGTACGCATACATAATATAGCATTATCAAATTACATTCGCAACCAACCTTAAGCAAATTCGCATTTTTGCAATCGTTTGTCCTAATCAACGCACAGGCAACTACTTGTAAGTCTAGAAAGCTGAAAGGAGCATAGATTTATTTTATAACGTAAGATAGATACTCTTTATTGAACCATGTTATCAAAATGATTGTAACATAATTCCTGCTATAAAAAAATGTTCCAGTTAACCTTTGTAAGTGCGTAAGTGTGTACTAAAAAGGATTTTTGGAAATTAAAACTTTAAAAAAGGAGAAATGGGTGTAAGTTTATTGCAAAGGTAGGACCTAAATGATTGGATTTGTATCTACTCATTATAAATAATAAATGGGGGGAAATAGGGGGAGAAATATAAATAATCCACAGTGATCAGGAATTCGTAAGTGAAAACCGCAACAGGCACAGCTACACACCTAAATCAAATTACATGTATTTTAATTAGGTTTTTATTTATTAAAAAGCCTTTTTCGAAGGTTATTTATTACGTGATTTTTTGTCCATTTAATAAAAAAGTAGTAAGTTTTGTTTGAGTAATGAGCACTGTATTCCTGTAGTAGGTACCTATATATCGGTAAACGAATAATAGGTATATTATATGTGTTTTGTTTGGTTCACTGAAGCAAATCGTGTAATTCTAAGCGTGCTAATTACGTTCCTTTCAGTTTAACTTGATGAGTGAAATACTTGAAAAACTACTACTACCTACTTACTACTTACCTACTAATAATTGATTGAAATTGGATTTGTAAATTGAAAGAAAAACATTTTTACAATAATAATTTAGAAGAATCTTTAAATCCAGTTACACCGAACTGCCACTGATTCTGAGCAATAAAATTATCATAAACGTTCTTCGCACCATTAAATAAGTTAAGGTACCTACCTTTATATTTACATAGAATAAAACAAGTTCATTGTTTCTCATCGACCCTGTAAATATAACATGACGTCATTCATTTCCTACAAATTAAGCTAGTATGAATACCTACAGCAGTTTTTATTATATATAATTTGATTCATTCATATAAACTAGTAAAAGGTATTTATTTAATATTAAATGATAAAATAATAACTGCAGTTTAACCGATCACAGCCAAACTATCAGAAGGTCAATTCTCGTAATTATAGCGAAATGCAATCTTAAATTGATCGAAGTGAAATGATATTGAAATTTAACTGTCAATTGGTATTCTGCAAACCATAATCATAATAACATTTCAGTTACATTTCAATTACATTTCAATTGCATTTCACTAACATTGCGATATAAAATCATTCAGTCATTCATTCATTTTGCTTTGTTAGGTTGGCTATGTCACAAAATTTAAAAGAATTTCATTTGGCGCCTGTTTTATTTTGGAGTGTGTTTGAAGAAACTTTGTGATATGAAGGTCCATGAGATAAATCGCGCTAATGCTCTAGATAGCAATTGATGTCGATAGCAATCAATAGCAATAGATAGCGATTTTTTACAAATAAAGTAAATAATGTGGGCCATTTCACATAACGCCATCTAGCCCTAAGCTAAACAACTAGGCTTGTGTTATGGTGGCCAAACAACGGATATAATACACTTACTTAATTATACTTTAATTTTGTAAACGTATACTAACCTATATCACTAATATTCGTACAGACATACTTTATGCCTACTTACTTAAATACTTGTTTGAGGCGAGAATCGAACCTCTAACCTTCTATATCGAAATACAAGTAAAGTAAACTCCAGTCGCGCTTCGGAGATGACACGCATTATTTTTTTTATTAGATTTACACACCAACCCAACTAAGTTAACCTTAAAAATTCACTAAATTCGTTGTTTCATGTCGATTACATTTCAATCAACTCTCGATCTCAAATTTGACGTTTCTTATGCGACGAGAATACGGTCTAGATAAGTTCGATTACATTTCGATTTCATTTGTATTTGGAGAATACCGTTTTACGTACATTTTAGTTTCGATTGCATTTCAATTAAATTAACATTTCATTCGGATATCATGTTGAAATCTTAGTTTATGAGAATACCAAAAGATGACGTTTAGTATATTTTTTGCAATCGAAATGCAATCGAAATGATATTGAGATGTAATTTTAACAATTTTATTTATGGGAATTGGCCTTCTGGTCTGCGATTCTGCCTTTTATTGTGAAATAAGTTTAATAATGGACCTTTTGTACCCAAGTAAAATTCATCGATATTATTTTCATACAAAAATAGGCAGGGTTCTTTTTCTTTTTTACTATTGCATAAATCCGCGCGCAATGAGAATGGAATGGAACCTTGTCAAAGTAGATCGAAAATGACAGAAAAGTAGCGTTAGCAAAAAGTTATTATTATACTAAATTAGTTATTTGCACGGTCATAGTGTCGCGGATTTGAAACCAATTGATTTAAAGAAAAAATATTATTGTCTGTGGTAGATTGTCTATGGAGCCATGGCGAAATAATTCTTCGAAATGTTGTTTCTCTAAAATTATAAATAAAACGAGCAAATAAGGTACCGTATATGCACCGTATATGTGTCAGTATGTATGTTTGTCCGTGAAGTCTTCAGATACAGTAGAAATACATTTACTATATACCTACACTAAAGATGAATAAATAAAAAAATCAAAACGAATTACCTATTATTCGGAACTTTTATGCTAACGCTACTTGAAAACTATCATTTTCGATTTACTTTGACAAGATTCCATCCCATTCTCATTGCGCGCGGATTTATATTACTGTTTTTTATTTGATTCATTCATGGACTTTCGTATAATAATCTTGTTATTCTACTTTTAGCATAGCGTACGCTTATCAAAACTTACCTAAATAATATCGATTATTTTCACTTTTTGGACTATCAATTAAATTTTTCAATGTGATGCCCTAGCTCTAGTTGAATGAAACTTTCAGGGTTTATTCTTCATGAAAGCCAGTAGTTTTTAAGATAGGTTGCAGAAAAAAATAATCTAGGTTTTTTTACCATACAAAGACGATGTAAGTATTAGATTTTGAAAAAAAAAAATTACTTAATGTCTTTATTTTGAGTTTTATAAATCTAACACTCTGATTTGTGTAGGGTGCAAAAGGTCCACTATTGAGCTTGTTTCTCAAATAAAAGCAGAATCGCAGAGCTGATAGTTTGACTGTAATTGCGAAGTTCAGGGTGAAATCTGATTTTGAGTAAAATTTCTCTAAAAGTCCAAATAACTTTTGAACCGCTAAATATTGCAGTTCATACAGGGGGTTAAATCGATAGGCACTGAGGTCTCCCACCCCCAGTCCTGTAATATTTATATTGTAGTCAGTTACAATTTCATTTGTTGGTAAAACTTAGACCTAGTGTTAGTAGCAATTACGATACAATGTCAATAAAAAAAGTCATACAAATGTATGTAAACCTATCCAGACCGTAATTCTAAAATTTTTGATGCATTATCGCTATTACTCAAACCTAAGGATTTAAATTTCCATCAAGTATGACAGGAGACAAAGTATAAGAAAATCCGAAAATCCTATGGATTATGTTTAATAGGGTGTAGAGAACGACCTTCAAGGTCTAGCTGATAACACTGCAGCAGCGGTGCTATCATTTTTCTCACACACACACAACGAGCGTAGGTACCTACAATTGTCGTCGGGAATAAACACGATTGATCATATGGCTGCGCCGCGTGCCCTTATCATTGTCGACTTGATAATGATTTTAAAATATGTTTTCACACTTAACTTTTGACAGCTGGGGATTACACCTTTGCAATGCGTTAAGTTCTACCGATGACATCTCTAAGTAGTAGTTGCATATAATATTTTCATTTTTACAAGTGATAGGTCAGCGTTTGTAAATTATCTCACCTGATGGTAAGTGAAAATAATAATATTAAGCATTTTTAGTCCAAAAAAGCAAAGGAAAAGGGCTTCCTTTCATCCCTTCACACACCCCGGTCAATTGCAATATATGGCCAATCTTTCGAATACGCGTCAAGTTCATCTTTCTACTTTCATCTTCGACAATGCGTTTGATTTTACATCTTAATGACATGAAATTAACGCAGAAGCTTAACCCGCCTTAAAGATTACCTGTTATGTTAACTCGTGGACTTGAATACCTCCAAATTTTATTGCATACGTTAAGAAAGACAGACGCAGGCAACTAATCCTATTCGTTTTAGTAGTTCAGTAGCATTAGTATGTCAAATATTGATTGCTAGGCTTTATATAATACTAGCGCCCCGCTCCGGCTTCGCACGGCTATATTATGCAAGTATCATAATTATAAACCTTTATCTTGAATCACTGGTTTGTTCCCATTTCTACAGATTTCATTAACAGATTCTCACTCTATCTATTTAAAAAAAACCGCATCAAAATCCGTTGCGTATATAGTTTTAAAGGTCTAAGCATACTTAGGGACAGACAGCGGATAGTGACTTTGTTTTATACTATGCATGATAATAATTACGAATAAAAATCACGTTATTTGTAAACAAGTACCCAAATAAGTTATTTTTGTTTCATGATTTTATTCTACTGCTTATTTCAGCTGTTTAATTTAATATTCCCTTGAAATACTCTTTAAAATATGAAATATTTCTATGAATTCTACTGAAGGTCGTTTTTACAACAACCATTGTGGTGAATCTTTAAAAAGTAATCCCTAAAAAATCGCCGTAGATTGACGATAAAACAGTAATAAAAAATATAAAAACTGCATAAATTACTGATAATAGTAACCTAACGCGAGGCGCCTTATGATGCGGTTGACAATCGCGATTGATGCTGATTATTAGTATTTGTTTAACCCGCGGTTAATATCTGTATATACAGGGTGTCCCGTAATTGATGGACATGCGGGCACCTACGGATAGAGGACACTGTGACGGATCAGAAAAACGAAAGTTATGTTCTATGAAAGTCTCTTAGTTTCCGACATATCGGCCATTTAAAAAAAATTGAAAAATTTCACTCCTTTCTCCATGTTTTGTTATGCCAAAACTGCAAATGAAGGAATTATCGCAATCTGTTTTTTGGATAGTATTCCAAGATAAATGTGCTATCGAATGCAAACAATTTTTTATGACACATTGAATGTTTTTTTTTAAACTAAGATTTAACTCAAACTTGGGGACACCCTGTATATAAAATTCTCGTGTCGCGGTGTTAGTTACCAAACTCCACCTAAACGATTTGTATGAATTTTTTGTGTATATTCGTTAGGTCTGAAAATCGAACAACATCTATTTTTAACCGACTTCAAAAAAGGAGGAGGTTCTCAATTTGGTTGTATGTATTTTTTTATGGATGTTCGCGCATAATCTTCTTTGTTTATCAACCGATTTTGATTAATCTTTTTCTGTTGGAAAGGGTCTATCTCGAGGGTGGTCCTATAAAGATCTGACGAATCTTGGTGAAGATCTGACGAGGATCTTTGGAGTGAATAATCACTCAAAATCAAAATAAAGGAAATAATTCTTTATTTTTATTATGGCAAAACAACGTTTGCCGGTACGGCTAGTAATGAATATAAATAATATTATAAGTCAAAATCGATCTCTGTTGGAGCTTGCTTATTATCCTAGCCTATGCTACTTGTAGACAATGTTAATAGTTGGCCTTACCACAAGCCTTAGTGAAATATTCGACGTCATGTAATCTCCCTTCATTCATCATTAATCCAAACAACTACACCAAGGTTGTATGACATACATACGGAAAATTTGCTGTTCAGCACGTATTTTTACTCTAACTCAGCTCTGAACTGAGCCCAAACAGACACTCAATAAAATTACCCATATTTTAAGAGGAAAAGTAACTAATTAATTACTTCGAAACATGCGTGTGATGTACCTAAGTAGGTATGTTTACTGTAAACATGTCATTTAATAAGATATAAGTGACAACCATGAATTATCTTAGACATACTGAATCTCATTTAATACTTTTTAGTATTTTTTATTAAAATTCAAATATTTAACTTTAATTTATTTATAACAGTAAGATAAAAGTTTCCTAGTTAATTCAAAAATCTTTAATATTGCCTTTCATTAAAGAAGCATTTAAATGTATACAGAGTTTATCAATAACTATTAATACCTGAATTGATAGCCCGTTCATATTTATGGTCTTGATAGTTTACCCTCTTGTTTGTCTGATTATTTTGTATTTTGTACTTAATACTAGTAGTCATCAAAATGACAAAATAATAAGGAGTGCATTAAAATAAATTATTAATAGCTTTGCTTTTATTATTCATAGGCCACCTGATGAAGATAGCGCGTCACATGAGAGTGAAGGTTTAGAAGAAGAGGAAGATACGACGGTACACCTAAAACCGAGGAGACCGTTCTGGGCAAACAAGATACAATTTGTGCTGGCATGTGTCGGTTATTCCGTCGGCCTCGGCAATGTGTGGCGATTCCCTTATCTTTGTTACAAAAGCGGCGGAGGTAATTTTATAATGATGTATTTTTAATATTATGAGAATCGACCTGCTGCATATACAGGGTGAATTTTTTATGTGGGCCTTCAGGGCTATATCCTAAACTATGAGAGATAGCGAGATAGAGAGAGATATATCCTATATATATAGGATGATTATTATTTTGGAAAATGAACAGGTTCGATTCCCGGCTAGGGTAATGACTTTTCAAAAATCGAATGATGCAGTTTTGGTTTTTGTCAAAATCGGGCACGCAACTCCTTTCAGCATTTTTCGCTATCTCTTATAGTTTAGGATATAGCCCTGAAGGCCCACATAAAAAATTCACCCTGTATATGGTTTATAAATTTTTTAGCAACTTCTCTAAAATGAACGACTAGGTAAAATTTCAAAAGAAATTTCATGTATTTGTCGTGACATACGTTACGTAGCTAATGCATGCTTTGAGATTATTAAGAATAACTATTCTATACATATATCAGTTTACTTCAAAGTAGGTCATAATTAGATAACCACGAAAGGATGACAACAGAATAGAATATACGAGGACATCAATTATATTTCTGTCACATAAATAATATTTATTGATCGTGATCGGCGTAAATTAGCAAGTAACACGGAAAACACCTAATTAAATGTGTACATAGCTTTTTTTGCTACTCTCTCTGTATAATCTTGAATTTGGTCAAAGGTGGTTTAGGCGAGAGTCGCTACGTTCTCATTTGGTCCAATTGCCATTTTTGCTAATGATCTAACTCCCGAATCTTCTTATTTTCAGTTAGTCCCATCCACGAATGTTAAAATTTACGATTTTATATGGTCCAATTTGCGGTCGATTGATCTAGTTCGCGGGTAAACTATCAATCTCCAATATTATTTAAAACTATTCCAAATAGGTACCATAGATTCATATTGTTTGACCATTATATTAAAAATAATCCACTTGAGTAAAGGTGACTCAAATAAGTATGGGTATAAAATGTTGTAAAATTGTGTTATAGGGTAAAATAATATCTTTTCGAGCACTTATAAGTACTTATTATGCAATGCATAAATCGATGTCATGACAATTGATCAAATGTAGGTAAAGGAACTGATATATTATTATAGGCACTTAATAAAATAGAGACATATTTAATTACTTACTCTCCACTAAAATATATTTATTTTTTTAATCTCAAACACAAATAAATACCTACCTAACAACGGCAGAAGTAAAATGAGTAATGTTCACAAAAATTCGTGCTTTATTTTTATTTGTGTCGTTGCCAGAGTGCTAACAAGGTTAGTTTACACCGAGGTATCAATGATACAACAATGTGGTGTGAATTGTACCTGACGTTCGTCGTGAGTTAAATAATACTTCACAACAATCAAATCTCGTAGACGTACTCTCAAGATATCAAGTGATTTATTGCTGAAGTTTATATTTAGAAATTGATATGTTACTTGCACAAGATGCTATAAATTAGTTAGAAGATGAATATTACTCAACTAAAATGCCATAGTATGGTATGGTTTTTTTTAGGTAAAACTAGCACGTAACGAGTAAAAAAATGAGCCTATTTTCAGCAACGAAAAGTGTAGATCAAAACTTTTTAAGGCTCTTTAAAAAAACTCTTGGTATTTCTTTAAATTTTAATAGCCGTAATAGTCACCATAATAGTCATGCAGCCTTCTAAAAGCATTATCTTTTTTCACTTCATTATCTACCTAGACATTAGTCAGTAATAAAAATATCTGAGTCAACGCCTGATACGTCGGTGAAGTAGATATTACACCTTCTAATAACCTACTACTATCCTAAAAACCCACTTTTCTACTACGGTTGGATTATTTTTATTAAATCACATTTATTGGTTCCAGGTGCATTTCTCATTCCTTACTTCATAATACTTCTTGTATGTGGAGTACCGATGTTATTCATGGAGTTGGCTATCGGACAATATACAGCTCATGGTCCAATAGGCGCTTTATCACAGATTTGTCCACTTTTTAAAGGTAACATTCGCAAAGCAATAACTTTTACGAATTGGTTAGGAACACCGAAATAAGAAAAATTATACTTTTTGTGTCAATTACAGGTGCTGGCCTAGCTAGTGTGGTGATCTCATTCTTAATGTCTACTTATTACGCAGTCATAATTGCGTGGGCCATCTACTACTTCTTTACTTCTTTCAAAACTGAGGTACCATGGGCTAGTTGTTCGAACAGATGGAATACACCTCAATGTTGGGTCCCATACCACAATCACACAAAGCCCAACGGATCTCAAACTCCCACCGAACAATTCTTCGAGTAAGATTTGGTTTGTATATTATAAAAACTAAGTACTTATCGGTTGCGGGTCAAATTATTACATTTATTTTATCAGGTCTAGATAGGCATGAACGCAAACCGAGTAGGTACTTACATTATTACTCACCTAAATGATTCACAATCCTAAAATTATTACTTGGTTTATTTTTAAATTCCATATTCAGTAACTAATCCTACTTCTGCCGAAATTCTTTATCTATTTCCGCTTTGTTACTTAGCAAACACCTACATTTTAGATATTATATAGGATTGAGAAGTTCTTAACTAGAAACTAAATATTTGTTTTTTTTTTATTTTACATTTATGTAGGTTCTATAAGGCTAAGTACTCTATTGTATATTTACAGGAAGAAAGTATTGAGCATGAGTGATGGTATTGAGTACCCTGGTGTATTGCGGTGGGAACTAGCGGCTTGCTTGGTCTGTGCTTGGGTGCTGGTGTACTTTGCATTATGGAAGAGCATAAAATCTTCTGCAAAAGTCCGATACATCACAACAACACTGCCTTTCCTATTAATCATAGTTTTTCTCGGTCGATCTCTGACACTCGAAGGAGCCGATAAAGGCTTAAGATTTTTCTTTAAACCTGATTGGGAGCTGTTGAAGCAATCGAAACCTTGGGTCAATGCAGCGTCCCAGATCTTCAATTCAATCGGTATTGCATTTGGCTCAATGATAATGTTCGCATCGTACAATAGATTTGACAACAATTTCTTACACGATACTCTAGCAGTTTCTCTGATCAATGCGATCACTAGTTTGATTGTTGGAATATTTACATTTGCTACGATTGGAAATATTGCTTTTGAACAAAATACTTCAGTGAAGAACGTCATTGCTGATAGTAAGTATACCTACCTACTTTTCGATGCATTTATCATCGATATAAACTTTCCAAACAATTCATTTGTTTTAATTTCTGAATTTTTACTGGCTGTAATTAAAGTTACACTCTTTATTTTGTTATAACCTACACTATTTTATTCACTTTTTGATTTATTTTATTTCCAGGTCCTGGCCTATTATTCGTAGTTTATCCACAAGCAATAGCAAAGATGCCCGCCTCACAACTGTGGGCGGTTTTATTTTTCTTCATGTTTCTTTGTCTTGGACTTAACAGTCAGGTAATTATAATTGTTTATGTATGATATTATACTAGTTTTTCTATTAAATTAACACTGTTTTGTCTTTCTTTTTTCAGTTTGCGATAGTTGAAGTGGTAGTGACATCCATTCAAGATGGATTCCCCGACATGATACGCAAACGACTCGTATACCACGAACTTTTGGTACTCTGCGTATGCGCAGTTTCGTTAGTTTTCGGTCTACCACATATCATACAAAGTGGTATATACGTATTCCAGCTAATGGATTACTACGCTGCATCTCTTAGTATTACGTATCTTGCGTTCTTTGAAGTAGTCGCCATTGCTTGGTTCTATGGTGTCGACAGACTATCAAGAAACATTAAACAAATGACAGGTAAGCATACCATTTAGCAGCAAGTAGTAAAGTATTGTAGAAATAAAATAGTGACCAAATTACCGAACCGTGCAATGACATACCTACTATGACCACAACATAATGCTCGTTTTGCTTGGAACTGAATGAGCGATGTTATCGAGTTGGAGAATTAATTTAGGAACAATAGCATTTTGTGTAGTTACATTACTGTTTTTTTGTTATTACCTACAATTAACACACCCAAAATTTTATCTTTTTAGTTTTATTGGTATAGGACGTTTATTGCACGTTAACATTTTCGTCTAATTTCTAAGGTGTGCCAATTCTTGAAATATGTTTGATAATGATATAGTTATTTATTACGTTGTCTGTTTATTATGTTGTATGCAATGGTTATATGTTTATCTATACATATAAAATGCTTTGTCCTAAATGACTGACTGACTGACTGACTGACTGACTGACTGACGGTTCAACGCACAGCTTAAACCGCTGATCGTAGAGACCTGAAACTTGGAGGGTGTGTTTTTCGTATGACGTAGGCATCGGATAAGAATGGATTTCCCGAAATTCTACTCCTAAGGGGGTGAAAAAGGGGGGCAAAGTTTGTATGGGACAACGTGATTTCTTGGTCTAATCTACTTCAAATTTTGCATAAACATTTTTTAACGGATTAAAGGAACACGTGTTTTGTATTTTATTGAAATTCATCCCCTAACGGGGTTAAAAAGGGGTAGGAAGTTATTTTGGGGGTGATGTATATGATGTCCTTTGAAGTTGATATCAATACTCCTTTTAACTTACCTACATTGTATTTTGACACATGTTTGAAAACCTAAATTCGATTTTATTCAAAAGAGGTTGCACTTTTAGGACACAACCTCATATAGGTACGAATTCGAAATTTAAAATGGTAAGACTAGAACATTTTGGTTATAAAATATACGAATTATTCCATAATCAAACCCGCGTAGTCCCGACACATGAGTAGAGATGACCAGAGACTAAGGTTGTTCGGATCTGTCAAATTGAATACGTAATTGTGACGTAATCATGTAGGGTTGGCACAGGTGGATTATATTAAATAAAAAAAACTTGAGAGGTGTCAAGGCACACCCGGATAGAACGAAGTTCCTTTCGATTAATTAGTTAAGGAGTTGTAATAAATTAAAGTTTTTCGTTTTTTATATTTTTTATATCTACTTTTTTTTTGTAAATAATCGTCGCGACACCACACTGTTCAATGCGAAATAGAAAGACGAAACGAAAATAACTGGCTTGCTTTCTATGCAAAACGTGTCGTTACATCTTTTGGTCTTCATTTTTTCCGTCTCTTTTTTCGCAACGCGAGATAAGGAACTTCGCTCTCAAAAAAAATGTGTAAACTAAGTGTCAGCGTCTTTTATTATGGGCGTTTATTTTAACGCGGTAACAATGTAATCTGAATTGATGATTAATCTATACTTACTAATTTTATAAAGCTGAAGAGTTTGTTTGTTTGAACTCAGGAACTACGGGTTCGAATTTAAAAAATATTTTTGTGTTGGTCAGTCCATTTTTCTAGAAGGCTACTTTTTATTTTGATATTTCCACGGGATCGAGACTTACGCGAATAAAACCGCGGGGTGCAGCTTGTAGATAAATAAATGAATGATGAACATAATACCTAAATCAGAAATTTTTATGGCTTACCGGGAAACTTTGATGTCACAGAATCGAACGTTAAATAGATAAACGTTGACATACTAGAATTCACAAGTAGTATATTATACATACATATAACTATGCTTTCCGTCGTGTCTAGTCACTATAACACAAGCCTAGTTGCTTAGGCTGGAGCACTCACTCACTAAATCGTTTCCATTCTTCCTCCCTCCCTCTCTATAAAAGAAAATCTTCTATCCGTGGTCTGGTCACGATAGCACAAGCCCAGCTGTGTAGGTTGGGGCACTCACACACTCAATTCCCACCCAGTAAAGGTATTTTTTTTTATTTGCTTCCAAGGACAGACTTTTGGTCATCTCTTTCTTTATCAGTTGTGTTATCAGTGGTATAGTTATAGAAGAAAACATGTAAAACGCAAATATAAAAGAATATTTAAAATAACCTACCGATTTTGGTAATATTAAAACCAACAGAAATAAATTCGTGTTAAAACCAATTAAAAATCCTTTAGAACCATTTTCGCGATCCGGTTCACTACGTACAATTTTTTTTACATCCAACGACTTCTACGCGGACGAAGTCGCGGGCAAAAGCTAGTTAATGATATGGTTGTTCATGTTTACAGGCCGGTACCCGTCTTTGTACTTTCGGTTCTGCTGGCTGGTGGCAGCGCCGGCGTTGCTGCTCGCCCTCTGGGTGGTGTCACTTGTAGACTACACGCCTCCCGGGTACAGAAACTACGAGTATCCGCTATGGGCGCAGGTGATGGGGTGGATTATCGCGTCGCTGTCTCTACTCTGTATACCGATCTATGCAATAGCTGTAGTTATACGATCCGAAGGAAATAACTGGAGAGAGGTATGTTCTTTAACAAAGATGTTACAAAAAGCTGCAATCACTGGTTCAATTTCCATTTAAACATATTAATAACTAATTGTGAAAACTCTAAAATTTTACAATGCATCAAGATTACGATCTTTTTTAATCATAATGAATGATCCAGTCACGCGATACTAATTTAATGATAATTTTAATTAGCTACATCGATAAAGTATAGGTACTTACTATCTACCTAATATACCTACACACAAAACACTATTTGCATTGGTAGAAATTTTAAGATGTGTTTCTTTTGTTTTACAGAAATTGCGTAATTCCATACGACCTACTTCTCTATGTGAATGCGGTATTAAAGGTTGTGACATATGCTGCTCGGAATCTGAACAGTCTGACGATAAAACTACAATGGAATAAACTTCGGGGAACCCTGAAACTTTATTGTAGGTAATTTCAGTAGGTGCCTGTGTTGTGATATGACGAATAAACAATTCAAACCTATGTCAAATCATATTTCTGTCTTCAATCATCATTAAGTGTCATTTATTTAGAATGAGACAGACCTCACTCGACCTAAATACTAATAGTCGTGCAACACCGTTCTTCACACTCGAATACAACAGTTCGTTGGAATAACATATTTAGCGACATGCCTGTTTAAAATGTTTGTTTTAAGATCTTACGGTAAATTAAATTATTTTTTAAATTATTTTGTATGTTATTATTATGTTAAATGGAATTATCAAATGGAACACGTTAGGAACAAAGATAAAACAATGTGACGTACTTTATAATAACGTACCAAAGAGCTCTTATGAATTCTTGATATCTTGATATTGATATGCTCTATATATCTATACTTCATTTTGATGTTACTGTATTACGTTACGACTAAGATGTAGCTTAAATAGTAAATAAATTAACATTGTTTGAAATAAAAAAAATCCACTAATTTAGACATTTTGCACAAATATTGTGTAGGTCTGTTGAAACTTGAATTTGATGACTTACACGTAAAGTATAAGCAGACATTATTCTAGTATGTACTTAGGTAAAATAATGTGTTCAATTTCTCTAAATGTCATGATTATTTCTTTCTAATTGAGATTAGTCAGTATTACTGTTATCTACATAAGAAATGGGTGTGTAAAACAAAGTAGGTAAGTGAATGAAAAAATGTGATTAATACATTCCCGCTTTTACTTTACATACGTAGATGTATAAGTCTGTTTGTTATAGTTTCTATAGCTAGGTAGCTGCGAATAACTAGGTAGCTGCGAATAACTAGGTAGCTATTTGTGAAGTAAGTCAGTCATAATTAGACTCTAAACTCATGTTAAAAAATACCTAGGAGGATAATGACGAACACCTATGCCTAGAGAGGTTGTGACCAAAATTGCTTTTAGTTAAGTTAATTATAATTAACCAAAATAATTTAGGTACCTAAGTATCTACTTATTTATTCTGAGATTTATTTCCGTCGTGTTTTTTAAATAAGTTTTATGTTTAAGAAAAACTGTCAGAAAAATAAAAACTGTGAATGAAAGTTTACAGATTTGGCTTCGGTCGTAGGTACCGCCAAACAAGGTTTCTATATAATTAAAACCAGAGTTTTTTTTAAATATCTTATAAAAAGTAACCTACTGAATGTGATGTTTAGTAATTATAATGTTCATCCTTAGTTACGGTTCCTTCATTTAATAAGTAGGTATGACAAAAAATTGCATTGAGAGTGTAAATAATATAACACGTTGAATTAGATGAATATTATATAATTGTTATGTAATCGTTTACTTAAAACTAACTATAGGTGTGATTATCTTTAATACCTTCGACTGCGCTTGCGCGTGTTAGATCACAATATCTAAACTTTGTATCTCAGGAAAATGTGCCTTCATGTATTTCTACCACTTCAGGGGAAATGCATTCGGGCACACCTAGGTTTTGCACTTTTGCCTTTGCACATAACATTATGCATATTCAGCTCAAGGAGGGTTCACCCGTAAAGCTTGACCCCGTGGGAACATCGGTATAAGAAGTAGTCTACGCCGCGGCCATTGTAACCTTATATTATGTTTCATCAAAATCTGTCTAGTAGCTTCAGAGCGTATTAATTACAAATAAAAATGTAAGAAAAAGACAAATGATTTCTCTTGATAATAAATATTAGCCTAGAAAATGTATGTAAATAAATATTATATATGAATAAATAACTACAATAATTCTGTTAAGAAATAAAAATATGCTAAGTACCTATAGCATGAAATAACTAATTTGTTTTATTACCAGGATCTCTTATATTTACCCTAGCTAGACTATGGGGCCTAAAAAAACGCTCTGTGGCTATAGACATAGGTCTATGAACAATACGATGATAAAAAAAATGAATTCCATAGCAACTAAGATACAACATGTTCCCCACCACATGGCCCTAGATCACTGTTCCAACCCTCTCAAAACAACTTGGAACCGTGCATAGGTACATAACTGGATCTGTAACCTTATTAAAAAGCGGTACTGCGACCTCTGGGCAAAATAATATGCAGACAGGTCAAACTAGTAACCTGAACTAAACTGAGTAGACTCATAACTTGAACCAGCTTTGAATGCATTTAGTAGCTAACATCCTGACTGCTTATGGCACTTTCAACAAACATTTATTTCTTTGTTTTAAGTATAACAGACAGCCTTAGAGCATAATAAAAAGGTTGAAGAGGCGGCCGCGTATGTACTTTTGGATTGAATAGTACTATAGTCATACTTAAGAGCATTGCAGCAGAGCCGCGCGCTTCGAGTTTACTCGCACACATTTACACTTAGCACGCACACAGAGCCGTTTGTGTTGGAGAGCGTATGACCGCATCTCATAAAACAATTTAATTGTTTTGATACTTTGGCAAACTTTTTTTGTTGTTGATAGGGAATGTTTTCGAGTAAGGACTTTTTAGTTTATTGTGTTTCGTTTTTAGGGTTCCGTACCTCAAGAGGTAAAAAGAAACCCTTATAAGATCACTTTCTTGTCAGTCTGTTTTCATAAGTTAAGGTTAAGTTTTGGAACGAAGTTCCCTAGCGCGGGTTAGCGACGGAACCTAGTCCAGAAAAAATCCAGTTCAATCCAGTTACGCGTTATGATAAAATTGTAAAACGAAAAGCCTATATACATGGTGAATATTTTACATGGGCCTTCAGGACTATATCCTAAACACTTGGACCGAAACTACATCATTATTTTTGAAAAAGTCATTACCCTAGCCAGAAATCGAACCTGTTGATTTTGCTAAATAATAATCATTCTTTATTTTTATCCAATCGATAGTGTTGCTGATAGAGATCAATTCCTGGAAAAAACATAGAATTACAAATAAAAGGAAATATCTACTCTCTGTAGTTTCTTCTTTTGCGTTTGCTTGCAGCATAAAGGGGAAGTAATATTTTCATGTTTTAAATATGTTCTGAATTCTCTACATTACATAAAATTTGTAAAAACAGTTTGTTTTTTTGTGCAGCAGTTTGTTACGTCATTAGCCATACCTCGTCACTGCATTTTTTCAGAGATAATGAAATGAAATGAATGAATGAATGATGTATGAAATTCACTGAAGTCTCTAAAAATTTTTTGCCTACTATATTTGTTTTCAAGAATTGATCTCCATCAGCAAAACTGTTGATTGGTATAAAAATATAGGATGATTATTTTTTTTTGCAAAATCAGCAGGTTCGTCTCCTGTCCAGTGTATTGAATTTTTCAAAAATCGAATAATGTAGTTTTCAGCATTTTTTGCTATTTCTTATAGTTTATAATAGCCCTGAAGGCCCATGTAAAAAATTGACCCTGTATATTATAAATGTGAAAGTTACTTCTGTAAAGTTTAAATATATCAAGTCAAATGTCATTCTGATCCGAATCCGGGATCCGTTTACAGATCAGAGTTGACATTTGTCAAATGTCAAACACAATCTTTTAAAACAAATAAATAAATATTATATAAAATATATATGTTTATTTTAAATTGCAAAGAAATTTATGATTATAGTTATTTATTGCATCAATAATCAAAATAAAAGATAGGGGTAGGTAGAGTAAATGAGAGCCTGGCATGTAAATGATTAACTATGCGAAAGGAACTTTGTTCCAAACGCGTGTCCCGCGATGCTTTTTTTTTAGTTCATGTTAATATAAATTAGGATTCAGTTTATATTATCTTCTATAATATTATTATATAAAAATGAATCGCTAAATGTGTTGCTAAGCGAAAATCTCGAGAACTGTTGAACCGATTTCGCTAATTCCTTTTTTTGGTATTGTCAGGAAAAGGTTCTTATGAAAGAAAAAATTAAGGAAATTGCGTAGAAAATTATAACGCGGATTCGTCGGACTCGCGCACGAAGGTTCGAAATATTGTATGTCAGACGAGACTGTATAGGTTAAAAGTCTTTTGCCTGCCCTTTTGGGAAAATTAAAAAATATTTCCTAAAAAATAGTAAACATGAAAATAGTTAAAAAATTTAAAAACATACTCAAAAAATATTTACTTTTTTCTGTTTTTAACCGACTTCAAAAAAGGAGGAGGTTTACAATTCGTCTGTATGTTGTTTTTTTTGTGTGTATGTTACGCGATTCGAAGACGGCTCAACCGATTGAGATGATTATTTTTGTATTCGAAAGGTGATACCTCAGGAGTGGTCCCATAAAAATTCCGTAAGGATCTGATGAGAATCTTCGGAGTGAAGAACAGAATTGCACCTCGCTCATTGCTCAGTTTTCAAGATCTCCAGTAGAATCGACCCTTAAACTTATAGGTAAAGATTGATGGAGCATCTGAAACTACCTTCTCATCACTAAACTCCTCAATAAATTACGATCGCCGGACTGGGTTTTAATAAATTGTGATAGAGCACCCTATCCTAAATGACGATCTGATGGGGATCTTCGGAGTGATGAACAGATCTGCACAGCGAGATTCAACAAATTGCTCAGTTTTCCATTTCCACTAATAGAAGTGACCCATACACTAATAGGTACCTATGAATGGAGCATCTGAATGGTTTCAGAAGGTGATCCTGCTCATCATCAAACTCCACAATGGCTTACGATTAGGTACAGGTAGCAATTTGAAGAAATAGTCGCTTTCGCCTCATGGAGTAGATTTTCAGTGACAGCGGCACTAAAAATGATTAAATAAAAAAATAAATTGAAATTTAAAAAACCGACTTCAAAAAACCTGAAAGCAATAAAAACTAAAAAACCCTGAAAACAAATACTAAAAAAAACTGAAAAGTGAAAAATAATCTATTTCGGGTCACTAAGACAACAGATAACTTAAACATAAGTACTTACTTGGAAGTCGGACTGGGTTAGATTGAATGTTGACAGGTATACATAAAACATGGTGTCACCCAGTCCGACTTCCGAGTTAGTACTTATGTTTAAGTTATCTGTTGTCTTGACCCGAAATAGATTATTTTTCACTTTTCAGTTTTTTTTGGTATTGATTGTTATAGCGGCAACAGAAATACATCATCTGTGAAAATTTCGACGCTCTAGCTATCATGGTTCGGTAAAAACGGGACTTAGTAATAGGGTCCCGTTTTTACCCTTTGGATACGGATCCCTAAAAACTAACTTATAAAGTAACCAAAGTTTTGTTATATAATAAAAATATATTATTTTAATAAAAAGTATCAAGATGTGCTAATCGCGCTATAAACTACCGAAACTAGAATTATATTTTACGTAGCATGCGGCGACGAGAGCGACATAGGTCCGGCCTCGGCAAGGCGTCGGCCGGCACTGAGCGCTGGCGCGATTCCGCGTCGTTTATATACTAGAAGTAAATACTTCATTGTAAGACAAGCAAAATAAAAGTTAGAAAAAAAAATATACCATGTTATAGAACGTAATGTCGTCATTCACTAGGTCTAAAAATAAAACTAAAATCCCTCAGATTTCATCCCAAAACTCACAGGTTTAATATCTTGAAATATGGATAAAACTACAGTTTTGAGTATACTTTTCTTGAATGAAAACTTCCAGCAATCGTGTTTTTTTTTGAGAGATTCACTAGTAAATGTTATTATTATTCTAAAAGTTATGATGTTAATAGTTTATTATAAACGGTTTATCTAATATCTCGCATCTACCTAGACCGCCAAACGCTAATCTAGAAAAAATATAGAGTAAAAACTGTTCTAACGAGAAAACCATATGAATATTTGTAAATGTTTTTGAGCAATTCACTAGATTATGAAATTCTCAATAATCTGAAGTCAATGTCTTAACAACAAATTAAACAAATTATTGATTTATTGCCCGTCGGAAATCATTGATTTTGACTTCAGCGTGGTTCTAACGCATGAACGACCTTAAGACAATTGACAACATCAACATTCCTCAACAAACTTTTGTTAAACCACACTCGGTGGCTCTTCCACCATTAATGGAAGAGACTTTGACATTTAGAACTCTCGCAAATGGACCCGGAAAAGTAAATATAAACATGGGGCGCATCTGGGACGTATTATATGAGATAACTTAAGCTCACCGTGAGTTGCCCAGGATCTACATGTATATGACTTGCTGGGCATCTACAAGTATACCTAAGATTTTCACTGTTTATAATGGAGAGAACTAGTCAAAATATGTCCAATAATGTCCATAGCTACTAGGTAGAGTTAAACATTTCATATACCAACACTTCCTTCAGCCTGTATTAAGTGCACATAAACTTTAAACACTTAGCTTGGGGCTAAATGGTGCTGTGTTTAATGTTCTACAATGTATTTAAATAAAGTCAACAACAAAATAACTACCTAACTAAATTTTCAATAGTTAACTACTATACTACTAAATCACTACAGCAACTTCCAACAAATACCAAATTTATTATAATAAAAATTATAAATAACTTACATAACACAAATCTTAATTCTATTTCTTTCTTTTCTTAGGTGTAGACCAAAGACCATCTTCTTCATCAGACTGGCTTTCTTCGTCTTCATTCATGTTAATTTCTGCCGCTGTAAACCAATAGGAAGAGGTTAATGTTTTCGTGATTTGAACTCATAATTAAACAATTTTGACAGATTCATCTATACTATCTACTCTACATAATATAAAATTCTGGTATCACGATGTTAGTTACCAAACTCCTCCAAAACGGCTGGACCAATTTTTATGAATTTTTTTGTTAAATTAAATTGGCTATGAAACTACTGGACCGGTTTTTATGAAACTTGGTATGAGGATACATTGATTCATTGGGATCAACATACTTTCTATCCCGATATTCCCATGGAATCGGGACTTACGTGGGTGAAACCGCGGAGCACTGATGGTCTTAAATATTTTGATTTAACCTGATTTTAAAAACTTTACAGCTAAATCATCAATATTACCTACTGGCCAGGAAAAAATTTACTTGATGAGCATCACTGACTCGAACAGATGAACAAAACTCACAGACAAGTAATTGTGCTTGCATGTGTTAAATCATAGTTCTAATCTGATAAAAGTACTTCCTGTTCTGCTCTGCTTTGCACTGCTTTATCGATGTTAATTGATTCTATTTATTAAATTACAAAGAATTCCATGGATCTTTTAAACCTCAGACAGAGAGCTGAAAGAAAATCTGTAAGCTTAAATACACCTAGGTAAATCCCAACTTTTATCTATGGATTGGATGTTCAAATTCATAGGATGTTTTTTTTTAACCCACGCACAACAGTTATGGAATTCAGAAATCGCGATTCATCGTAGCGGTGCGGGAAGTTCCAAATGCCTTGCTTGAATTCTCTAAATAAATTCTTACCAGACTCTCCAAGTTCTTGAATTATGTTCGTAAGAATGTTGTTAGTTAAAACTTGGAAACTTTCTAAAGTTTTTACAAAGTTTTCTCCGATTTCTTTGTTTACGGTATTCACAACCTTATTTTGATGTTTAATAACGAGTTTTATGTCAGGCATAATAATAATTTCATTCAATTTTTCTTTTAGTTTGGTTATTACACAGAAACTTAGACCATCAGAAAGCACAATCAAAACAAAAGAATGTTCAAGACTATTTGACAGATGAATGACCATGAATCAAAATGACAGTGACGGCATTTTGACAGTACAGTTACAGTATTTTGACGATCCAGCAAAACATTTTTTTTTTCCATTCGGTCTGTGACCGAATATTTAGCTTGTAGAATCTCGTACGTAGTTGTAACGTAATAGTAAGTTTATTAAATAAGTAAGTACAGTGAAATGGTTAGGGGTTCTCTGTCTCGGTGTGCAGTAAGTGCTCTACTCGTCGTAATTAAGTAAACAGCTAAATATATAATAAATCATACGCGGCTTCGGTGACGTCAGTAGGTTGACGACCTCGCGAGTTTAGTATGTTAAGTATTGTACGATGCAGATCGTACATAGCTCGTCTAAAAAAACTATTTGTTATGATTTGAAAGGATTTGATTAACGTAGTACAAACAATGTAAATGATTTTTGATTCTTGAATCCTTCAAAATATTATTATTATTATTATTTATTTATTTACCATACTTAGTCTACCAATTACAGGTTGGTCCCAATGCGATAGACCAGCAATAAAAAGTTATATAAACTCAAAAATTACTATAAGTACTTAAATTAATTTCAAATCTTAATAACATGATAGATACATAGGTACATATTATTACATATTACTTGTAGCTTATTGTAAAAAGTGCTATCCTTGTAAATTCGTTCAAGGAACAATGAAAAATGTCCAAGTCGTTGGCAAGGAGGTTGAGAGTGCGCAGCGCTCGCACGAGAGGTGCATTTCGGAGGAGGTTAGTGCGTCCTCGCGGCAACGCAAATAAATCCGGCATCTTTCTCCGCCACACATACTTGTTCGGAACCGCCAAACATATCGTACCTAATAGTTCGGCATTCAATGTTTTACCCCTTATTATTTTAAATACATAAGAAACTAGTGCGAATTCCCTTCTTACCCTTAGTTCACTGTACCCCACCATTCCTAAGATAAATAGGGTAGGGTATTTTAATGGATAAAACGGATACACACTATAGAGTTTCAAATATAAATACCTAACAAACTTGTTTTGTATTCGTTCCAGCATAGTTATGTATTTAGCTTCATGTGGAGTCCAAATAATGGCGTTCTGCTCCATTAAGCTCCTGACCAGGGCGTTGTAAAGAGTGGTAATAGCCTGGATGCTTTTGAAGTCATGTACCGTTCTTAGAGTAAAACCTAACATTCGAAACGCTTTTTTACAGATATTCGTTATATAACCAGCGAATGAAAGATCTGTCGTTAGTATATAGTATACGTATAGTATAGTATACGTAAATATATAGTATACGCTTGGTACTCTGATGTGACTTCGTAGTCATGGAGGTAGTTAAATCTCAGAAAAAGGAATTAAATATATTTCTATGAGTTAAACTATTTCTATGGAGTTAAATGGTCGAAGTTCGTTCGTTTAGTTTAAAATTGTTAATCTGTGGTAGGTATACGCTGACAATTCATCAAATTGACAATCTTGTGACTTGTGACAATCCCAAAAAAAAACCGAAAATTTTCTCACTTTAGCCAAACTTGTCTCGCTTGTTGTTTTATTATTTAATAATTTTTAATTAATAACTGTATGTATTTATATATAGTCAAGGTATAGTTTTCTTCAGTGACATAATACTATAATGTGCAAATATAATCTTCATAAATATGCGTGAATACGGCAAATTCGGGCCGCTAATTGGAGCCATCGACGAAGGAACATCCAATGTCAAGTTTCTTGTAGGTTCATATCATATTTACTGCTCGATTATTATAATTTCCAAGCCTAGTACCTTTAATTTCCGTCATTCAACGTTCTTTGATTCATAAACAGGTATTTGCCGCAAACACATCAGAAGTTCTAACATATCATCAAATATCTCTGAGGAGGTTTAGTCCTCAAGAAGGATGGGTTGAACAGGATGCCCTAGAAATCCTAAATGCAGTGCTGGAATGTATTGAGGTAAGTTTCTAATCCTACTATCCTATCCTACTAATATTATAAATGTGAAAGTTTGTGTGGGCGTGTGTGTGTATGTATGTTTGTTACTCCTTCACGCAAAAACTACTGGACCGATTGCGATGAAACTCGGTACCTAGATAGCTGTAGACCTGGATTTACACATAGGCTACTTTTTATCTCGATATTCCCACGGGATCGCACTTTACGCGGGTGAAACCGCGGGGCGCAGCTAGTCATCAATAAAACACAATTATCTATTTAAACATATAAAATGCTTTATCCTGACTGACTGACGGATCAAAGCACAGCCTAAACCGCTGATCGTAGATACTTGGAAACTTGGAGGGTGTGTTTTTTGTATGACGTACTAAGAAGGAATCATAGATAAATTTGTCCCATAAGGCTGTGAAATAGGAGTTGACAGTTTGTATAAATCTTATGGGTGTAAGTTAGATCCATGATCAAGATCCATGTTTTGTGTTGCTACAGGTAGGTAAGTAAAGTAGGTATTCAATATATCACTGTAATTCCTATCTACTCTTGGTAGAACTTTTAAAATATAATTAAATGTTTTTCAGGTGACTGTTGACAACTTGAAGAAATTGGATATAAATCCTGAAGACGTTGTTGGTATAGGTGTTACAAACCAAAGAGAAACTACTATTGTATGGAACTCAGTTACTGGACAGCCACTGTATAGTGCCATAGGTAATAATAGGTTAATTAATTTACAGGGTACCTAATTAAACTATGATCCTACTTATAAAATAAGTTTATCACATTTCTAAAGTTCATTTACAGTGGACTTGAGTAACTCTGAGGCTGTTTGCCGCAATTAAACCCTTTTTAATTAGGTCCTTTTTTGTGTGACGATGGAGTAGACTTGCCCAGCACCTACTGCCCTCTCAGCTTAGTCGACCATGTCCAGAGGAGAGAACTTGTCAATACTTCTGGAGCCAACTAAGCCACGGGTTGCATCACAATCTTTTCCTTTACCGTAATAGCAATGTCAATAAGCGCACATAAATTCTTTCTTAAGAAAAATCCGTCGGTGCGGTTAAGTTTGTGTGTAACGTCTATTAGAAGGTCGTAAGTCCAATACTTGTTGATAGTATTATTGTAGCAAACTGATCATTTACTTATGACCCATACTGAACATGTGGGAATACCAGAATAAAAAGTAGCCTATAACACTGCCAATGAATCAATGTATCCTCATACCAAGTTCAATCAAAATCGGTCCAGTAGTTTCGGAGCCTATTCAATATAAACAAACAATCAATTCTTTCCTCTTTCTAATATTATAGAACATGTTTTTAATAGGGGAACGAAAGATATTTCCCATAGAAAAAAAAAATGAAATATTATGTAAGCATAACATTTTTATAATTGTTATTAAGGGAAATAATTTACAGCTGTAAGTATGAATTTTGTAACTGTGTCTACATTAATCTATTTTCGAATTAAGTTTTGTTAGCGACATCTGTTAGTATTAATTCGAAAAGAGGTTAATGCGATTCTTAAATTCAACTGTGATGGTACTTGACTGAGTAGCGTAATTAGTAAGCGCACTTGAACGGTATTCAAGGGATGCGAGTTCGAGTCTTGTCGTCGACGTTTTGAAGACGCATTTTTCCTTAAAAATATTTTCAGATAGCCCAGTGCAGGCCATGCACTTAAAAAAAATCATTGTGTCTACATTGTCTTTTGAAAAATCTCTTGCGTACCTAATAAAATTATTAATTTTCAGTTTGGTTAGATGTAAGGACTTCGAATATTGTTGATGAATTATCTAAAACAAAAGGAGCGCATTGTATAAATGCTGTTACTCAAACAAGTGGTCTTCCTTTGTCTACCTACTTCTCATCAGTAAAACTGAAATGGTTACTCAAAAATGTTGTGGCCATTAGGCAGGCAGTAGCCGTTGGAGAATGTTTGGCGGGAACTGTGGACTCCTGGCTTATATGGGTTAGTCAATTTAAACTAAAAGTACTTCTTTTGCTTGTTTTAGTAGCTTGCTATTTACCTATGCAACAGTTAACAAGGACATAATAAGTGGAAATAGGAAGAGAGTACGACCTGTATGAGAGAAATACATAAAACACTATTCTATCTATAATGACATGTAAACCAAGTAAGAGCGGTGTTGGCTTAGTGGTAGATACCTCGACTTTCATTCTGAAGGTCGTGGGTTCGAATCCAGGCCGGCCGTGCACCAATGTATTTTCTTAAGAAAAAGTTATGTGCGCTAATTGACATTGCTCTTACGGTGAAGGAAAACATCGTGATGAAACCCGCGGCTTAGTTGGCTCCAGAAGTATTGACAAGTTCTCTCCTCTGGACATGGTCGACTAAGCTGAGAACCCTCAGCCCAGCACCTACTGGGTAGTAGGTGCTGGGCAAGCCTACTCCATCTTCACGCAAAAAGGACCCAATTAAAAAGAGTCTAATCGCGGAAAACAGCCCCGTATACAAGTACAAGATACAAGTAAGACATGTAAACCATAGTAATTATTTTCCCGGGTCTTAATCGCGTAGGTATTTTTATTTCTCTTACCTTGACGTTTCGTCATTACGGACACAAAAAATAAATACCATGAATACAAATCGTGTGAGTTTAAAAAGTTTATGCAAATCATAGTTGCACAGTATGGTGTAAAGAGCAGCTAACCTAATGTAATAACTGCATTATTTCCTTGCAATTAAGCCAACAAGGACATTAAATTTTTACGTATATTTTTTACTAGCTGCGCGCTGCGGTTTCTTCTGTTTAAGTCCCAATCCCGTGGGAATATCAAAATAAAAAGTAGCCTACTACCAATGCCTACTACAGCCTTCCTCGATAAATGGACTATCCAACACAAAAATGTTTTTTCAATTCGAACTAGTAGTTCCTGAGATTAACGCGTTCAAACAAACACTTCAGCTTTATAATATTAGTATAAATTTTAGTTTTTTACCTTGTAGGTACTTGCCTAGCAGTAAGCAAATTTAAAGTTTAGTAAACTGAATATTATACCCTTTTATAATCATTTTCTTTGCCACAGCGAGACTTTGTCTAGTGTGGGAATCACAGAGAATCTTCACAATGCAACATTAAGTCTTTGTAATTTATTTATGTTCACAAAACTAAAGGTATTTTTCTTAAATGGCATTTATTTCAGAATCTGACTGGCGGTAATCGAGGCGGTATCCACGTAACAGATGTGACAAACGCTTCACGGACCCAGCTGATGTCACTGAGAAGTCTACAGTGGGATAAAGGGCTGTTACGATTTTTCGACATACCTAAAGAAATTCTACCAGAAATTAAAAGTTCAGCTGAAATATACGGATATATTGCGACAGGATCGCTGTTCGGAGTGCCAATAGCCGGTGTTAGTCCATTTTAAATTATACATTAGTAGAATAGAATAAGATTTATTTCACAATAATATAGGTACAGAAGAAAAACATAAAGCAGGAACAAAGGTAGATAGGTAACTAACTAGAAGCGCCGTAAGGTTTTTTACCCGTTTTTACCCTTTTGGTATGGGTAAAAAAGTAAATAAATATACTAGCCCTTTGTCTGTTCACCATAAAACAAGGCTAGTTGGTTAGCTTAGAGCTAGATGGCGTTGAGAGCAATTTCCATATAGCAGGATAAAAGACCATCTACCACAAACTAGGACTGCGTTCCTTACCTTGTTCTATCACAATCTTTACAATTATTTGTTATTTATTCCTTGATTCTTGTTGTAGCTATATTTTTAATGTTTCAGTGTTTAGGTGACCAACAAGCAGCTTTAGTTGGACAAGGTTGTATGAGATTTGGGCAAGTTAAATGTACATTTGGAACTGGGTGCTTCCTTTTATATAATACAGGTATGTATGCTCAAACTCTGTTCAGTTCTATTTAAAGTTGGGCACTTTTATTTAACACTACCTGCACCCCACGGTTGCACCCGCGTAAGTCCCGATCCCGTGGGAATATCGGGATAAGAATTAGCCTATGTGTTAATCCAGGTCTCCCGCTATCTACATACCTAGTTTCATCGCAATCGGTCCAGTAGTTTTTGCGTGAAGGAGTAACAAACACACACAAACTTTCACATTTATAATATTAGTAGGATAGGATTATAGGAAGGATGGTGTTTTTGACTTAGTGTATAACAAAAATAATCTATTAACTTACTAATAATAAAACAGGATACATTTTAACCTGTGGAGTACCATAGGCTTTTTATATCGATATTCTCCCATTCTAATAATTCCCTGATGTTGTAGGTGATTCAATAGTTCATTCTGGGAATGGACTTTTGACAACAGTCGCTTACAAGTTGGGCCCAGATGCTGCTCCCGTTTATGCTTTAGAAGGATCTGTAGCTATTGCAGGTAAAAGATAATATGTTCTTTAATCTTATTTTCTTCTTTACGGGTCGAGCAGACCAGTCAAAGGCGGTATAGGCAAAGAGGTACACTTAGGCTGAAATATTGTCGCCAAATAGGTGATCTGCATATTAGGTTTACTGAACGTAAATGAATTTATCCTGCCCAATAGTTGGCCATTGCAACTGGAGGAGTGTTGGCCTCCATATGTGCAGTGCAGGTATGAGGACATTATGGACATTGGAGCAGGTGAACTGCGCCGGAACTCCACAATTGTAAACGCATTGCTCCTGCGTTGGTGCAATGAACCCTTTGCTCTATTCTCTGCAGTGGTCCACTAGGCCATCGCCATTATTATGAGCCCAGTGCTTTGTCAAAAGTTTACTAATTTTGATTTGGTTTCATCTGAATATGTTGGAAGAAAATAGATCAGTTTATTATAACTTGGTCTGCCATCATCCCAAAGTTTTTTTCTCACTGAAAGTATCTTATGTTTTCAAACAATAGAAATGAATCTGAGAATGATTATGATATCATTTTGCGATGAATTGAAGTGGAATAAATTTTATTTAGGGGACACATTACAGTGGCTGCAAGACGGACTTGAAATTATAAACGATGTCCAAGAAACGGAGGCATTAGCGGCGGAGGTTCCCGACGGAGATCAAGGGAACATTTGCTTCGTTCCAGCCTTCAATGGACTGTATACTCCACATTGGAGGAAGGATGCTAGAGGGTATGTACGATACTACCTCATTTCAACCAACTTCTCTGCTTGTAACTATAATTTATTTACATTATAATTACTAATTTGTGTTACGCAAAATCAACTGGACCGATTGTATGCATTGGCAAATTTTTAGGGTTCCGTACCTCCTAAGGCAAAAACCCTTATAGTTATTCCCTACCATGGGATCGGGACTTACTCAGTTTAATCTGCTGGCTATTTGGCAATAATCTTAATTAAGTATTGGTGTTAAACATTAGTGTGATGTGGGGTCTATGCGGATGGACGCGTCGCGCGCACGTGGTCCGCGCTGCGCTGGAGGCGGTGTGCCAACAGACGTGCGGAGTGGCGGCCGCCATGGCCTGCACCGGCGCACCTCTGCAGCGTTTGTTGGCGGACGGTGGTATGGCGCAGAACTCGACCCTCATGCAGATGCAGGCCGACGTCCTCGGCATACCCGTCGTTAGTACATACAATGTTTTTTAATTTATACGCAGAGAGCATGCGACCGATCGCTCTTAAAGTCTTAAAACTCTTAAAGTCTTTTGGAGGTCTGTGTTCAGCAGTGAACGTCCTGTGGCTGATATGATGATGATGATGAAACACTTACAGTACGCTGGAAAAATATACCTGTGCTGTAACTAATGTTGAATGTCTTCTGTGAGGAAAACGTCAACTATTTACAAACTTTATTATATCAAGGACATAAGTTCTACCATATTATGCTACATTGGACCAGAAATTCAGTGATTTGAAACACTGACAAACTAATATATATTAAAGGATTATTTTAAATGAGCCTTAAGGGGAAATATAAGAAAGCAAAAATGAAAACTAAAACGGCATCATTCAATTTTTAGAAAATTCATTACCCTAATCAGAAATTGAACATATTATTTTAACATTATATTATTGTATAAAATAAAATTGTAAGTACTGCTGATAGAGTTTCTTCTTCCATAGTCTATACTCATGTGTCAATAGGTAATTAACCCGTTTTTATCCAATAATATTTAGAATAAATATGTAATGCAATCTCAAATATTTTTTCATATTGAAAGGTTCGACCCCTAATGATGGAAAGCACCGCTCTGGGCGCAGCTATCGTGGCCGGTCGAGCGTTACGAGTGTGGCCCACGTCTACACCCAGCCCTCCTGCAGACATATTCCTACCATCCGTCCCCAGTGAAGGTAAACTACTAAGGAGGGTGCGTCACTGGTTTCCGTTCAAGTGGCCCAGATATAAATCAAAATGTGATGTTAGAGTGTAGAACCAATCGCAATCATTTTCAAAAAAACGGCCACAAAAGGTTCCATACCATTCTGTTTTTACCCGACTGCGCAACGCAAAGGAGTGGTAATGTTTAGTATTTGTTATTATAGCGACAACAGAAATACATTATCTGTGTTTCAAACTGTCTAGCTTGGTTCATGATATTATTATACCTGGTGACTGACAAACAGACAGTAAAGCGCAGTGAAAGGTCTACCCTTTGGGTAGGTAACCCTAAAAATTATTTATACAATTAATAAGTAAAGGTTTGTTTGCAGTTGGTTTTTGATTATGACATTCTATTTCAGAAAGAGAGATTCGCCGCGTCAAATGGGAAGAAGCCCTTAGTAAATGCATGGGGTGGGTCACAGATGGTGCCGAAGAAAAGAACAGTTTAACCCCAGGTTAGATCATATTTAGTTAACTATAGAAAAAGACCCTAAATAAAATATAAAATTCATCTAACAAAAAAAATATTTTTATTGTTTTTAGATGAAGTGGATCGAACAACAGCAGTTTTACCGCCGGGTTTGTTTTTCCTAGGCACTGCCCTACTAGTTATAATAGCTGATAAATTAAAAGGGCTGTAAAAACCAGTGAGCTCTTATAGTCAGAGGCTGTAAAACTTTAGTCATTGAAACCAGAAAGTACCTCCAAACTAGGTCATTAAAAGTATTATTTATTTATAGAAAATCAAATTGTTATTGTTTTAGTAGAAATTAAAATATCACTTGAATCATTACTTTTTTTCTTGGAAATTAACGTCCCTATGCTTACATGTCTCACTTTTTTCTAAATCTGTCAAATGTCGACTAAACAATAAAAAGCTCATTTGCTGCAAACATTTATTGACAAATTCATTAAAATTAAGATTATATTACTATAAATACAAAAAGAGATATTATGTACGAGTAGGTACTTAATTATTAGTCTTGTACATATCAAAATATTTGAAATTCAATCTATCCTTTTATAACAGCAATAGGTCTTAGTTTGACAGTTTTCTTGCTTATACCAGCCGCGTGACAAGTGTTTACAACATCTGTTACATTTTTGTATGATTCCGGAGCTTCTTCCATTACCAATTTTGGTGATGCTACTCTTATTGAAATCCCCATTGACTCTAGCTTAGTCAGAACATCTTTGTAATCTATGTTGCGTCTGGATTTGGCACGGGATAGTGCGCGACCCTGAAACGAAAATTTTATTTAGGTGATAAATATGTGTATGCCATGGGTGTATGTGCATTTATATAAAAAGTGCGTATGTAGAAAATATTGTTGAATATAACTTACAGCTCCGTGACAAGTAGATCCAAACGTCTCAGTCATACCCTGATGAGTGCCAGTCAGGACGTAACTGCAAGTTCCCATAGTTCCACCGATAAGCACAGGTTGACCTGTCAGTTGATAGTCTACAGGAATTAGAGGATGGTGTGGGGGAAAAGCTCTTGTTGATCCCTAAAAAATAATAACTTTTAGTAGACTGTAGTAAAAGTTAAAGGCTGATTTGGTGACATTTGGTGAAAGCTAATTATGTTTACCTTTCTATGTACAAGCAAAGTCTTCAATTTCCCATCGACTATATGCTCTTCCACTTTAGCAACATTGTGAGAAACATCATAGATTACATGCATGTCCAGATCATCGGGCGACATTTTGAATTGCTTAGCAAATGCCTGACGAGTTAGGAAAGTCATTGAACTTCTGTTAACCCAGGCGAAATTAGCTGCTGCAGCCATAGCCTTTAAATAATCTTGGCCTTCAACTGAATGAATCCTTGCACAGGCCAGCTGTCTGTCATTTGTTTCAATGGTATCTCTCTTCATGGCTTTTTCCATCTGTACTAATGCATCAGTTGCAACTTGGTGGCCGAATCCTCTGCTTCCCGAGTGTATCATAACACATACTTGGCCAATCCTTTCCAGCCCCATCTTGCCTGCTGCATACTTATCATATATCTCATCTACAACCTGAATTTCTGCATAGTGGTTGCCTGCACCCAATGTACCTAGTTGGGGTAGGCCTCTTTTCTTTGCTCGGAGACTTACTTTTGAGGGGTCTGCATTGAGCATGCGCCCATACTCCTCACAATGCTCTTTGTCTTCCGCCCACACATACCCCTCTCTCAAAGACCAGTCCATGCCCATTTCCAAAGCTTCTTCCAAATCACGAGCATTCATTGGAATTATTCCTTTAGAACCAACTCCTACAGGAATGTGATCAAAAAGACTTTGAGCTAATTGTTCCTAAAACATGAAACAATAAGTACATCAATTAATAACATAATAAATTACTCACTTAAATATTTACAATAAAAATCTTAAAAAAATTACATTTACATTCAAAATAAGTAATACAATTTTTTTGTAGATGTTACCTTAATAGGCTGTAAATCCTTCTCGTGAAGATTAGTTCGAAGCAGACGGACACCACAGTTAATATCGAATCCTACACCTCCAGGAGATACTATTGATTTAGGATCAGCCATATCAAAAGCAGCCATATTTCCTGTAATAGAAATTGATCGAATTAGATAGATACATTTTTGGCTCCAGGATTATGCAAATACTTTGTCTCATATATCGAGATAATGTTTAAATATTCTCCCAAAGTTCAATGCTCCTGGTGGGTAAATAAGTTGGTCCTAAATTAAAGAAAGTTCTCTCTAATTTGGTGTAATCATCACGTAGCTTACTTGGTTAGCATGATGCTATGATTAAGTGGAGGAGGGTTCATGGGTTAAAGATTTCCATGAGTGTAGTTAGCAAAGTTTGATGAAAATTGGTTTTACAAATTACAAGATTTTTTCTCAATAAAAAGCATAAATGCAAATTACATGCATGTAAGTCATATTGCCATAATATATCCAGAAAATTGCATCATCTTGCACAATATTAATTTGATTATCGCCGTTGTATAGGGAGGTAGGTAGGTACTTACTAAATAAAATTAATAAGATTGCTGAAGTTTAGCAAATAGTTACTTGTATTAGGTACTACTATATTACTAGAATGACTGAATATTGGCTAATTATTTAAGTACCTATAGCAAATCCATATCCAGAATGAACATCTGGCAAGCCGACTGACCGGCCCACGATACCCGGCAGTGCAGCAACATTGGCGATTTGTTTCACCCCAGGAAGGAAGCCCCCAGTCATTCCTGGTCTGCAAGAGTTCCTAAGCTCGTCTAACATCAGTTTCTCAAGCGTACTATTTACGTAAAACACGCCTTCGACATTCATGTTAGGTTGGAATCCCTTCTTGATTTTCCAGCAATAGGGATTGATTTTCTCGAGATACTTAAGTTCCTCATTATACTGCCTTACGACCATTTTGGAAAGTTAGGATGAATCTGAAAATGTTTTATTTTAAAACCACTGTATGGAAATTATTAAAAATCCGCAAAAACAACTACATAGAGACACTGCAGAAAATATTCGGTAAAGGCTATTTCTACGCAGCAAGAGGGGGTGTTTTTCTTTTTTATTAATGAAAATTATGGCTTCGAATAGTGTGCATATAGCCAGTGTCGAGTTACTTATTATTATATTATTTATGATTTCCACAAATCGGGCTCAAATTGTCTCATATTAGTCAAAGTCGTCATCGTCTGTCAAGTCGGGGGCTATATTAAGGCTGCGGTCCGAATACAGGTGATAGCGCTGACAATTCTAACGATGAAATCTCCCGGTCCGATATTGTGAGCGTACTCAAAATACTTACGGTGCTATCACGACGTTTAGGATTTCGGACCGGGTTTTGGCGCGCCAACTATCAAATGAAATGTAATTCTATAACTTTTTTGCTGTTTGTTTGAAATGTTGTGTGCAAATACGATTAATAAATTGCTCCTTCGTTCTTCGCAACACATAGGTAGGTATTCACATTTAAAAACACAGAGAGATAAATAAATAAATATTGCAGTTTATACCACAAATCGCCATCTAACCCCAAACTAATTAACTAGACTTGTGTTATTGGTGCTAGACAACGGATTTACTACTTATATACTTTTCTTTTGTAAATATATACTTAAAATACATAGAAATAACCAGACCACAGACGGATATCTAAGCATAAATACTTGTCTGAGGCGGGAATCGAACCCGCAACCCCGTGTTTTGCAGTCCGGCATAGTGACCATTGTGCCAACAGAGTGCGCCAAAGGGTCGTCAATTTCTTCTAAACTCATGATAAAATAATCAAATTCGAATTTCGCTCGCAAAAGAACGGATGCAAACATCAATTTGACAGTTCGCTCACGGAGATTTCGCTGGGGAGCAGGGTCGTCGTAAGCGCAAGATGGCGTCGTTGATGACGTATTTCCTTTTGTATTCATGACGTCATAACAGTCTTTCGTGAGCGCTTATGAGCGCGCTCACGGCATTTCGGAACGCGTTTGAGCGCCTGACAGCGCTAAAAGTCGATTTCGGACCGCAGCCTAAAGGGTACCAAATTATTCTATTAGTCTATGGGTACCAAAGCCTAGAAGCAGGAGAGTTGGGTGTGGCCACGGAACTAGGTTATTTATTTGTTCTGTGGGTGGGGCAGCACGAAAAGTCCGAGTTCGACCATTGTTCGACACTGATTTTTATTTGGCAGTACGAAAAGTCCATGTTTGACACTGATTTTCATATTCACTACACTTTCGCACTGTCACGGAATTAAATTAAAAACTTACCACCGGAATTATGTAACTTATCTCGTTTACTCACAAAGTCTTGCAAAAATAAAAATCAGCGCGCCATGTTGCTCTCGCATTCCCGCCAAAAGTCCTTCAGACCTGTTTCACACAGAGACACAGAGTTGTGCGTGTGTTTTGTAGTAACAGTCATAGACAAGGCGGTTGCTACGGAAAAATTCGATTGTTTTGGCTATTTCTACGCAGCAAATTTTGATTGGTTCCATATGTTTTCCTTAGCAACCAATCAAAAGTTTGCTGCGTAAACTTTTCCACCAATCAGAGATCGAAGTTCAATTTTTAATATCGATAGGGTAACAACTTCAATGTTCTTACCCGATAGGGTAAAAACTTCAAATATTTTGCTGCGTGAAAATAGCTCCTTCGAAAACCACAGACGAAAAACGACAAGACAGACAACCATGACATTTCCGTCACTGTCATCCTGCTGTTAAGTCACCTCAATATTTGTGTATGTCTGTCACTGTCAATGTCGTTTGTCAAATTGCGCATTTTTTTAGATATTCGTAGTTTTTCTTGTTTCGTAATCGCTTCAACCTCAAAATAATAATTGTTGGAATAGCTAGAGTCTTGAAAAGTTATCTCCAATAATTTACACAATGTCTGCGTTAATCAAAATGCGACAAATGTCAATAGTGCAAAAATCTGCTTGGAACTATTTCAACAAAGTAAGCCGAAGTATTTCTACTTCCAAAAAGAACAGCGAATCTGTCGCTTCCTCCAATGCTTGTGAACCTAACACTCCTGTTGAAAAAAAGAACTGGGTGAGCTACGGCTTCGACTACAATAGTCATGAAGAAGATACGAATGTGCACAACGCATCGTTCTTTTTTTCTATAACCTTAGTCCTAGTTTTTGGTGGATTCCTGTGGTCGTACGCTCCAGATATTACGATGAGGGACTGGGCTCAAAGGGAAGCTTTCTTGGAACTGCGTCGCCGTGAGAAGGCTGGATGTCCCTTAATTGATCCTAACTACGCCAATCCTAAGAGCATCAAGCTTCCAACTGAATCAGAACTCTGTGATGTTGAAATTATAATTTAAACCTTGGAAATAGTGAAACTAAACAATGAGTTCAGTATGTAGTGTTAATTTATTGTAAATAAACAGTCATTTCTAGCCACTGTCGATGTTATCAATCTACTTATAGTAATGGTGAGGCTAATAACAAGCAATGGAAATTATGAGCCATTTTTCGGTTTTAATAAATGGTAACAACTGTTTGATCTATTTTATTTATTAATAATTTAAATCTAACAACATAAATGCTTGTCGAATATAATAATGATGTATTCATACAGCTTTTACTGATACAATGCTACCCCCAGTTATGGCTGCATACACTACATCAGGTCCTGCGACTAAGGCATTGATACATGATCCAAAGTTTATGTCGCCAGCTTGTTCCAACTGACTGTCTGTTATTCTCCATCTTTTGATGTGACCGTCCCATCCACCAGTGTAAACAAAGTCTCCGCTAACAGCCAAACTGGTGACTATCATATCACTCGCCTGCAAGATTTCAGAAAATCAAAAATTTTAGAAATGCTTTTCACCATTTAAATATTGTGCCATTTATGGAGATTGGTCAACATCTGTTTAGTAATTTTCTTTCAAGGATAGGATGTAGAAATGAGTATATACTATCAAGTCAAAACATTACAAACCTTGACTTCATGTATTAATTTAAATTCATTTTCAGCAGTGGCATAATGTAGTTTAAGATTGTTGCCTCCCCGAGCCATTGCAATAAGCTTGTCACCAGATATTCTCAAAGGTGCTCGACCTTCCATGATATGGCGTGTGATAAAACGCGTTTTAGATTCTTCTGTGAAGTAGATAACATTACCTAATTTAATTATTAGGATGCTGGCGGCACTCTGAGCTTCAATAGGAATGTTTGGGTGGAAAAGTACTATTGTAGTAGTCAATTTATCTCTCCTCCCAGCTCCATCAAAATCGGTTTAGTAGAATGGAATAAGTAGAAAATAGTTTCGTTTTCCCCTGAATCAGAAACCACTTTTGACTGTAATTTTATCCCTCTGTGTTAAACGCCTTATAATTTGTTAAGAGCAACTCACCCGGTTTAATTTCCGTAACAGTGACGTTCAAATCACGTGCAGTATAAAGATATGGCGGGCAGAACTGCAAGTCTTTTACTTCTTCCAAAACGTTATACATGGCCTTTAACGTATTGTTGTCCCTGTAGACTTTAACCTAAACAAGCATAAATAAAATAGGTACTATTATTTGCATAACCACTACCACTGTTAATTGAAAGCTATTGTGTATTTCTGTTGTTTTAGTAAAAAAATCTGACATACAGACGGAGACGGACAGCGAAGTCTTAGTAAGAGGGTTCCGTTTTTACCCTTTGGGTACGGAACCCTAAAAATCAATTTTGTTATATGTATAGGTAGGTAGATACGAACATTCCCATTTTCCCCCAATCTGTCTATCTATAGATACTTAATATTATACATAGGAAAGATGTTTTGTTTTTTTTTATTGGTAACGAATAGGCTCCGAAAATACTGGGCCGATTTAGATGAAACTTGATATGAGGATACATTGGGAGTAAAATAGACTACTTTTTATCCCGATATTCCCATGGGATCGGGAGTTACGCGGGTAAAACCGCGGAGCGCTGCTAGTTTGGAGGATAATGGGAATACTTATTACCTTCACCTACCTAAGCACGTAAATGAAGATACCTGCTTGCTTATACCTACCTATAAATCAAATTTTAATAGTTTGGTTAGGTAAGTACCCATGTATAGGAAAATAGTTCATTTAGACTTACTTAAGTAATTTTACATAAGTACATATAATTTTAACTCACGTTACCATCCTCGTCTCCAGTATAAAGATCAGTTCCAAACACATGAAGCGCAATAACATCAACCTCAATGTTTTGCGGTAACTCTGTGAGCTTCTCTCCTGTTGCTGTCCATATCCTGACGGCACCATCGTTGGAAGACGAGTAAACTCTTCCACCGGCTGCAGCCAGCGCGAACACCTGCACTGTGTGCGCGGACCATGCTGACTCAGGGGTTAATTTAGCGTCGAAAACCTGTCATTTATGAATTTATATAGTTAAATACTACCCTGCGCTATAGGTATATCTTTATATAGGTAATAGAATAGCATACCTAGGTACCTACATCGTACATACCTAAGTAGGTACTTCAGAGTGGGTGGAGTGAGGTTTTTAGAACCCTCTAGATACATCGGTCGATAGGCCAGTAGGAGGTGGCTGTAATGGACCTTGAGGAAAAATACTCATATTGAATGTGGGCATGTGGGAACTTTTGGTGGAGCCTGGGGGAAACAGCTGCAGTCGGTATCTGTGGGAATGGAGGTTGAGAGTAGTTTTGCATCATTGGTATGTATGGTTGAGGTTTAGTGTGGGTTTAGTAGTCTGTGTATATTGGTGTAACCGTTAGAGACCTACGTGAGTTTCGAAGAAAATGTCTAATAAGTAGTTCCGGCCTATTTACCTTAATGCTGCCATCTTCTGTCCCTACAAATAATTTATCATCCCAAGCTAAAACGCACGGCTCGGACTCTACTTTCACCTCAGCTTCTATCTCCAGAGACATTGTTTACAAACTGAATTTTTCACTGTATTTTCAAAGTAACACACGTCTACACTTGCCAAGATTTTCGCTGTTACTAGATAGATGCGAGAAGCGTGGTATGAAAATAGATATAGAAACGTCTAGTGATCTTTAAAAGCAGTAAGTACGAAAATAAATACTTTCTATCTAGAATAATCTAGATGAAGAAGGTATAGTATAAAAAAACTATTTAATTTGACTACTATATACACTACTTTGAGATAACTATCTATTTTGTACAGCTTTTTTTAAATGTACCTACTTACTAGTACCTACTTAAGTAGGTAGGTGTACTTACTTCCTATGTATTTCACTCTTAACTGTACCCATCTGTAAAGTACCAAAAAGACGATCTCGAAAATAGTAAATCTACATACGTACCTACTTATACTTGCTCAAAATAATCACTGAGAGGGTACCTACGTTTACATAAAACTACACTTAGGTATCTGTCAGTATTGCACTCACGTCCGGGGTCCCTAGAATTCACTCATTATAGTAATAAACATCTACCTGCTTCAGAACACAAAGTAGTACCTACCTACTAAAGAAACTAAATAATTAGTAGAGGTGATTGTAGATTACCAAAACGTGAACGAAAAAATATGTTTAAGTACCTACTTACCTATTTTTGCTTCGTTTCACAATTCGTGTATCAAACCTACTACTTCCCCCAAAAAGAATATAAGTAGGTACCTACTTAAAGAAAATCTCCATCACATAAAAAATATACTTATTCCAATTTTTTTTATTTGAAATGTACGAACTGCAAGTTAGTCTCATAAAATTTTGAACTGTAACGATCTTTGAAGTGGTGAGCAGCAAATTCCTCAATTTCTGGCCTCCACAGACTGTTCTCGAGAAGTCTACTGTTCGCAGAACTACTAGAGAAGTAGGTCCAATTGCATAATATAGGTAGGCTACTTACATGATGACATAATTACATTTTCATGACAATCCTGGCTAGCGGAAGCTTAGTCCATTCATACACGGCCCGAGAAAGTGAAAATAGTTAAATGACTGTACTCGTATGTACCTATATTGTATATAGTGCCGTGAGACATTTTTTACTATTGTAGCAATTGTTCGCTCGCATTACATCACGTAGCACGCGTAACGACTACTTACTCTATTATTTTGATACTTGGTATATATTACATTGCCATCGTCTAATAGGTAACCTAGATTACCTATTCCAATTAACCCCTTGATAAAAAAGGTCTCTACTTAATAAAAGTTTAAATTTACTTTATTTTTAAAAAAAAGTGGCTTCCATTTGACCTCATTTTACCTGATGGGAAGCGGAGATGAGATCGAGGATGTAACATGCTTGCCTAGAAGGTACCTATTCACTCTAAGACTCCAAGATAGATAGACAACTTTATTTGTACAATAGAAGAAGAAACAGAACACGATATATACAAAGTAAAGTAATAGCTAGAAAGTATAAGTTGCACAAATGGGCGGCCTTATCGCTGATAGCGATTTCTTCCAGGCAACCAAACAACCTGTTTGACACTTGCAAGAGAATTAACAAATCGTTTGGGTTTTTCAATGTTCTCTCACGTAAGGTTTGAGTAATAGTTGGATTTCCCTTTTTATTCCACTTAGAATTAATTTAAAATGATAAGTACCTACCAATTAAAAACAAACTAAATAAATTTTATAAATGACCTATTTTTTGGTAATTAGGTAATTCCATCGTCATTTTTCAAACGGATATCTACATACTCGTACTAAATTGACGAAAGTTACTGAAATATTGTGTAAGCGTCAAGAGCCTAGACTCTTACACCGCGTATGTATTGTATAACTGGTAAATGTTTATTATTTTGAATATCTAATACTTAGAGCTAATTTGCATGTTTTCGTTTTTAGCGCGATACTAATCAGGATCGCTACGTGCAGGCTGATGTTGTGAATTGTTGACACTTTCGTAACGAATTCAATATTTAGGTAGGTACGGGTTTTTTTGGAAAATCCTGTGCAGTGAATTGTTGCAGTGCAGTTGCAGTGAAAAGCTCTACTAAGCTATCCTTCACAGTCGCGTTGAGTAGGTATTGTCTTGTCAGTCTATGATTTGTCATAATTAAAAACAATATTAATGACACTTTACACTTAATTGACACTTTCGTAACGAATTCAATATTTAGGTAGGTTCGGGTTTTTTTGGAAAATCCTGTGCAGTGAATTGTTGCAGTGCAGTTGCAGTGAAAAGCTCTACAAAGCTATCCTTCAGAGTCGCGTTGAGTAGGTATTGTCTTGTCAGTCTATGATTTGTCATAATTAAAAACAATATATTAATTATAAAACATTTAATACAAAAATAATAAGTATATATTTACAAAACACTCACATCAATTTGATGTACTTACATTAAAAAAACATGCACGATGCAGTACAGTTACGTTTGGCGTTGATTCAGCTGAAACTCTGACTGCACCTTTATCTCTTTGCCTAAACAATAGATACAATTCCCACGCTTCTAATATTATTATAAAGATTTAATATCTTTTTTATTTGCAAAATTTCAGTTGCGAGATTTAACCCAAATAATAGTTGAAGGTCGTATTAATTTGAACAAAATTGCATGTTTTAGCTGTTTTAAGACAGCTGACCCTGTTTTTTTTTAATAGACGCTAGATACTCAATTAAAGAACTATTTTCAAAAATCTTAAGCAATTTTAACCTCCGTTAAACTATGACTTTATATCATTTATTATAACTATAGACTTAAAATTCTTTAAAAGATTCGAAAAATAACTTAAAAAACGCAAATTCACTACCAAATGAAGCGAAAAAACTTTTAAAAAATCAGTGTTCAGTAGTCCGATAGAGTCTCTAACATGCAATTTTGAATAAACCTGCAACTTATTTTTAATTAATAAAAATTGGCATGGAAATATTGTACCTAATAAAAATTGTACTCGCTGCCGCACTCTTAGGCCCGTATTAATAAATCGCTCTCAATATCGATCTTGAGTGCGTATCAATCGAGTGAGTCTTGAGATGTGGTCACTATCTTAAGTTAGGCGTTAATTAATAGATAAAACTCAAGTTTTAACCAGGCTGATATCGCTCTTGAGATTTGAGACTGATCTTGAATGACAGTAACGCTTTGTTCTTACCTTGAATTATATGTTCTTACCCTATGGTAGGTTAAGTGTCGTCATATTTTGCTGTCAACTTGTTTTTAATGTGAAAATATTTAAAAAAATGTAAGATTTGTATGACCCGCAATCAGACTTGAGTTCACGAAACTACACCTTGAGACATATCTTGAGAGCTGAGTTTGATTTATTAATACGGTATGACTCAAGTGATACGTCGCTCTTTAATCGCGTCTTAAGATAGGTTTATTAATCAGCGCAACAACTCAAGAGCAAACTCAAGATTGAAATCGTTATTGAGTTGGGTTTATTAATACGGACCTTAGACGACCCTAAGAGAAACTTTTGCTAAGGAATGCTTTGTCCCATTTACGCTGACGTTGAATATCATTCACAAGAGCGAGACAGAGAATTCCTTAGCATAAGTTTTCCGGGCGTTTCTCGGCAGTTAATGAGATAAAGATGCAGTAAGCGTGAGCAAGGTAGAACTAGAGAACCTCTCAAGGGGCTCCATACTCTGATGACGGAGCAGAAGCGGGAGGACCGTATTCTGGTGCAGGTGGTGCTGCAGCTGGGTAACCTTCCTGCTTCTGAAACACAAAAAACATTGCTTTTTAAAATAAGTAAACAAAAGTATACCTTACTTTTCGACGATCCGGTTAGCACAATGGTCACCGTGCCGGACTGCCCAACACAGGGTTGCGGGTTCGATTCCCTAAAGCAAATGTTTATCTAATTACTTGTTTTTTAAGTAGTTTTCACTATTTTTACGAAATATTTAGTTTTAATTAAGGTGGCAGGTGGTCCTTATTAACCGCAGGTACCTTATTGTTACCTATTTATTTCACTTATATATAAATACCTAATCGTCATATTGTGACGTCACGCATCACTGAAAATCGAAGTACAGCATGGGTTATTTTACATGTCAAAATTAATGTGGGTATTAAGTAAATAATTGTAAAATAAACAAGTTTCGTATACCTACATTTTCTTCCTAAATTATGCCTTTACGACTCTATTCTATAGCAATATTTATTTCTATAAAACCTACGTTTAATAAAGGAACACACGTCACTTTGATTTCCTTGTTGTGAAAATATGGAATTAAAATTAAAAAAAATACTTATTTCTTTTAGAAATTATATAGTTTTAGGTTTGCTCCTTTGGTTTGCTCAGAGGCATTATTCAGGAAGAAAATAAAGAAGTATTTTGTATAAAGAATCAATATTCGCGTATTCAACAACAGCTTATCTTGCACCTAGGCTACTTGGCATATGAATGCAAGTAAATGAAATATTTTAAAGGAAACATAAATAAAATAAATATTGCAGGACATTCCACACATTGCCATCTAGCCCCAAGCTAAGTAACTAGACTTGTGTTACTGGTGCTAGACAACGGATATAAGTACATGTCTGAGGTGGGAATCGAACCCGCAACCCTGTGTTTGGCAGTCCAGTATGGTGACCATTGTGCCAACTGGGTCGTCAAACATAAGACAGTAGGCTGGTTTGATACATAAATAGATACCTGTAAAGTACTATTAGATTAATATACCCTGGCCTAAGCAAATAGGTAAGAGTACTCGTAGGTGCATAGCATACCTATACTTATGTAAGTTTACGTATAAGTACCTAGGTACCTACCTAACTACTTCAACAAACTCCAAGCATACATGTTCAAATAATAACAACTCTTCAATTCACTTTCATATAAATTCAAATTGATCAGCGGATCATGGTTCGATATTTTACATAACATTAGGTAAATTAAGTAGGTAATTAAGTACCTATAGGAACTTCTAATTGATTAGTTTATAAACAAAATCTTTTAATTCATTATATAACCCATATAGGTTTCACACGCGCGTAAGTCCGCAAAATTAATCAAAATTGGTTCTGCGGCTTATAGGCGTGAAATAGTAACAATCAGAATTGCTTTTGCCTTTATAATATTAGTACAGATTGTAGGACATTGCACACAGCCATCTAGCACCGAGCCCAGTAACTAGGCTCGTATTATAGTGACCAGAACTGATAGAATACTTAAACTTACGTAGTAACTTTCTTTTGTAAAACATACATCCAGATCAGAAACAAATATTGGCACTTACACAAATATTTGTTCAAGGCGGGAATCGAACCCGCAACCCTCCTGCGACACTGAAGTTGTAGGTGAGTGTTCGCTCAACGCGCCACAGAGGTCGTGCACTGTACGGACTAAGACATTTTTAACACGCTTTTTGTATGTTTGCATGTAGCCGACTCTTTTGGGCTCGCTTTTGTTAAATTGACTAGGCAATGAAACAGAACCGCCTAAGCTATGCTAAATATATAGGCGACTACGTTATGAAACGTTTTACTTACTAATCTAAAGCTACCTAGTTATATTAAATATCATTTTCTGTAAAAATAAGGGGACGTCTATTGCCTACTTGTACCAAAAAGAAAACTCATGATAAAAATCGCGAGATTCACGAGCAGCCCCCTTAGACAAGATTGCTTTCCATTAGCGATATCGCCAATCGACCGATGTTTTTTTATAAAATTGACCTAAAGCATTGTATGAAAGTTCCCAAAAATGTAATGTAAATATGTAACTACTAATAAGTTCAATAAATGTATAAACCATTAAAATGACATATTTGGCGTAGGTACTATGAATTATCTTCTTACGTTCAAAACATACGTAACGTCTACCAAAATTTTGTAATTATGCCCTTTGTGCACATTACCTATCGCAAGTAAAACATTCGAGCAATGTTAATTAACAACATTTACGTAGTAAGGTTGTATTGTTTGTTTTATCAATAAGTAATCTCGAAACAGTAGATTACGAGGTCCGTATAGATAAAATTATTGCAAACGCCATTGCGTATGTGACAGAATACCTACTTATTATTTGTAAGACATCTTGAATTGCATCAACATTAGGTGCAAATTGCATCGAGGAGTGAACTACGTTAGGTCGCAGACAATAACTTCCTGAACTGGACTTGCTGCAGGAAATGTTTTACGCACTTTCACAAGGCATAATGCAGTGCATCTTCACAACGACCTGTATTCCTAGATCTACGCGCTATAAAGTGCAATGAATGCAATCAACCACCGTGAAAAACATTCACTTAGGTAAGTCTCGTCGTGAATATTCATAAATGTCTAATGCTTGGTTTAACTAATTAACTTAAACAAAGCTAGAAACGCGCCTATTGCCTTCAACTCACCTGTGTCTTGTATCTGATGAAGTAGACCTCGGGCTTGGAAGGCTGCGTGGGCGCCGCGGTCGGTATCACAATATCGGGCTGCTCCTCTGGTTTCTTCACCAACACGTAGACCAAAGTCTTCTCTTCATTCTGAGGCTGCAGTGGGATTATGGGGGCGGTGGGTGTTGGCGGAGTCGGAGCCTTGATGAACACAATTTTGTAGTGTTTCTGTGGGGGTGGTACGTAGATTTGCTTGCGGGGCGCCGGGTACTCGTTGTCCGGGGGAGGTACGTGAACGTATACGTGTTTGTGAACTATGGGCTGCTGAGGAGGGCCATATTGAGGAGCCGGAGCTCCGTACGATGTCGAGGGAGGACCGTACGAGGAAGGGGGCTCTGGACGCGCGAATGCACATGCCACCACCGCCGACACCAGCAGAGATCTCAGTACCTGCACACACAAATTAGGTAGGTAATTCCAGTAAGTAGGTATAATATGGCACACTATCACTATATGGGTCCCTTGTCTGGATTTATTTTCACACAAGGTCACTGGGTCGCGAAACGTTCACTGTGTCACGGGCATGAACCTACCGTTTTGTCACACATCCTGAACACGTTACACACGAGTATAGACAGAGCAGTGTCCAGCAAGCATGCGCCACCTGTGCTTATAAGAGATGTTCGCTCCATATCCGGGGGAGGGGGCACTTTCGATGGTTCTCATCATGGCTTGCGCAATGCGATGCGATGGTGCTCAGCTCACGCGTCTCCCTCCTACATACCCACGTCGAGGTTCAAGTGGCAGCGGCGGGCGGCGGCGCGGGCGCGGCTGTCGCGACGCGAGCTCATCAACGACGCTTGAGGGCACCTCAACTCAGGAAACTGCCACTAAGTATATCACGTTTTTTAATCAAATTAATCAAACTGACAGGGCAAACTAAGAATCTTCTATGGTATAGTAGAATTAAATTTTGAATTTCGAAATATCAGTTTGATCCATTTGATTAAAAAATGTGATATACTTAATTAATTACACACCAGGAACCGATCCGGCTTTATTTTATAAGTCCCGATCCCGTGGTGGGAATATCAAAATAAAAAGTAGCCTATATTTATTATATAGCCTTTCTCGATAAATGGACTATCCAACCATTCCATTCGTTCTGAGATTAGCGCGTTCAAAGAAACAAACTCTTCAGCTATGTAATATTAGTATCTATAGATATGTAGAGAGATTATGAGCATCGCAATTTCATAGATATTACACTTAACTCATCCTTTCATCGACCCACAGAGATGAAATATATAGGAACTACCACTACCACGATAGCTGACTGGTGGTAAGTAGCTAAAGGTGGCGGAGTCCTTACTTTAAATAGTATAATATAATATAACTACAGAGTGAATAAATGTATAATATATGATTTAGAACAATAAAACCTCAAACAGTCAAATTGACTACAGAGTTCCGCTGAATAAATGGAAAATTTGAAAGTACGGATCGTCTGCCGAAGTCTCGCACCCTGACGTGTATAGCGTTATGCAATACGTTCATCCTGCCTAATATAAATAAAATAATTAGGTATTTATATATTGAACTTTCCTCTTACATATACCTTAACAAAGAGTTTATAGTCATACCCATGAATAGTAATAGTAATTACGATAGGTAAGAAAATTGCATCAGTTTAAACTGTGCATTTGCATCAATTGAACTGCACTATGCGTTTAATGGATTTAGTTACGCCATGCCTAAGTCGTATTTACTCTAATAAATAATATTATGTGTATAATTCATTAATAAATAATAAACATTGCAGGACAATCCCACACAGCACCTTCTAACCCCAAGCTAAGCATCTAGACTTGTTATGGTAGCTAGACGACGACGGATAGAATACCTATACTTAGACTTTTCTTTTGTAAAATATACTTATTATAGATATATCGAGACCAGAAACAAATACCATTCATAAATAATTGTTTGAGGCGGGAATCGAACCCGCAACCTTCTGCGTCGTAGGCGGGTGTTCGCCCGACGCGCCACAGAGGTTGTCATAATGAAATCTAAAAGGGTACCTGCGCTCTCTCCATACAAACGTAGTCGACTGTTTCCTCCTTGGATAATGACACTAGCACAAATATTTTTGTGCCATAATACCTTTATATGCCATGACTATGCCCCTATGTTTTGTTTTAAGCTATTGCATAGCTTTTATCGCGGGCTTTGAGCGCGGAGACCGAATCAAGAAATTCCGTAACGAAAATAAAACCTAACCTAAACCCCACTCCGCCTACCATGTAGCTCGGCCGAGCGTTCGCTTAACGTATTTTTTTTTTTCATTTTCTAATTATCATAGAATTTAAGATTAAAAAAATAGGGGCATGGACATGGCAGTTATACTTACCTAAGTTTTATGCACCAAAAATATTTGCTCTAGTGTCATTACCCAGGGAGAAAACACTCGACTACGTTTGTAATAGTTTGTATGGAAAGAGCCCCCGGTACCCTTTTCTCTTATCGAATCACTTTTGTAGTATAAGTATTTCCGTGGGTACTTCTGTAATTGCAGTTCACCTGCGATAATTACAATAATAATTACCTACCAGTTACAATGGACACTTCATTAGTTACGTCGATAACAAGGGAATAGAGGTTCATTTATGGTGTCACCGTTATAGAAAAGTGTAAGTATATTACCTACGAAATGTAGATTTAAAAGTTATATTATTTATGTGTGTGTTGTGCAGACGTTAACAAGCTTTATTGATTGAAGTGGGAACAATGTTTTATCACTGACTAAGAGTAAGTATACATTAACGTTTGCAGTTTGTTGGAAAACTATGAGGGAATAATTGACCCCTCACTGACCTGACTTTAGAAATACTAGGAAGGTATGCAACTATCAGTGTCCATTTTATATAAAACCGGTTGAATTTATATTATAAACGCAATTATAGCAAGAAAATGAAATCCGTCCTTGTCGCCGTATTTCGTGGTAAGTGTATTTTCGTGTTTAGTGAAACATTTAACCTGAACTGAACTATTATTGAATACAATAGGTAACGTGTAGGAAGTGTAGGTAGATAATAACCATCATTAAGTAGTTTGGTGGTTTTGGTTTTCGTTGTAAAGAGGATAGTTTCTTACATAGATGTGTTTCAGTGCCTTTATTCGCTAAGATTCAAGTCGTCGGGCGCGCGTGATTAGGACGAGATTTCCATACAAAAACCGCCCCCACTCTGCCCCTAATCACGCGCGCCCAACGACTTGAACCTTAGAGTGCGTTCCACTTGAAGAGTTTTTTGATATTTTCGATCACAAACGTGGTCCGCTTGCAGACGCGGTCGTTGCGATCGAGGCAAAATATTCGTTTATGACGTCACAATTATCAACCGCGCGAACTTCACGTTAAGCCCTCAACGACCGCAGGCAAGAGGTGGGTCTCCGCGGGCGTTTGACTTTTTTTTTTAATATTACCACTCATAACGCCAGTGTCAACAATGCCTGACTCATTCGCGGTCTTTTTATGCTGTATTTTTCGGCAGGCAGACTCTCATTGCCATAGTTTTTTTCCTCGACTCACATGACATTGGCAGCATCGCGTCCATTTCAGCAATCAGTTATACAAAACAGTTGAAGTTGAACTACTTTTAAACGGTGAACACACGGAGAAAAGTTTTTTAAAAAGTCTAATAAAACTTCGATTTCGTCTAAAATGTCTGTAAAAATTAGTTTTTATGATTCGGAAACTGATAGGAGCGTAGATGTTATATTATCAGAAGAAGATGCTGCTCGGGCAAATACCGGTAAGAAAATTATTATTTACTTGTGTTTAAACCAAGTTTGAACAGGCTTAAAATTAACTTTCAGAACCTTAATATTCAAGAGAATATTCAATTACCTAAGTAAGTCTAAACTGTTATCTCCTGCTTTCAGATATAACTTTTGCTACTGCAGTAATGAATGCTGCCTTCCAAGAGCAGGCCTCGACGACGGTAGATTCAGATGCAAAGACACCGGCAGACGTGAATCAGAGTCAGCTATCGTACCAGGTATCGGACCAGCATGCAGATGCAACAGCGGGAACTAGTCACTGTCAGCAGGAATCGGAACAGCAAATAATTGATATTAACTTGGGAGAGCCTGCTAATGACCCTGAAGGAGAATGTAAGTCATAGTTATGTGCATTTCCTGTTAGATTTTTATTTTCAGCTTAGGCATATAATAATAGGTAGGTACCTACCTACCCACTTTTATTAATGTGAATATTGATGCATTTCAGGTTCACTGTACAGGTGGACAACACCGTGTGTTTTGTTATTACTTGAGACTTTCAAGCATGTAGAAGACAAAATGAACAGTGGGAAGCAGTTTTAAAAAAAAAACTTGGGAGGAGGTGGCTCAGGTCCTTAAAAAGAATGGACATAAGGTTACAGGACCTCAATGTGCAGCTAAGCTGCGCAGTTTGAAAAAAACTTATAAGACGGTCAAAGACCACAATAATAAGTCGGGTAATGATCGAAGGACTTGGCAGTACTTTGAGGTATGGTTTTTTTTGATACAGTAAATAAATCCTAGTTTATATTATACTTCCTTATTATAATATGCACCATCATCGTTGTAGGTCATGGACGACTTATTTTCTAAAAAAGCGTGGTGTGCCCCCGTTGCCTGTGCATCATCAACAGGCTACACGGTGAGACGAGATGAAGAAGGTGATACTGAAATTAATAGTGGAGGGAGTTTGCGTGGTAAGTGTTCAAGGTTAGATCTGACCTAGTACACTATCTGTTATTAACTCAAGTGTTGCAATTAATGTTTTAAATATATGGAAATTATTTTTTCTCAGAGTCATTAACAATAACTCCCAAGACCTCAGTCGCCTCTCTCCTTGCTAAAAGAATTCACCAAAAAGAGGAACATGAAAAGGCTAAGGTCTAGACGACACAATGAGAGGATGGAAATGGATAAAAAGCTCCTAGCAGCCCTAGAAAAAATCGGTAATAAGTAAAATCACACTTTTATTAATTAAAAATATTTGATAGTTTAGACATTTGTTTTGTACCTAAATATTTAATAGTTTAGACATTTGTTGTGTACCTAAATATGTAATAGGTTAGACATTTTTATGTACCTAAATATTTAATAGTTTAGACACTTGTTGTGTACCTAAATATTTAATAGTTTAGACATTTGTTATGTACCTAAATATTTAATAGTTTAGACATTTGTTATGTACCTACCTAAATATTTAATAGTTTAGACATTTGTTGTGTACATAAATATTTAATAGTTTAGACATTTGTTGTGTACCTAAATATTTAATAGGTTAGACATTTTTATGTACCTAAATATTTAATAGTTTAGACACTTGTTGTGTACCTAAATATTTAATAGTTTAGACATTTGTTGTGTACATAAATATTTAATAGTTTAGACATTTGTTATGTACCTAAATATTTAATAGTTTAGACATTTGTTATGTACCTACCTAAATATTTAATAGTTTAGACATTTGTTGTGTACATAAATATTTAATAGTTTAGACATTTGTTGTGTACCTAAATATTTAATAGTTTAGACATTTGTTGTGTTCATAAATATTTAATAGTTTAGACATTTGTTGTGTAAGTACATAAATATTTAATAGTTTAGACATTTGTTAAGTACCTAAATATTTAATAGTTTAGTTAGACATTTGTTGCGTACCTAAATATTTACGAGTTTGGACATAAAAAAATGTTGTGTACTTACCTAAATCCTATTAATATTATAAATGTGAAAGTTTGTGTGTGTGTATGTATGTTTGTTTCTCCTTCACGCAAAAACTATTGGACCGATTGCAATGAAACTCGGTATCTAGATAGCTGGAGACCTGGATTTTATAATAGATTTTTTTGTGGAACACAGCAAAAAATCTACTTTACTTTTTCAGAATATTTACTTTGTATTTTTTATTTAATTAATAAAACAAATATTATCAGAAAGTATTGTTTTTCATTTATTATGACATACCCGACCATACCTACATCACACATTTGACATAGCTCGACCAATCATTCAGCACCTGTTCTAATAAGAAAAAAAAATATATGTATGTACTAGGTAAAAATGCAATTATGAGTAACAACCACAGACCTATATTAGAGGGAACAACAGTTTTTAAGAAATTAAAGAATCCATAATTAAATTTCTCTTGATCACTCCAGGATTCTGTCGTTGTTGCACAAAATTGGGATTTGTATCATTTTCAACCTGATGAGGAGGTACAGTGACCACGGCTATTTCATCTCCTCTTAGAGTACAAATATTGTGAATCACACAACATGCAATAATATATTCCGGCATTAAGTCCACCCTTTTCATTGGTAGGCAATGTAGAAGACTTCTCATACGTCCTTTTAATAAGCCTATACATCTCTCTACAGCTACCCGGGCTGCTGACTGACGGTAGTTGTAGGTATTCTGCTTCAATGTTAAATGTCCATTATCTTTATATGGAGTCAGTAAGTGTTCATGCAACTCATATGCGGCATCACCCAGAATATGAGAGTCTGATGGAAACTTTTCATTATTGTTTAAGAAGTTTGCCACTTCTGATTGCCTAAAAACTCTCTGATCGTGGACAGATCCAGGATGTCCTGTGTAGGCATGTGTAATAAGTGTTCTATGGTCACACACCAACTGCAAATGAACAAAAACAAATATGTAAACAAAACATACTTACTACTAGGTATAGTTTATAATAGTTGAAAACACAATGTTCATAACTGTCTTATATACCTGTAACTGAATAGAGTGATACCCTTTACGGTTCACATAATCCACGGGGTTCTCCTTGGGTGCATCAATACGAATATGAGTGCCATCAATAGCCCCTATTGATTTAGGAAATCCACTAGAGATTTCAAAACCTCTCATTACACTAATAGCCCGGTCACCACTGGGCCACTGAATGAATGTGGTAGATTTTAAAAATAGGGCATGTGTTACGCGTCTCACAGCCCTCAAACCCGTTGCTTTGCTTTCCCCACATTGAATCTATCGCAGACCGATCTGTAACGTAAGAGAGACTATTAAAAAACTTAAATTAGAAATTCCTCATGTAAGTAGGAAACAGAAAAAAAGATAAATGTGCCACCTCCTGCTCATTACCTGTATGAATCCGTGGTGCTCATTTTCCACAGGGCAATCAACAATTGTTGTCGAGGAGGAATTGTTGGACAGCCACTCTCTTTCCTCAGTAAATCTTGACAAATTATTTCAAGCACGTATTCGAACGTTGTTCTTGACATTCTGAAATTAAAGATCAATTCTTTAGAGAAGTAGGTACATAGATTGATTCATAAACAAAAAACATACTTTAAAGAAACTATGAAATGGAAATAGAAACAAATATCTTACCGAAAATGACTTTTGAATTCATGATCCATGTAACGTTCTACAACATAGGTATAACCTTCAATACGAGGACGAAGTTTTCGCTTTTGTCGCTCCCGCAAAGCTTCTTCCCACTCTTCATCAGAGCTTGAAGAGCTTTCAGAATTAAAATAGTTTCTTCGACGCAACAACAACGACAGAACCACAATATCCATATCCGCCATTTTTGTATATCTTTTTTAAATTACGCGCGCTCATCGACCGCGCAATCGACCGTAAGGCGTTCCACTACAGTCTTATCGACACAGCGCCCACAACGAAAATCGTTCAAGTGGACCGCGATTTTGTGGTCGCCGCTGGCGTTCAACGCGCTTGACAAGTGGAACGCACTCTTAGTGAATATAGGCCCAGATAAGCCAATAGAATTAAGCAGATTTTGAAACAAAATCGTATACTTGTAGGTATCTATAAATATAAAAGTATAAGCACATGAGTAGAGAAGGTCAAGTCCTGACTGACTGATATATCGGTACGTTCCTGCTGATCAAACTTTCTGGTCAAACTAGTTTGTCCAAAAGGAACAACGCTCCAGAAGGCCAATTCTCGTAAATAACATTGTTCAAATTACATTTCAATATCATTTCGATTGCATTTCGATCACAAATAATACCCTCAAAGTAGCTCAAAATACCCTCAAAGTTAGCTTTTATATAAAAAAACTGACTTTGAAGTTATCTTTTGCAATCGAAATGCAATCGGGATGATATTGAAATGTAATTTAAACAATGTTATTTACGAGAATTGGCCACACAGCTTCAGGTCACAGCTTAATCCAATAGACGGACCGGGCTAAAATTTTGCATACAGATACTCGTCTTTTGTTTTTTTGCGATCGTCTTTTGTTTTTTTTTGCGATCGACTTTTGTTTCCGTTTCTACCGCCTTTTGGTTAACCACTTAGTTGAGTAGTTTGACTACGAGGAAATTTATTCCTTTTGGACAAACTAGTTTGACCAGATAGTTTGATCAGCAGGAACGTACCTTTTTAACGTAGGCATCCGTTGAGAAAAAAAATCGGAAAATTTAAACCCTATATACGCACACGAAGTCGTGGGTGATAGCTAGTTAAGTATTTGATAGAAATCAGTCAGTTATCCGTAGGTGTCTTTCAACTTTCAGAAGCTGTTAAATACTCTGTGAAACTATCTTTAAGAGACATGACCAAACAATATGATACTTAGAAAAGCACTGTTCCTTGGTAATTCCTTGTATCAATGATCAGCTGCACCAACAGAGTATTAGTCACAATCACAATTTAATTGATTAGTGTACAAAGTGTACGTACATCTCCGGTCTGTCTCCAGCCCTCAGTACGCCGTGAACGACATTGTTAAACACAACCTAAATAGTCCTACACCATAAGAATTATTTCGTGCGTAACACATCTTTGAAAATAATGGCTGTGGATAATGCTGGAAGATTAAAAATAAGATTAACAGGACATTTAAAGGTATGTAATGCGAGTTCGTTTTCCTAAATGTAATTTTTTGAGTGTTAGGTATCTATCAGTTGAATAAGTGGAAAATGGGAAAGCTTATGACCTATAAGGGAAAGCTAATTTTGCATGGGAAGATCCCATATAATATATTTAGGAATTAGACCTAACAGACTGGATAGATAATAAGGTACTTACCGTTTCATTCTGTTGGTTATATTTATTAATGACCTATAAGGGAAAGCTAATTTTGCATGGGAAGATCCCATATAATATATTTAGGAATTAGACCTAACAGACTGGATAGATAATAAGGTACTTACCGTTTCATTCTGTTGGTTATATTTATTAATGACGTCAAAACAGAATTATTAAATACGGTTATTGGTAGGTAAGGTTTTTATTTAGCTCAAATATCGACATATCACTAATCTAGGTTACATAGGTACATCACATCACCAATGAAACTTTATAATTATTATTATTTATATTAAACTAGCGACCCGCTCCGGCTTCGCACGGCTATATTATGCATGTATTATACATAGGTATAAACCTTCCTCTTGAATCACTCTACCTATTAAAAAAAACCGCATCAAAATCCGTTGCGTAGTTTTAAAGATCTAAGCATACAAAGGGAATAGGGACGGCGAAAAGTGACTTTATTTTATACTATTAGTGATAGTGAAGTGATAGTGATAGTGAAGCATGCATCTTAACAAAAATAGAAACATTAAAAAAATATATAAAACGTTGTGTGAAGCTGGTCGAATAAGTAGTAGCAAAGACGTAATTATTTTATCAGACGAAATCTTAAAAAAAAAATTACGAGGGCTCTCACAATAGACGTGTCTCGTTTTCAAAATGTTAAGTTCACACTAGTCTCTGCTCAGCAACAATCAACGTACTCGATTGTGTGGTGGATAAATGGACATGCGTGAGTTATTTTCAAAACAGACAGAAAGACACACGGACATGAAAGTGATCTAATAAGGGTTCCTTTTTTACCTTTTGAGGTTACAGTACAGAACCCTAAAACTACACAGAAAAGAAGGTTGCTTGACGCAAGAAAAAGCTTAGTTATTTTAATAATTTCTTGGTTTTAGTAACAAATCTTTAAATGGAAAGCAGTATTCCTAAAAGCAATATTCTTAAATTAAGAATAATGTATTATTTTCAAAAACATTAAATAAAACCAAGAAATTATTTTCTAGCGTAGGTCTATAAGGAGATGCTAGCTTCAAGAAACCTTCTTATCTGTGGACTCATTTTAATTTTCCTAATACTCGTCGCAGTAGTAAAATGCTTTTATCCGGACCCTGCGGACAGAGTCATCTTAGTCAATTTAAAAAATTATGACTTAAACTTTCGGTTGTAATAAGCTGTGGTTATAACTATAAGAAAAGGAAAGCTTTTCCTTGTCATGTTTTTATAAATTTCAATGAATGTAAAAAGGGACTTCTAATAAAACCAATAGTAAGTGTAATCATAAAAAATACCCAACTAGTCTAAGATTAATTTGACAGAAATGTTTAAATTGAAAATCATAAATATTCATAGGTATAGAAAAATATTGATTCGCCAATCAATTAATCATTCAAACTATAAATAAATATAATTTACATAACTTTGAAAAACGCCGAATTTATAAACGCAACAACAAAGTGAAAAATAATAATGATTGAATTGGTTGGTGCCTTGAAGTTGAACTGGTACTCGTAATAAATATTGCAGGACATTCAACACATCACCATCTAGGCCCAAGCTAAGTAACTAGACTTGTGTTATGGGTGCTAGACAACGGATATACTTTTCTTTTGTAAATATATAGGTACTTATAATACATAGAAACAACCAGACCACAGACAAATATCTAAGCATTAATACTTGTCTGAGGCGAGACCCCGCAACCCTGTGTTTAGCAGTCCGGCATGGTGACCATTGTGCCAACTGGGTCGTCAAATATAGGGATATATATACGTAATAGTATCTATTTAGTAAGATCCTTCTCTGCATTCAATATAGCCCAGCCCATAGTCCTTTACTTAAAATTTCATAATTTTTTAAAGACGAATTAAAGAAAATGATCATCCTCAAGATCAACGGTAGCGCAGAAAATTTAAAACCTATTAGACATCGCAATGTAACGTCTTTTGCAGTTGTCATAATACTAAAACACCATTTAACAGGCTTTAAAACCTTCCAAATTTCAAATGTGTATTTTATGATATAATTCCTTATTTATAATTATATTATTATAACTAGCTGTTCCGGCAACCTTTTTTTTTGCCATATACAAAAATATATATACAGGAAAAAACATACAGGTGAAACTAATAAAAGCGTGTTAAAAACATAGAATAGTGTTCGATTCTCAGATTCAACGGATATACTAAAAAAAATCATACAAATCGGTTCAGCCGTTTAGGTGGAGTTTGGCAAATAACACAGCGACACGAGAATTTTATATTTATAAGGATTTATGCATTTATGTCAAAATTATGTTCTAGATGCTGTAGCTACAAGATAACAATATATTATTTTAACTTTAACCCTGTCATTAAAATGTATAAAGATAAAAAAAAGATAAAAAAATTAAATTTCCTTGCACCTGGTGACTTATCCCTTAAATATTTAATTGATAGATGGGTAACTACACATATAAGTAATTAGCCTCTCCACGAAATAACCTTTGACATGTTGCCTCGGACAGTCGAGGCAGTTTGTGTAATCAATCAGAATATTATTATAGGTAGGTATGTATATATACATAAAATCGTTACTTTTTAAAAGTAAACCCGAGGATAGAAAGAAAGAGAACATAGAAGTAACGTGATACCAAAATAAAAATTGCTTAGGATTCATGATGACTTATGGTTCCACCAGTCATGAAAAAGTCAGTTCTCCTGCTCCCCACATTGTTCCCGAATTCAATATCATGGACAGGCAGGAATATCTTATTCCTGCCTATCCCTGAACTCCTTTAGTATTCTTTAAAGTATTTCTTTATTATTCCTTTAGTAACTAGTAGTAGGTAACCTTGATTGTTCATAAATATACAGAAATAGGTGTATATTTAATTTATAAACAAAATATATAGGTACCTGCATAGGATCAGTCTTTTCTAATAAGGTTAAAGATACCTTATACATAAACGAGTACTACATACAATCAAAAAAATTTTGTTCAAATCGCCGAAGAAATAGTTTTGGGTATATTTTGAGTAAGTCAATGCTTAATAACCCCAAATAAAATGGGGTTATTAATTCTACTAGGTACATACAAAATATTCGGGCTGTACAAGGAATGGGAACCCCGGTTTCGCACGGCTATATTATGCATGTATTATTATACAGATAAACCTTCCTCTTGAATCACTCTATCTATAAAAGAGAGTGAAAAGTCTTTGAAAAATATTTTGTAATTTCTGCATCAGAAAACCGTCCCTGAAAATGTTTTAGCCGCGATCATCACCGTTTTAATCATCAAATATATTGCTATCAAGACTGAGCTATGTATAATCGGCTCATATTAACTTATTAAAAAGGCCCTAAATACGTTTAATTTTTATACAAAAGAAAACAAGTTCATCAACGGCTTTGTGTAATTGGTTGGAATGTGGTGTGTGTGAGACACGCCAGGGTTATGTAACTGAGTAACTGCCATGCGGCTGAGCCATCGGCCTGTCTGGACCCATCCGGATCGAGGAAGCTTGCTCGAGCACAGAACCGGATTGTACCGCCTGGAGGCGACTCCGAGCAAGCAGTTAGCACTGCTTCTAACACTCGCAATACCATTCGTTATTTAAACTCTTTATTGGTGTTCATTATGGAGTTATGGGTGGATTTAGTTATTATGTCTGAAATTATAATAGGGTTAATTAAGGCAAATATAGACTAATGCATTTATTATTTTAAGAGCGTGAGCCAGCATTAAGAGGAAAGGGTACCGGGGACTCTTTCCATACAAACTATTACAAACGTAGTCGACTGCTTTCTCCCTGGATAATGACACTAGAGCATATATTTTTGGTGCATAAAACTTATAACTGTCATGATCATGCCCCTATTTTTTAAATCTTAAATTCTATGATAATTAGAAAATGAAAAAATCCAAAACATAGGGGCTTAGTCATGGCAGTTACAGGTTTTGTGGCGCAAAAATATTTGTGCTAGTGTCATTTTCCAGTGAGGAAACAGTCGACTACGTATCCTTTACCTTAAAGTACCCTTTCGGTACGGTACGGTACCCTTTCACCTTGAACATTTTTGGAAATAATCACTACATAGTATAAAACAAAGTCGCTTTCTCTGTCCCTATATCCCTATGTATGCTTAAATCTTTAAAACTACGCAAAGGATTTTGATGCGGTTTTTTTAATAGATAGAGTGATTCAAGAGGAAGGTTTATATATATAATACATGCATAATATAGCCGTTGCGAAGCCGGGGCGGGTCGCTAGTTAAAAATATAGGCATTGTTGCGGTGCAAAATTTTGGAGATGCATTATTCATGATAATTTTTCCAAATATGTGGCAAGTTTTTTACAGTTATTAAATTTTTCATACTTAAATACCCACCTAAAACGGCTCAATAACAAAAACTTAGTACTTGGATATATAGCCATCTATATTTTACAACAATCATCAATGATTCTTTAACCATTTACGTATCAATTGAACCGTATTTTTCTAATTAGTATAGAGCAAACAAGGCGAATAAGCGAAACGGTTTAGGTGCGATCCGCCTACAACAATTAAAGAATTAATTGATCTCCTTTAGACTGCGGTTTGCTTAAACCAGCTGTATTCTTTAGCAATATTAGGTAGGAATACTGAAGTATGATTGGTAAATAAATACTTCAAAATTTCCTAACAGAATTAGACCTGTACTTGTCCTAACAAACGTTTGAAAATCTATTTGATCTACTGACTATAATAAATCTGTTCACTAACAGCTGTAGTTAAATAGCTATTCAAGTCATGAGCTTGTTTCAGATATCTCTAATATGGATATCATTGTGGAATGCAAACCTAATCATGGCTGCTGGCACACCATTGATAAATGTAGAAACAACCACATCAAATCCAGAACTAAACGTTGACGATAAAACGGAAACCAAAGAGTTATTTCACTGGGAAGACTACAGCGTGTTGGCCACCATGCTCATCATTTCGTGCGCTATCGGAGTATTCTATGGATATTGTGGTGAAAAACAAACGAGTGGAGACGATTTCTTACTGGGCGGGTCTTCTATGGGAACGCTTCCGACTGCCTTGAGTCTTGGGGCAAGGTAGTAGTAACAAAATATTATGCATTAATAATCTACTAAGTGTAATGACGCTGCTGGAAAACCATTTTGTTTTAAAGTAGTACTAAGCTTTAAAAAGCGATCTATATAAAATTCTACAGGATCTTGATCGTAAGGTCACATTTTATTACAAAATTTACTAACAAAATGCTGATGTTGTTTATTTCGTTGCAGTTTCATAACAGCCATAGAGCTGTTGGGAAATCCGGCAGAGATGTACATGGCAGGTGCACAGTTCTGGATGATTTGTGTTACTTTTGTGCTAATCGTGCCTATTTCCAGCAAACTATACCTACCAGTATTTATGCGCCTACGACTGACATCTTGCTACGAATACTTGGTACGTAATCGAATATTTTTACCTAATGTCATCCAATTAATGTATCTCAATTAAAAAGTAACATCACGTTACGTAAACATATGTAATCTAAGTTAAATTAAACTGTGATATTACGCCTAAAGGTGGACGCAGATTGATCAGAGCCGAACGAATCGAATTTTTGCCGTCCACGGGAAAAAGTACCTTATAGTAATAGACATAAGGTACATTTTATATTTCAGAGTCGGCCGCCTCTGACGATGCGGTCGACTCTGATGACGTCATCGGAATTATAAATGTAGGTACCTTATCTCTATTACAATAAGGTACCTTTTCCCGTGGACGGCAAAAATTCGATTCGTTCGGCTCTGTAGGCCTATTCTCTATCCAGTGGCTAACTCGGTGGACATCAATTTGATATGCACTTTGCAGTACATTGCTGTTTTCCTAAAATGATGGTGGTCGTTACGTCATAGCAGCAATGTTCTGCAAAGTGCATATCAAATTGATGTCCACCGAGTTAGCCACTGGATAGAGAATATGTCTACTGATCAATGTGCGACCACCTTAACGCTACAGCATATCATAACGTAGATAATTGTCAACAGGAAGTCCGTTTCTGTAAGTCGATCCGCGTGTACGCTAGTGCATTGTACATGCTACAAATGATATTGTATACGGCCGTGGCAGTGTATGCGCCGGCACTTGCATTATCTGATGGTAAGTCAACCTGACGACACACATTAATCACAACTCAATAGCTCTGCATCATTCCGGGTTCAGAGTAAATTGAACGTGAATGAGGGAATACGAATTGGACCTTCCATCGCTAATAACTAACGCCTATCAAACGACACGTTTTATGATTAGAAGGTCGAAATTTTAATTGCAAGAAACAATTCCCGTATTAATAATGTAGGTACAGATAAATCACTTAACATATTAACCATCCCTTTTTTTTTGAATTTTTTTTAACTATTAACATTACGCAACGTAAATTACTGAACACATTACACACGCAACATATTTTAGCTGCTGACTATACTTTAATAGCTTTTGGAGGCGGCAGGGTATATAGAATAATATTAGTTTTCTTTTAATAAGTGTTGGAGGCAGAAGGAATAATATGACATTTTATTTACATCGAGAACAACAGAATTTGAGGGGCATGGGCTCGTACAATCAAATAAATACATCACTTCGTGAAATATAAGTACTTGCTTAGGACACTATAACTTTTACCCGCGAATTCGTCAGCCAGGAGTTGGGCTGTGCGTTGTTATACATCATCATTCATCAGTCAGTCAGTAAATTGGGACCTTGGGTTTTGATATTTATAGATACCATCCAAATAATACGTAATATTTATAGTCTTCATCAATTTTAATACTAAAATAAACACTATATTAAATAGTAATTTATGATCTGAATTACGACTTCACAATTTACTGGTAGCATCATCGCCGTTATTACACGGATAATAAAGCTACATATACACTATTACCATACATCTTAATATAGCGTAACATTTGAAGAAACCACACAACTTACCTACTAACAAAATTGCTTCGCTCTTACTGTTGAGAAATGAAGACACTTAGAGCAATTATATTTCGAAAAGTTTCATCTTTGAACCATTTTCTCAAGAGACTGATAAACAGTGTTATTTTCGGATCGTTTGACAAATCGAGAAAGTGATAACGGCTCCTTTGTATTCAAATATCATTTAAGTAAGCAATGTCAATTGATTTTGCAATACGAGCGTAACCAAATTTGTGGTCGATTTAAGGTATGCTGCATGCTTCGTTCGCTATTGTTCAATGCCATCCCTATAAGTATCCACCTATTACTAAAGTATTAACATGTACCTACATATTTTACATATAGGTACCTGATATATCTATGTAGCCTGACCAGTGTGATGCAATAGGAATCCGAATAACGGGACGTTGTCTGGTTTGTACCAACCAACTCCTACATAATCTTGATAATACTTTTTGTTACGGATATGTAATTATGTTACGCAACCGACAATACATTTTTCATAGACAACTATAATTCAAAAAGTTATTCAACTTTAAAATTATAGTATTTAGAGTGGGAGGGAGTTGATAATTTTTTAACTTTTAGCGTCTAGTTGTAGCCGTTTACGTTATTGTTGAAACTTTGATTTGAAAGTTACGTAAAATAATAAAATAAAGCTTTAACTAATAACTATTTTATACGTTTTGATATTTAGCAATTTCAAGTTTTACAACTTCACCTAGAGCTTGATAAGATGTTTAAGGTCTCTATTCTCTATTAATTTAACGACATTCGATAAATTCGATGCAAATAAATTTACAAATTTTATTACTTTATTTCATAACAAAGGTTACTACTTAGGTATTCAGTGTCCATGCTTAGTATTGCAAAGACGACTTCAATAGTTTACGATTTACGATCAACTTATTCGTGGTGTTAATGCTTTAGTCATAAACAATAACAACGATCGACATGCACTATGAACAGTGGTGCAAACGGCACCTACAAACAAATAGGTAACGGTTGCTAATGCGTTTAAACTACGACCGACCCATCACACAGTGATTATTATGTCATACATACCTACATAACGATTGTCTGCGTGATTTAGTTCTCTACGATGGAATAATGCTGGTACCTACGAGTTTGTGCCATAATGTTATTTCACAATGCAATAAACGCACGAGTCCTTTTAAAATGGATTCTTAACTGCGGTTTAATGATCTACTTTCTTTTATAAAACGAACCTTCATCAAAGTTATTGATTAAAAATTATTTCTTTACAGTTACAGGACTGAATACTTATCTAGCAGTGTCACTGGTGTATGTCGTCTGCATTTTTTATGCATCTCAGGTTAGTAATCATTACGAAACATAAATCATGGCATAAGTAAATATTTAGTAACATTAGATAGGAATACTTCTAGTAATAGGCGGTCGGAGGTTACGTACATTGGTTTAATGCAACAGTGTATACTTTGCAAGAAAAAATAATAAACAAGGTTCTTTTATTCCGGTGTTGCAAACGATCGAATCATCACCAACGAATGTGTCTGAAAATGCGCAAAAATTACTTGCTTAGAAATCGAACAATTCTAGAAACTTGTTGAAATTAATGTATATTTTAACAGGGTGGTATGAAAGCAGTAATAATGACGGATACGTTCCAATCAGCTGTGTTAGTAGGATCTCTAGGGGTGGTATTGGCAATGGGAGCTTCGCAAGTTGGCGGCATGGACAGAGTCTGGGACCACGCCTGGAAGACAAACAGGCTACATTTCTTTGAGTAAGAATCAAATTCACATTTAGATACTTTACCAATGTGTAGGCCGACAAATAATCATGTTTACTTACAAAACCAATAGGCTTGCTTTATAAATATGCACAGTTACTTCGTACCTCTCTTAAGCCCTCTCACGTTAACTCGTTAGGCATAGAAGATCAAAATCTCTCTCACTTTTACCCTAAATACTTTCAATTACGAGTTAGCTTCGGTTCATAACATTACGTAACAGAATTGACCCACAACCCTGCTTGTTACTGTACCACATCTAATGTTACATTTTATACATCGTATCTACTTAATTACTCTTTATACTCAGAACCATATCTTCATTCCACATCAGAGAGGAATTTACTCAATTTAAACAATTTGAACTTTTGAATATGCAATAAATTAGCTATGTTAAAATTGTATAGGTGCTTATTAAAGAAATATGATACCTAAATACTGCTTAATAATTAAATTGTGAAAGCAAATGCAGGGTATATGTAATAGTTTTAAATTGTTTGAAGTTTGTTGGCTTTCTTCAATTATGTGAACTTAGAAAATTTATGATTGATGATGGATACCATGATTTTTTTAATACATTTCGTTTAAACTACGTATTAATATGTACCTATCCTATACGGGGAAAGCGTGCTAGATCTAAGACTGCAATGTCACTCAGAATCAGGCAGGTATGATACCTACGTGTTATTCAAGCGAAAATTATAATGTTCAAGTATGAATCCTGACCCGACCGTTCGGCACTCATTCTGGTCAGTTGTGGTGGGTGGCACCATGTACTGGACCAGTATGTTCTGCGCGAACCAAGCCTCGGTACAGAAGTACCTATCAATGGAACGCATCGGGCAAGTGAGGATCGCGCTCTGGGTGTCGGCCATAGGCCTCATCGCAGTCTACTCTGTCAATTTCATCACTGGCGCCGTACTAGCCTTGTATTACGCGGATTGCGATCCAATCCAGGTATGTAATAAATAACCGTTTTATGAGCTACGTTATTTGTAAATTGATAATAATACATTAATATCGATCGTTGGGTATTTATTGTACGCTATCAACGTAAGCGCCCGATTTCATACAAAAGACATCAACGCGTCACTTTATGAGAAAAATTGAAAATGCCATCATGTAATTTTGTTTACACAAATCCTAAAATAAATTTGTAAAATCTACAAATTTAATAAAAATGAATAAATTAAAACTGCATTACATATTTCAAAGTAACTAAAGCTTTCCGTGTTTGATGTGCAATGTTAGTTTGTTATGAAAAAAATTAACTTTTTTTATATTTACTTACCTACTTATTCTAAATGCAATGTATCCAATCAGAATGGAGAGATCAACGCGTCCGATCGTCTTCTGCCATTGTACGTCGTGAGCAAACTAGGAAGCTACCGAGGAGTACCAGGGTTTTTCGTCGCCGGGATATTTGCGGCAAGTCTTGGGTATTTATTTTATTTATTTTATTTTCATAGGAAAACATACAGTGATATACAACTAAGGATAAAAAGAAAGATAAAGCACAACACCATTTACACGTTTTCGCATATTAACACTACATAAACTTGTTTCACCAAAGAGAACAGGAAATCTACAATAGCAAAGCAGACAATAACGAAACAGATAGGACCAGTGAAGAAACATAATATTACCTAGCATTATTAAAAAAAGAAGAACTAGTAACAAGACAAATATAAATATAAAATATAAATATTTAAAGGTTGAAAAACAAATAATAAAATATCTACCTAAATATATATATATATGTACATATACCATAACAAATCAAGTTTATACTGAAAAACATTAACTAGACAACAAAAGAAAAACGCAATCTGTTTGAAAAAGGTTATTGGGGAAACGCATTCAACCACTGCCTAGTTAAGGTGTTTTTAATCGAATCAATAGATGTATTGAACAAATCAATTTCTGAATAGTTGTCAACCATCTCATTTATTAATTTTGCAGATCTTACAAAGAAGGAGTTTTTTCTGTAGTTGGTATAACTTTTAGGAACCTTCAACAAAATATTTTTCCTACAATCTCTCAAATACAGCCTAACAGATCTATTTGGAACTTGTAAACTAATTTGTGATAGCAAATACGGGGAATCAATTTTAGCCTGCGCTACCTTAGCATAAAAAGCGATGTCAGCAATTTGACGCCGCTGCTTGAGCGGTAAGATATGTTGTCTTCGACATCTACTCTCATAGTCAAAGTCGTACTTATTGCACTTAAATTGTAAGTATCTCATAAAGCGCGCCTGCACCTTTTCTAGTCTATCAATATCACCTACATATCGCGGGCCCCAAACCTGAGAACAATACTCAAGGGTACTGCGAACAAAAGAGCAATAAAGAATTTTAATAACTTTGATACTAGAGAACTGCGAGCACAAACGCTTAACAAATCCCAATGACTTCTTAGCTTTCTTAACAATATTGTCGATATGCCTGTCATAACTGAGCCTACTATCGTGTAAGACACCGAGGTCCTTAATCTCATCGATAACTTTTAGCTGAGAACCTTTAAGATAATAATTGTAATTCAGTATGTTTGTTTTCCGAGTAAAAGTAATTGCATAACATTTTGAGACATTCAGATCTAGTTTGTTTTGCCGACAGTAAGCTTCGAATCTACGCAAGTCATACTGCAAAAGTTCGCAATCACCAGAACACTCAATTTTTCTAAATATCTTCATATCATCCGCATAGAGAAGAAACTTGGAATTCAAGAAGCAGGAGCCAACGTCATTAATAAAAATATTAAATAACAAGGGTCCTAGTAAAGAACCTTGAGGCACCCCTGATGGAACAGTATTCCACGATGAAGAAAAACCTTTAACAACTACCTTCTGGGACCTGTTCTCAATATAAGATGAGAACCATCTGAATAAATTGCCATGTATTCCGGCAGCGAGCAGCTTCTGCAAGAGAATAGAATGGTCTAACCTATCAAAGGCCTTACTGTAATCGGTAAAAACAGCATCTACTTGGCCACCAGCATCCATGGAAGAGGTCAGATAATCCGTAAAAGTTATTAAGTTTGATGTAGTCGAACGATCTTTTAAAAATCCATGTTGTTCCGAAATGAAAGTAGATTTTAGAGAATTATAAAGTTGGTCATGCACAATACGCTCAAAAATTTTCGCAAATATACATAGCTTAGAAATTGGTCTGTAATTTTTTATATCACTTTTATTACCATTTTTGTGCACTGGCGTGATGAACGCTGACTTCCAGATCTTGGGAACAATACCTTCATTTAATGACCTTTGAAAAAGTATTGTTAAGGGTATGGCAAGGTGCTGGTGGCATTTGACTATAAATAACGGAGCAATATTGTCAGGACCCGGCCCTTTAGATAGGTCAACCGATTTTAGAAGTTTCAGGACAGACACAGAGTTAATTTCTATAGTATTGATTGTACTCATATTAGTATGTAAATTATTGATATTATTGCGTGTATCCTGATGTGCATACGCTGTGGGACTGAGAAAATTTGACTGAAAGTATTCAGCAAAATATTCACAAATTGTATTACCTACATCCGCTATCTGTCCCTCATAAGTTAGAGTAGACGGCAATGAGTTAGCACCACATTTATTAGAGTTAACAAATGTCCAAAAACTTTTAGGATTATCAGTAATACACCTTTCCATAGTTTTAATATATGACTCATAAAGGTCTCTCTCCAAATTTTTAGCTCTTTTTCTAAGTAGCGAAAAAGTTTCATAGTCACAGGTATTACCATAGATCCTATATTTATGCAGAAATTTAGATTTTTCTTTTAAAAGTTTCCTAAGCGGTGCGGAGTACCAGGATGGAAATACATTAGAATTAACATATTTCTGTGGAACGTATTTATTAATTAATTCATAAAGTTGACCGTAAAAACGTTCAATAGCCGTTTCTAACGGAGTACAATACAGACAGTCATTCCAGTCAATGCTATGCAAAGCCAAGTTTATTTGATCAAAGTTTCCTGCATGGTATAGGTATTTCAGTCTAGGGCTGGACTTAAGAGATTCTATATTTAGAGAGCAAAATTGTATATGAAGAGATTTATGGTGCGCATCCTCTGTTACTAAGGGGTCAGGACAATGAAATATAGATAGATCAGTGTTACATAAAACCCAATCCAAGGCCCTGTTATTTATGTTGTAACAAAAATTATATTGATTTAAATTAGAATCAAGTAATGTATCAAAAAAATATATTTGTGCATCACCTTGAATACCCGATGGTTCCGAATAGCTACCATGATTCGAGCACCAGTTGATGTCCCTCATATTAAAATCCCCAAGGATAACAAACACATCCTCAGGACAAGTATCCAGGGCAAGAGATAATTTATCTGTAAAATTAGACAGCTGAGCGTTAAAGCTGAAACCAAAATTCTCCTCAATTAAATATAAAGAGCAAAAGTGTATCTTAACATTACATCCCTTAGACCTTACAATGACCGTGACCCAGATATCCTCAGCAGAGGAACTCCACCCGGGGCGGGCCACTGCAACGAGTTCACGTCGAACAGCTATAAGTACCCCACCACCTCTGGTTTGTCTAGTGGCAGATAAATCCCTATCACGCCTCCACACCACATAACGGTCATCAAATAGCTCACTGTCCGCAATACCCCCCCACAGCCAAGTCTCAGTTAAAATTATAATATCATAACAATTTAAGAGTAGGTTTCTCTTAAACTCATTCGTTTTGGTTCGCAGCCCTCTAGTATTTTGATAGTACATCTTTAAGTTTGACGTAGCCATTTCAATATAAAAAACAAAAGCTCAAAAATAACTAGTTTAAAAAAATAAAATATTAAAAATGGCATAGAAAGCAGCGTCATTAATGACTGTACTAAACAGCTGTAATGAGAAATAACCCCAAATAATGTTTTATCCAAAAGATTGCAATTAAAATCAAAACAAAACAATAGTAGTTGCATTAAATAAAAACTTAATAAATTGCATAAAAAACAAACACAAAATAATAGTTTGTTAATAATTTGCAACAATTGGGGTAGAATAAAAATAATGTCAAGCGCTCGATCCATCCAATATGCAAGCAAGTATGATCGGCAACTCAGCGATATGCAGGCGATAATGACCGGTATAGCGATACTACTGTATACAAATCGGCGCGGTAATAGTGTGCATACAAGCGTACTTACGGGTTTAAGCTGGTTGTAGGCTCCGTAAAGAATATGTTTACGATCACAAATACAAAAGATTCGAGTAATGAATGCGTTTCTCAAACTTTGCGCTGTAGAATGCAAATAGTCAAACAATATTAATGCATAATAGTTGTAGTAAATAAAATTTAAAAGTAATAGATTGACTCGTCCCTCTCCCCGATCACGTATAACATAGTTTCTCAACCTATGAGATGATAGTAATGAGCAAGTAAATAATATACAATTGACGAAGGCAATGTAGCAACCTTTGTAACAACAGAGGTTAATAAACATTAAACAATTTTCTTTAGGTCCTTCTCGTCTTTTATAAAAAACACCGGGGATGTATCCGATTTTCTAGCCATTATTTTACAATGCTTAACCCAAACGTACTTAAAATCGCATTCTTTAGCCAAAGACTTAGCCTTGGTAAGCAAAGTTTTATTGTACTGAGTTAGGTGGTCATTAATATAAAAACTTCCGGCGCTATCCTTAAAACCGAGATCTACCAACTGACATTGCTTCAGTCTTCGCGCAGATGCAATCAGTTCCTCCTTTTTGTACCGGTTGGTATGCAAATAACTTCACGTAAAACTAACATTTTTGAACACGCTAGCAAAGTATGACTGCTCCGTAAGCCAAGCCAACACAAAACTGAAATGGTAACCGTCTTGGCCCAGGACTTGTATCGAAACAAAGATGAAACTGGAAAAGGCCAGATGGAAAGCCGGTTTCAATTTAGGATTTAATGTTGGTGATAGAAACCTACAATGATGGTATTGTGCTGATGGGTGACTGGGTCGTTATACGCACAATACCTATTGGTAGGTACTATAAAATGTTTTCAGAATTCGTATTACTCATTTAAATTGGAACATTACGACATTCCTTATACATATTGCAATGGGTTCAATCGAAGTTTATATAATAACTGTTTATGCTTTTTAAAATATTTTTTAATCCAGAACGGTGGCGTCAGCACTGAACTCCTTAGCTGCTGTAGCTTGCGAAGATTTAGCACACGGACTGCTAGGGATAACACTACCAGAAAATAAAGGAGCTATGGTATGCATCGCTCTAATATATCTTATTGCCTTTATATTGACAGAAACGAAAAAATAATAGACACATCATCCCCATTACGACCCAATTGGCACAATGGTCACCATGCCGGACTGCCAAACACAGGATTTCGGGTTCGATTCCCGCCTCAGTCAAGTAGATATTTAGCTTATCTGTGGTCTGGTTGTTTCTGTGTATTATAAGTACATAGGTATATATTTACAAAAAAAATTATACTTTTCTAAACTTTTCTTTCTTACCTACTTATATAAGTAGTATATCTGTTGTTTAGCACCCATAACACAAGTCTAGTTACTTAGCTTGGGGCTAGATGGCGATGTGTGTGTAGAATGTCCTGCAATATTTATTTATTTATCGTTTGCCTGCTAATACAACTTGTGGAATCAGATAGGCTACAGATTATACTTAGTTATTTTTTGTCTAGATTGCTAGATGGGTGTGCCTAGCTTGCGGTGCGATATCGTTTGGGCTAGTGTTCGCGGTGGAGCACTTGGGACCGGTGCTGCAGCTGGCTTTGTCCTTCAACGGCATGGCGGGAGGGGTCTCTTTGGGTCTGTTCTCGCTAGGAATGCTGTTTCCATGGGCTAATGCCAAGGTAAGATTGTTTTATACCTATACTAAACCTTAAGCTCCACTTATCTACTAAGTGTTTTAGAATTATTGTTCTTTATTTCATATACTTACGCCCGTATTCACAAACAGTACTTAAGTTGTTCTTGGATAAGTGAACGCACTGCGCTAAATGCAGCCCTATGATTGGTCAATATTGTGCTGCTCTCTTCACTCTAGCGAATTAGCGTCTTATTTGCGGCTCTATGCGTTCGCGGACACTATGCAATCTCATAGAGTTGATTGTAACTACGGGTGTTATTTTTGTATAGCAGTAGCCGCAGCGCCCCACGGTACCTGATATGTCCTGATATCGTGCGAATATTAATATAAGGAGTAGCTAGTAACGATTACTCCCAATAACTATGTCACCGACAAATGACGACCCAGTTGGCACGATAGTCGCCATGCCGGACTGCCAAACACAAGGTAGCGGGTATTTATGCTTAGATAATTGTCTGTGGTCTGGTTGTTTCTATGTATTATAAGTATATATTTACAAAAGAAAAGTATATAAGTAGTATATCCGTTGTCTAGCACCCATAACACATGTCTAGTTACTTAGCTTGCGGCTAGATGGCGATGGGTGGAATGTCCTGCAATATTTATTATTTATTTATTCACCCTATGTCCCACTGCGCACTGCTATGCTGGGCAAAGCGCGCACTGAGTGATTTATTACCGTATTTATTTTCATAGTAGTTATTAACTTATTAACTACCTCTCATGTTTCTCCAGGGTGCAGTAACAGGCGGCGTGGTCGGTCTCCTGCTGGTGGTCGCTGCAGGCGGCGGCGCTCAGCTCTCACACGTCTCCGTACATCGGCTACCTCCTTCGACTGTAGGGTGCTTTACCAATACCAGCCTCCCGATCAGCCCTGTGTAAGAACAAACGATGTTTTAATCACACTTTGTTAACTAGCTGACGGGTCATGCAGAGTGGCTGTTGAATAGACCTAGAGGTGGCGATTACGCCTGAATCGCCACTTTTAGGTCTATCCGACCACTCAAAGACACATAAAATATAAAAAAAATCGGAAAAAAAAACGAATATTTTGCGAAACAATGCACGATAATTGATACTCGTATTCATATAAGTATTTAGTTGTGGCAGTTGAGTGCGTGTCAGTTTGATCCAACTTGAAAGATAGGATAGCTTACATCTTAATTTATCCCGATATTCCCACGGAATCGGGAGTTACGCGGGTGAAACCTAGTTAGTAGCTAGTTGTAGGTAATATGAAGCGTATAGTTTTAGCGTGAAAACTACTGAACCGATTACGATGAAACTTATGGCTAAAGCCCCGACATAACACATAGGCTACTTTTTATCTCAATATTAGCACGCAGCTCAAAAGAGCTAAAAAGCTACAGCTACAGCTACAGCTAGAAAGCTGTAGTAGTTATAAAATGCCAATATTTCAGAGAACAACACGATGAAGCGGTATTCTGGTTGTTCCGAGTCTCTTACCTCTGGTACTCGGGTATCGGGTGCTTCGCGACGCTGATCGTTGGCCTGGTGGCGTCGTTCGCGACCGGAGCTACGGAACCCTCGGAGGTGCCCATCGACTTGTTATCGCCGCCCATCGTCAACCTGCTTAATTCACTACCTAACAGTTTAAAGGTAATTATCATTTTAGATAAAAGATAGATAAAACACAAGCAAATATAAGCCCTAAACAATAGTACAAATAGGCGGTTAAAAGCGGTCTCTTTCAGGCAGGCAACCTTAGGATGGAGAGGATTTCACGAAAGATTATTAGCTCTTAGGTAGAAAATGTATGTCCTTTTTACCCATACTTAAGAGGAAAGGGTACCCGGCTCTCTCGCCATACAAACGTAGTCGACTGTTTCCTCCCCGGATACAGATACTAGAGGAAATATTTTTGTTGCATAAAACTTAATCTGCCATGACCATGCCCCTATATATGCAGTTATAGGTTTTATGCAACAAAAATATATTAGCTCCAAAATTTTGGAATAACTGCTGAGTGTAACAAACCTTGGTCATCAGAAAAAGTTGCGTGTCCCGACGCGACTTGGATCTCAACGCAGACGCAGCTCAAGCGTGCGTCCTCCGAGCATGGCTGACGACAAGGACACGAGGCGCCGGCGCCGGCTATCCGAACTAGCTGGTGGTGTGTTCTACAGCGACGCACCACACACCACACCCACGCGAGGACACGATAATCACGCCCTAGGACTTGATTCTGAGAAACCGCCACCAGATGAATTATCACCAGAATCTTGTTTCAAACTCGAACCCACTTCATTTAACCAACACACACGGATGTCAAATTGTTAATTTATTTTTGGGACATTTTTTGTTATTAGGCGATAGAAAGGCGAATGGCGATTAGTTTATTGAAAATCGTGTACCTATAAGTATTTAGTTTTGAGACTTAAAAGTGGGACTTAATTGTAAATTAGCTCGAATAAGAATTTTAGGATATGTTTAAGAAATAAGACTTAATTGATGATGTAAATTAATTTATCTTATTACCTACTTACTAATTAACTTAAATTTGTAATTCTAATTCTTTAATTGACTAATTAAATTCATTTTTTTTTTCAGAATTTAAGTTTTTGTTTCTCTTTAAAACATATCGTAAACATTCTCTGTAAGAATACTATTTGCATTTATTTGTGGCAAATCGATTAACTGAACAAAATTGATTATTATTGAGACTGCCTTATCACAAATAGCCACTTTTCAACTTAGTTTAAATCGAGGTCAATATCCCTAATGCCCATAATAAGTTGATCCAAATAATACCACCGCTGGATAAAGTCTCCTCACATATTTCACTTGATCTTTTCCGGGGTCTGCCGGAAGGTATAAGTAGCAACAAATACGTTCATGGTCCTTAATATTTTATTTTCATTGTAAATTTATACTTATAATAACAAAAGAAGGCAACTGATATAGCAATCATTCTATTTAGCTCTGTTAAAAATCCAATACAATACAGTACACTTTCTTTGTTGCCTTCCATACGCGCATAAGTTGCGCAGATTTGAACATAAACATAATAATTTAAAAATAATAATATTTACGCCATTATAATATTTTTAACAATAAATTCAAAGGCAATTAAATAGGTATTGTTTCATGATAGTAAATCTTGTTGCATTGATTGTTGGTGAAGTTCCTGTACTGTAGAAACAGGGAGTGTAGCGCTGACGGTGATGGGCGGCATACCGGGGAGCGAGACAGGCGTAACTACAGATACACCGGTCGATAAGCCAGTAGGAGGTGGCTGTAACGGACCTTGAGGAAAACTACTCATATCAAATGTGGGAACTAAATTTGGTGGAGCCTGGGGGTAAACAGCTGCAGTCGGTATCTGTGGGACTGGAGGTTGAGAGTAGTTTTGCATCATTGGTATGTATGGTTGAGGTTGATTCATTGGAATACCAGGTAAATTTGGCAGTGGTGCCGGAGGCTGCATATTAGATACTGATGGAATACTTCCTAGATTTGTCAGCGTTGCGTCTGCTAAGTCTGAAAGGAAATAAAATAGTATTTTTTATGGACTTGTTCCATCATGATGCAAAACCATTTACATTTATTTGAGCTGTGCTCAGCGGTTTTATCTAGGTAGTTCCGAACCTGTAGAAATAACAAAATGAAAAACTGTCTATAATGTTATTCCAAGGTTCCAGCTATCTGCATACCAAATATCAATGCAATTGGTATAGTAGTTTTTGTATGAAAAGGTGACAAACACACTAATTTTCATGTTTTTAATTCAAACAAGGAGATTAGAGAAAATAACAAAGCACTTACTGCTAGAATAGGCAGCTACATTGGAAACCATAGATTGGGCTTGGGAGAACGGTTGTTGCTGAGTCGGTGGTGAAACATGTTCTTGAGTGTTATTATTGGGGTAGTTAGTAGGGTTCACCATCGGAATCCCTGATAAGAACCCTGGCGGGGGTGGCTGAGCCTGCTCAGCGGGCATGGTCGATGCTTGAGGCGCACTCAATAGGGGCGTCTTGTCATTATTTAGGTTCAAATTTTGCACTCCTGTTGTTATATTTTGCTGCATTGTAGCTGTAGTTGTAATCTGAAAACAATTTAATTTTGTACATTGCAAAACACATTCACTTTCTATACATATAAATGAACTAGCTGCTTTTAGCCGTGTTGGTTCCTTTCTCGTTGATAATAAAATTTCTTCTTGGTGGATTTATATATAAGTATACCACAAATTTCCCAGTAAAAAAGGGTATCCAATGGTGAAAACCATGTTTCAACAGATTTAGTAGTTTTGAATTTTGTACAGACATGAATTTTAAAACCCATAATTTCTTGTTCTACTTATATTTTTCCTTAGACCTCTACATTCGTTTTTTTTTAATTTCCAAGTCATTGGTCCTTTCTTCATTTGTTATAAGTATAGATAGAGATAGAAGATACTTAATATTTATGTACATAAATAAGTACATAAATAATTAATCTGATAATATAAAATTCGAAGTTCCAACTGACTGACTAATAATTATATCAATGCATAGCTCAAACTAATGGATGGATCAGGCTAAAATTTGGCATAAAGATAGCTGTTATAACACAGGCAATATGCACCCACTAAGAATTTTGGAAAATTCAAACCCTATGCGGACAAAGGTATGGGCAAAAGCTTGTATGATATTGTGCAGCAACCATGAATGAAAACTTCAGTAAAAAATTACGTTTACTACGTTAATTTAATTGTTTGTGCACTGTTATGTGGATATGTGTAAAGTGTACCTATCTACTTAATCCAAATTGATAATTGCTGATTTATGTAAGTATACTAATAGTTATGTTTCTCTAACAAATGAATTGTATTCTTGAGAGAAATAAAGATTCTTAAACCATAGTAATAATTAGATAGAATACAACATGAGTTTTAAAGGTGAGCACACCTAGCCGCACCGCACGCGCCGCAGTCTCCGCAGCGAAGGAAATCTCCAAGGCCGATGCTGATGACGTCACCAGCCGGCGCTGCGCGCATACAAACGGTGACTGCAGCACGTGCGGTGCGGGTAGGTATGCGCTCACCATAACAAGCTTTAACAATATATTTCTATACATACCCCAGCCGTGTAAGATGTTGGTACAGGATAGTTGTTACTGATTCTCACAGGAATTCGGTGCAAATAACCATAGCCAATCCCACAACCAAGACTACCTTCACCACCCCAATTCTGGTTGGGTGTTATATGTATCTCTCTACATGTATCATCATTTGCATTATAAACATACAATTTCAAGGCTCTGCCTTCGTGAGCCTCAATTAGTGTAAATAGATCTTCACTTTCGTGCATGATGGAGTCAGAACCAATTATATAGTCAGAGAATGGTCGAAGGCCGGCTAATTCAGCTGGAGATGTTGGATGTACCTCCTGTAAAAGTTAAAAAAGTTATTTAAAAAACCTTCAATGGTTTTAAAAACCTGAATGTTCCTAAATTTTATTCCTACATTGTTCATCTTCCGAGTCAATAATATCAATATTTGCAAAAGCAATGCAAGCAAGCAAATTACCTTCCTCCAGAGTGGGGTAAATAATATATACCTACTAATTTCTAAATATAAATTAAATAATGAGGTTTAACTGTAGCTACTCACCAGTACATGCCAAACATTCTCATTAGCACCTTCAAATGAACAGAACTTAATGCTGACACCCAACAGACCCTGTCCTCCCCAACCCTCACTCGGTGTTATCATAACTTCTCTCACAGATTGAGTTTTACTACTGTATACAAGCATCTTTATCATTTTATTCACATTATTCTTGAGCAATTCCTTCAACGTATCGTTGTCTTGATCCAATCTCACATTCTCTATAGCAACAATGAAATCGAAAAAGGCTTCCAGGTTCGCTTTCTGACCCGGAGAACCGTCTTGAACCTGTTAAAAGCATTATTATTAGATTTTTGTGTAGTAGGTACTACATAATTACAGTCAAAGGAAACGCCGAATCAAAAGGAAACACGACCCCGCAGCATAGAGTTACTAACCCGCAGAACATGATAGCCCTCCGAGCCGCCTCCAGGTACTCCAGTACTTTGGGAAGAACCCATGAAGATATTGTGTCCTAGCAGGTATTCTGAAATATTCTATTCCAAGATAAATCTATACAAAACGAAACTTTTGCAGAAATTGTGGAATCTGAAAAATCACCAACATCAACAATTTTCTAACTGGATGACATTGACATTTCTATTACGTGGCATTTCACACGTCAAATGTGTTTTTTTTAGGGTAAAAATCGTTTACCTTGTGGAAAGGAGCTTTTTATTTGTTATGTTTATTTAGCAATGATTTATCGGCGTTGTTGTTTTGAGTTAACGGCAATCCTGCGAAAAAGGTAACTCAAAACAACAAGCATGGAATCAATGATGGAAGTTGAAAAAAAGGGATTGAAAGATGTAGAAGTAGATAATTTAATTAATTACGTCAGAGGAGACTGTATGGGTTTAAATTTTTTGCCTGCCCCATCGGGGTAATAACAAAAATATCTTTTAAAGAAAACGTCAATGTCAATAAAATTCAAACAGTCAATGTCAAAGTAAAAAAAAAATTGGACGAAAATCATCTTTTTCAATTTTTTTCAATAATTTTATCAAAAAACGTTAAAAACATGTAAAAATGCAATTTTACTAACTTCTTAAATATAATAAAAACAGATAAAAGCTATACTTAATAATAAAGACCAGTTAAAAACTATGTAAGTAAGATAACACATTATTTTACATTTTTTTTTACTCAGCCTTCTAAATCCCTTCTCTGCTAAATAAAGACACCCATTTATCTTCCACATTGGTCAACCCATCGATACGCACTTATTGTCTGTCCTACAAACTGAATAAACAAATGACATCACTATGCTTTTTAAAGACAACTCATGCAACAAGACTATGCTGCTCTTCACAGTGCTAATTCAATTAATTACTTAGAACCTTCCTGCATATGCACCCCAGTTTCACCCTCATAGATCCCAACCCTACCTGAATACAAACAAATAATAAAGTGTCTTACACATTATATTCTTGGCATATTAGATCATCTAATCTCAAGGTTTACTGGTTAAAGGCTGTTTGTTAACTACCTGTGAATCAGTCATTCATAGTACTGTTTTATGAGAAACTAGTTTTATGCCTATTGTTTCTTCATCATAGATCTCAGAGTACCTTATTAATTACCAAAACTTCTTAACTAACAATCACCTAAATTATGCACTATGCGCAATCTTTCTTCATCATAGATCTCAGAGTACTTTAAAAATCACCAAAACTTCTAACTTAATGATCACTTACATTATGTACTACGTGCAATCATGTGCCAAGCTTCAGCGGCTTAAGCTGGGCATTGTATACCAATCCGTTCTAAAATACTGCAAATAATATACAATACACATTATCTTTATTACGTCTGCACAGTTGTGTCCAATCTATACTAATATTATGAAGCTGAAGAGTTTGTTTGTTTGTTTGTTTGAAAGTGCTAATCTCAGGATCTGCTGGTTCGAATTGAAAAAATATTTTTGTGTTGGATAGTCCATTTATCGAGGAAGGTTATAGGCTACTTTTTATCCCGATATTCCCACGGGATCGGGAGTTACGCGGGTGAAACCGCGGAGCGCAGCTAGTATCTTGTAAAAACAAAGGTAGTTTTGCTTATAATTTGTACCAAGAATCAATTAAAAACTTAATAATTTAATTTTTAAATACGACAAGATCTTAAACCAATTCAATGTGATCACATGCAAATTATTTCAACTGAATCAACTTTGACTTTGAAACAGACTTTTTATAAGACATTGTTTTATAAGATCCATTTTATTTTCAGATAAAAGCATACCAGTTGTAAAATGTCTGAGTGGAAACAGCTGATAAATGAATGGCTTAGTGAATATGCATCGTTGCAAGAGAATGAAATTAAGAGTTTTGCAGCAGAGCATGAACACAATCATGAAATAGCGACTGCCATATTCAATCTTCTGTACAGTGATGATGAAAATGAACCCCGTTCTAGTAAAGATGAGGACAATGAGTTTGAAGAGGTTTTTATTTAATCTCTAATTCAATATTTATATACTTATCCAAGAGTATTCGGTACTAGTTTGAATCCTGCTATTCCTTGTGTGATTTTTTTCTCTACTTTTCTCACTGTACCTACTAGGTAGATATTGAACTAAAGGCTGCCACAAAAACTGCTGTATCCACAAAAAAAAGTTTTAGTAGCCCAACCCTTATATTAGAAATAAATAACATCTGTTAGTACCATATTTAATGTTTTAATGATTTAAACGTTTTTGTTTCAGATTTTAGAAAATGTCTGTACTCAGCTGTTCAGTTTCTATAGGTCAAAAGAAGTAGAACTTCAAAGATTTACTCTACAATTTGTTCCTACGTTAATTTATAATTATTTAAGCACCTCAGCACAGACTGATAAAAAGACCTTTAGATGCATAGAGACATTACTTATTGGTAAGTTTCAGTCAAAGTTAAACTTAATCGCAAATTTTCATAGAAGTAAATATTGCAGGGCATTGCACACAGTACCACCTAGCCCTAAAGCAATTTACCTGTCTTATAACATAAGTTCACAATGGTCTAAATGATGAGGCTTAGTGTGGAAACAGCCCCGTAAAACTAAACTAAACCAAACATAAGTTATGATGACTAGACAGGGTATAGAATACTTATATACTTTTCTTTTGTTAATACATACCTTTTATATGTATATATAGACAACAAAAATACTTGTTCGACAACGTTAATCGAAACGAAACTACTAATATTTTACTTTCATGTGATGCCTAACTTCAGAGCTGCTGAGTTGATTCAGATATTACTACGATTTTAATTCAAACAATTTAGGAATGTTGTGTCGTAGTTATATAGTAATAACATTTATTCCTTCTTTCATAGGACTTTACAATTTTGAAGTTGTAGATGAAACTGGCAAACCTAAAGTAGTGTCATTCAGGTTACCATCACTAGCACAATCTTCTATCTACCATGAGGTAATATTTGTTTTCAATGTTATAAGTTAACTTAACAATAAGCTGTTTAAGTGATGTCCAATGTCCAAGTACCCACCACCAAATTCAATTTTATTTCCCTTAATTCATAAAAAATAATATTCAGCTAAAGTTTTGGTTCTATAATTTCTCAATAAAAAAATTGAGTATTAAGAGGAAAGGGTACTGCGGGCTCTTTACTTACAAACTATTACAAACTTACAAACTATTACAAACATAGTCGACTGTTTTCTCACTGGATAATGACACTAGAGCAAATATTTTGCTTTTTTTATATTTTTTAATCTTAATTTCTATGATAATTAGAAAATGAAAAAAAAAAACAAAACATAGGGGCATAGTCATGGCAGTTATAGGTTTTATGGCACAAAAATATTTGTGCTAGTGTCATTATCCAGGGAGGAAACAGTAAGGACAACAACAAACTCTACTAATTTGATTACTATTTAGGATTTAACTATTATTTGATAAAGAAAATAATATGTTTCAGCCACTGTCACTGGGTTCCCAATTCCTAACTGAGAGTGCATTACGGAGATGGGAAGAATGCAACACAAAGCTCGTGAGTTGGGGCCCTATGCCTCAGGTCGATGTGATCAATGCACAGAATCGACTGAAAGTCATGGCCGCCCTACTATTTATATACAACCGCCAGTTGAGTTTATTGCCTAAACTTTCATTGAGACATTTCTGTATTGCTGCATCTAGGTATGAGATTTTTATATTAACAATTTTTATAATAACAACAATATATTAAAGGTGGACGCAGATTGATACGCGCCGAACGAATCGAATGTTTGCCGTCCACGGGAAAAGGTACCATAAAATAATAGAGATAAGGTACATTTATTCATTTATTTATTTCAGAGTCGGCCGCCTCTGACGATGCGGACGACTCTGATGACGTCATCGGAAATATAAATGTAGATACCTTATCTCTATTATTATAAGGTACCTTTTTCCGTGGACGGCAAAAATTCAATTCGTTCGGCGCGTATCAATGTGCGTCCACCTTAGGGCTAAGTTTCAGCTACGACTTCGTTACCTTAGGTGTTGAAGTTTCCAAAATCTTTTCTTAGCTTATTTCTCCGTCATAATAGCTATCTACGTGCCTAATTTTAGCCCGATTTGTCCATTGGTTTGAGCTGTGCATTGATATATTAGTCAGTCAGGACTTTAGATTAGAAGAAGTAACTATAGATATAATAAGAAGTAACTATTGGCAAGTATCTTAAATAATATTTCACAGTGCAGTCCTCCGGTTTTAGAATTGAATGATTTAAGAAAAGTTTTACAGAGACATGAATGACCGTATTTTCTACAGCTTTTTTTGAGGCTCAACATTTTAAACCGTCATTCTGCTAACGCGCAAGAAATTGAAAATACATCCGAAAAACACAACTATACGTATATACATAAGCTGTTTGACCCGCGTTAGTTCCAATTTCTCACCATTGAAACATTCCTAGATTATTTCAAAACCAAAATTAGCCAAATCGATCCAGCCTTTTACAAAATATACCGTGACAAAGGCAATAGGGTTAATGAAATAAAAACTATTATGTATTTATATAGATTAGTATTAATATTTTTATTTCAATTACAGAATAGTCAGTCAAGGGTTTGAAAAGAAAAACGGTTCCAGTAAACGTATAGCAAGAATACCAGTGTCATGTAACCTGCTTATAGAGATGGTCGAAGGCGCTTACTTCGCGATGTTCAATGAGTTTTACACACTAGCGTTACAAGCAGTTAAAGACATCGATAGGCGAGCGCAGTATGAACTCCTACCCGATGTCATGTTAGTTACGAGTGCTGTTATTAATTCCATGGAAGATAATCCTACAGGTAATTGAATCCTATTTTATTTTTTACTGATTTCAAAAAAGGAGGAGGTTCTGAATAGCATTTCGGACATCGCGGACTTTTTTCTCTAGTATAAGCTAGAGGTCGTCAGGCGGGCGAACAGTAGCCTGTGACGCAAGAGGTTGCGGGTTCGATTCTCGTTGTCGAACAAGATTTATGTACAGATATTTCTTTCAGTAAAACAAATATTTCTTGTGGTCTGGGTGTTTCTGTATTTGTATGTTTTTGTAAGTACTTATTTACAAAAAAAGTAAGTTCGTTGTCTGGTCACCATAAAACAAGCCAAGTTGCTTGAGGATAGAACAGGACAGACAGACAGTTGGAAGCGACTTTGTTTTATACTATGTAGTGATAATATTATTTCCAGGTCAACCTTGTGATGGACCCATGGGGATAAGTGTAGCACTCTCTCCAGCAACAACGACAGTCACTATGTCGAAATCCATGATTACCAATGCATCATTCCGAACTAAGAAGTTACCAGGTAATTTCTTTTTTTTCCTTTAAATTGTTTTTAGGTCTATACAATTTTTTGACAAAGGATGTATCAGGGCGGTTACATATCATAATAACTAAGTTCAATATAACTATGTTCGAAATAACTACGGTCGATTCACATAAGTTCATAATACCTAACGGTCGATTGGGCTACACATTATAATAACTAAGTTCAATATAACTATGTTCGAAATAACTAACGGTCATATTACCTACAGTTTAAAATACCTAATGGTCGAAATACCTAATGGACGAAACACCTACGGTTAATTTAACTACAATTAATTCAACTACGGTTTTTCACCTGCTGTTTAAAATATACATTTTATAAAATACCCTAACCAAGTAAAATGGGTAGAATTCGCTTCTAGCACTCGCCGGCCGCTGCCGCGGCACCGCTCGCTTCGCTCGCTCGGCTCGTGCGTTGTGGTCGCAGTTCTAACATAAACCTAACCTATCCATGTCGGTTCTGGGTAGGGAGTTTTCCGGGTGGGTCTTTATATACTGCCTTTATCACGCAACTAGAGACGAATTTTACCTATTTGACTTGATTAGGGCAGCATATAAAGACCCATCCGGAACACCCCCTACCCAGAACCGACATGGATAGGTTAAGTTTATGTTAGAACTGCGACCACAATGCACGAGCCGAGCGAGCGAAGCGAGCGGTGCCGCGGCAGCGGCCGGCGAGTGCTAGAAGCGAATTCTACCCATTTTACTTGGTTAGGGTATTTTATAAAATTGTTTTTTTTAAACCGCAGGTGAAAAACCGTAGTTGAATTAATTGTAGTTAAATTAAACGTAGGTGTTTCGTCCATTAGGTATTTTAAACATTAGGTATTTTAAACTGTAGGTATTATGACCGTAGTTATTTCGAACATAGTTATAATGAACGTAGGTAAATTAACCGTAGGTATTTCGTCCATTAGGTATTTCGTTCATTAGTTATTTCAAAAATATGTGAAACAACCATTAGGTATTGTGAACAGTAGGCATTATGACCGTAGTTATTTCGAACATAGTTATAACGAACTTAGTTATTTTGATATGTAACCATCAGGGCTGCACGATTCAATAATTTTTCTTTTGTTTAACGATCGATCTACTATCAAAAGCTTAAAGATTTTGGGATCGCTCTTTTTTTTTTAAATAGCAAGTTATGTATGTATTTATTATTGCAATAAAGCATGGGATAATGCTGCCAGCCTACCGAAAATTTCTGGTCGCTAGCTCCGTGTTTTTTATACCCAAAACTTTTTAAAATATTATAGAAAATAATATAATGTTATGGCAAATGTTATAGTCGCTGTCTCTCTCGTATCAAAATCCCGCTCGACCTTTTAATTAAAAAACCATATTTTGAAGACAATTAAGTTCTACGATAAAACCTTTCTTGAAGTTTTAAATGATAACTATTTTATCTGATACCTTTAAAATTGCATTTACGTATTTTCAAACCTGACGTTTCGAGAACATTACATCTCTGGTGGTCACAGGCAGACAGACTGAGGTGACATTAGTTTTACAAAATAAGTCGAAATTTTGTTAAACTACCGTCTAAATAAATTAATCAAAACGTTCCCTATATGCGCAGAATTGGCTAACAGTGTCCCGAGCTCTTGCAGCTGTCAAGTCTCAAGCCCAGCAGACAACAGCTGAAAGTCGCGAAAAGATTAGAAAATACTTTCTAGAAGTTCCTTGTTAGTTATTGACAAGTACAAGCGCCAATTTTATCTTTTTTTTATTTTTATCCGCGACGGAACGGAGGACAGTAAATACATTTAAGGTGAACGCAGATTGATCAGAACCGAAAGAATCGAATTTTTGCCGTCCACGGAAAAAGGTACCTTATAATAATAGGGATAAGGTACCTTTATTATTATTATTATGAGCCTGTAGTGTCCCACTGCAGGGCAAAGGCGTCTCTACTCCCCTTCCACTGATCGCGATCTTGTGCGACGGATTGGCCAATCTGCCAGAAATTTGTCCAAGTCGTCGCGCCACCTTCGGCGTGGTCTGCCGGGTGTTCGTTTTCTGTTAGTTTTATATTTCCGATGACGTCATCAGAGTCGACCATTAAGCCGACTCTGAAATGTAAATGTCCTTATGTCTATTAATATAAGGTACCTTTTTCCGTGCACGGCAAAAATTCGATTCTTTCGGCTCTGATCAATGTGCGTCCACCTTTAGGGTGAGAGGGTGTTTGTTTGTGCACTCAAATGTTTCCATTTATCTCCAAAACGGCTGGACCGATTTAGATACAGTTGTCTGTAATATGTTTATGATTAATTGGCGATGGTTCGTAGATAGTTGTTACGGTGATTACTCACCAGGGGGCGCTGCAATTTACAATTTAATGCCAAAACCAATGTTCCCATTTATCTCTAAAACGGCTAAACCGATTTAAGATTTACGGTTTTCTTTAAAATATTTGTAATTATATGCCATGGCCTTCTTCGGCAGATATTTTGAAACTAAATATTTCCGTTACGCAGATGACAATGCGCTGCCTAACTCATGTTCCATGCTACATAGCGATAGTTCATGGAATAAAGATGTATTTAGTTATGAGAGTGACACGAGTGATTCTGGGATACATTCAGATAATGCCATTTCCCTGTGGATGTCAGATAAAGGGTATTTTGGTAAATTTGAAAGAAATCAGTAACACGTAAAGACAAGCCTTTGTTTTGAATTAGTAGAATTGTATTGTAAGAGGTGGGATTTTTATTTTCGAAGACTTTTTCACTTATTGCTTTTTCTGTACATAAAGTTACATTTTCATAATTCATCAGACACTGCACAAATTCGTTCACATTTGATAAGAATATGTAGGTACTTAATATAGCTTAGTTCCGTCAGCAATATATTTTTGTCAGTCAAATATTATGTAATTTACAGATCGCAGTGTGAACGTTTCATTAATAAGACGGAAACCCTTTGTCCTATCCCTCCCACACATCCTTACAATCACGATTTTAAAATAAATCTAATATTTTTGTATTTAGTTTTTCACAGGTATAAGCTATTGAATGCGTTTAATTTTGCAAAAATACCCTTACACTGAACCCTAGTCAATATTTATTACAATTTTACTTTAGTTCGAATTTCTTTTAGCACGTACTGTCGGCAGAATAATTGCAGACACGTACTAAAATTACTATTATTGGAATGTTTTCATTCGAATTTAATTTTTGTTTGATATATTTATAAGTGTAACTTCAACTAAAGCAGGTGCCTGGAATCTTGCTTGTGTTGAAAACATTCTTATAACAGCCGTTTTGGAGCTATACAGTGAGTCTGCAATTATGCAGCCGACCGTACATTGAAACAAGTATTACCTACCTAAATATTTTTAAAATAGGTGCAATTGGTTCTTGTATGTACATGAATATTGTCTTTGGTTCCAGATGACATTCCTATACAAGCGGGGCAGGTGGTGTCCTCAGAAACGGCAGACATGCTCACATCTATCACGGAAGAGGGCGAAGACTCCGCCGCGCCCTTACAACGTGGAGCAAACGCGCGCACATCCAAACCTAAACTACCCTCATTCCCAGTACTCGGTAAGAAAACAAAAGACCCCAAAGACAAAGGACAATCTGACAAGAAAGTTTCATTAAAAGAATCCTCGAAGGGTATATGGAACTCTCTCAGTAGCGGCGGTGGTGACACTATAGATGGTCAACAAAAGAACGTGTTAGATAACACATCGGATGCTAACGGCAGTATGAAAGACGAGAAAATGTCTATAAGTTCGATGTTAAACAGTACTGAAGGTTCGGACTCGCGGTCACAAGTGACTACCGATTCCATGGAGCTAGAGACAACGGCACCGAGGTTTACTGCCATGCAAGTCAGCTCCGTTTGATGTTACATTAGGTAACCCTACGATGGTTCGTTTAATTTCTTCCAGTTAGATGTTGTTTGGTGATTGAGGAGGGTCAGTGTTACGTGAATGTACTTACGACAAAGGTGGTGGCATCTGTGTTCATGAAGTACCTACAATAAGTATTAGAGATAATATCTTGTTAATTTATAATTATATAAATCTTGTTATCTTCACACGAGAACTATATTTTTGTTTCGATTATTAAGATTATAAAAAATGTTATGATGTCAGTTAGTGAATAATTTGAGAAATCTATTAAAGTATTCAGTATAATTAATTCTGATTTATTTATATTTCACATCATATATAAGGTACCTACCTAGAGTACCTACTATTTACTATTCATAGAGGATAAACAACATACGAAATACTAATGACGCACTTGTTATAATAAGTACATATTGGTTTATCTCTAAGTCTGACCTTATGTTCCCAGACTCAGTAACAATCACATTACCTACTTACCGATTTCACGACACACATAATTAATAACTCAGAATATTTTTATTAAGTAAACTAATTTTACTTTCACCATGAAACTATGGTTTATTGTGGGCTTCGTGGCCCTGGTGTTTATTGGTTCTTCAATTGCCAGTGATCTTATAGTCGGTACTAGTTATAACGCGGGTTTAAAATGGCAAAATAAAATGGATTACATGGGCATTCCTTTGAAAAAGCGTGTCAAAGAACTTTTCTACGCTGATCCTGATCAACAACTAATTAAGGTGAGTACAGTCTTACCACATTATTATACTTCTTTCATGTGATCTTCTTCTTTAAATATATGCTTTCTCTTGACTGTCGGATCACGGCACAGCCTAATAATTATGTTGATCGTAGAGACCTGAAACTTGGACGGCGTTTCTTTGTATAACGTAGGCATCCTATTCTAGCCCTTATGGGGTTAAATAGTGGGGGCAAAGTTTGTATGGGACAACGTGTGACGAAGTCGCGGGCAAAAGCTACTATTCAATATGATTTCATGCGAATGATCCCAACTGAAAAAAGAGACTTTGACATCATATGAAAGAAAGAAAGAAAAAGAGAATTGTTTATTTGTAATCAAAAACAAACTCATAAGGTACCTGCTAATAATAAAGGCTACCTACCAACTTAATTAAAAACTAAATATTTCTTATAAATAGGGAAAACAAGTTAAAACAGCTTACTAAATAAATATTTGCTTTATTTTCATTCTGAAAAACTATTAATTTGTTTATTTTCTTGTTGAAAAACCTTTTACTGGCTCTTATTACCTTTATTATATTTTTTGTTTCATGTTTTCTAATACTCCATCATAATTGTTTTTTTCCAGGGTGTAATAGCTAGAGAATCTGAACAGACTCAAGGGTCTGCAATTATCACCGCAGGCGGAGTTGGTTTCCCATACGTCAACTTGAGATTCAAGAGCGAACGTGGCAGTGGTATATACTATTCCGTTGAGATATATTCTTGATTATTGTTTATCTAACTTGTTAGTACCTATATTTTATGATTAACTTTGTTACAACTTCTTTAAATAAGTAAATTATAGTAGGTAATTACATAGATTTTATTGATCGGTTTTAGCCTATTGCCCTACACGCAGAGAAATCGGAGTCAACCAGAAGTACAAAACTGTGTAGTTACATTTTTTCACGATAATTTTAGTCTGAAATACTGTATTCTTGTAATCTCTGCGATTTTATTTTAAACCTCACTAAATGTTTTATATGGTACACTAGAAAAATATTTTAAATCAAAGCTACAATAATTTTGTATTTCAAACAATAATTCTTGCTTCAAAAACGAAATGATTTGTATTGTTTAGTAGAATAAAATGTACAGTTAACGAAGTAAAGTGTTCTGATTAATTATCGTCATGTTAGTAATGCACTACGAAGTTGCCTGTAACCACAACAACATTGTTTTAATTACTACAAGAATCTATAATTATCCTTACTATTCTGTTTGTTTCTGAAAATAACTAAAACAAATTGTTATTGTGACAAAATAATTATGTTGTCATAGATGAATATCATGTTAATTTAACACTGTGTTCATTTATTTATACAACAAAATTATTGTCAAAACTACAATACTACATTTTTGTGAATGCAAGAATATTCTAGTTTAATAATTAGATTTATGTGTACCTACTTATTTAATTAGTTTCATGAGTCGCAACTAGATGGCGCCAGTAGTAATTTTAGATCGCGCTATCGTTGTGTTTTATCAAATTACCTTGGTCGAGACGACAATTTTGATTTTACGTACGGATTACGGACTCCGCACTTAAAGCGATATGTGGCTATACTCCACTATAGCCATAAGTGCTGCATTTCTCGTAGAGCGTACAGACGCGTAGTCTACGAAACAATGTAGTCGAACTTTAATATCCCTTTTTGCTTTCTAGGATTATTATAATTGATTTATATATCAAACGCAATTATCGGAACTAGAATATTTTATACACTACAAAAATATCTAGTTACATTTACAATAACCTAGTAAACGTAACTAGATTGTTTCTCCGTGTATACTAGTAGACTACTAGTGTGTACAATAATTTCTAGTTGGTCCTCAATAAAAAATATTTGGTAAAGACAACTAGTGGGTACTGCTGTCACGGATCCAAACAGAAGTTCTGGTTGCACTTACGAGATTTCTCGTATGTTTAACAAGATTTTTCTCTGCGTGTATACTCAACTATTTATCTATAACTACGCCAATGTTAGATCATTTATGTGTTGGACCATTTTCTATTTTATTATTATAGAAGTCACAGAATTACCACAGTATCTATGTTCTTTAGATATTGTAAACTAGCAGCGCTCCATGGTTTCTCCCGAGTAACTCCGGATCCCAAGGGAATATCGGGATAAACAGCCTATGTTAATCCCAATGAATCAATCTATTCTCATACCAAGTTTCATCAAAATCGGTCCAGTAGTTTCGCAGCCTATTCGTAACAAACAAAAAACTCATATTTGTATTGAACACCAAGAATAGGTCTAAAGTGCAGCGCTAATATGGTGGTGGATTCCTCTGTAGTCTCTCAAATCCTTGTCTTTGGTTTATATTGCTGATGATAAATGCACCTCTGTGATGCACGTCCTCTACGCTTCGTCCTGCGCGGTTCGTTTCCAATATTGTACGTAACTTGGCTATGGTTGCTGATTGCTCATCTTCAAGCATCTCATTTATGAGTATCGGTAGATTGGCTGCACAGACCCATAAATAAAACATCCCCACTGGAAACATAAATAAAGAGAGATTTTAACAGTAAACATTGATATCATATTATGCGAAATGGAACTGTCTTAGCGATAGAGGCATCTAGATGGTGTAAGCTTTAAAGCTATAAGCTAAGACCTTAAACTTTAAGGTCTTAGCTTATAGTACCTTATAGTGCGTCCTTAGGCTAAATATGCACCTACTTATTACAGTGTGTTACAAAAACCCTGTGACCCTCGTGTACTCTCTGTAAGTAGGTACTTGTATTTTTGCCTATAAATAATAATATATAAAGCTGAAGAGTTTGTTTGTTTGTTTGAACGCGGTAATCTCAGGAACTACTGTTTCGAATTGAAAACCATTTTTCGAGGAAGGCTATAGGCTACTTTTTATCCCGATATTCCCACGGGATCGGGAGTTACACGGGTGAAACCGCGGAGCGCTGCTAGTTAATTATATTTTTGCCTTTTTAATTAAATGTTCAGGAAAATAATTGAGGAGTTTTCAAAATGTGGCAACATTGTTGTCACTAAATAAGGGTAGTTAATGAAAAAAAATCCTAAGCGGTTACTGAATTTTACCGTTTACTTATGTATTTTGTATAGATGGCGCTGAACAAAGCCCTATGGTTGATAAGAGAAACATCACGGCAAAAGAGGTATCTTAAGTTTTTTAATAATTTAAATAAGACATAAAAGCGCTTACAAAGGAAGAATCCTCCCAAAACACTGGCTCCGATCAAAAATCCGATGTCCATAGTGTTCTGTTTCAAGAGTAATAAACCAGTAGCCACCAATGTTGAAGTTAAAATCAAACGAAGCAGTTCCATTATTATGTACACTAGCATTAGTAGATTATTACACTAAAACAGTTAAATAAAGTGTGCTAAGAAAACCAGTATGTAAAAGTACCCCCAGACTTTAGCCAAAAAATGGGCAATTAAATAAACAAAATTACCCTGTTTTTATACCTAATTATTTTCTGTTTTTAATATTTGTTGTTATAGCGGCAACAGAAATACATCATCTCAGAAAATTCAACTGTCCAGCTATCACGGTTCATGCGGGCGACAGACAGACACACGGACCGTGGAGTCTAAGTAAAAGGGTCCTGATTTTACCCTTTTGGGAACGGAAGCCTAAAAAGTATTCATCCTTTATCTGGCCATAATAACCCAAACCCAAAAGCCTTCCAAAGTTTCTATGAAACCACACCTGATGGCAAAATTATGGAGGAGCTAGGCTAGTTCTTCCCCTGACAAGTAGAACCTCAGGCAAAAGGGACCCAACTGAAGTGGTCTAGTTGCGGAAAGCAGCCCGCATATCAATTATACAACCTAAAGCACATGAGTAGAGATGCCTAAAGGTCGCTGCTTATATTCTCTTTGGTCGCTGCATACGTGACGGGATTTTTCCCGTGCCACCGGACGGAACGTGATTTATTTTTTTATGAAACACTGTCAAAAAATTGTCACGTTCCGTTAGGCACGGCAAAGATCACATTACGTATGTTTAAAGTCCATGAAAACTCTCTCGCCACTATACTCGGTACGTGTGAATCGTGTGATCTACCCATTAGCTTGAGGTAGATAGATGGCGCTCTGTGTGCAATATCCTAATTATTTGTTATTGCAGTAGGTTTTAACTACTTGTAACGGTTTATTAAAAACTTACGATATAGGCTCCGTAAATAAAAACTATCGAAGCTATTATGTAAATGGAAGTCATTCCAATAGTCAAAGATATATATTTATGCGGATCTGAAAATTAACAAGTGTATATATATACATTTTCTATATATATTTATACATAAGTAAATACATATAAATAAATCCCTAGTTCCCTTGGTAACGCCATCACTTGAGAACAGCTGGACCAATTTGGCTAATTGGTAAAAGTTTAAATGGTGAGAAATTATTAAAATTAAAAAAAAAAACAAGGTCGGGGTTTACAGGGTTGAAACCGCGGGGCGCAGCTAGTAAAAATTTAAGTAGGAATAATTAAATTAAATTGATGGTTTAATACTACCATTCAATATGCTCTCGAAATATTCTTTGGAATAAATGAAGTTAAGGTTTTTCATCCATTCGTTGAAATCGTCCTTTAACTGGTCAGCGTTTGCATAAGCCCACGAACTACCCACTAATAATAATATTCCCTGAATCTGAAAAAAAAGTAGTACATTAAGAAAGTCTTCACTGCGTCTAGATTTCGCGTTTTTTTTTTTTTTTTTCTTACTTATTATACAAAAAGCCCTGTAGTTAGTCTAGGTAGCCACAACCAGGGCATCGTCAATTGCTTCGCAAAGGTCTTGTGCGGTGCAAGAAGCAGGACTTGAGGAATATCAGCAAGTAAGGCAATCTGCCTCTGTTTGAGTAGGTCCCGAGTAAGATCCACTCGGAAATGCTTCGAAAACTATTTTATGTCCTAACTTAGTCAAATAAAGTTGTTGTCACGGGTCGTGAGCAGACTTTTCAGTGTCGGTATGGTGGACGTTTCACGCGATTGATTCGTCTGGCTATTCGCCTTATTGGGTTCATAATACTCGTAGCATACAACGAACACAGACTGACGAGTTTGACGAACCAATAATCGTATCTGAATGTCCATGTGTGCTGTGCACGCACTACTCGTGACAAGAACTGTACTACTCACCACTGAAAATATACCGATCAAAATTCCTCCCAATCTTAGTGAGAACCAAAAACAGCAACTGTAAACTAATGCCATGTCTTAATTTATTTTTATCTTAATCAGTGAATATAGAGTCGCCCAACATACTTCCCTAGGTGACGCCGCACCACTGAATCAAAAATATTATACTTAGTAAGGTACCTACGTACTAACTCCTTTACAAAAGTTTAATTTGAAACAATTATGTCTATTATATTCGTTGACTGCGGTGGTGTGTCACGTAAATATAATCACGTAGAACGATTAAGTTCAGTCGCGTAACTAGGGCTCAGTTACAGTAGGTGGGCACATGCCCGCTCTTCAAAAGGGGCGCAAAATCAAGAAACAGTTTTTTCGCAATCCTCTTTGAATGCATGGAATAGCCTGTTTACGGACGATAATTTTTCGGAAAAAAAATATCATCGGTTTCCGAAAAATGAAACCGATGATTTTTTTTCTCACGTCACTCGTCACCATAACACAAGCCCAGATGAGCGACATTACATTAAACAATCGTCATTATTGACATAACGTCACCGGAACGTGACAATGACGTCACACAATGGGAACGTGACAATGACGTCACACAATGGGAACGTGACAATGACGTCACACAATGGGAACGTGACAACGACGTCACACAATATTGACATGACACTTTTTTGTGAATGTAGGTGTTCCATCAATTTACTAGACGTTATCACGTCAAAAAGCAATATTAAGTACCTCGAAAAATTGTCAACGACAATGACGACGCGTTAACTCACGCGCGCGTAGTTCGGTCATTGAAGAATTAGGTCTCGCTCACTTCGCTCGCTCTCATTTCTATACCTACTTAAATAAAGGAAGAGAGGACAGAAAGTCTGTACTTGGAAGCAAATAAAAAAAGGAAGAATTAACTAGGGGTGAGTCATTATTAAATTAATTCGTTAAGGGGGGTCCATACGCCAACGACCTTGGTACACAGCCTACTAAATAGTTACTATTGGCACCGGTCGCCTTCGTTGGTAAAAACTGTTGATTGTTACGAATGTGTTTTGTTTTTCTCAAAAGTGTTGAGATGGAATTGTAGGTGAGATTTTTACCGACATTTTGGTGTGATTTTGAGCCAAACATTTTGTATAGTTTTGAAGCTATCCTAAAATTAAGAATTAAAACTAGTCTAGCTTTGAAATGACAAAGAATTTTCGCCTCGAAATTATTCCAAAATATCGGTAAAAATTTCACCTACAATTCCATCTCAGCACTTTTGAGAAAAACAAAACACATTCGTTGCAATCAACAATATTAGTTGTAAGCGACGGGTATTTCTGGCGCGTTGCGTTTGGCAGCATAAGCAGCCTTAAGACTAAGAAAATTACCCCAACTTCCTAGTTTAAAGGTCGTAAATTATCCTAAATCAATAGGTATAAGTAGCTACAGTCAATTTCGGTTCGCTTTTAGGGATAGGAAACCCTCGCTTGGACAACTTGTGTGAGATATCCAGATAGTAGGTACGCTCGGCTGCATAATTGTAGACCCACAGTAGAGCTCAAAAACGACTGCTATAAGAATGTTTTTAACACAAGCAAGATTCTAGACACCTGCTTTATTTGAAGTTTAAACTCATCAATTTATCAAACAAAAATTTATAAAATGAAAACATTCCAATAATAGTAATTTTCTAACTCTACCGGGGGCTGCAATTATGCAGCCGACTGTACCTACCTAATTTAGACCCATACAGTGATTATCTAAGTTGGGTACGTACCTACACTATTAGATATTGGTAATGATTTCAAGAATTAACCTGTAATAGCTCTTTGTCATGCATAGGTACAGATAATTGCTTCAGGATTATTAAACCATTGTAATAATGTATCTACCATGACAAAGGTCGAACCTATAGGTAACTATTACTATAATACAAATACCTATTATTTTTTGACCTATTTTACCTACTATAATATTCACTGAGATAAGTCAATACAAAAAGGTACCTACATACCTATATTTCTACCTTAGCGAAGACTTGATCAATACATAAGGTACCTACCTACCTAAGGGGCTGTCCATTAATCACGTGAGACTCGAATGGCCCCCCATTCGAGTCTCACGTGATTAATGGACGTAAAGAAGATTTGTGTGCGCTCATATATCTTCAGTGACATAAAAATGTTTTCATTTCTAATATAAAGCTAAAAAGACACATAACTATTTCCAGGGACATATTTATATGACCTTTGAAATGAAATAAAATCTATAATATAAAAATGAATCGCAAAATGTGTTGGTAAGCGCATAACTCAACAACGCCTGGACCAATTTGGCCAATTCTTTTTTTTAAATGTTCGTTGAAGTTCAAAGATGGTTTTTACGGCGAGAAAAATTCGAATAATTGCCGGAAAAACCCTAAAAACAGCCCTTTTCTTTTTCCCATACAAACGTTTTCTAACTAAACAGAGCTTTATTGCTATTGTTTAAAGTTCGTATTGAATTACAAGCAGTCACTATTGTTAAACAATGTAGGTATGTTCCTAACTTTATTACCTCTGTACAAAGATCAAATTCAATCATATCTACCAAAACAGTGTGCATTGGAGCACAGATAAACAAAAAAGAAAAAGAAAACGAAATCGAAAGAGATTACTTATTTTTAAATGCTTATGCTTATGTTTTATTTAATTATATTTCTTATTCACAACGCCCTATGACTAGGGTGACGGTTCTGTTCAGGTGATTTTTTTGCCCCGACTATAAAATATGTAGGAACAAAAAAATTACACATTACAAATCATTTTGACAGGCTATATTTGGCAGTACGAAGTCTGCCGGGTCAGCTAGTAGTCAATAAAAACGAAATAGTCTTTATTTATAAAGCAATCTACATTCATGACGACTACCATTTTTCCGTGAAGATTGAGATGACTGAAAAATATAAGTTTCATTAAGACGGACATAGTTAAGGTTTATTTTATGGCTTCTGGAGAACCCTAAATATTGTAATGGCTGCAATATGTTGTATATCGTTTGATTAGTAGCAACAATAACACTAATTAATGAAATAATGGCGCCTTCAAAAACAGGTAAGTATTATAAATTAAGTATTATAAATTCGAGTGGGCCACTAAAAATGATAATAATATACCACTAATTTATCAATAGAATTCCAAGCGCATGTGATTTTACACTATTTATGACTTTTAAACACAATTCACATATTGCACTTACAAAATGGAAAACAAAATGGACAAAATGATTGTAACTTAGATAAACATTATAAACACTACTTACCAGAATTACCAATATTTTTCGGACGAGAAACTAGCCAACGTCGTTACGATCGTCAAACAGTGATTTAGTTTATAATAGAATCACAATCACCGATATATCATCAAATAACTGGATATCGGTGTAGCTGCGACCCTTTTGCAACTTTATTGTGTTACAACTGATTTAAGGTTACGGATATAACACTAAGAAGACGAAAAACACACAGATATATCACTAATATGTATCCAATTAGTTACTATAGATAGATGAATTATATTACTTAAAAGTGCTAAAAGTGGGGCCATTTTCGGATTAGTAGCAACTCGTCATAAACGCAAACTCGTCACTCATGCGCAACTCGTCATTTTCGCGACTCGTCATTTTCGCAACTCGTCATTTTCGCGACTCGTCATTTTCGCAACTCGTCATTTTCGCGACTCGTCATTTTCGCGACTCGTCATTGTTGTTTGTAAATTGTTGATTTTTTTAGCATATTTTAGGTGTATGTTTTGATTGCGTAAATTTTAAATAAGTAACAAGAACGATAATCAAAGAGTGTTTTTTTATATCACTACATAGTATAAAACAAAGTCGCTTTTTCTGTCCCTATTTCCCTTTGTATGCTTAGATCTTTAAAACTACGCAACGGATATTGATGCGGTTTTTTTTAATAGATAGAGTGATTCAAGAGGAAGTTTATATTATGTATAATACATGCATAATATAGCCGTGCGAAGCCGGAGCGGGTCGCTAGTTATATAAATAAATGATATTATTTAAACGTTTTTTCGTTTGACTGTACTGTTTTTGACTTGAACAACAGTTTTTTTATGTTTTTTTAAGAGTGGTATCAGTCGACGGAAGAAAAATATTTAAAAATATTAATCCGGCAACCGGGACCGCGGTTCCAGTGGGTTGCGGTCCCAGTCGCCGGAAGCCTCAAAAAAAACATCACGTGATTAATGGACGGCCCCTAAATAGGTCAAAGGTATAGGTAGGTAATAGGTATCTCAATATTGCATTTCTAACCTACTCGGCATTGTGTCGATTTGTGGCCAATCCCATTTACAAAATTGACCTTAGTATTTACTCGGTGCATCCAAAGACTTCGACCATAATATAACTACAAAGACCATAACGACCTCTGTGGCACGTCGGGCGAACACCCGACTGCGACGCAGAAGGTTGCGGGTTCGATTCCCGCCGGGAACAAGTATTTATGCTGACCATAAATTCTTGTTTCTGGTTCTGGGTGTTTCCTATATGTATAATATGTATATATTTAAAAAAAAAAAGTATATAAGTAGTTTATCCGTTATCTGGCACCCATAACACAAGCATTAAGTTGCTTAGCTTGGGGCTGGATGGCGATGTGTAATATGTCCTGAAATATTTATTATTTATTTATTTATTTTATAAACTAGTAGGTAGGTACTAGTATTACACTAGTAGTATACGGTCTTTGGATGCATCTCAGTAAGGCATTATAAAATTTAAGTTAACTGAAGGTATCCTTCGAAACCTTTAATAATTATAAAAAGAGTCCTATCTTTTCCTGATGTCGGTTTAAACTATAACTTGATGCGCTTACCCTGACTTCAACAGGTGGTAGTTATTTTAAAATAATTACTAGTAAATCTATACTAATATTATAAAGCTTGTTTGTTTGAACCACGGAAATAGGATTTTTTTTCTGTTCTGTGGTTTGAACGCGCTTATCTCAGGAACTACTGGTTCTAATTAAAATAACCCAAAAATTATATTTAGATCAAAATTAAACATGAAAAAAAGAAAAAATAACGCGAACTAAAAAGAAAAAAATTAATTTTAGTGTCTTTCATACACAGGATATAACGGTACCTATCTCTTCGCCCACATTCTCTATACTTATATCAACCTGAAAAATGTATGTTGGACGAGTTTCCCAATCACTACATAGTATAAAACAAAGTCGCTTTTTCTGTCCCTATTTCCCTTTGACTGCTTAAATCTTTAAAACTACGCAACGGATTCTGATGGGGTTTTTTTTAATAGATAGAGTGATTCAAGAGGAAGGTTTATATGTATAATACATGCATAATATAGCCGTGCGAAGCCGGGGCGGGTCGCTGGTATAAATATAAATTTTATAATAGATAGATTATACGTACGGACGTATTTAAATAAATAAGATATTTTTCAAATGTAATCTATATGTAATATCAATTTTAAAAGCTTGAGGCACTGATTTTATTATGCAAGTGTAGAACGGATAGCGTACCTACATCAGTGCCTCAAGTTATTAATTTTTTTTTTATTATTTTTTGCTTTTTAGTCTTAAATATTATGTAGGATACACCACGAGCAGGTAAGGTTGGCTTGGCTCCTGAAAGATGATGATTTGGAAACCTTACATCCCAATGCAACCCTAGACAAATTTAGACATGATGTTTGCTCTTATATTTTATTGCAATCTAAGTGATTCATTGATCATAAGACCGTTTAATGAGCGTACTCTACTAAGTCTTCTAGACGATTCAAACAAGCTCAAACTCGATCAGGTTGTGTCGTTTCATTGCGAAGTTCCTATGGCCACCTTCCAGCTCCATCATCAGACCCTGGTTGCCATTGAAAGACAAACTAATCGTCAAGAAGATTCTAAGGAGCCCAAACTCGGTGGGGTTGCGTCGTTTCATTACAGAGTTCCTATGACCACCTTCCAGCACCATCATCAGATCATACCCTGATTACCATTGAAAGACAAACTAGTCGTCAAGACGATTCTAACGAGCCCAAAATCGATAGGGTTGCGTCGTCGTTTCATTACAGAGTTCCTATGGCCACCTTCCAGCTCCATCATCAGACCCTGGTTCTCATTAAAAGACAAACAACTCATCAAGACGATTCAAACCAGCCCAAACTCGATGAGGTTGTGTCGTTTTATTGCACAGTTCCTATGGCCACCTTCCAGCTCCATCATCAGATCAGCACCATGTCATCATAATATTGCATTGTCACGCGATTTACACACGTATGCAAAATTTCAGCTCATCCTTAGACCATTTACCTACTTCCTCTGTGGCTCAATCGGTAACCGGGAAGTGGGTCTTTAATTTGCAAATTTTGACGGACAACTTACTTATATACTAACATACATACGAACAGTGCAAGTTAAATAAAAGCTTGTAAAAATATTTTTGTGTTTGATATTCCATTTATCGAGGAAGGCTTTAAACTATAAGTACCTAGGTATAACATCACGCTACGACCAATAGGAGCGAAGAATCAGTGGGAAATGTGGAAAAAACGGGCAATATTAATCATCTTTAAGGGCCTCCGTTTTTTGTTTGAACACGCTGATCTCAGGAACTGCTAGATCGAATTGAATAATAGTTACTTTTTATCCCGATATTCCCACGGGATCGGGCCTTACGCGGGTGAAACCGCGGGGCACAGCTAGTTATCACATAAATATCGATCGTTGGCACCATAAACAGTATTGCCAGGAGACAACGTAGTAAAATAAAGTTGAACCTTTTAAACTCCAGTTAATCCTTTGATGTTCAAATAGGTATTTTGTAATAATATTGTAAACCCTTTATAATGACGGTCACTTTACCATAGCGTGGAGAGTGACTAGAAGTAAAGGGGAAAGCCTATTCTATCTCTCTCTGTAAACTCTACCTCTATAACTATTTCCCATAACACAGGCCCAGATGAGCGATATTATTAGGATGATAATAATGATATTATCACGTCAAAAACAAATAAAAAATTAAGGAATAGCAAAAAAAAATCTCAATTTTTTTTAACAAGGGGGGTGGATCATCGGTGGTTGGGGGTAGGGGACCTCAGTACCTATCGATTTAACCCCATGCATGTTCTGCAATATTCACTGGTTCAAAAGTTATTTGGGTTTTAGTGAAATTTTAGTCAAAATCAGATTTCACCCTGAACTTCGCAATTACAGCCAAACTATCAGGTCTGCGATTCTGTCTTTTTTTGTGAAACTAGTTCAATAGTCAACCTTTTGTACCCCTACACCAATCAAAGTTTTAGATTTATAAAACTCAAAGTAAAACCATTAAAGTAACATTTTTTTTTTTCAAGATCTAATGTTCACATTGTCTTTGTATGGTTCTAAAAAAATATTTCACGTAATATTTTTTTCTGCAACCTATCTTAAAAACTACTGGCTTTCATGAAGTATAAACCGGAAGTTTTATTTGGCTAGAGCTAGGGCATCATGTTGAAAAATGTAATTGATAGTCCAAAAAGTGAAAATAATCGATATTATTACTAAAAAGTTTTTAATGTTTTTTTTTTTTTTCATTTTTTATTACCATTGCATATTTACAGTGTATTTTATTTGATTCATTCATGTACTTTCGTATAATAATCTTGTTATTCTTCTTTTAGCATAGCGTACGCTTATCAAATTTTGTATGAAAATAATATTGATTATTTTCACTTTTTCGACCATCAAGTACATTTTTCAACATGATGTCCTAGTTCTAGCCAAATGAAACTTTCAGGGTTTATACTTCATGAAAGCCAGTAGTTTTAAAGATAGGTTGCAGAAAAATATAACCTGTCAAATATTTTTTTAGAACCATATAAAGATAACGTAAACATTAGATTAAAAAAAATATTACTTCAATTGTTTTATTTTGAGTTTTATAAATCTAAGACTCTGATTGGTGTAGGGGTACAAAAGGTCGACTATTGATCTTGTTTCACAAAAAAAGGCAGAATCGCAGACCTGATAGTTTGGCTGTAATTGCGAAGTTCAGGGTGAAATCTGATTTTGACTAAAATTTCACTAAAACCCAAATAGCTTTTGGACCAGTGAATATTGCAGAACATAGGTACATGGGGGTTAAATCGATAGGTACTGAGGTCCCCTACCCCCCAACAACCGATGATCCACCCCCTTGTTACACCGTGTATAATTAAATAAGCATACTTACTGTAAATCTATACTTAAATATCATAAGGCTTAAGAGTTTGTTTGTTTGAACACGCAAATTTTAGGAACTACTGGTTTGACTTGAAAAATGATTTTTGTGTTGGATAGTAATAAGCAACAATTTATTATAATGACGTAATTAATAATTGGAAAGTCCATTAGAGCCATAGAGGTATTACAGATTAGAGCTAGTTATTTATAAAATTATCTAACTTTTAATTCAAGAACCTTGGCAACACCGTAGTCATTGTCACATATTTTGTCACTCCGAGGTGTCCGAGGTTTAGATTGATTTTCACTTTGGATTTTCCTAAGGATTTTCAACAAACGAAAAGTTCTATTTTTTTCTTGAAATAGGGATAATAATTGTTATTCAGACGACACATAATGAAGTGCGTTAATATTAATTTAAATGTCGTCGTACTGTAAAACTACTAAATCGTGAAAAGTAAACCTCGTACTTATTGTTTTGCGCGTAAATATGGAAGGGCCAACAATACTCTCCTTACCCAGTGAAATTATTTTATTGATACTCGATAAAGCCTCTTACCACGATCTCGGTAGTTTTGGAAGAACGTGTAAAAAATTCAATGATCTGTTAAAGGGATGCCAGCCCATTTGGAAAAAGAAGTACAGACTAATGTAAGTTGAACTGTGCTGAACTTTAAATTAAGTACCTAGGTACTTAACTTAGCTTCTTTCATATTTTTATTACTTACTCAGTTCTCAGTACTCAAGAACTTCTATGCATTTATCTGAACACTAGCTGCGCTCCGCGGTTTCACCCGCGTAAGTCCTGATCCCGTGGGAATATCAAAATGAAAAGTAACCTATACTTACCTATATCCTTCCTCAATAAATGGACTATCCAACACAAAAGAAATAATTCAATTCGAACCAGTAGTTCCTGAGATTAGTGCGTTCAAACCACGGAATAGGAAAGGAATCTTATTTTTTCTGTTCTGTGGTTCAAACAAACAAACTCTTCAGATTTATAATATTAGTATAGATTCTGCTACATGGGTTTTACAAATACAAGGTATACTTAAGTATTTTATTTAAAACAGATTACAATACCTGCAAATGTACGTCGTAAATAATTTAGGTATCAAACTTAATATCAATCAATTTATTGTGTCTGTTTCTCTAAATAAGTTGTCTCATTTTTTCCAGGGTTCATCCAGATATAATGTTGGCTAAAAATGGCAAAAGAAATTGGTATGAGGAATTAAAAAAATATGTTACATTGGAAAAATATGTTATATCTTATGTAGCAGCTATGCCTGCTAAGTATTATAGGTGAGTACATACCTACCTCAATTTTACAAATATTTTCGCCATCTCTACCCTTAGGAAAGGGCTTGCTGGGCATCCCCGAGGCATCCAATAAAGGCATGTCATTTGCAGCTCTCCTTGTGCAGTGTTAGTTACCAAACTCCTCCGAAATGGCTAAACTGATTTGTATGTTTTTTTTGTGTAGGTATATTCGTTAGGTCTGAGAATCGGCAAACATCAATATTTTTTTTATATGTTAATACAACGGTTACTGGGACAGCTAGTTAAGTTTTCTGAATTAGCGGGAGGGTGGATGGGGGCAGAAAGGAGCGAGGGCTTGGATATCATAAGTCATCTGAATTGGAGAGCAGGGGTTAGGTGGGGGTAATAAATAAGTCGGGTTAATTGAGAGGGGAGGGGAATTAAGGATATTACCTATAGAATTTTAAGGAGGATGGGGGAAGTGGGGGGGATTCCCATCCTGTGAGGAAATGGAATCAGTTGCTGCGCTGCATCTGTCTTTCCTGTTGCGTACAATTTGGAAGTCTTCAAGTTACAAGGTGAACTAAAAAGCGAATAGTAGAAGCTGTAGAAGATTAATTTCTATTCCGGTAGCTAGCCCATGGTTCGATCTCAGGACTGGGATTTTTTATTCTGCCCTGCATTTGGATGATAAATCTAATCTATTTTAATAACTATTCAATTAATTTTAGATCATTCTCTTGCGGGCCCAGTGGTGTGTGCAAAGAAGATATCATAGATTTCATTCCCAAGGCTCTGGCTGATAAATCTAGCCTGGGTGAATGCATATACATTCTACAAGAATTCATCAGGAAAGGAAAAATTTACTTAAACAATAACTTCCTGCTAAGGTAAGTATTAAACCATAATACCAATTAAAATAGTTGGTGAATAGTAAAAAAATAGGCTGAAAACGAATTAGGTAGGTACCTTTATGTTTTGTTACATCTGTGTTTATAATTATAAAGGCTAATCCGCACACAACAGTGCCGGAATAGTGCCGACACGTGCCGTTCAGTACTTTTCCATCAGTGTCAGTGAAAATAGTACATTGTTACAACACTGGGAAATGGCGCGAAGTCCGTAGATTTAAATTACAGTTTTTGTAACACGGTTTGTCTAGAAAATGTTATTTAAACAAAATACACAATCATAAATGAAATAACAAAAGATACGTCTAATCAAAACGTTTAAAATAATTTGAAAATGCTAGCATTTCCCGCCAGTTTTTTTTTTGGACACATAAAGCCACATCAGCAACATCTCGACAGGGCGACAGGGACAGGGCTCATACTTCGCTTTGACCATTTTCGTCTTTACATTTATTTTATTAAATACTAGCGACCCGCCCCGGCTTCGCACGGCTATATTATGCATGTATTATACATATAAACCTTCCTCTTGAATCACTATCTATTTAAAAAAACCGCATAAAAATCCGTTGCGTAGTTTTAAAGATTTAAGCATACATAGGGATATAGGGACAGAGAAAGCGACTTTGTTTTATACTATGTAGTGATAGTGATAGTGAAGATATCTTGAACTAAATAAGTCTACTTGAATTCGATTACTGAGAAAAAACCTACTAAGTACTAAACTCTAGCAGTAAGTATGAGCCGTGCGAAGCCATAATTGTTATTTTTTGGTGTTACATAGAGCAAGGAGGTTAGGTTTTTGAAGTTCATAATGCGTAATGATACTGATACTGGCTACATGTACAGTAAGGGTCATTGCACAAGCCGTGCGAAGCCATAATTTGACATGACAGCTGTCAGTAAAAGCGATTTTCCCTAGGGCTGGAAGTTTTTCTTTCTACACGCTCTTCAGCCACGTTTAGACTTACCTAAAATAATATTGTAGCATACTTTTTGTTCTAGGCTAACCGTACTCGTCAGTGACAGTGACATCACTGAACGTCATGAATTTTGACATGACGAGTATGGATAGCCTCTAGGTAGCAACAATATGATTTTCACTGACACTAAATGGATACGTTACTGAACGGCACGTGCCGGCACTGTTGTGTGCGGATCGGCCTTTATTATGTGTTTATTTTTCAGGTCATACAGTTTGACTAATCTATATTATGCCAAAACCATGTTACAATTCCTAATGCATATGCAGCTGAGCTTTTATTGGCAGTTGCAGAACATGAAACAACCAATGTCTCCATTAGAAGTGGTCAACTTCTTTGTACAATGGGTTGATCCTATCAATATCCATTCTTTAAAGGAAGAGTTTACAAAGGTAATTTAATTCGAGGGACTAAGTTGGATCCCGAGAGCAGCGAAGGATTCTAGATTAGAATTCTGAGCGGAGCGAGGGATACAAGGACCGAGATAAATTATTTTTGAAGTGAAAACTTCTTTAGCGGCGTTGAGCACTTTTTCTGTAATGGGTATAAAATCTTAAACTCGCGTCAGGACACGTGACCTGATCGAAAAAGCGTAAGACGGATGGAGAGTCTCAAAAATACCAAAAGGGTATTATTTGCCTTCTGTTTGCCAAATTTTAAACCGATCTTTCTATTGATTTAAGCTGTGCGTTGATATCCAGCGTTGCCAGGCGTCCGGATAAAGCCGGACATAGGTAGGCTTTTTGATTGCGTGTCCGGCCAAAATAAATTGTGTCCGGCTAGTCCGGCTTTTGTTAGGCTTTTTACATTTCGCAAACGGTCGAGCGTGGCCGAGCGCAGGCGAGAATTTAAAAATGTTGATAAAAGTTTCTAGAATTTAATTTTGACTAATGACTATTACCCCCGAATGCACACTATGTATCCAGGAATCCAGGAATGTAAAAGGAAAAATACTTTCAATTTTTTTTTACAAAATTAACAGTCTCTATTCCTGGCTAGGTAGGACTTTTCTAAACATCTAATGTTAAAAACGGGCTCGCAATATTTTTCGCTATCCCCATAAAGTTTAGACCTATTTAAAAAAAATGTATATAATTTTGAATGTTTAAGGTGAAAACCTGCGCTCTTTCCATACAAACATAGTCGACTGTTTCCTCCCTGGATAATGAATAATGACACTAGCACAAAAAAAAATTTTTGGTGCATAAAACTTATAACCGCCATGACTATGCCCCTATTTTTTTGTTGTTAATTATCGAAGAAAATAAAATAAAAAAACCAAAAATAGGGGCATGGTCATGGCAGTTATAAGTTTTATGCACCAAAAATATTTGCTCTAGTGTCATTATCCAGGGTCAGTCTCTCCATACAAACTATTACAAACGTAGTCGCGTTTGTAATAGTTTGTATGGAGAGAGCCCCCGGTGCCCTTTCCTCCTAAGTCCTAGTCTAAAATTCTCTAAGCACAACAATCATCTATATATATAAAATTCCAAGTCTTACTTGACTGACTGATATATCAACGCTAGCTCAAACCCAAAGATAGCTGTGACATAGGAAATCGCGGGTGAAAGCTAGTTATATACAAAATTCTAAGTCCTGATAGACTGATATAGGGTTGCCAGGTCGCCAAACCTAATAGCCGGACAGATCAGCTAGTTTGACTGATCGACATTATTGAGGATTTTGCGACAAAAAATTGTATGTAAAATCAAGGTTTTTTGATTATGGTCCTAAATCTTATTAAACTCTAATGTTATAATAAATAAAATCAATGCCCAATCAGTCATCAGTCTAACCCCCGAATACTGAAAGGCTACTTAATATTAAGTGGCGTTTAAATTGAAATTTAATTGTAGGCTTCAATAGAAATCATACACTTAACGTAGAGAGAGATACCTGACAGACCTACCTCAATTCCTGGATACATAGTGTGGCAAATCATTAGTATGTTTATGGCTTATATACAGTCGGATGCATTAAAACTACTATTATTGGAATGTTTTCATTCTAATAATTTTTGTTTGATAAATTGATGAGTTAGAAGACTTTAAACTTCAACTAAATCAGGTGTCTAGAATCTTGCTTGTGTTCAAAACATTCTTTTAACAGCCGTTTTGGAGCTCTACGGTGGATCTGCAATTATGCAGCCTACTGTACATGCAATGCATTCTCTGTCATAATTTATTGATTTAACTTTTTCTTTGTCTTTAAAGATAAAACAACTCAAAACAATGATAAAAATGGATTTAGGGATATCGCATCTACCTCCGGTAAAAGAAGGCGAACCTCCACAATTTATGCATACCGAAGATGACATAATCATATCTTTATCTAATGTCATATTTAAGCAAAGGTTCATCGTATTGTCGCCTCATACCAAATTGGATACCTTAGATATACCAAAAGTGAGTATCTCCTTTGTGTTGCATACATACATACATATACATAACTAGCAGCAGTCCGCAGTTTCACCCGCGTAACTCCCGATCCTGTGGGAATATCGGAATAAAAAGTAGCCTATGTTACTCCCAATGAATCAATGTATCCTCAGCCTGCCTAGCATGAAGACCAAAACACGATACGATAAAGCGATATAACTACATCAACTCTCAAAATATGATAGACTAGCTGACCCGTGCCCACTTCGTTGGGCATAATGTTAATAAATTAAATGATCTATACTAATATTAAAAAAAATACTTTTTGTAACTTAAATATAAATATAAAAGTTAGACATATGCTGTCGTTGACTTTTTTGTAGGCATTTTCAAACTCCACATCTTTTCTCTAGAACTCAAAAATATATCTTTCATAGTTAAGGCAGCGTTCGTAAGAAACGCTTTCATTCGACCGTTTTTTCTCCGATTCACTTTGCAAAACGGACTACCACGTAAAAGCCTTTTTATTTTTCGATTTTTTATATAACCTATGACACTCAGCAATAATGTGGCTTTCTATTGGTGAAAGATTTTTAAAAATCGGTTCAGTAGATCCCGAGATTACCCCTTACAATTTAACAAATATACAAACACACAAACTTTACTTCTTTATAATATTAGTATAGATAAAGCCGCCATGTTGAATTTTTATTATAAGTAAATTGCGATAAAAATTAAGATAAAAATTCAACATGGCGGCTTTATCTATCATATTTTGAGAGTTGATGTAGTTAAATCGCTTTATCGTATCGTGTTTTGGTCTTCATGCTAGGCATACATATAACGTTTCATCAAAATTTGTCAAGTAGTTTCGGAGCTTTTTTAATCTTTCCTCTTTATATTACACCCGTATTCACAATCAACCCTATGAGATTGCATAATGCGCGCGAACGCATAGAGCCGAAAATAAGACGCTGATTCGCTCGAGTGAAGAGAGCAGCACAAAATTGACCAATCATAGGGCCGCATTTAGCACAGTGCGTTCACTTATCCAATAGCAACTTAATTACTGTTTATGAATACGGGCGTTAGTATACAAGTCGGTATTTTATTCCACCATATTTTAAAAAAACATAACCCTCCCATTTGACTTCGCCGTAGTCGGTTAAAACAAGTGTTGTAATTCCAGGTATTTGAGAGGCATTCTGCGTGCATGATTGCCTTGGGTGCAATATATCAAAATGTAGCATATTCAATGGGCTTGGAATGTACCTTGATCGCATTTCCAAACCATTTTATTTTGGAAATGCTAAAAAGAGACGCTAACGGAGAGTTCTTGCCCGCAAAATTCAAGATATCATTGCAAAATGGTGAATGTTGTCCCAGAGAGCGTTGTCCATTCGCAAATAATTTTTTTCCTAGTACACGACAATCTTATTGTCCATCATCATTGGTGCAGTATATAATATCAGAATTTTTATCATCTACGGGGGAGCTTAAAGATTGGTAAGTAATAAGAGAAATTGCGTCTTACTAGGGGACTTAAATATTGTCAGATATGTACAATCATCGGCCAAAAGTCTCTGTCCACCGTAACGTTTACAATTCTGTCATCCTGTGCAGCACTATTTAAACACTATAACAATGTAACCTGTGGATCGAACCCACGTCACTCGGTTGGTGTAGCGGGTGGCGGCTTACACCACTCGGCCAACTAAAGATAGAATATAGAAACGCGCCAGAGGTTTCTTTAAAACAGTTTTGGGTATCAACCGCTAAAATTCATGAAATGGTATTCCTACTGTCATAGAGGTGAAGATATGCTTTGTATTGTCATACACTTTGAAACACTATTAGAGTGATTTGCCTCGATAGAAAAAAATCCCCACTGTCTGTCCCTATGTATGCTAAGATCTTTAAAACTACGCAACGGATATTGATGCGGTTTTTTAAATAGATAAGTACCTATAGTGATTCAAGAGGAAGGTTTTTACGAATAATACATGCGTATTATAGCCGTGCGAAGCCGGGGCGGGTCGCTAGTATACCTACTATATTATATTGTAATGAATGCTTTATGCTACTTTGTCAGTAAAAGTGGGAAGCGCAGATAACAAAAAAATATAATTTCCACAGGTATACAATAAATGTTGAATATTTAGTGGAGTTGCTCAACATGGACCTTGAAGATACTCCAAATATGGATCTGATCAGATATATGGAAGAAAATTCACTGGATGAACTTACTGCATATGAACCTGATGTTTTTAATGTAAGTTGTGCTAGGCACTATAATAAAGGAGTGATATCTTCACTACATAGTATAAAACAAAGTCGCTTTTTCTGTCTCTATTTCCCTTTGAACGCTTAGATCTTTAAAACTACGCAACGGATTTGGTGCGGGTGATGCGTTTTTTTTTAATAGATAGAGTGATTCAAGAGGAAGGTTTATATGTATAATGTACATGCATAAGATAGCCGTGCGAAGCCGGCGCGGATCGCTAGTTACATATAAAATGCTTTGTCCTGACTGACTGACGGATTTTCCAAAATTCTACTCCTAAAGGGGGCAAAGTTTGTATGATTCCTTGGTCCATTTTCGACTTTTACGCGGACGAAGTCGCGGGCAAAAGCTAGTTTCAAATAAAATACAATAAAATTTTGAAAACCGTATTTAATAAAAAAATAAAACAGCCGATTTCGATCTGAAGTCTGACAGAATAGATAATAACCCTGACTTCAGATTTTGTAAGTGCAGTTATTTGGGTATCCCTTTTTCAAAGTTTTTAATTATTTTGTCTCGCAATCCGTTGTCTAGCAATCATAACATAAGTCTAGTTACTTAGGTTGGGGTTAGATGGCGATGTGTAGAATGTCCTGCAATATTTATTTATTACGACCCAGTTGGCACAATGGTCACCATGCCGGACTGCCAAACACAGGGTTGCGGGTTCGATTCCCGCCTCAGACAAGTATTTATGCTTAGATATTTGTCTATATTGGTTGTTTCTATGTATTATAGGTATATATTTACAAATAAAAAGTATATAAGTAGTATATCTGTTGTCTAGCACCCATAACACAAGTACACACAAACTAGCTTGGGGCTAGATAGCGATAAGTGGAATGTCCTGCAATATTTATATTTCTTAGTTTTTAGTGCCGTCCGTCAATCAATGTACTTACCTATTATTTTAAGCTTGCGTTACACTGGCAGAGCTACCATAATAATTCGTGTTTTTTGCTGTCAAGTTTTAGGGCAGAGTGTGGCAAGTTTTAGGAGTAGTTTAGTGCCTGAAAGTAGGTAAGTGTCCCCATTCTAACAAAAAATAAGTATCAAAATCCAAACTTAGAATCTCTTTTTTTAAGTCTATTTATAAAACAGACTGACAAGAATTAAGAAAGTGATTTAGAGGGGTTCCTTTTTTTACCTTTTGAGGTACGGAACCCTATAAAAGGCGTTTAAAACCTAGTAAATAACACGATTTGTAATTCACAGTAATAGTAGATACAAGTAGGGGCAAGATACTATGAATACAAATCGTGTGTATTTGGATTCACAGTAATACGAGGTACTATGAATACAAATCGTGTGTATTTGTATTCACAGTAATACAAGGTACTATGAATACAAATCGTGTGTATTTGAATTCACAGTAATACGAGGTACTATAAATACAAATCGTGTGTATTTGTATTCACAGTAACACAAGGTACTATGAATACAAATCGTGTGTATTTGGATTCACAGTAATACGAGGTACTATGAATACAAATCGAGTGTATTTGGATTCACAGTAATGCTAGGTACTATGAATACAAATCGTGTGTATTTATATTCACAGTAATACAGGCTACTATGAATACAAGTTGTGTTTATTTGTAGTCACAGTAATACAAGGTACTATGAATACAAATCGTGTGAATTTACTTCAGCTGTTGCAATATTTGTTTCAGCTGACTGATGCCCAACGATCGATACTCCCCGGGTTTCTTAGAATTGATAGTGGCCTACCAGTGAAAAGGAGAAATGTAAGTATCGAATTAATTATGAAATACTTGCTGCGGACGAAACTTTGTAAACAAAATAAGCCACCAGAGGGCTAAACATTCGAACCCTTAAGAGGAAAGGGTACCGGCCTTCTCTCCATACAAACGTAGTCAACTGTTTCCTCCCTGAATATAACAATATGGCAAATATTTTTGTAGCATAAAACTTATATCTGCCATGACCATAAAAAAACAAAATATATAAAAATTAAGACATACCTAGTCTTATTTTAAAACAATACAAAAAACAATTTTTATTTTTTTTAACTAAGTAAGTATTACTTTCTATGATAAATAGAATATGAAAAAAAAACAAGACATAGGGTCATAGTCATTGCAGTTTATGCAACAAAAATATTTGTGCTAGTGTCATTATCCAGGGAGGAAACAGTCGACTACGTTTGTATGGAGAGATAGCCGGTACCTTTTCCTCTTTTTGCAAATACCAGTCGCCGAAGTCGGAATGACTTCATCAGTATGGCTTTATTTTCAAACCCATCACCCTGAAATGAAATCACCTTGCTATTTACAGGTTATGCCAAAAGTACGTGAGAGTTATGTTAAATATGCAGTCGGTATGATGTGTTATCACAAACTGTATCACTATGTATGCCTGATCTACCGATGGGACAGTACTTGCTTTGATACACGTTTCAATCCAACCGAGGTTAGGACCCTCGAGTATGGTATTAGGCAACCGTTTTATTACGTCATTGCATTGGATCAGAGCAAGCGATATGTACCACAAGGTAAGACGCAATAATACATTTTTAATTCTATCTATTCGAAAACCACTCGTTTGTTCTTTAATAAGTGTCAACAAACAAACAACTAAAGACATAGCTAACATGTTGAAAATAATAATCACCCTGAGTACTTTTAATTCAAGTATTTAAGTTTGTGTGTAACGTCTATTAGAAGAAGGTCGTAACTCCAATTCTTGTTGATAGTATTATTGTAGCAAACTGATCATTTACTTATGACCCATACTGTACAAATGTTATGTTTGATAGTATTCTATCCGTTGTCTGGCTTGTGCTAATAAGCCTAATTGCTTAGTTTGGGGCGACACTATGTTGGGTGTATTTTCTGAAGGAAAATTAAAAAAACCGGCCAAGTGCGAGTCGGACTCCCGCACGAAGGGTGCCGTGCCATTTTATTATGTTTTTAGTATATGTTGTTATATCAGGAATAGAAGTACATCATCTATAAAAATTTCAACTGTCCAGCTATCACGGTTCATGAGATACAGCCTGGTGACAGACAGACAGACAGACAGTAGAGCAGTAGTAATAGTCGGAGTCCCGTTTTCATAGTAATTATTTATTGACGACCCAGTTGGCACAATGGTCACTATGCCCGTCTGCCAAATACAGGGTTGCGGGTTCGATTCCCGCCTCAGACAAGTATTTATGCTTAGATATTTGTCGTTTCGTTTTGTTGTTTCTATGTATTATAAGTATATATTTACAAAAAAAAAGTATATAAGTAGTAAGTAGGTATATCCGTTGTCTAGCACCCATAACACAAGTCTAGTTACTTAGTTTGGGGCTCGATGGCGATGTGTGGAATGTCCTGCAATATTTATTTATTTATTTTCCCGGGTCTTAATCGCGTGTTTTTTTAATAGTCATGCATGATCGCGAGTCTTCTCGCGACCATGACTATTGCAACATAGTCGAAACGTCGAGGTAAGAGAAATAAAAATACTCGATTAAGACCCGGGAAAATATAGTTTATAATTTATTCATTTATCATAAAGTGTTTACATTGCTTATTCTTAGGAGTGCCAAAAAACCTATATAGGTTTGTCATGACACTTTCATTTATCACATAAATAGGTACTCGATAACTAGGTATTAAATTATTAAACAACCATCAACAAAGATAAAATAATTACTATGAATACAAATCGTGCGAGTTTAAAAAGTTTATTAGTGTCCCGTTTTTACCCTTTGGCTACGGGACCCTAATCAGTAACAAGTGTTAATTTATTTTCAGAAAATCTTGTTGTATATGACCGACCCACACGCCTATATCACTTGGAAGATATAATCGCTAGAGATTTTACCCATTTCAATGGATTCGCTTACGTACCTAATGATGTAAAGACACAGGAATATCCAGAAGATATTGCTGTAAGCGAACTATTTAAATGCCGCTATGAGATGCAGAATTTTGATCATTAGAATAATATAGCACAGAGAAAAACAAATGGTTGTCTGTAAAATTGTTTCACGGATGATAATTTTGCGTGATAACGTCTTAAAAAACGATGAAAATAGGGATTTTTTGACGTGACAACGTTTTATAAATTGGTTTGCCGGGTGACACTTCAAGAAACTGCGTTACGCTCCGCTGACGTTATGCGCTCACAATGAGAGCGAGTGAGAGGCACGCGGGCATGGTTAGCCCGCCTAAGAGCGAGAGAGACAGACATAAAAAGTGAAAGGCACGCGTCCCTTCCACTCGAGCACAGTTGTTGTCACGTAAAACTTTCGCCCGTATACCGACTTTACAGGCAACCAGTTTTTATTTTTCTTTTTTCTTCTATTCGTCACTTCGTCACCACATAACATAAGCCCATAAAAGTGATATTATTATTAAAATACTCTGTCATGTTACCATGACGCAACGGGAACGGGAATGAAGTCACACAACGGGAACGTGACAATGACGTCACACAATATTGACATGACACTTTTTTGTGAATGCAGGTGTCCATCAATTAATTAGACGTTATCACGTCAAAAAGGTTTCGATCTTGAACCTGATAATAATATTCTTTCTAATCAAAAATCATAAATGTCTACTAATAATAATATAGTGTTTTATCGAAAAAGCTTGTGCTTGCTATATGAGAGCATAGATATTAGCGCCTCACCAGTTTGCTTTTATATAGTGATTCCTTCATTAGTTTGTTCGAAATTGGGCAATGTGCACAAACATGTAAAATCGTATAGGTAGATTATGTGTAAAATAGTCGATATATTATTAAAATGAATGTTCTTTAATGCGAAGAAAAACTTAACAAAAAAAATGACCTGTAATCAATAAATAATATCGATAAATTATCCATCAAATTATTTTGATTCCTATTTTAAGTAAGTACTACAAAACGAAACTTTTAACCTATCTAGTGTCCTATTTGGTAGATGTATGCATTTTATTTAGGTAGATGTATGCATAAATGTATGAATACAGTAGAGCCTCGATAATCCGAACTACCAAAACATAACCCCTGTTCGGACTCACGGAGCGTTCGGATTATAGTATGTTAAAAATGCAAGTATATTTGACAGAATATATTTATTGAGGTTATTACTTATAACATACATATTTAAACAACAGAATACGTTTACTTATTCATAAAGTCATCAATTTTAGTTTGGCGGGTTCTATTTATTGACCAAATAAGGCTTTATCCCTCAAATTACGCAGCATCATCTTTTCGGATAAGGACATGTCGTTTTCATCAGCCCAATCCGAACCAAGTCAGCAGTTCGGATTACAGCGGCGTTCGGATTAGCCTGAGTATGGATTATCGAGGCTCTACTGTAGTTATTATTGTTTATGTAGGTAATGTAACACGTAGAACACATAAGTAAAAATAAATAATAAAATAATTTTTGACTTGTAATCAACTGATAATTGGTTTTGTAACCTAATAGGTTAGATACAATATTAAACATATTTAATCGTTCTGACAACTGCATTTATTTTCGCCATAAGTCCCATTGATCTCTTCTAGGTAGGTGTATTAAGCTAAAGTATATATTAAAATTGTGTTTTATGTAGCGTAAAAGACGTTAGTAAAAATAACAAAATAATAATTTTTACTTTCAACAAAAAAATAATCGAATTCATTTAAATATTCTACTGCAAAAAGTTTAAATTTTGTTAACCTATTAGCTCCATTTCCACCGTATTTCTTATTTTATCGTTCTGAAAACAACGGCATTTTTTTTTGCCTAATGTCCCAATAATCTCTTCGTGTGTGTATATAAAAATGTGTTATCGTTGTAATATTGTTAAAATTAATGTCTATGTAGGAGACGACCTTGAGTAAAAATATACTTAATTGTCAAAAATTAATAACTTTATTCATTCTACCTTCATTCGCATATAGTAGCTTCCACTCGCCTAATAGTGTCAATATTAAACTAGATCTTATAAATAGGAATTGGGTTGTTGAAACCATTCATTACCCACCGCACTACCAGTCGACACTACCGGTAGTGTCGTAAGGATTTTTTTGTCCCTTATACCTACACTACTCGCCAGTACCAGCTTAGTCAACCAATTGCTCTATAAAATAGTCGTTGGTCTGTAAAAAGTACTAGGCAATCAGAAGTCAGTAGAAGGTATAAAATCACACCTATAACGTTATCTCTCTCTTTCTTCAATTTTTCTCTTTCTATTATCGTGTAAATTGTTCAATAGTAATTGGTCCGTAAGTACTAGGCAATCAGAAGTCAGTATTAGGTAAAAATCAGATTAATAACGCTATCTCTCTCTTTCTTCAACTGCTCTCTTTCCGTTACCGTGTAAATTGTTTGATAGTTATTTGGTCGGTAAGTACCAGGCAATCAGAACTCAGTAGAGGGTATCCTACAAAAAAACTGTTAGATATCTAATGTGAAATCATGCTCGAGTTAATTGAATTATTTTTCCAGTTTTATTACTACGACTTCGCTGTCCGTCCGTCCGTCCGTATGTCACCAGGCTGTATCTCATGAACCATGATAGCTTGAAAGTTGAAATTTTCACAGATACTTCCAAAAGAGAGATGACGTAATAAGTGTGATTTGTACCTTCTACTAACTTCTGCTGATTGCCTAGTACTTTTTACAGACCCAACGAGCAAATGGTTGACTAAGCTGGTAATATATGCACGGAGATGTTTACACTACTTTCTGAATGTATGAGTAGAGTAGAAGGGAAAACAAATTCCCTACGACACTACCTGTAGTGTCGACTGGTAGAGCGGTAGGTAATGAATGATTGAAACCTTTTACCTTTTTTTTGCTCTTAACTTTATACTTTGATTATTTGAAAAAAAAAAAACATTTTTCTAAATTAATTTGAATTGTCACACGAAAAGTTTACGTTTAAGAATTAAGCTTTTGGTTTAGTATTATATTCCGGTACTTACAGGTTTAGACATAACATTAGTGACCGACGATGTCGCAAAATTTTGTAAAAAAAAAAAAACATTTTATCTTTATAATATACCGTGAATATACCTATGTACATTTTAATATTTTTATGTAGATGTATTTTGAATATAAAAATGATATTGTACAATTATTGGTAACTTTCTATTTCGAAAAATAGGAATATCATTTTAATATTGAACTTGTGTCTATGTAGATGTACGTATAAATAAATGATTTATTACAATAAATGTATTATGTAATGTCATACGTAGGAGAAATAAAAATAAAATAGACGAAAAATTAATTTTGTTTATTCATTCCACTTGCAGTGCTATAATCGTGTCACAATATGAAACGAGATCTTAAAAATAGGAATATCTATACGTATCGAATGCTGAGTTGAGTTTTACATTACAGTGAGCACACTTATACAGATAAATGGTAGTCAAATGTGCTTGTTACTTAAGTAGGTATCCATAAGTCATTGGTATCTATCATTCATCATAGTGCTGAATACAAATCATGAAATTAAGTACATTATTTAGCGTAACCGAAACGATAGCAGACACGAAATCAGAATTACTATTTCCATATTTCACAATTTAAAACTAATCGTTTACATGACCTTAATAACCTAATATTACTAAATAAATGAAAGTCCTATCTTATGAAGCAATATTTGGCAAAGATTAAAAAAACGGCACAAAAATACAAGTTAAAATATTTCTTCGTTATTTAATTAGGTACTTTAAAAAGTTTCAATTTAGGAATGATGAATTTTTAATTTACCACCGCTACAACGAGAAAAGAAAAGGCGAAAATTAAGTGCCTTCGGAACTCTCGACCTTTCGACACAAAATCGGTATAAAAACTATAATTCGAAAATCAGAGCTCGAACTCTTGGCATAGATATTTTAAGAAAGAAGACAAACGTGGTAAAAATAATGAAACTTTTAAACCAATTTTGAGTCACGACGAGCTATGAAGGGACACCGTGTAATTATTATATTTACATATTTGTAAGACATTAGCATGAAGAAGCTTTGTAATTAATTATTATAAGCAAAATAATGAATTTGTCATTTACATCAATGAAGCGATCTAATGTTTACTGATGTTCGTCCCCTAATTACAGTTACCATCATTTGTGTAAATACGTCAAAATTAAGTACTTACAACAAATCAATTTAAAAAAAACCCAATTGTCTTATCATATTTTTGATAAAATTTAATTTTATAGTAATTCGAAACAATATGTGTAATAATTTGCTCCAAACATTTGTAATATTTTTTACGTTTTACCAACAAAATACATTCTTCTAAATACTTAATGAAGGTACATTTTAGTAGTACATTCGTAACTAATTAAAATTATTGTGATTACACGACTATTAAACGTAATTTACTAAGGAAATAAACTAAAATTGGCAGCGAAATTATTAATCGCCGCTCAGTTAGATTAAGCAAAGTCGATAAAAGTAGGAAGGAGCGTTGTTTCGCTAAGATCGAGATCAGTTTTTGAGCGGCGACATAATCGAACACACAATCCATAAATGACTTTAGATAATAAAAAAAGGAGTTTAAAAATATCTGAAGTACGCTAACATAATCGCTTTAACTAAAAAAAATTGGTACAATAGACGACGGCAGACGTTAAGAGTCGACGTGGAAGAGGTGATCGCGCACGATATTTGCAAGTGAGTCGCCTGCGCGCTTTCTACGGTAGATGTATAGAAAAATTAGTCCCTAAATAGTTTAAAAAATTAAATGGATCGTGTTTAAAGAAAGCAAAATTAATAGAACTCCTGCTTTAATCCCGAGTACAATTAACATTTGGATGAAAGCTAATATAATTAACTGTATGTTATTGATTGAGGTACGCCATTAACAGTCTTTGATTTGAGGACTCCATTCTCGTAAGACATTATAGTCTCTCGACCATTTTCCGTGACCCTGGAAACAAAAAATAGAATTGTTTATTTAAATTGGACTTTTAGGCGACAAACACTTAATTCGCGAAATGGCTGCCGAGTTTAGAAAGGACTAATTCGTTAAAAGCCTAATTCGACAAAATTAATAATTCGTAAAATCATCCTGTCTAGAGTCGGAAGTCTTTTCGCAAATTAGTATTTTTTTTACTAAGCGCCCACCATTAGGATAGGCCCGCTCGTTCAGACACATACAAGAAATCTCATAAATATAAATTAAATCCGTTATTTAATAATTTCTTGTGCAAAATGTTGATCGTCTATGTCAGTCCTTGAGGGTACGGCTAAGCCGAAGACGCATTGCACATCGACATCGCACAAGAAGATAAAAAGCAGTGCGGTGCGAGGGAGACGGGGCGCGGTGACCTTAATTTGACCAATCACGACCTTTAAGTAGATGAACTTCATCAATGTATCAAATAAACCAAAAATCTAAATATTTTTTTAAGCTATTGCATAGATTTTATCGCGGGCCTTGGGGGGAGAATCAAGAAATTCCGTAACGAAAACACCTAAGACCCCCGACAAATGACGGACGATTATTAACGGACGACTATTGACGGACGACAAATGTCGGACGACTATTTTTTTTTTTTTTTTTTAATATATATATATTTTTATTTTATTTTATTAGAACATTTACTAAGACAAGAAATTATTCTCGATATAGCAATAGCTTTACCGCGGCAGTCCCCGAGTGCCACACGTTTTTTTTATTCGTTTAGAATGTACAGTGCATGGGTTCACTTTCAAATATGTACTTTGAATACTAGTCTTAATATCGAAGTTCATATGTGTGCTTTCGGAACGCGCCTACCTCAGAAGTAGGCACAAGAAACTCATGGGTTTTTTTTTTCGTGATCATGCTCCACAAATATATCCAAGGGATCGCAGTGATGCATCTTTCGGCATGTGCGTACGCCTTTATTTCAATACATTTGTTTTACATGGAGGTGACATCGATGTGTGACGTGCTATGTGCGATGCATCTTCGACTTAGCCGTACCCTTAGAAGACTACTTATCAACGTCACTCATCATGATTCAGCAAACAAGGAACTCCACAAAACTGTTTACTCAATAACATAATTGATAAACCACAGTATGAGTAATAACTACAAATATATGGGTACTTATATTTTATGTATGTCATATTAATTAATGACGTCGTTTCGAGTATTAATTCTAGTACTCAATGAAGTTATTGACTTATTAACTTTTATGACTTTGTACTAGTTTAGTTTGGCCTAAAATTCAAGACTGACCTAGATTTTATCTGATAACAGTAGCCAAAGTTAAATAATACGAGTATTATAGTAATCCTAGTTATGCCTAGCAACGGTCCGACGACGACGCATGTAGTTAAATCCTGAAATATCAGGATGAAAAGAAACGCTACAAGATTCAATGCAAACGGTTTAGTAATTTTTGCGTGAAAAAGTTACAAACTAATTCAGACACTAACAATCCGTATTTATGTACTTATATACTAGCAGCGGTCTGCGGTAGTACCCGCTTACGTCCTGTTCTCGATGTTTCCCAAAGTTTCAATGTAGGTTCATAACAAGTTTTGTAACAAACAAACAAAAAAAGTAGTGTAGAAAAAATAACTTTTGTAACAACTTACTTCTTGGTAGTGATTTTCTTTCCGTTAACGACTCGCGTGGTGGTAGTGGTGCTCCTCATGTTGGCGCTTCCCGGACCGGCGAGGGAGCTGTTAAACGTCGAGAACGAAGTAAACGTGTTGCCATTAGATGCTGCATGCGCGAAGATATCGTCCAAGCCCGCCATGCCGAACCCGAACGGACTGAACAGGGACGACGTGAGGGAGGTGCTAGGGTGACTGCGTCGGCTGTGCCCGTGTCGACCGTGACCATGCCCGTGACCGTTGATTTCTGCAAACAATCAACACAGGAAGTGTGGGTATCATTACAGATAAATGAAAGCAAGTTCTACCACTCAATTTTGGTGACATTTCATTTTTTGTTCAACAATTATTTAGGTGTTGTAGTGTTTTAAAGATCTAAAATGAATATGAATTACCAGCAAAAAGATCGCCAAAAGGAGAACCGCCGAAGAACTCTCTGAACACCTCTTCTGGGTCGCGGAATTTGAACGGGAAACTGCCATAGCCAAAGTCGTAGTCTTCATCAGCAGTCGTGCGCCTGCCCCGGCTGCTGTTCAAACCTTCTTTGCCATATTGATCGTACACACGACGTTTTCTCTCTGAAACATAATTTTCAACAAATATTATAATTATTTATAATCCAACAAACGTCAATCCTACTATATCGGTACTTACACGCATGTTTCGTGTTTGTACCTATATCTACCTACTTATGTGTTCATGAATGGCAAACATTCAAGTATTTGCGAAATTAAAATACATTCTGTTTACGTATCCACTACATTTCTCATGAAAGTACCTATGTGTGGTCATTGATAGCAGTTAAAAGTACAACAAACCCGAAAACATTTTCTATTTTTTCTATTTTAGTGAATTAATTCAACAACCTTTTTGTTAATTAATTTTAAAGTTTTTGAATTTAAAAGACAGAGTCCTAACTTATTGGACAATCCAATATTCGTTACTTTACCACTTTCAAATAAAAATTTCGAGCTTTAGTTGCGAAGTTAATTTATAAAAACTCTTTGATGGATTGAGAAAGTAGTTTCCTTAGCGAGTTACTGAGACCATCAACAAGTGTGTTAATAAAAGTTATCTGATTATGCAAGAAAGATAAATGTTACGTTGGTACAACCTCAATTTCAAATAAGTAGGTAAGTATAATTGTAAGTATGTAATTAGTTTCAACTTAACTACTAATTTATGAATGAATTTAATTTGTTAGATTACACACATCCCATACTTATCTATTTTAAACAACATGAATTTTATTCCAAGCAGAATCCAAGCAAAGCTATCCAATGAGATAAAATCCAAAACTGATATTAGGATTGCAATAAAAAAACTCACCTAACAAGCGTATAACATGTTTGGATACGAGTGCCTGGGTCACTTTCTCGTTAAGTGTAACTACCTACTTACCTGTTTACTATTTTGTTACCTATACCTAGCCAATGTACCTAGCTACTTAATTACGGACCTCGTAGATATACCTAAGTTTAATCTTCTATCAAATGCAAAGGTTTGCGCGATGGTACATTTATTATGCTGATTGGACTTGGGTACGAATTGTAATAACAAAGTCGCTCAATGGCCACCCGCTAATACTCCCAGGGATTACGTGTTCATATCTACATAAATTATCCAAATTGTGTAACCGTTTCAAGACTTGTTGATTACTGATTAGATATATTAAAATAGTTATCAAGCTAAGTAGTTACCTTTAGGAATGTAACTCTATTTAATTTTAAAATATTTAGAACTGTTCACTGTCAGAATATAAAGCGCTCTCTTCCGTTGGAAAATGAAGGTACCAAATTCATCAATTAGAGCAAGAACTAATTACAACTGCTTGTCTGTGACAAACAGCACCTTGTTTAACGTGTCAACTTTGTGGGTGTTCTCACAAACTAATAAAACGAAGTAATCAGAACCTTGACCCCCTTTTTTATATTAATGCAGATTTATCGTGCGAAATCAACCGCAAATGCGAATTTTTAACAAATTTAAAGTTAGTGATGCACAGTTCACCAACTCTTTTGGCGGTAATCATCTTGACAGTTACTTGACTCAACATAGAGAAAAACACGGTCACATGTATTTATGTGTAGGTGATTCACACTTTACGTAGGAGTTACCTTCACCAAAAGACAGACATCGTAATTATATTGAGTCAATTTCTGATCACTTTTACGTAGATCTGTAGGTAGGTACTTTAATTTACCGGTATTCATTACATTCAAAGTCTGCCCTACTCTCCTATTTACCTAATGCTTCACCCTTGGAGGTAATTTAGAATAGGTAGATTTCTGTATTTATACAATATTTAGTTTCGGTAATAATGAGTAATGAAAGAATTATAAATCTAAGCAGATAAAACACTTGATGCTGGTAATTATGACACACAACTCTGTACAGGTTCTCAAGGAACAAAAGCTACCCATGTATGACACAAAACAAAACCAGTCATGGTCATTCAAATCAAAACACAGGCGTCGTCGGTGTAATCATCACCTGTTCACTTATGCTTATCGCATTTAAATAAAATGATCGATTCTGCATAAGTAATTGGTATTGATAATTCAAACAAAACAAACGGAGGACATAGGAAGTGGTTATTTTGGTATGTAGGCATGTTTATAGAGGGACACGCGTAGAACTCTCAAACTGTTAGTTACGGCAGATCGGCATTAAAAGCTATAAAAATCAATAAAAACTGTGACGATGTTTTGAATATTATCAATTAAATATATTTACCACTACTTAATGTTCGGTAATATTAGTGGCTAACTAATAAATATAACTAAAATATTGCAAAGTAGACATGATAATATTCATAACGTCTAAAATCAGTCCTATGAGAAAGGGACTCTACCAAAAAAGCGATGTAATGGCGTCTCTCCGAAAAACCCTCTGAAGCTAAAGTGCCGATGGCCATTGACTCCGTTCTTGCTTTGATATCTGTGACTGTGATGACTGGAACCCCGATTGTCATACACTTTCCGCTTGGTTTCTACCCAACAATAAAATAAATGTCACAAGGCGACATAAATAGAAAGGATTCAGATAGGACAGCTAGATAATTTATCATGTGCTCACTTACCATCCGAAAGAACCTCATAAGCTTCTGATATTTCTTTAAATTTTCTGTTTGATTCATCTGCATTATCTGGATTTTTATCTGGATGCCATTTCAGTGCAAGTTTTCTGTAACTGTATAGGAAATTTAATTATTTTGATACTTTTTTTTATCACTTTGAAAAGTGAAAAGCACAATAAGACAGTTGTTTTGGATCATTCATAGATTTCCTAAAATAATAGATAATCTTCTAAGTGGCGTACAAAGTACATGTCATATTTTTTTGGCAAGAGCCTGACTTCATGACGCAAGTAAAATAGAACTGACATCTCAGTGGTGCTGTTAATCCAAAGCCAGTGTTACTAGATTGACCTGAAATTGCCATTCTGATTTGCAACCATACACTGGTGTTGGCTGTTGGCGTAGTGATTGTTACCTTGGCTTTTATACTAATGGTTGTAGGTTCAAATCCTGGGCTAACCGTGGACCAATGGATTTTTGTGTGCTTATTGACACTGCTCTTACGGTGAAGGAAACGATTGTGATGAAACCCGTGGCTTAGTTGGCCCCAGAAATATTAACAAGTTATTTTCTCTGGAAATGGTCAACTTAGCTAAGATGGTAGTATAGGTACTGCGGAAGCCTACTACTAAAGTAGTCTAATTGCGGAAAACAGCTGCAAAACAAGTACCTTAATCTAGCTAAGGCATTGTGTTAAGAATCAAATACACTTACGCTTTCTTTATTTCTGCATCAGAAGCAGTTCGAGAGACTCCCAAAACCCTGTAATAGTCCACCATTGCTGGTCCACCTTAAATGGTGTCAGAAATGCTGAAACAAAATGATATTTTCATTAGTTGTTGTTATAAACAACTACAATCTTTATTGTTTTCTATCAGCCTAACTGCTGACAGATATAGCACAGCTGAAACCACTAGATCAAGATACACAAAGTATAAAACAGAAAGAGGATTATCACAAAATGCTGTGATTATAACAGCACTGATATTCGTTAGTCATTTTTGAGCTGAGAGACCAAACATAAAATAATATCTACATATGTATAGGAAAAAGTAGATGTTATGGGAAAGTAACACTGAAATGCCTAAGAGATTGATATAAACAGCCTTGCCAATCAATAGTGATAAGAGAACACATACTTAAAACACAATTTTCTCTTTCTTGAAAATAATTGCCTATTACGGACAACAATAATGTCATCAATACATTTCCACATTACATTCTCGGCAAGTGATAAAATTGATTGTTTGTTTATTTTATACACACTGATGTGGAAAATATGAATCAATCACCATACACTTCAGTGATTGGATGTTTCTTATTATTATCTAAGGTTAATTGACACAGCCCAATAAAAATAACCCAATTGAGACATAATTCAGACCATGATAGAATATAGATACTCCTATAAATATTCATCATACACAATGGAATATAGGTATCAGTGCAAGGTTTAGACTGTGCGTGTATATTTTTTTGTAACCAGAGCAAATTAATTGATTTCGTTTCGCCCATCTATACATGTTAAAAAACCATTGATTGCAACTTCATTTTCGAATAGCTTCTTATCACAAGTGAAGTCATTGTAAAGCTAAACTTTATTGAATTCTCTAGCGTAAACGAATAATAATTTGCACTCAATACTTACGGTTTCGACGAAGTGAAATTAACAATTAATTATGGTAAAAGATGTTTCTGAAATCTGGAGACGATTACAATTTTGTTGTTATTTTATCGTTTTACTTTTTTTGTCTCTGCCAATCTGCCAAGGGAGTCAGTAATCAATCAAATTCGTCAGAAAATAGGCTTGACAACAGAATTTTGGATTTTTGTCCAGTGAATTTGTTCGTTGTTTGAGAGATCGCCCCGCTGCTGTGCTTTGTCAAAAATACAATGTCAAATTCCGAGAATAATCAGCTGACAGTTTAAAGCCGTCACTGTCAAACAGTTTGTTACGCCATGATTTCGCGGAAATTAAAAATTGAAATTGATGCGGCAGAGCCGTAGAATTATGAGTACATAATAAATAAGTAAAAACTATGATAATTTTATTGAAAATATATGAGTCTGTTAATTTAAAAAAAATGACTGTAATAAATACTCAGGTCCTCCCTAATGAAGTATCAATAGGTACGTCTAGTTTTTTAATTCTTCAGGAAACTTACGAAAATTTCGTTTGAAAACTACCCTCGCGTTTTCACTCGGATAGGGTTGCTGATAAGTCTATCTATACCTTACCTACGTCTAAAGGCGTTGCGGAATCAATTTTGTTGAATTTGGACATAAAAATCTCTAACCTGTTACAATGTGACCCGATAAGGTGCAACTGCCCTTTTTTCTCGATCCCGATTCCGGACCTATGCGGGTCAAATCACGAGAACCATCTAGTTTATTATATTTTGTCGTTGCGGGCGAACAGTCGCCTATGACGCAGAAAGCAGTGGCTTCGATTCCCGCCTCAAACAAATATTTATTATTATTTTGAAATAATAATTATGATAGGTACTTATTTAATTTTGTTCCGGTCTGGGTAGGCATTTTAGTAGGTATATTTTGTATTTAAGTACAATATAAAAGTAGGTATATTTGTATTCTATCCGCTGTCTAGTTGCTTAACTTGGGGCTAGATGCCGCTGTGTGTACAATACACACAGCGGCATCTATAATTTACATCTGCAATATTTATTTATTGCCATGGGCACTGGGCAAGTTTTACTGTGTTAGTACTACAATTGTTGTGATCATCATATAAATATACATAAATAATTTTAATACTTACCTACAAAATCTAAGTGATAACATCGGTAAAAGGTACCTACCTACTTAGTAACGAACGATTATAGTAAATACTTATTTACTAAGCTCCGTTCCGCGGTTTCACCCGCGTATGTTTTTTTTTTCTTATGAATTTTCTCCTGACAATAATAAACACAACAAAAAATAAATAGCGAAATCGTTTCAACCGTTCTCGAGATTTGGCTTAGCAACACATTCAGCGATTCATTTTTATATTCCTATATGTACAATATGTATATATTTACAAAAAAAAAGTATATAAGTAGTTTATCCGTTATCTGGCACCCATAACACAAGCATTAAGTTGCTTAGCTTGGGGCTGGATGGCGATGTGTAATATGTCCTGAAATATTTATTTATTTATTTATTTAGGTATATTATAAATGACATAGATACCCACTACGTAAGAGTGTAAGGTGAGAAAGTGTTTATCAAAGAAATGGTTAGTTAGTTACAAACCTTAAAATAACATTTGGCTCTTCCGGCGACTTTGCAGCGTGCCAATCACGGACAGCAAAATATACCTACTTCAATTTCCACGTTTCAAATTCCAGAATTATCTAATTTAGTACCTATATTTTTAACATCACAACGTTTACACAATCACATTTGAATTTCATTATTATATCACAGACGTGTTATTTTTAAAAACAACTTTACACTTGACACATTTGAGTTACTACTATTACACTCATAGGTAGGTATTGAAAAAGTCTTAACACTTCCACTGAACGTTTTAAAGCATGTGCCTCAGAAAAAGAAAATATAATAATCACTGCAGTTCGTATCACTCAATCAAACCAAGATATCACTTCATATTTTGTTGCTAATCCCGCTGGAAAATTCTTGCACATTAAATATCAATAAAATGCACACTTTCAAAGCCAAAGCTTGTGTGGGTTAAGTTCGATACAACAAAGCGTAGGCAGAGGTAATGAAACCGAACCATAAAGTCTATCTATCTATACGGACATATGATTCAAGTCCGCGTTTCCTATAGACTGACTAATTCGGACACGAAGACCATGAAGTTAAACTAGAGTGGAACTATACGAATGAAGTGTGTACGACAAACCTACGACACACTCTACGTCACGGTATTCACAACAACAATGAAACAACATGTAGGAAGCCTTTTGTGTGTAGGTTGACTTTCGCGAATCGTGAGTGCACTAAAAAGTTGAGGGACAAAGCAAAATAATACGGTGAACCCTTCGACCATATCTATTATTTCATGAGATCCAATTTTTTTTTTCATTTAGTAAACAATCCTAGAAATAATTAGCTTAAAGACTTATTTTGATCTTTCTTACTCAATGTGATTTACATTAATATCTCTTGAAACGTCTCGCTCGCGCCTACGCGCTTTTTAAAGGCAAATAAACTACTTTGAAATGCTATGTAGCGTTTTTTTATTAGCTTTTTATTTTTTACCTACATAGAATAATGCAGCAGCTAATAGAAACAATGCTATTCCATATCGTTGAACAAGGAGGGCAGTCTAACTGGTTTAAAATTACTAAGTGGAAACAGTTATAATTTTACAGATTTGTTTGCTTAATGTAGGTAGGTACCTACACACCTATAATTTAAAAGTTATTTCTATTCAACGAGATTTTTTTGAAATCTACATCACAAACAATAAACACTGTGTTACGGCCAGCCTCATTATCTCTAGAACTGATTTCGATTAAACTTTCACCGTTTCATTTGAAGGATTATTTTAACTAGTTAATATACGCGGACATCAAACTAAAAATTCTTAATTAAATTGATCATTGCATCTCGGCTTTTAACGCGCTCGCGTTTTATAGGTCTAGGTCCAGTTTATATAATGCCATTTGCTTCAAGTCTTTTTAAAATTCGAACTGTTTTCGCTGGCTTAATAGTACATTGTTACCCTAGGTGTGAAAGTCACTCATTGAACCCTGAGAAGGAGTTTGGCGCCCGAGCGTAGCGAGGGCGCTAATAGTTCGAGGGTCTAAATGAGTCTTTCACCCGAGGTAAACACTGTGCTTTTCATTACGAATAATACATAAAATTCTTTCTAACAACGAGAGTGAATGAGAGACTCCATACTACCTGATCCTCTTACAAGGTTGGGACCAAAGAGGTTATACAGGGTGTCCCGTAATGAATGGCCAAGCGGGCCCCTACGGATAGAGGACACTGTGCCGGATCAGAAAAACGAAAGTTAGTTCTATGAAAGTCTCTTAGTTTCCGAGATATCCACCATTTTAATTTTTTTTTAAATTTCACGCCTTTCTCCATGTTTTGTTATGCCAAAACTGCAAATGAAGGAATTATCCCAATCTGTTTTTTGGATAGTATTCCAGGATAAATGTGCAAACAATATTTTTTATGACACATTGAAAGTTTTTTTTTAAACTCAGGTTTAACTCAAACTTCATGGTTTTTTTAATTTTTTAACCTGATCTTTAACCTTTCCTGGTGTAAAAAAAATGTATGGTCACCATGGTGCCAAATTTTAAAAAAAGTTGCTTATTTCACTGAGATTCTAAAATGATATAATACGTGGTATTGCCAGCTTTCAATACAAAATTAATTCCTATTAAAGTGAGTCAGAGCTGTCTTTTTTCCTGTTTTTTCCATAGTAAATTCGGGGAATTTCAGAAGTAAAATTTCTTGAATTATTTTAAGTACAATAAAGTAAATTTTGGTACTACTTTTACTTCGCAAAAAGCATGCTCTTGCTCATTTTATTAGACATTTATTTAGTATTAAATGCTGGCAATACCACATATTATACCATATCAGAATCTCAATGAAATAGGCAACTTTTTTTTTAATTTGGCACCAGGTTGACCATACATTTTTTTTACACCAGGAAAGGTTAAAGTTCAGGTTAAAAAATTAAAAAACCATGAAGTTTGAGTTAAGCCTTAGTTTAAAAAAAAAACTTTCAATGTGTCATAAAAAATATTGTTTGCATTCGATAGCACATTTATCCTGGAATACTATCCAAAAAACAGATTGGGATAATTCCTTCATTTGCAGTTTTGGCATAACAAAACACGGAAAAACGCGTGAAATTTAAAAAAAAATTAAAATGGCGGATATCTCGGAAACTAAGAGACTTTCATAGAACATAACTTTCGTTTTTCTGATCCGGCACAGTGTCCTCTATCCGTAGGTGCCCGCTTGGCCATTCATTACGGGACACCCTGTATACATGTAGTGTTATTCTTTGGTGTTACTTAAAGCAAGGAGATTAGGTTTTTAAAGTTCCTAATGCGTAATGATACTGATACTGGCTACATGCACATTGCACAAGCCGTGCGAAGCCATAATTTGACATGACAGCTATAAAAGTTTTTTCATTACTCATACTCCGAAAGTAGGTGTAAAGGTGCCTGAAGAGCGTGTAGAAAGAAAAACTTTCAGCCCTAGGGAAAATCGCTTTCACTGACAGCTTTCATGTCAAATTTTGGCTTCGCACGGCTTGTGCAATGTGCATCTAGCCAGTATCAGTATCATTACTTCAAAAACCTAACCTCCTTGCTTTAAGTAACACCAAAGAATAACACTACATGTATATAACCTCTTTGGTCCCAACCTTGTAAAAGGATCAGGTAGTATGGAGTTTCTCATTCACTCTCGTTGTTAGAAAGACTTTTATGTATCATTCGTAATGAAAAGCACAGTGTTTACCTCGGGTGAAAGACTCATTTAGTCCCTCGAACTATTAGTGCCCTCGCTACGCTCGGGCGCCAAACTCCGTCTCGGGACTCAATGAGTGACTTTCACACCTAGGGTCACAATGTACTATTTTTAAACATCAAAACAGTATAGGTATGTAACCCAGTTAAATTAAGAATGTTTCATCTACATAACATGTAGGTAATTCGCGAATTTAACTTATCGGGATAGCTGTAAAGCACTCGTGCGTTATGGTTAAGTAAAACGCACGCGTGCGTAATACGTTGGATTATGCGGTTTAATAAGATCCACTGTATGAGCAACTGTGATAAAAAAAAAGGGTGCGTGTACTTATGTACGCGCGTGAGAAGTTATACTTCTTTGGCATTATTAAAAAAAAAAAAAAAAAAAAAAAAAAAAAAAAAAAAAAAAAAAAAAAAAAAAAAAACTCGTCCGACAAAAAACTCGTCCGGCAAAAAACTCGTCCGACAAAAAACTCGTCCGACAAAAAACTCGTCCGACAAAAAACTCGTCCGGCAAAAAACTCGTCCGACAAAAAACTCGTCCGACGTGAGAATTTTGTGTGACGCTTTTGTAAAATTTCACTCTCATCATTTTTTCATAACGCGCCTAAAGAAGTATAACTTCAAAAATATAAAAAATCCTCCTCTAATATTAGTGTAGAGATGAAGCGTTTGTACTTGGTAATAAATTGAACTGGAGCTCCACCTTTATAAATATTTGCTCAAGTGTCATTATCTTGGGAGAAAACAGTCGACTACGTTTGTAATAGTTTGTATGGAAAAAGCCCCCGGTACCCTTTCCTCTTAATGACTTACACCTAAAATGGCGTCTCCATTTTTGAAGTTAGAATAGCGAGGTACTTAATCAGATAAAATATAGTAGGTAGGTACCTGGTACCTACCTACTTAGATATAAATGTACCGCCTGCCTGCACATCGATCTACATAAAATCTTGTAAAATTACAAGACGCTGTTGTGAGATATTCGGTGTAAAGGTATAAAAATAATATCTCAGTTGGTGATCTATTTAAATCATTGGAGTGCGCAAATAGCACGTCTCCGTCATTGTGGGCGATCTACGTTTAGAATAGGTACCTAGTACCGCTACTTACATTGTGAAAGAAAACTCGCTTTTCCTCATTTTAGAAAATTAACATTTTCTTTGTTTGAGTTAAGTATTTAAATTTCTAAAATAAGTTTAAATTTTTATTTATTTTTTTCATTTAAAACTAACAAACACCATGTTTGAAATTGTTCCTGATTTTTTAAAATTATTACACGTTTTATATGTATTGCTTATACTTAAAGATTATTATAAAATATGTAAATTAGGCTGCCGTTATATGGATATTCAATGTGATGATGTCCTGATATCTAGCAGTGGGACATCAGATACATAATAAAATTTTACACTAAAAACTATTTTACGTTTTTGTACAACACAACCACTTCTTTTTACTTGGACATACAATCACATTAATCTAAAAAAAAAGATTTTTAATTAAACATTATAGTATGAAGGTACCTCCCAACCTATTGATATTGGTAGGTACTCGTTTCAGCAAAAAACTTAGCGCTGATTTTGAAGTTTAGAAACAGTTTAGAAAAACAATCAGTTATGGACTCACTTACAAAATTAAATTTTAAATGAAATCTGCGTAGGTAGGTATTCAAGATTGGTGCCGATTTTTATAAATCTATGTATATTTATTGGAAAACAAACAGCGTTTGGTTACACAATAATTATAAAAGAACACATATGAGATATGAGTATCTACGCTAACGATATGTAAGAGTTTTCACTCATTGAATTTTACCGGTTAAAAGCCTATTTACAGAACTGACACCCGTATTCACAAACAATACTTGAGTTGCTCTTGGATAAGTATTCACTTACCAAGTGTGCACTGCGCTAAATGCGGCCATCTGATTGGTCAATTTTGTGCTGCTCTCTTCATTTTTTATATTATTTGCGACTCTATGCGTTCGCGCGCACTATGCATCTCATAGGGTCGCATATTTTTGACCGACAGGAGGGTACTAACCCTCCTGTCGGTCAAAAATAGACGAATATGAAACATAATATCTACTAATGTACCTATTTGTATTTAGGTATTGTATTGTATGCTTATTATTATATTATCTACCTACGCCCTGTTGCGTTTGGCAAGATGTAGGTAGTCAGTGAGGTAGACTAGACAAGACAAACACCGCTATCGCTGACGACACGCTTCCTTCTACGATCAATGAATCAGCAGAGATTTACAGCGCTACTCATTTCTTTTGGAAATTTTAATTTATGAGGATACAAACTCGCAACTTTAAACGGCTCCACTGATAAATTATTTATCTGATAAAATACCGAATTAATATCCAAAAACACGAACCGCGAAATCGAATCGAGTCCCGAATACCTAACAAGGTATGACCATTTTTACCCGAACACAAAAATATTACGATGGAATTGAAAATCTTCTCCTTTTTTTGAAGTCGGTTAAAAATGGAGACGCTTTTGACGATGTATTTTATTCATATATTTCATATGTATTTATTTTAGTTAGTTGTAAGAATGTTAATAATTATTCTTTTTGTGTAGAATTATGAATAAAAAATTTAGTTCCTATTACAAAATAAAATCCACTTTGTGTTACGATTCGTCAAAAGTAGGTAGGCATTTTAGCCCCCCAGGTCATTCGTTTCAAAGGTATCCGTGTCACGCATACAAATTAGGGATCTGCAGGGATCAAATTTTAAGTCGTTTTTAGGGTTCCGTACCTCAAAAGGTACGACTCACACTTGACCGGTTTTTTCATTCGGATGTTTAAGGTGAAAGGGTACCTGCGCTCTATCCATAAACGTAGTCGACTGTTTCCTCACTGGATAATGACACTAGCACAAATATTTTTGTGCCATAAAACCATAATAATAGGAATCATTCATAGAAATTAAGCTTAAAAAAAAATAGGGTCAATATGGTCTTGGCAGCTATAAGTTTTATGCACCATAAATATTTGCTCTAGTGTCATTATCCAAGGAGAAAACAGTCGACTACGTTTGTAATAGTTTGTATGGAAAGAGCCCCCGGTACCCTTTCCTCTTAGGAAAACTTAAATTCCCTATCTTAGGGCTGACTATGAATCTAAAATAAAAGTTACATAAAATTTAAAATCACGATTATATTGGAAGACATAGTTTACACGTGCATAAGTATATACGTAACGTTACGTTATGTTTTAAATAATAATTAGGTATTGTTATATTATTAATAACAACTTATTTATAGAAAATACAATACAAAAAGTTTTTTTTTTTCACAAATACATTTAAAAGTTATATAGTTTGCACAGTACAGAGTCTCTTTTATTTATGTAAGTATAATTCTTTTGAGACTAATTTGGTGTTACTTGTCAGGTAAAAAAAAAACAATAAACTAATATTTTAAATATTTCAATTAGATTCATTATAAAATTAAATTAATTCATCATAAAATAAAAATAAAAACATCATAAAAGTAAATTAAATTCATCAAAAACAGCAAAATTAACAAAAAATAAATTCAGATTAAATTCATAATACGATAAAATACATTATCAAAACAAATTCAATTTATCATAATCTCGAATTAAATTCATTGTAGAATAAAATAAAATTTATCGTAAAGGCAAATAAAAAAAGTAAATGTGCGTTTAGAAAGTGCTTGCCTATGTTTGAGGAGACAGAGTTCAGATGGGATGAGGGGTGTGCGTGAGGTCGTAATATTGAATAGTAAGACTTGTAAGTCAACCCCTAATCACCAGCCTCTAAAGAGTTCGGCAAGGGGCGACTTTATCATGTGTACTATCTCTTTTTTTTCTTGTTTTGCAATTTTGTGATGGTGTAAGTATCAGCTATGTTATTTACGTGTCAACCTCAAGTAAATTAATAGTAGTTTATAATGTATTCCTATAAAAATATAAATAATCCATAAGCAAGCAAAATTATAAAAGTTATATAAAGGCAACATTTTGAGAACCCACATAAGCAAGTTACGTTTTAAAACTGTGCCTCATTTCTAATAACAATTATAAAGGTAGGTTTGTATAAATAAAGATATGAATAAATATGGCACATTAAGAGAAATAAATGCTTAATTTGTACGTAGGTAATACTGTAAAGAACAACGTTCATTGACCTCGTGAACGTGGTCGTCGCTTAGACTTAGCAAGACTTACTATCTAATTTTGAATTAGGGGCTTTGTGATCGGCCCCAAAATGCTTGTCGCCGATGAATAAAATTGTTAATTTTTGCATAGAAAATTGTTGTGTGTACCGTTTGAAGATGCGTTCTAATCGTATAATTCAGAAAAGTAAATTCCTCGTCCATCTAAAAAGTCAAATAACGATTTAAGTTCAGATAGAAACAACAAAGAACATGTCTCTTTAAATTACATCAATATGTAGGAAAATATTTCACCTATAAATCGTAGGTACATACAAAAATAATAATTATAATAATTAACAATTTTAGTTATAGGCGAAAAGCATTTTACTAATGGCTCCTACATAATATGGATTTTTACGAGAATAATACTTTATTGTTTCTTAATACAACGCTAATTCTCACACCTTCACTACAAACCTAGGCCAAAGTGCCCATCCTCCTTTGAAATAATACCTATATGAACATCCTTAGAAACCCTTTAATGTTTTGCGTAGAAGATCCAAGTATATTGCAGCGTGTTTCGGTTCGAAGATTAGAGCCGGCCTTAGTCGAACCGCGTGCTCTCCGCAAGTACCACCCAAAACACCTAAAACAAGCAATCACAATTTTTTTTTAGAACTAATGTTTATTTTTGACGTCGTGACGTCTTATAAATCGAATTATACAATTTACAAAAAAAGTGTGACGTCATGCGTTACATAGAAACGTTATTGACAAGTAACCATAGCAACGTATTGATGTATACAAAATGGTAATGTCAACGATACAAAAGAGTTCTTACGACGCGTTATCACGTAAAATTATCGTCCCTAAACCGACTTTACAGACAACCATTTTTTCCCGCATTTTAATAAAGGCGAACGATTATGATTAAATGTGAGGGAAACTGGTGCCTTAAGATAGGCGTGAGCCTGCATTAAAAATCATCAAGGTTACGAACCACGCATAAAACAAGATACGAAGAGCAATAAGCTAAGTAAGTATAATAATAATTTACCATTCCTCTTCAAGTTATTGTTAATTTTATCCCTCGCTTCAGTTGTAAACGCGTCATACGCCAAGAAAGTTCCGCGGCCTCGCACGCTGTGTATAACCCCGTTAAATTCTTTCTCCAACCCATGAAGCCCTTCCTTAAGAACTGCACCAGTGGTATTAACTAATTTGATGAGGTTCTCTTGTTGGATCACTTTCAATACTTGTTCCAAGAGGATCAGTTTGCCCGGGTCTCCCATCCAGGTGTTGAATATGCGGTAGGCTTGAGGTACTCTGGAAATTTGAATAAATCATAATAACAAAAAACTTTCAGAGACGTAGCTTTGTCAAACGTCAGATATATAGTTAACTAGCGACCCGCCCCGGCTTCGCACGGCTATATTATGCATGTATAAACCCTCCTCTTGAATCACTCTATCTATTAAAAAAAGCGCATCAAAATCCATTGCGTAGTTTTAAAGATTTAAGCATACAAAGGGATATAGGGACATAGGCACAGAGAAACCGACTTTGCTATATACTATGTAGTGATCTAACATCTTTGTTAGAAGTTACGTAAGGAGCGAAGCAAGGATCTTTGCGACCTCATTCTCTGTATCCGTGTATGAATTATTTATGACGAAACTATCGTAACATCCTTTACTTGTTTTTTTTTAATATTGCATATTACTTCACACATCGCCATGTAGCCCCAAGCTAAGTAACTAGACTTGAATTATGGGTGCTAGACATCGGATATACTACTTATATACTTTTCTTATGTAAATATCACTACATAGTATAAAACAAAGTCGCTTTCTCTGTCCCTATATCCCTTTGTATGCGGTTTTTTTTAATAGATAAAGTGATTCAAGAGTAAGGTTTTTATGTATAATACATGCATAATATAGCCGTGCGAAGCCGGGGCGGGTCGCTAGTATACTTATAATACATAGAAACAACCAGACCACAGACAAATATTTAAGCATAAATACATTTCTGAGGCGGGAATCGAACCCGCAATCCTGTGTTTGGCAGTTCATCATGGTAAAAAAAACCAGGACATAGGGGCATGGTCATGGCAGTTATAGGTTTTAAACTACAAAAATATTTGCTCTAGTGTCCAGAGAATCCAGGAAGGAAACAGTCGACTACGTTCGTATAGAATATAGAGAAAGAGCCGGTACCATTTCCTCTTAAAACAGTTTAATTACAAGAAACTAACTTAAATTCCTGTTTGAAATAGAACCCGCCGGTGAGCATCTTCTTGCTGAAGGTGACGACATCAGGCGGCGCGGGCAGGTTGAAGTGTTCGTGACACCACATCCTACCGGTCGGGCCGCATCCGGTCTGCACCTCATCTATTATAAGCGCAACACCTCTCTGGAAGTTCAATATTAGTTTAAGACATTTCATACAGCGCTATCAAGTGTTAACTAAGCTAAGCTTGTATTATGGTGCCTTGACTCCACTGTCCGTCTGTCTCTCTGTCTGCCACTAGGCTGTATCTCATGAACCGTGATAGCTAGACAGTTGAATTTTTCACAGATGATGTATTTCTGTTGCCGCTATAACAACAAATACTAAAAACACATATAAAAAACTTGAGAGGTGTCAAGGAACACCCGGATGGAACGAAGTTCCTTTCGATTAATTAGTGAAGGAATTGTAATTTTTTTTTTGTAAATAATCGTCGCGACATCACACTGTTCAATGCGAAAGAGAAACACGAAACGAAAATAACTGGCTTGCTTTCTATGAGAGAGAGAAAAACACACGCACGCCGCACGGCTTACAACAATAGCAAAAAGAGTCGTTACAACTTTTGGTCTTAATTTTTTCCGTCTAGCCCCCTTTCGCAACGCGCGATAAGGAACTATCGTTCCAATAAAGTACGTTACCCTTTTTGAACGAGTCCGACTCGCACTTGGCCGGTTTTTTTTAGTCTTCTGATAAGTATATTATCACGATTCTTTTAACCTACATAAACTTACCCTTATGCATAACTGCTGTAGTTGTTGAAAGAATTCAGGCGAAGCCTCATGGTCACCACCTTCAGACTGAATAGGCTCCACGACCATACCCGCCACTGGGTTACATTTTCTATTGTATTCTTCAATGACATCTTCGACAATCTCGAGGCATCTGTTGATAATATTATAACAATCAAAGTACAAAATGATGGCTCCGAAACTGCTGGGTCTATTTTAATGAAACTTGGTATGAGGATACATTGTAATAAATATGCATTAAATATAAACAAAGTCGTGTTATGGTGAGCGCACACCTAGCCGCACCCCACGCGCCGCAGTCTCCGTTTGTATGCGCGCAGCGCCAGGTTGGTGACGTCATCACCATCAGTCTTGGGGAATTCCTTCGCTGCGGCGAGGGCGACTGTGGCGCATGCGGTGCGGCTAGGTGTGCGCTCACCTTTAGTTACACCATTTATAACTCGAGAATGGCTGGACCGAAAGCGATGAAACTAAGTATGTAGATAGCTGAAGTCCTAGAATACTGTTTAAGTAATAAAAACTTTACAATATTTCCACAGGTTCGGGACTTACACGCGGGTGCCAGCTAGTTATTATAAATTATAGAAAAAGAAACATGTCGTGAAATGATTGTTTGTCACAAATTACCATCGCGGTATCGCGGGCTTTGGGCGCGGCGACCGAATCAAGAAATTCCGTAACGAAAATAAAACCTAACACCCCCTCTCCGCCTACCATGTAGCTCGGACGAGCATTCGCTATGTAATAGCTTTACCGCGGCAGTTCCCGAGTGCCACACGTTTTTTTATAATTTTATAAAAAATACTTCATACTTTCTGTCTTCTTCGGCGTTTTCTCTTTCAAATTGGTCAAGAGGGTACTTGTATCTTGGGAATGGAGCAACAGGCCAATCAAACGCGGGGCAGTCCAATTTATGAATGGGTTTCGATCTTGTTGTGCTCAGAGCTCCAAATGTACGGCCGTGAAAGCCACCCTACAATTAGAAAAGTACATTAATGATTTTTTTTATAAATTTGCCAAACCATCCATTTAATATAACGTATTTCAAACAGAAAGCTAGTAACTAGCCTATTCATAAAATCATTGAGATTCTACACAAGGGCATCTCTGACAACTCACAAACAAATAGATAATTTTACAATTGATTACAGTAGGTATATAGCATTGTAGAGTGAAATAAATAGAATTTTCCATTCATACAAATAGATTATCTTAGCAAAGATAACAGACAATAATGATGTTGGATAACACAGTTACCATGTTAACATTTAGTAGGTATTCTATTAGAGCATTAAGAGTCGAAATCGCTTTATATTTGGTCCAGTTAATCGCAGATAGGGTTTGAAAGCGCTCATGCGCTATAAATATTTTATCGACATAGGTATAGCTGCGCCTCCTCAGTAAACATTTATAGTACCTATGCTTAGCTTACGTTAGTTAGCGCTGTCCATTCAATTTGGACCGCAGCGCTGGCTTCATTTTGACGTGAAAATATCAGAAAAACATATCCGCGACTAACTGAAGCAAGTATGATAGGTTTTCGAGTCGCTGCATAAATCGTATAAGATCTCAGAGTTTTCGATTGTCTGTCAGTCAGTCAATAAGTACCAAAACATTCAATTCAAGTTTTACCTCGAATGATAATATGGACAGATTCGGAGAGCCAGGTTCTTGGTTCAACATGCAAGATTCCATCTCCTCAGGAGTAAATGTAATAGTGCCACATCTTTGTTTAGTTCGGTACCACATGAATACTGCTTTGTATGCATTCTCATTTGAGCAAGAGCCACACATCATCGTCGCTATGTTATTTAAACCTTTCGGGCCTACTGTTAGTAGCACATTCTTCAATCTGTCGGGCCAGTCGATGGATGGGAATACTCCAAGTGCAGGGCGATTTATCAATGCTTTCTGAAAATTGAAAAGTAGTTTTATGTGGATATAATTCCCAGTAGATTTTTTTCTTTTATGATTAACGGAATTTTTAGCAAACACATCTATCTAGTAAGTAATAAATCTATTCGAAATATCTCTGCCTTGATATCTCAATTGCTAGGATTGACCTTGCATACATTTGAACTTATCGAAGATTATATGCAACTAACAACGAGATAACAATCATAAAATAATAAGTACCTACTCTCAAGTTTATAATAGATTCAAAACAATAGTTACCAAGTTGTGTTCACTATTAAATGCATTTAATAAAGCTGGATGGTTGTACCCAATGGGTACTGAAGATATTTGGGTGAAAGCATCAAGGAATTGATTTCCATCGGCGTCTACGAAATAGTTTCCGATAGATTTATCATAATCAGCGAAGAGTTGAACTGAACCAGCTTGCTGTAAGACAAAAATAAGAACATTAAATATTGCGCCTACCCACATTTTTGTTTCGATTTAGAAATCTCTATAGAATTATCTACTTCTTAAAACAATATTTAAAAATAAAATCAAACAAATCCAAAATGAGAATTTACTCTTAGATGTATACATTAAACTTTGGGCGAAATTATTGTGTTGCAGAATCTATTTTTAAAATTTTATTTTTGTCCTAAATTGTATGAAACCAACCAAGTTGTAGAGATTTTTATAAGTATGACAATAACTGTTGAAGATGTCGAAAAAAACATGACTGAGGGCTTTACTGGCATGTGCTGCATAAACTCAAGAACTAATGAACATATGTCCCTCTGCTAATATGACCTCGTGTGACGCCAGTGTTTGCACAGGGTCGCAAGTGGGTTATAAAAAAATAAGGCTGAAATAAATTTACCATATCCATACCAAAGGGAGGGTAAGGAGCGGTGTTGGCGTGGTGGTAAATTTCTTGACTTTAATTCCAAAGGTTTTATGGCGTCTGTGCACTAATGAATTTTCGTAACGAAAAATTTATGTAAGCTAATTGACATTGCTCTTATGGTAAAGGAAAACGTCATTATGAAACCCGCATCTTAGTTGTCTCACATATTGACAAGTTCTTTCCTCTGGACACATTCGACTAAGCTGAGAGAGTGGTACTGGGCAAACCAACTCCATTCTCATGCAAAAAGGACCCAAACAGCCCATATTCAAGTACAAGGAAGGGTTTTATTTTTACCTGTAATGTATTCAATTTCTTGAGCAGAGATTTAGTTTTTGGACCAGGAACCTCCGTTTTAATACAAGGACTTAAAGGTTCTTTAATTGCTGCAGCTGTTGATAGACTTTTGGAACCTATTTGAAATTAAAATTCACTGAATAAAATTTAGAAATATCTACCTATCCCATTATATTAATATTCTAAATGGAAAAGTTTATACATGAGTAGGTTTATTATCTCTTCATTGAACTGTGATGAAACTATGTATGTAAATAGTTGAAGCCCTGGAATAACACAAAGACTAATAATTTAAAGGTATAATCAAACTATTATCATTACTTTTTATTTAGTTACTTTTGTTCCTACGCTTTCAATAATAGCATTACCTTCTGCATTCTTCCTGCAGTGAGAATGTTATGTATTGAAATAGGTGTCTCGAAACAATTTTTCACTTTACTTTTATTGATTCGACCTTCGTCTGATGGGCTTTGATTGAAATAAAAAAGAACGAATGACCCTTCGACAATAAAATATATTGGTTGAAAAGGATGGGAAGGTTTATTATGAGATACTTACATGCGCGAATATAGTTTGTGTTGATTTGTTGTACGACTGTAGACCGCAGTAACGACATTTTCATTGATTTTTTCTACTTTACTCTCGAGAAGACGAAGTGACCAAAAAAAACAGAAACCTCGCTCCCGCTCTTCTTTAACTGATATAACTCACAGAATACAAATAAATATTTAAATAGTGCTGAACACCACACTTCTACACCGTCTAGCGATTGAATTCCCTGTGATGAATCGATGAAAGCCCAGCGAGTTAGAATTACGGATTTTAATATTTTTTGAATTTTTCACACACACCCACCCCAAAACAGCGTGACAGTGACATTGACAATATGTTCATTGACAATTTGATATTGCCAATGTCAAAGTTGTTTGTTCATACCTTCGGTCTAAAGGTCGTCACAGACGTAGCTATATTTTATATTAATATACTAAAATATATCGACGGTGGAAATTTTAAATGTAGTAAGGGACATTTCGTTAAATTTCAAAGTTTATGTCGTATGATTTTAAAATGTTTCGGGTGTAAGTACTTAAACCATTCGATTAATATAATAAATATTACAAAGAATTATAAACTGTGAACCACTGTGACGTCATTTCCATGAAATTATATTTCAATAATAACATATTAATTGTGTTAACTAACTACATAGTAGATAACTACATATAATAAAACAAAGTATCATAGATCTTTAAAACTACGCAACATTTTTTAGGGTTCCATAGCCAAATGGCAAAAAATGGAACCCTTATAGATTCGTCATGTCTGTCTATCTGCCGTATGTCACAGCCACTTGTTTCCGAAACTATAAGAACTATACTGTTGAAACTTGGTAAGTAGATGTATTCTGTAAACCGCATTAGGATTTTTACACAAAAATAGAAAAAAAAACAGTAAATTTTAGGGTTCCATACTTAGAACTGAAACTCAATTTTTTTTATCAAACCCATACGTAAGTGTTATCTATGGATAGGTCTTCAAAAATGATATTAAGGTTTCTCATTTCAAAATATTTTTTTTCTAAACTGGATAGTTGACGCGAGAGACACTTTCAAAGTGGTAAAAAGTGTGTCTGTAACTTCTAAAATAAGAGAATGATAAAACTAAAATATATGATATGCATTATTACCATGCAAACTTCCACCCAAAATGGGTTTGAACGAGATTTGGTAAGTAGTTTTTTAATACGTCATAAACCGTAAACCACCATTTACCCTTCATTCATGTATTTTTATCACTAGCGCCATCTATTTTTTGCATTTGTTTTTGCGTCGAGGTTAAAAAATAAAAACAGAATACAGTGGTACGGAACCCAATACTACTTACGCCAATTCTTATTCAATATGAAAAAATATATATATTTTATGTCAAATTGAACTTTTTTTTTTTGTAAGGGCCTTACAACACATACATATACCAGATAGAAGGACTTACGACGTCTCTGAATTAAAAATGAAAAAAAAACCAGTCAAAATAATAACCCATAATATTATTATGGGTTATTATTTTGACTGGTTTTTTTATCGTCGCTAGTGATATAATATATCCCATATTATGGGCTATATTATACTTATTATACATATAAACCTTCTTCATGAATCATTCTATCTAATAAAAAAAAATGGTGGTCTGTAAAGTCTGTTTCCGGACGATAATTTTACGTGATAACGTCATAAGAAAACATTGATGGTAACCATGGCAACGATAAAACGTTACTATAGTTACCTTGTCAATAACATGAGACGTTCCACTTTTTTGAGATTGCAGGTGTTCACTAATTTATAAAACGTTATCACGTCAAAACTGCATCAAAATCCGTTGCGTAGTTTTAAAGATCTAAGCATACATAAGGACAGACAGCGAATAGTGACTTTGTTTTATACTATACTAGCGACCCGCCCCGGTATCGCACGGCTATATTATGCATGTATTATACATATAAACCTTCCTCTTGAATCACTCTATCTATTAAAAAAAACCCCATCAAAATCCGTTGCGTAGTTTTAAAGATTTAAGCAGTCAAAGGGAAATAGGGACAGAAAAAGCGACTTTGTTTTATACTATGTAGTGATAGTGATAAAGTTTTTTATGTCATAATCAGATTTTTAAAACTACGCAACGGATTTTATTGCTGTTTTTTTATTAAATAGAATGATCCTAGAGGAAGGTTTATATGTACAAAACATCCTTAATATAGCCGTGCGAAGCCGGGGTGGGTCGCTAGTATCCATATATTTGAAGGTATATCAAAATTTTAATAACACAGATCGATAGGGCATGAAATGTGCTATACTACGCAATATGAAGTGTACTTTCGAGAAAATGTCCCTTACGACATTTTAAAGTTCCACCGTCGATATAAAATATGTCGAGCTATATCGGTCGACATATTTTAGTGACGTCATCAAATACCTAAAATATATCAAAATATATCAAAATATATCTTTTGATACCGTAAAATGGGGTGATTACAGTTAGAACAATGGCTACCATGCCGGACTGCCAAACACAGGGTTCGATTCCCGCCTCAGACAAGTATTTCTAAATAAATAAATAAATATTGCAGGACATTCCACACATCGCCATCTAGCCCCAAGCTAAGTAACTAGACTTGTGTTATGGGTGCTAGACAACGGATATACTACTTATATACTTTTCTTTTGTAAATATATACTTAATATACATACAGACACCCAGACCACAGACAAATATCTAAGCATAAATAATTGTCTGAGGCGGGAATCGAACCCGCGACCCTGTGTTTGGCAGTCCGGCATGGTGACCATTGTGCCAACTGGGTCGTCAAATGCTTAGATATTTGTCTATGGTCTGGTTGTTTCTATGTATTATACGTATATATTTACAAAAAGAAAAGTATATTAGTAGTATTATCCGTTGTCTAGCACCCATAATACAAGTTGCTTCTTTTGCTGCTTAGCTTGGGGCTAGATGACGATGTGTGGAATGTTCGCAATATTTATTTATTTATTGGATACAAAACTAAAAATGTTTTTATACAGACCATTTTGCATTTTTAACAGACTTAAAAAAAGAAGGAGGTTCTCAGAACAGAATTACACCTCGAGAGTGCAGGAAATTGCTCAGTTTTTGCTTTCCACCAGTAGAATTGGGCTATAAAGTCCATAAACTAATAGTTACCGATAAATGGAATATCTGAAACCACCTTCTCTTTAGAAAACTCTTCCAGCGGTTACGATTACAGGTTACAATTTAAATAAAATAGTCGCTTTCGTCTCGTCGGACTGGGTTTGAATGAATGTTGATAGGAAACCCTATCCTAAATGAAGATCTGATGAGGATCTTCGGAGTGATGAACAGATCTGTACAGCGAGATTAAGCAAATTGCTTAGTTTTCCATTTTCACTAGTAGAATGGGCACATACACTAATAGGTATCGATGAATGAAGCATCTGAAAGCACCTTCTCATCACCTAACTCCTTAATGGGTTACGATTATGTACACGTTGCAATTTGAAGAAATAGTCGCTTTCGCCTCATGGAGTAGAATTTTCGGTGACAGCGGCACTAAAAATGGTTAAACCTGAACAACAGTGGCAGTAAAAATGGTTAAACCTGATCCAAAAACTAAAAAAACCTGAAAACAAAAACTAAAAAAAACCGAAAACAAAACAAAAAAGTGAAAGTGAAGTTTTTAGGTTTTTTTAATGTATTTAAAATTTACTGTTATCATTGTGAAAGGAAGTGTTTTGTGCCATAACTACTTGTTAAATATTCGTTGGTTCCTTGTGACCCTGATTAATTAATAAAAATAGTAGTTTTAGTTTTTTTTTTTACTTTTGGTTTTATTTGTATTTAATTGTGTAATAATGGATCTATGTGTAATCTGAATGTTATAAAAAATAGTAAATTCAGTTAATTTTTTATTTTATTGACAATAACTCCTATCTCTCTCGTCTTATAAAAATTAATAGTGATAAAACAAGAAAAAATTTTGTTCCGGAAATATCTCGTAACTAATAATAGTCGAAACTTGTAACGAAGATTTTAACACTTACATTTAAATTTAACAACCAATACTAATAATAATAAGAAAATAATTATTAATTTATTACATTTACATTGAACTTAACACATTTAATGCAGAAACTTACTTTTAGCTAAGACGAACAGGTCCCAGCACGTTCTCAGTTCAAACTGCGCGTCAAAATTTGAGAAAGGAGATATTTCTGAAAAAATTATTTTCTAAATAAGATAGGTCGAATTTCTATAAGCGTATTTTTAATACTTTTAAACGTCAGATAGTTACGAATTTTCGTCACAGGAAAGTTGCTTACATTTTTATAACAGATGGCATTAAAATCACCTTTGAGTAAAACTGGCAGTTAGGAGTTGTTGCTCGGAAGCGGTCGATATATAATCTGTGGTCAAAGTCCAAAATTACTGGTCAATTCACCCCGTTTTACGGTATTTTTATATTAATATAAAATATAGCTACGTCTGTGACGACCTTTAGACCCTTATTCTGAGCCTTAAGGTCGTCACAGACGTAGCTATATTTTATATTAATATAAAAATACCGTAAAACGGGGTGAATTGACCAGTAATTTTGGACTTTGACCACAGATTATATATCGAACTCCTAACTGCCAGTTTTACTCAAAGGTGATTTTAATGCCATCTGTTATAAAAATGTAAGCAACTTTCCTGTGACGAAAATTCGTAACTATCTGACGTTTAAAAGTATTAAAAATACGCTTATAGAAATTCGACCTATCTTATTTAGAAAATAATTTTTTCAGAAATATCTCCTTTCTCAAATTTTGACGCGCAGTTTGAACTGAGAACGTGCTGGGACCTGTTCGTCTTAGCTAAAAGTAAGTTTCTGCATTAAATGTGTTAAGTTCAATGTAAATGTAATAAATTAATAATTATTTTCTTATTATTATTAGTATTGGTTGTTAAATTTAAATGTAAGTGTTAAAATCTTCGTTACAAGTTTCGACTATTATTAGTTACGAGATATTTCCGGAACAAAATTTTTTCTTGTTTTATCACTATTAATTTTTATAAGACGAGAGAGATAGGAGTTATTGTCAATAAAATAAAAAATTAACTGAATTTACTATTTTTTATAACATTCAGATTACACATAGATCCATTATTACACAATTAAATACAAATAAAACCAAAAGTAAAAAAAAAAACTAAAACTACTATTTTTATTAATTAATCAGGGTCACAAGGAACCAACGAATATTTAACAAGTAGTTATGGCACAAAACACTTCCTTTCACAATGATAACAGTAAATTTTAAATACATTAAAAAAACCTAAAAACTTCACTTTCACTTTTTTGTTTTGTTTTCGGTTTTTTTTAGTTTTTGTTTTCAGGTTTTTTTAGTTTTTGGATCAGGTTTAACCATTTTTACTGCCACTGTCGTTCAGGTTTAACCATTTTTCGTGCCGCTGTCACCGAAAATTCTACTCCATGAGGCGAAAGCGACTATTTCTTCAAATTGCAACGTGTACATAATCGTAACCCATTAAGGAGTTAGGTGATGAGAAGGTGCTTTCAGATGCTTCATTCATCGATACCTATTAGTGTATGTGCCCATTCTACTAGTGAAAATGGAAAACTAAGCAATTTGCTTAATCTCGCTGTACAGATCTGTTCATCACTCCGAAGATCCTCATCAGATCTTCATTTAGGATAGGGTTTCCTATCAACATTCATTCAAACCCAGTCCGACGAGACGAAAGCGACTATTTTATTTAAATTGTAACCTGTAATCGTAACCGCTGGAAGAGTTTTCTAAAGAGAAGGTGGTTTCAGATATTCCATTTATCGGTAACTATTAGTTTATGGACGGCTAGATGGCGATGTGTGGAATGTCCTGCAATATTTATTTATTTATTTAGAAATACTTGTCTGAGGCGGGAATCGAACCCTGTGTTTGGCAGTCCGGCATGGTAGCCATTGTTCTAACTGTAATCACCCCATTTTACGGTATCAAAAGATATATTTTGATATATTTTGATATATTTTGATATATTTTAGGTATTTGATGACGTCACTAAAATATGTCGACCGATATAGCTCGACATATTTTATATCGACGGTGGAACTTTAAAATGTCGTAAGGGACATTTTCTCGAAAGTACACTTCATATTGCGTAGTATAGCACATTTCATGCTCTATCGATCTGTGTTATTAAAATTTTGATATCTCTTCAAATATATGGATACTAGCGACCCGCCCCGGCTTCGCACGGCTATATTAAGGATGTTTTGTACATATAAACCTTCCTCTAGGATCATTCTATTTAATAAAAACAGCAATAAAATCCGTTGCGTAGTTTTAAAAATCTGATTATGACATAAAAAACTTTATCATTATCACTACATAGTATAAAACAAAGTCGCTTTTTCTGTCCCTATTTCCCTTTGACTGCTTAAATCTTTAAAACTACGCAACGGATTTTGATGGGGTTTTTTTTAATAGATAGAGTGATTCAAGAGGAAGGTTTATATGTATAATACATGCATAATATAGCCGTGCGATACCGGGGCGGGTCGCTAGTATAGTATAAAACAAAGTCACTTTTCGCTGTCTGTCCTTATGTATGCTTAGATCTTTAAAACTACTCAACGGATTTTGATGCAGTTTTGACGTGATAACGTTTTATAAATTGGTGAACACCTGCAATCTCAAAAAAGTGTGACGTCACGCGTCGTTACTGGAACGTCTCATGTTATTGACAAGGTAACTATAGCAACGTTTTATCGTTGCCATGGTTACCATCAATGTTTTCTTATGACGTTATCACGTAAAATTATCGTCCGGAAACAGACTTTACAGACAACCATTTTTTTTTATTAGATAGAATGATTAGTGATATAATACATCCCATTATATGGGATATATTATATCACTAGCGACGCTATATTATACTTATTATACATATAAACCTTCTTCATGAATCATTATGAATAACCTAGTGATATAATATATCCCATATAATGGGATGTATTATATCACTAGCGACGATAAAAAAAACCAGTCAAAATAATAACCCATAATAATATTATGGGTTATTATTTTGACTGGTTTTTTATTTCATTTTTAATTCTGAGACGTCGTAAGTCTTTCTATCTGGTATATTTATGTGTTGTAAGGCCCTTACAAAAATAAAAAAGTTCAATTTGACATAAAATATATATTTTTTTTCATATTGAATAAGAATTGGCGTAAGTAGTATTGGGTTCCGTACCACTGTATTCTGTTTTTATTTTTTAACCTCGACGCAAAAACAAATGCAAAAAATAGATGGCGCTAGTGATAAAAATACATGAATGAAGGGTAAATGGTGGTTTACGGTTTATGACGTATTAAAAAACTACTTACCAAATCTCGTTCAAACCAATTTTGGGTAGAAGTTTGCATGGTAATAATGCATATCATATATTTAAGTTTCATCATTCTCTTATTTTAGAAGTTACAGACACACTTTTTACCACTTTGAAAGTGTCTCTCGCGTAAACTATCCAGTTTAGAAAAAATATATTTTGAAATGAGAAACCTTAATATCATTTTTGAAGACCTATCCATAGATAACACTTACGTATGGGTTTGATAAAAAAAATTGAGTTTCAGTTCTAAGTATGGAACCCTAAAATTTACTGTTTTTTTTTTCTATTTTTGTGTAAAAATCTTAATGCGGTTTACAGAATACATCTACTTACCAAGTTTCAACAGTATAGTTCTTATAGTTTCGGAAACAAGTGGCTGTGACATACGGCAGATAGACAGACATGACGAATCTATAAGGGTTCCATTTTTGCCATTTGGCTACGGAACCCTAAAAAATGTTGCGTAGTTTTAAAGATCTAAGATACTTTGTTTTATACTATGTAGTTACTATGTAGTTAGTTAACAAAATTAATATGTTTTATTGAAATATAATTTCATGGAAATGACGTCACAGTGGTTCACAGTTTAAAATTCTTTGTAATATTTACTATATTAATCGAATGGTTTAAGTACTTACACCCGAAACATTTTAAAATCATACGACATAAACTTTGAAATTTAACGAAATGTCCCTTACTACATTTAAAATTTCCACCGTCGATATATTTTAGTATATTAATATAAAATATAGCTACGTCTGTGACGACCTTAAGGTCTGCGCCGAACGAAGGGAAGGCGCCAAAGAAAGAAAAAAAAAACAGCGCACTCCGGGAGTGCAGGCAGAAGTGAAAACAATAAACTTGTTATTTTTCATAGAATATTTCTTGAAAAGATCTGCTACTGCCATCTATTAGCACTCACTTAAACAAATATACTTTCTAGAAACTAAGTTTCTCAATTTGTGTAATAGATGGCAGTATAAGTTAAACAAAAATACTAACACAAATAAAATCTCATCTGTCGCGTCAAAATCTGTCGCGTCAAAATCTGTCGCGAGATCGGTTGAAAATGCTCACCCACAAAAGTGCCCAACGCGCCATAAGAAGTTTTCACTTCAAATACGTGACAACAACTGTGCTCGAGTGGAAGGGACGCGTGCCTTTCACTTTTTATGTCTGTCTCTCTCGCTCTTAGGCGGGCTAACCATGCCCGAGTGGAAGGGACGCGTGCCTCTCACTCGCTCTCATTGTGAGCGCATAACGTCAGCGGAGCGTAACGCAGTTTCTTGAAGTGTCACCCGGCAAACCAATTTATAAAACGTTGTCACGTCAAAATTAAGCTATTGCATCGTGCGAGCTTCGTACAATCATTTATATCTATGCGTACAATAGTTAAGTACCATACACATACACGTTGAGCTACATCTACCATGGAGTGGGGAGTGTGTTTTATTTTCAACAAGAAATTTCTTGATTCGGTCGCCGCGCCCAAAGCTCGCGATAAAAGCTTGGTTAAAATAGCTACATAGTCCTCTTTATCAAAGGTGATTATCCACAGAATAGAAATTCCTTGTTCCGTGGTGATAGCAGTTTTCGAAGCAAGGACTATATTCACTAAGATTCAAATCGTTGGGCGCGCGGGATTAGGGGCGGAGGGGGGGCGGTTTTTGTATGGAAATCTCGTCCTAATCACGCCCCGACGACTTGAACCTTAGTGAATCAAGGCACTGTACAAGTCGTGCGAAGTCATTAATCTGTGGATGTCACTGTCAGTCATTGTTAAAAAAAAAAAGATTTGTGCGTATTCTCTTGGATTAGTTGTGTTGTTTTTTCAATAATTTTTATGTACAAATTATTGGTTTATTGTTGTTTTAGGCGTTTTCTTTACAAAATTTACCGTTTACGATGTTGAACAAAGTTCTGCTTTCATCCGACGTGGCCCTCGTGTGTATGCAACATGCTCTATCCACAGAAAAGGAAGAAGTAATGGGGCTACTACTTGGAGAAGTCAGTTTTTACCTAAATATTAGACCTTGTGGTAAAGTTTTACAATAACTTATTTTGAAAACCGTTTTACTGTTTTCAGGTACATAACAATGGTGCTCTAGTGTCCATAGTATCATCTGTAATACTACGACGGCTTGACAAAAAGCCGGATCGTGTTGAAATATCAGAGGAGCAACTAGTTCAAGCTACTTTGCGGGCTGAGGAACTTGCTGCGGAGTTAGGCCGCCCGTTGAGAGTAGTCGGCTGGTATCACTCCCATCCACATATTACCGTTTGGCCATCTCATGTTGGTTAGTATTGACATATTACATTGGCTCAAGTTTGTGCCAATACATACACCAATATGTATATCAGTATTTGGATGCAACATGACCATATCATCATAAATATTTTATAGCATGCATATATTTTTTACATTTTGAATGTTAATTTTATTTACTTCTGTTATTTTTAAGATCTTTCAACACAATTTATGTACCAAAGAATGGACTCTACTTTTGTGGGAATAATATTTGCAGTCTTCCTCACTGATCAAACAACTAAAGCACCGTCAGTAAGTACCATTTTTGTTTAATTCTAAGCCAACCATTGTATCATAACCAATATAAATCCATATCAAATTCAGATCAACTACAGGGCTCTCGAGCAAATTATGCTTTTATGAAAAAATTATCCTTCCTATTATTAAATTATCTATTATCTCTTGACCTGTCCCTCTAGCTCTAAAAGCTGTATGGTGGCTGATCTAATAATAGCTAATAATAACACCAAAGACCTAGGAGCACACTGGAGTGGGCGCATCTGTCTGACTCTAACTAATCAACTCCCCTTGAATTTGTGCTATCAATATGAAGAAGATGATCCAATATAATATGTTTGTTTTATTATTTCAGGTTCAAGTAACTTGTTTTCAATCAGTAAATGAGGGATCATCACAAAGCAGACGTGAGATTGAAATGGAAATAATAAATAACAATGACTCTCTATTATCGAATAACTTTGAGGTATTTAAATGCATATATTTTTAAAGATAAACTGTCTGAAAAACATGCAATTTTGAACAGGCTTTCTAACGAAAGTCCTTTGGGATCAGAGTTGCACTAATTTATTTTCATTTGTAGACTTTAACTCAGCTACCAGGAATATTGAAAGAAGAAGAAGATGAGGCTTACAACATTGAAGCCAGATTAAGCGAGTCTGATGACATTTTAAACAGACAACACAATGCTGCTGTTAGGACTATAGCTATTGGACATATAGTAGATAAGGTAATAATTCCCCCTAAGGACATTTCAACCTACTTACTCCCCAAAAATAATATTTAACTTGTAAAAAACAACTGAGTTAGAAATCGATTATTTTCTAGAACATCACTACATCACTATCACTACATAGTATAAAACAAAGTCGCTTTTTCTGTCCCTATATCCCTTTGTATGCTTAAATCTTTAAAACTACACAACGGATTTTGATGCGGTTTTTTTTAATAGATAGAGTGATTCAATAGGAAGGTTTAAACATGCATAATATAGCCGTGCGAAGCCGGGGCGGGGCGCTAGTAATTTATATTTCGATTTTTAACTTGGATAATTTTTACGAAAAACTACAGTTGGTTAATTCGCTATCACCTTATGGATTTTTAGAATAATTAAAGTCGAACTCCGATTCCAATTTTTGTTCCAGATGTCAAAACCAATGCTTGAAGCTCTAGTTGCAAGGAACACACTTAATAATATCAGATTGTCAGCACTCAAAAGACAACACAAAGAAATGATGACCAAGTTAGAAAATATGTCCTGTAATGTATAATTATGGCAAACAAAACAATAAAAATTACATTAAAATTACATGTAATTAAGTACTGTCTGATTTAAAATGGTTGATTATTAAAAATATGTTACAACTAAAGTTGGCCACACAATATTATTCACTGCAAATGTTTCCGCCATGCAGCACTTGAATGTGCTCAAGTCTATTCCAAACATCTTCTGCGATCTTGTGTTTACTAGCCATCTTTTAATTCAAATCATTCTTGTCTATCATTTCGAATCCATCTGAGGAATCGGCGCTAGGTATTCTTTTCCTTGCACTTGGTTTGTCTGAGTGCATCATATTTGCAACAGCACCCGTTATGTTCCATAATGTGTTGTATGCAGAGCTACTCCATGTAGCTGGCTCTACTATTTCCACTGTTGAATTAGGCTGTTCTTTCTGCTGGTCTAAAAAATATAAAGATGATAAAAATTACCTACTGACTTCAGTAAATATTAATAGTAAGTGATAATTGATTCTCAAATATTTAAGCGTCCCTTAAATATTTAAGACGCTCCTATCCTATTTATGCATACACTTAATGTCAACTTAATCGCCACTTAAGATAATAAGCCTGTCAGTATTTGAGCGTTTAATAAATAAATATTGGAGGACTTTGTACACAGCGCCATCTAGCCACAAGCTAAGCAACTAAGCTTATGTTATGGTGGGCAGATAACTGATAAGGTATAGTATATAGTTTTCTTTTATACATACTTAATTTAAACACCCAGACCAGAAACAAATATCTATAGGTAAAATATTTGTTTGAGGCGGGATTCGAACCCACAACCATTTGTGTCGCGGATGGGTATACACAGGCCCAGCAAAAGTAGTTTGTATGTTAAATTTGACATAGGCCTTTTAGGTTTGTTGAAATATTTGTAGCAATTTTGATTAAATAGTATATCAGCAATTTGAGCCTAGCGCCCAATATCGTTGTCTATATCTTTCATATGCAATATTTACTAAATCAAAACTGCAGGTCACAGCTTAGTATTATTTAATAATATTTACCAAAAGGTATGTATTCATCTTCACTGGAGTCTGATGTTTCAACATCCTTTTGTAGAGACTGCACTTTCTCAATAGAGAAATTTGTTATTATGGAACTGCTGTTGTCAGAGCTGTCACTGGCTTCTTCTATTGGAACATCTTCGGGCTGCCAATAGTCTGTTGGAAGAAAAGTAAAAGTATTTTAATATTCTCATAATATTACAAGTAATTCTAATATTGTCGCAGGATTCAGATCTATACTGGTGAAATTGCAGGTGTTGTAATTTTATACTAATTTAATTTACTTTACCTAAACTCTGTCTCTCATCAACCTTTGCCGCTTTCTCAGGTTCTATTGACAGTAATTTAATGTTCATATCAGATGCCTCAGGAATTAGCCCTTCTAGTTCTGACTCTGATTCTGAAAAACATAAGTAGAAATTACACTTTGTTGGCCTATCTAGGGGAAAATCATAATTTCAAATATGTTTAAAACCAAAAGTTGTGTGATAGAATAAAAACACTTTAGAAGGAAGTGTTTTTAGGGTTCCATACCCAAAGTGTAAATATGGGACCCGTATTATTAACGTATCCGTATTAATTATTACTAAGACTTCACTGTCTGTCGGTCCATCTGTCTGTCACCAGCCCGTATCTCATGGACCAAGATAGCTAGACAGTTGAAATTTTCACAAATTATGTATTACTGTTACAACATATTATACTAAAAACTGTAAAAATTTAATTAAGTGGGGCTCGATTCGCACTTAACCAGATTTTTTTAAATTGTCTGATATTTTTAATGTTATTTCTTTGGATCATTTTACTTACCAATATCCTGGAATATGTGTGATCCCATTTTAATGATTGGAGGTAAAATTTTGTAACATGTAGATATAAAAAGACAAGTAAGGTATATTAAAACATAGCTGTCTATGTATTTTCCAAAGAATAGCACCATTATCAAAATGATATTTGCCAGTATAAATGCCTGAAAATAATAAATTAAATACTTAATTAATCTATCTACTACACAAATGTGTTACTTTAAAAACTAAAATGTGATGCAAATTGATGCAATCTACAGTAAATAAAGATTATTCCTCTTGATGAGCTCTTCTTGCAGTGAGAATAAAAATATTTCTGTTTTGTAATATTTTAGTTTAGCTCTACCATTGGAATATAAAGATAAAAAGTAGCATATTGTGTTACTCCAGGGTCCAAACTTTTACATAATAAAATTCTTTGCAATTGGTTAAACATACACACACAAACTTTTGCAAAGTGATATTAAAAACAGAAGGCCTTTGACAACTTACTTTTGTATGATTAATTTCTCGAACAGTAACAAAATCGTACCATTTTTTACCCAACCATTTAAAAAATTTGTTCCCTGCCTCAATAATATCTACAGGTTCAGATTGAGCAATTCGCTTTAAACACGAAGTTCTGTGTTTGTATTTGAGCCAGCTTTCAAATGCATCCATGAGTAATCCAGTAATTGTTACACACAATATGAACTGAAATAGAGTTATCTGTCTGTGAATGCATACCCTGAAACAAGAGGAAGTTTTAATCAAATCCATAAAAATGGTGACAGCAGTTTTGGCTTAGTGGGAGGCAGGTAGGTAAGTTTCATCCCAAAGCAAAGGTTGTAGGTTTGTCTCATGGTATTTTTCTATATCAGAAAAACAACACTTTTTTGCAGTGAAAGAAAACAAAAGAAAGAAGAGTTTTATAAGATATCTTGAAAACTATATTATAAAGTTTTAAGCAGACTAGACGGACAGTCAACCCAAGCAACAAAAATAGCATGCACAAAAAACAGAAACAAAACAAATCAGCAAAAGTTGCAACTTACATAAATACCACATGCCATGCGGCAATAAATGTGACGGAGAGCCACGCCGACCTCCAGAATAAAGCATCTTCAAGTAACTTCAACAATATGACCATGATCAAGGATTTTCGGCTGATTGTGTTCTCTGGCGATGAATAAATAGAAGTCCATTTCAGTTTTTTTCTGAGCGTGGCTAACATAATTTCTTGGTCAGCAAATCGTTCTGGTGATAAAAATTCAATTTAATTTATCGAAACTTAATTGCGTTTAATTTTTATTAATATTTATTTTGTCTTTGTCAGTGGTGAGATCGCAGAAAAATTGAATAAAAACAACACGCCACTTTGCGTCACTCACGAAGTCAAAGTGAAAGCTCAGTGTTCCCAGATTGCAAATAGAAAAAAAGTATATGTTTTTTGTACAGAAAATGGTTTTTTTTTTAAATTAGACCATTCAGCGATTTTTATACTTATATTGTACAAGAAGGATGTACTGTCATAGGATCATACTTTATAAAACGAGACTACATTGAAATTCGTAGATTTTCTATGTAGCTATCAGTCAAAATTTGGAATTTTGTAAGAAAGAAATAACGATCGGTAGCCCCCAAAGTTAAAGGTTTTTGTGCAAGAGTCACCAAATGGCAACACTTAGTTTTTATTAAATTGTCAATGTCATATTGTTTGATCTGTCAATGTCATTACCTAGAGTTGGGAAATAAGAAATCAAAAAAAGATCGATTCAAAATCGATTTTTAAATAAATCGACTACAGCGCTATAAAACTTCAATAACAAACACTAATTCCTGGGCATTGCATTGTTTCACCTTTTCCAAGTAATAATATTGTTTCTTATTGAATTTTCGTCGATAGGTTTCAATCGTAAAATGTTCGACATCAATGGAAAATTACCTTTGTTGGGTGTGTGTAGACAGAAATTGTGTCCATGCAAAAATAGTCTCAAACAAGGAATTTGCGTTATAAATCTTGAAATTTTACCAATATGCAGTGACAGATTTCACCTTCAAATGGTACATTTTAACAATAATTAATTATTTTAGTTAGATACAATAGGAATTTTGCGTTTGGCGGTCTTGTCTATGTATATCGTGTAATAATCGTGATAATTATGTGAAAATGATCGATTCTGTAAAATACGAATCGATGATTCTTGTTCGAATCAACGCCGACAACCCTATCTGACAAGAAAGACGAAAGTGGAAAAAATTAAATTTGTTTATTTGGGAAGATTTTTTAGTAGAACAAACGTCTGTTTCCTTGTTGTATTTCTACCTAGTCTACATTACGCAATAGTCAACACGATAAAGATCTGCAAAATAAAGATGCAGAATAATACTTACTATGGATAAATATCTTTGTGTGCAAACTGTCTGAATTACACCACCCAAGAATGTCTCTAAACTCGTTTGAAAAATCTAACGATGGGGCTCGAACTTACAAGTGTTACGAATATGCCAGTAAAATATCACTTAATTTACATCACTTGAAGAGAGATGGAAGGTTTTGTGATGTGGACTTAATATCTGGAACTACTAATATAAAGGTAAGACCAAAAACTACTAGAACTAGGTTGTTACAGCCATGTTACCAATTTTATTAATTCCTTTCAGGCACACAAAGTAGTCTTGGCAGCAAGCTGTGAATATTTTGATGCTATGTTCAGTGTTGGGTTGGAAGAGAGTCAAAAAGGTCATGTAGCCCTCCCAAGTGTGCCGCCTGATATACTGTCAAAAATCATTGACTTTATTTATACAGGTAATTATAATTAAACTATGTTCATCCTATAGTTTTAGCCATATAAGTAGCTATCAAAGATTTAACCTAAATGATTAAGTATACATTCTGTGGGTCCCTATCCCACCAGAATTTCCATAAATCATGTCTCAGTTCTCACAACACTGAAAAATCCTAGTGCAAATTATTGTAGTTTCATATGTTTGTGTGTCAATAATTTTATTAAGCACAAGCAGTGGCCAGCAGTTTAACCCTGTATTCTAAATGATTATACATTCTGTGGGTCCCTATCCCACCAGAATTTCCATAAATCATGTCTTAGTTCTCACAACACTGAAAAATCCTAGTGCAAATTATTGTAGTTTCATATATTTGCGTGTCAGTAATTTTATTAAGCACAAGCAGTGGCCAGCCGTTTAACCCTGTATTCTCAATGATTATACATTCTGTGGGTCCCTATCCCACCAGAATTTCCATAAATCATGTCTTAGTTCTCACAACACTGAAAAATCCTAGTGCAAATTATTGTAGTTTCATGTTTGTGTGTCAGTAATTTTATTAAGCACAAGCAGTGGCCAGCAGTTTAACCCTCCCTCCACAATAATATTTTTTTTTTGTAATTGACAGTACTTAGTAGTACCTCATGTGATAGTACTTGGTAGGGATAAGTGGAACTAATTTTCCACCTATCCCTACTAGTAGCTCCACGGTAGGGATAGGTGGAAAAAAAATCTACTTATTCCTACCAGGGGGATACGCTGGTAGGGATTAGGACACAATCCTGTGGGAATATCCTATAGATACCAACCCATTTTTAGGGTTCCATACTCAAAGGGTAAAACCCATTTACTAAGACTCCACTGTCTATCTGTCGACCAGGCTGTATCTCATGAACCGTGATACCTAGACAGTTGAAATGTTCACAAATGATGTATTGTCTGTTGCTGCTATAACAACAAATACTAAAAACAATATACAACCTTGGTGCGTGGGTCCGACTCACACTTGGCCGGTATTTTATTCTTGATATTATTATGATGCGTCATGTGTTTATCTATCTATGCATAAGTGAAGAGTGTCATTTACTTTTAGGTGAAATTGTAATTGATAAAAGTACCGTGCAGCATTTACTGATTGCTGCTGATATGTTACAACTCAGAGATTTGGTCACTGGGTGTGGAGAATATTTAAGAAGAGAGCTACATCCATCTAATGCCCTGGGAATATTCAGGTATTTTAGATTAATCCATTTTCTCAATATATGATGGGAATAAAATACATGATATTTACAAAAGGGGCTGTGCCAGATACTGAAAAAAACAGGTAATGAAAATAAAAAGGGTTTAAAAGATTTTGTGCCTCCCTTTGAAGGATGTGCTTAGTACAATGATTACGTGTATTTTGCCGCATCTCAAGTACTTACTTAGGTAGAGGTACTAAATCAAATCAAACTGATTTGATACGAAAAAACTTTCTCAAAGTGAAAGTGCAGTTTTCGCTAACAACTAAATTGTAGCCCCCAAATTGTGGCGCCTTTAGGATGCATGTTTTGTCTTCACACAAAAATTACTGTACTGACAGCGTTGAAACTTGGTATATAGCAAACTGGAGTTGTGGAATGAAAAACAGGCTATTTTTAATCCCAATATTTCAATGGGATCTGGATTTACGCAAGTAAATCCGTACAGCGCAGTTAGTAAGTAGTTGTATACTTTTTAAACAGATTTGCTGAAGCTCATAACTGTGTTGAGCTAGCCAACGAAGCCCTAGAACATGCACAAGCCAACTGGAATGTAGTGGCCAATGGTGATGAACTGTTGGAACTGCCTTTACAGCAGCTAGTTACTCTTTTATCATCAGAACAGCTGAAAGTTGACAGCGAAGCTCAGGTTTGTAAAAATATAATAACAAAAATTCACCATGTTGTGTATTTAATACACACAGGAGTCATGAGAGAATAAAGTCTACTACGTTATATACCTAATTCACCCCGAAATTCCTGGAAGAATCAAGTGTACTGAGTGGTATATTCAATACACCTAGCTAGGTGAATCACCCCAGTTGAATTAAGTCGACGTCACCGATTTTGCTATATCCATTGGCATTAAATTAACTTGTAATATTGTAGGTTTTATATCCAGCTCTGAGGTGGTTAGAACATGATTCTGTAGGCCGGAGAAGGCACTGTTTCGAAGTCCTAAGCCACGTGAGATTGGCGCTGATTTCACCAGAAGTCTTAGACGAGGCCATTAAGAATGTACAGGATCCATCGATTGCGGTGGCGTTAAAAACAGTTCGTGTGGATATGGTGAGATTTTTTAATAAATGATTATTTGTTTTGATGATCCATCTACCTGTGTATTGTGAATTAATAAGGCGAAGTTTTGTCCGCCAAGAACATGACCGCGGCATGGAAAGTTTTCGTATATTATCATAGATATTATAGAATAGAATATAGTTTATACTAAATAATACTAAACTAAGAAGAGAGAGAAATGTTTTACCTCGTATATCTTTATGCATCATATTTTTGGCGAACAAACATCGCTCGTTTGCAAAAGTCATATGGCTCTTTGCGCTAATTATAAACATTTTTTCTAGAAAACTGGGCGTGGCGCTCTTGTGCCTTTGGGAGCGGAGCCGCGGGCGCGCGCGCGGCGCTTTCTCATTGTGGTCGGTGGATCTTGTAGAGACAAAGCTGCTCATCCGCCACTTACTACAGACAACATCTTATCTTCTGTATTAAAATACGACCTGCTTAAAAGGTAAGTATCACTTAAATGTTCTGCTCTTTTAACTTTTGTATCATAGTAAGTGCGCCCCACTGTATCACCCTGTACTTTCATGAAATTCTGTATGACTGATGAGAGGACAAACAAACAAACTTTGGCATTTATAACACTAGGAAGTGCAGATAACCCTGCCTGCCTAGCATGAAGATCAAAACACGATACGATAAAGCGATATAACTACATCAACTCTCAAAATATGATAGATAAAGCCGCCATTTTGAATTTTTATCTTATATTTAATCGCAATTTTCGATAAAAATTCAACATGGCGGCTTTTTCGATTATATTTTGAGAGTTGATGTAGTTATATCGCTTTATCGTATCGTGTTTTGGTCTTCATGCTAGGCTAGCTGATATAATTATAATGAGTAATTTTTTTCATGATAATTTACTAGGGAATGGGAAGAGCTATCATCAATGACCATAGCTCGTATTCAGCCGGGCGTGGCTACTTTAGGTGGTCGTGTTTACGTTATCGGCGGTGAACAAGGCAGCCAAATATTAGCTAATGGAGAAGTTTATGATCCTCAGGTAAATATGTATATACGAATATACCTACATAATTATTGCAAATATACTGACTTAGTTGATGTGTACTATTTTCGCTTCAATTTCAACAAAAATATCATAAAGACTTACAGACTTCTTGGCCTGGAAGATGACGTTTTAGTGGTTAACTGAGTAAGTTTGTTCATTGCAGACAAATAAATGGACCAACATAGCTCCCATGAAAGAAGCCAGATGTGAGTTTGGTTTGACCGGACTAAATGGTAATCTGTACGCGTTTGGCGGCTGGGTCGGGTCGGATATGGGCTCGTCTGTCGAGGTTTACGACCCTTTCACGGATGAGTGGACCCTCTGTGGACGCATGCCTGAACCGAGATTTGGAATGGGAGTTGTTAATTTTGAAGGTAACAGAATAATGAACATAATTCAGTGGAACTTACGAAGTTTTATGTTATGCAAACTAACTGAAAAATAATTTCCAGGTCTAGTTTACATAGTGGGCGGTTGCACACACACTCACAGACGTTACACCCGGGACCTGCTGTGCTACCACCCCGCGTCTCGCAAGTGGCATTCGTTGACACCCATGACCAACGCACGCAGTCAGGCCGCCGCCGTTGTACTGGACAACTACCTCTATGTTATAGGAGGAAATGGACCAAGCAGGACTGTGCTCACATCCGTTGAGAGATATAGCTTTGATGATGATTGCTGGGAGGAGGTGAGTAGTCTAAAGGAAGCGCGGGCGGGTTGTGCGGCGGGCGCGGCCGAGGGCGTGCTGGTGGCGGCCGGCGGTGACAGCGAGAGCGGAGGCGAGCGCGCCTTCTACCGCGCACGTACCACCCTCGCCTCCGTCGAGTTGTACGACCCGAGGGACAAGACGTGGCGCACCGGACCGCCGCTACCGCACTCCCGCGCCGAGGCCGGAGCCGCGCTGCTCTGACATATAACGTCAACAGGGCGATGCTACCCGCTGCCAAACGAAACGATCTCACACGGTTCTTAATTATATAGAACGGTAGGATTAGAGCTCTACACTACGGTACCGACTTGGTACAGTAAGACCTTGCGCAGTCTGTCTGCGCAAGCGCGCTGCTATGGTCCGCCAAGAAGGATACTATACTTAAAAAAATTTACCTAACTGAGGAACTTGTTTAACGAGGTTCTATTTTTGGCGGGCAAAACTTTTACAATAAAACATCTTGTCACGGTGTGGAGCTCCATAAACTCACAAAAAACACGAAATATAAAGTTCTTCCATTATTTAAAACTAGCAGCACTCTGCGGTTTTACCCGCGTAACTCCCGATCCCGTGGGAACACCAAAATGAAAAGTAGCCTATAGCCTTCCTCGATAAATGGACTATCCAACACAAAAATATTTTTTCAATCCGAACCAGTAGTTCCTGAGATTAGCGCGTTCAAACAAACAAACTCTTCAGCTTTATAATATTAGTATAGATTAAGATTACGACTCACATTATTATTTAATTAAGTAATACTTTTTTGATTGAAATGTTATTGATTTTTAATACTTACATTTATTATTGACGTAATACATATCCTTTTTTTGGGTCGAATTTTACAATGAATTCACTTCACTTTAATACATGTTTTACCATATTTATTCACTGTCCAACTTTTAAACGATATAAAATTTACTTAACTATAAGTCTTGTTTGGAATAATCAATGTAAATCGACTGATCAATTTTTTGTAATGTATTATGTATACAAATAATTTATTCCGCACAGATATGATGGACTGTCTCTCCGAATTCTTTTAACGTACGTACCTATCTTTATGAGGTGCTAATTATTAACTTTGCAGCACTATTATTATAAAATCTATACATATAAAATGCTTTGTCCTGATTGATTGACTGACTGACGGATAAACGCACAGCCTAAACCGCTGATCGTAGAGACTTGAAACTTGGTGGGTGTGTTCTTTGTATGACGTCAGCATCCGATAAGAAAGGATTTTCCGAAATTCTACCCCTAAGGGGGTGAAAATGGGGGGCAAAGTTTGTATGGGATAACGTGAATCCTTGGTCCATTTTCGATCTATACGCGGACGAAGTCGCGGGCAAAAGCTAGTAAATATATAAAAAAGATGTCAGTTCCACTACAATTTTAATTAATAATAAACTTTAAATTGCGCGTAACTGTCTACCTAAAACAATGTTTAAATAATAATAATTATACTACTTACTGCCCATAACATTGAGCTTGAAAGAGCCAAACGCTAAATATTATATTAAAATTATTTGTTTGAGAAACAAATATCTTTGTATTTAAAATAAGTTTAATATCTTTGATATTTTAGTGCATTTCGAAAGTATTTATTTGGCATATTATTAATTATAAATTGTACTAAGTAATTAATCTACTAGTGAGTATCGGTAAGTTATTGCCCCCAGATTCTACCTAACTTAAATTACCATTTAGGTACAGTATGGGGCCGATGAATAAAACGAAACACAAGGTATAAGCCTTTTTTTTTCTTGGCGGCAAAACAAGTTTGCATGTTTTTGACGGACAAGTGTCAAATTTTCACTAACTCCTAAAAACAAACACGGAAATTGATAGACGAATTCGTAGCGTAAAGTATATGTATAGCAAGTAGCCGCAGTTTTTGTTGATTGCTCTAGGACTGCTACTTGTTGGATTTTGATGTAGTCTACCACAACCTTCCCAGAGCCATTCAATAGTAAAAACCAGATTTTAATAGGTTCAATATTTAGGAACAGAAAAACAGACTTGATTTGTTTTACTGCTTTTTTTTAATTTGCTTTCAAGTACAGACCGTTTGTCCTTTCCTATATGTTATGTAGGTTACAGTTTTTTCTTTGTTGATTTAAGCCTAGCTTATGCAGCTTAAACATGTACAAATATTTGTTTATAAGATTTCGCATATCAATTTCACCACTATATACTTTAACATACAAATTAATATATATTAATAAATATTTATGTAGCAATAAGTTATGTATTATTTAATTTAAGTAATAAATAATGCTATCAGAATATTTTATACTAGTTAATTAATTTACAATGTGATTTTTTAATAAATAGGAATATTTTACTTTTGTTTTCTTCATTCAAACTTAGAACAATGGGAGTCAAAAGAATATATTTTTGCTACTAGCTTCGCCCCGCGGTTTTAGGTGCGTAAGTCCCGATCCAATTTGCATATCGGGATAAAAAGTAGCCTATATGGTAAGCTATCTACATACCGAGTTTTAACGCAATTGGTTCAGTAGTTTTCCGTAAAGGAACAAACAAACACACAAACTTTCACTATTATAATATTAGTAGGATATTTTTGATTGACATTATTGCCAAACATACAATTGAAGTTGGTGTCAACTTTTATATGCAAAACCCAGGGAATTTAGCTTCAAGAACGTTAGTCAAATCTTGTGCTAGGTACAATCGACCGACTAAACCTTCGAACAATGAGGCAGGTCTGTCCGGGCGATGCAGTTCAGTACCCTGCCGTTCCAAGGCGCACCATTCCATGAAACAACTGGCTCTATATAGGTGGAGGGGATTCTGAAAATTAAAAAAATATATATTTTAAATTTTTTTTACAAAAAGATGACTTGGTTTTTTAAGCACGATGTTTAACACAAGAGAGCAAAAAATTCTGAAAGGGGTTGCTTGCCCGTTTTCGATAAGAACTAAAACTGCCAGTCATCAGCCTTGGCAGGAATCGAACCTGTTCGTTTTCCAAAAAATAATCTTTATATATTTTTATACCAATCGATAGTGTTGCTAATAAAGATCAATTCCTGGAAACAAACATATTATGGCAAATCTAAGAAAATATCTCATTTTTATAGTTTTCTGCAATTTTCATACTACTATCCCTGAAAAGAATGCAGTGAAGAGTAGGTGTGGCCAAAAACTTCATCCTGTAGTATAGTGGAAGTCCACTGTAAAATTCTAAAATTGCTAGTACCTACTAGCAATTTTAGAATTTTAGAATTTTGTAGAAACCAGCTTGAGGTTAAAAAATATTTACCTAAATATTTTTTAACCTCAAGCTGGTTTCTACACTTCTGCTTGAGAATAAAGGACTTAATTCATAATCATTACATAGTATAAAACAAAGTCAGTTTCCGCTGTCTGTCCCTATGTATGCGATCTTTAAAACTACGGAACGGATTTTGATGCGGTTTTTTAATAGATAGTGATTCAAGAGGAAGGTTTATATGTATAATACATGCATAATATAGCCGGGCGAAGCCGGAGCGGGTTGATCGTTAAAAACTAAAATAATAACAATTAAAAGAGTCCACAGTGTGCCTTTAGTTTAGTTGCCAGATTGTACCTACCTTAGTAGCCTGATACAGTTGAATAAACGCATATGCGTTACCGCTAACGCCGTGACATATACTGTAGCCTTTTGTGCAAATTCCACGCTGCCAAATTACATCTCCTAAATGTAAAGCCATTCTCATGTACCTATCTTCGTCAAATACCTATAAAAATTAAAAAAAAAAAAACTTAGCAAAATAAAAAATGTCTCCGCATAGACGTCAGTTCGCCTGCTTTTATGCTGGGCTCTTATTTAATTTTTCTTTTGTATATTTTTTTAATTTCTAATAACAATAATCTTTATGTAAGTTCCCCAATGTATAAATAGTCCAATACCATCCCATCACAATAGCCCAAATAGTATAGTTTATCAATAGTTCTATCCAAACCGGAGGTTGTCCTTGGCTGCACTATATAGTGCAGACAGGGATACTTAGCTACTTTGCTATTAACTTGTTATTGATGGGCTACGGCCTCACACACGCCTTCCAAAGGACCATAATATTTTTAATTATGTAGGTATCCTACTATCATATTGTGTGTATGTTTGTTACTCCTTCGCGTAAAAACTACTAGACTGATTGCGATGAAACTCGGTATGTAGATTGCTGGAAACCTGGATTAACACATAGGCTAATTTTTATCTCGATATTCCAACGGGGCTCGGACTTACGCGGGTGAAACCACAGGGCGCAGCTAGTACTATATAAAATTCAATCGCTAAGTGCGGTGTCTACCACAATCTCGAAAAAAAAACAGCCAAATTTGATGCACGTAATTTTTTGTGTGTGTGAAGTGAATAGATTCGCTTCACAACTGAATCCGGTAGCTTTTCAGGACAACGCCAGCTAGTAACTTAAATAATATTACTCACTTGATTAGCCAGTATGCACAAAGGAACAAATCCAGGGGCTCCATGACACCACTGCACTAGTTTATCACCAGAACTGCTATCTAATGATGATGGGAAGTTGCCACTTGGAAACTGATGACTCAATAGCCAATCTACAGTTGGCTTGATAAAACTACGGATCTCAATAATATTTATGTATGCACGTGCCTGTAAAATATAAAATATAGGTACCTATAAATAATAATATAAAATTTTAAATCCTGACTGACTGGTGACGTCATAAGCATCGACCTTGGGGATTTCCTTCGCTGCGTCGACTGCGGCGCGGGTGGTGCGGCTAGGGGTGCGCTCACCCTTAGGGTCGATTTATACTAGTGCAGAGTCGAAGCGTCAAATTATTCGCAACTAAAGCGAAGCTGTACGAATGCAGGCGTATTCGCGAGAATACGCCCGAATACGTTTTACGTGTAGTAATGAGAACGCGTCTTTTATATCTCAGATGCAATATGAGCATTAAGCTATGGAGATAAGGTTGAATTTTTTATGTTAAGTTTTGGATTGATTCGATGCGCTTCGACTCTGCGCTAGTATAAATTGACCCATAAAAAGGAATTTTGGAAAACTCAACTCCTACGCCGGCGCCGCCGCCGATAAAGTCGCGTGTACAAGCTAGTCAATAAATTCGCTACTTTATTTCAGTAGCTGATTATTTTTATTAAGGTTTTTCACTCTCATCGCCCCCTGTATTAGGGGGGCCGATTTACATACTTACTTGCAACAACATATACAATATCCCGGCCATGCCATGCGCCGCTCCAAAGTAAACCTTGTCATGCCATTGCCATAATAGAGGACAATCTGACCTCATTTTAATAGCGAATTGTTTCCCCGACTTCAATATACTACTGATGACCTTTTCTATATGATTCGCTGGAATTACTTCTTTCCCATTAACATGTTTGTTTACAAATAGCAATGAATATAAATATCCAGCTTTTCCATATAATATTTCGTCAGGGGACTCATTTAGTAGAGAAATAAGTCCCATTAGTCTGAAAAGTAAACAAAACCGGTTTCATAGAGACAAATAAAACATTCACTAAGAAAAGCCGGATTAATTTTAATCAAACACATAGCCCAAGAGCCCACGACGGCCAGACCTTCGTTATTTTATAAAAGCTGAAAGTTTTTCTATGCATGTCTCCTACACAGGTAAGAACGACCAGCGACTATAGAATTTGGGTTGTGGTTACTTCGGCAGGTAACAGGTAGTAAAGGTGTATAAAATAGTAGCTTAAATTCGTTAAAGTATAAAGCTCAATTTTTTTATATGTTCTTCGGGATAACTTTAGAAATCTCGCTATCCATTGCCGGACACTTATGACAGTTGAAATTATCCAGAGCTTATTTAAAATATAAATTTAAAGTCGACTAAGCACCCTATCTCACTCACACCCGCTTGAACAGTTGTTACCTCGCGCTCGCACCTACAGCGGACTTTCAATGTGTCTGGCAAGATGTAAAAACCATTAAAACTGTCCGGCTATTGGGGTAACATTTTTATATAGGTCCCCAAGTAACATATATAAAATTCAGCTTTTATACTATAACGAAAGTATAATTATAATTTATTAAAGTTTAGGGGTGTCTGGCAGGGGGTTGCAACTGTCATAAGTGTCCGGCAATGGATAGCGAGATTTCTAAAGTTATCCCGAAGAACATATAAAAAAATTGAGCGTTATACTTTAACGAATTTAAGCTACTATTTTATACACCTTTACTACCTGTTACCTGCCGAAGTAACCACAACCCAAACTCTATAGTCGCTGGTCGTTCTTACCTGTATAGGGGACATGCATAGAAAAACTTTCAGCTTTTATAAAATAACGAAGGTCTGGCCGTCGTGGGCTCTTGCTCTAACAGTTAAACTATCAACTTGAAGGAAAACAGAACCTCCTCTTTTTTAATTCGGTTAAAAACTTATAAATATTATATAGAAGAAAGATTTTTTTCGCTTTTTTGTTTGTATGTAGTTTCGGACCCTATTTGGTTCGAAACTACTGGACCAATTTAGATGAAACTTGGTATAAGGATACATTGATTAATTGACAGTAACATAGGCTATTTTTTTTTTTATTAAAGGATCGGGAGTTACGCAGGCAAAACCGCGGAGCACTGCTAGTAATTAAATTATTTAAGTACTGACTTAGCAACGTTATTTAGGAGTACCTCTGAGATAATATTCTGTAATCTGGAGTAGTTGATGGGCGTCTTGTTCCTAATTTGTATGATATAACGGTTGCTAGAGCAAGAGGGCCCGCATCTCCACATAAGAAGCTGATTTTTCTACCTTTCAAGTTGTCTATGTTGAGATATTTCCAGGCCACCTGCTTGAGATATATTAAAATTCTAAGAAATGTACCTACTTATTTTAGTGTATTATTTACTTACTTACTACGGTACTTATCAATAGGATAGGTTAAAGGACTTCGCTCGATGATTACTCTGCCCATTGTGCGTTACTCCAGCCAACTCAAACCAAAAACGCAGAATCCTCCTTATCAACAGGTACAAGACTTGCACAATTTGTCGTGACGACAATAAATAATCGTGTAATTTTAAATGTCGTGGCTTATTATATTTAAATGGAGGTGTTCCTAGGGTGGAGCGAAACAGGCCAAAAAATTTTTTTTTCTTTTTTTTAAATCTCCTGTATTGTCAATCGATGACCCTATGAAAAAGCTTCATTCAGACAAAAAATCAAAAGTCTACGACTTTATCTTCAGGTGGCGCACTGAGAAGGTAGTTTATACAAAATTTACTTTTCGACTTTTATATTCTACTCGCAGATTTAACTAATTTCGAAACTTTTTACAATAAAAATACAGTTTTTACTTTCTTCGATGTCTTATCTAAGACGTGAGTGTATTGCGGTCCAATAAAATTCTATACATAAATGTTGAGAAATGTCACACTTTAGGAAATTTTCTTCAAAAACTCTACCGTGAAACTTTCATCACAGGACTTTTGAATATTGTTATTTTTTGGTGGTGATTGGATGCGATGGTACCGCTGTGAACACCAGATACAAAAATATAGTCAATTTTTACCAGAAAAACACCTGAAACCACGTTTTCAATGTTTTTGTATTTATTAATGTCAATTGTCAATTATCTACATGCCATTCATTATCTAGACTCGACTAGTACCACAACATGCCCTAATAGCTTTACTGATAGCTTAGAAAAAAGCTCGACAAGTGTCTCGACTTAAAAATAGAGGATTTGAACCCATTTGCACCTCCGATCTCTATCTTTCCCGGATTTAAACACTGATTTGTGAAGCACCAATCAGAAATATCTGTTTCAGAGTGTTCTGCTATTTCTGCTGGTACAGTCTCAAAACCTTAGCTAACAAAAGCCTAGGAAAGGTGGTCTATTCTTGATGATTGACTTGCGCAAATAGGATTCTTCGTTTGTTTAATGGAACAGCTGAATTGACACATAACTAGAAGGAACCTAGCTACTTTCACCATGAAAGTTTACGCACCAACTTTGTTTGATATCAAGTCAATATTTTCTTGTAAATAATATGTTCCAAATCATGTCTTTAACACTATTTTAAGATGGTTGCAGTAGATTAGGTGAAATAGAAGTTAATAGAACCTACGATGTATTAAAATATAGGGACACCGAAATTATGGCAATCATTTCTCTAGGAAGTAATTTAATTGACATTAAAAGTATCCTAACCACACTCAGGCAGTACAGAGATGCATCAAGCTTGCATCAGAAGCTTCGTAGTCTGTTTGTGGACCCGAAGCTAGGTATGGTTTCATTCATTCCTAGAATAAAAGCCAGGCAAGACATACCACAGTATAACACCAAAATTTACTATTTCCGTCAAAAGAGATGTTTCTGAGAATTCTGATTTAGGGCATTAAGATATATTTTTTATAATGATTAATTACGTATTGATAAAGTTATTACTTGTAATAGTAATATTGAGTAATAATATTGTTAATAAAGATGGTAATTATAATCTTACGTTAGCTCTATTGGTAACGCAAAAATGCCCTTTGTTCCAATCTTAAAGTCTAGTGCGCCACCTCAAGTTATTAAGTTAGAAAGCTGAAATTTTGCATGAACACTCCTAAGACCACGGGTCATTAATTAACAATACAGGAAAATCGAATTTCAAAAAAAAGTTTTTTCGCTCCACCCTAGTGTTCACATATAGAACGACACGATTAATTGTCGGGTACGACTTTTTTTTGCGGTGACGACAGTTTGTCATGATAATCGGTAACAGCTAGAGACGATAGTCGTCCGACGATAAATTAACCGTCACGACATAGTGGGAACGCGCCCAAAGCTGACTAGTGGTCAAAATCAATAACCCATCGCCTACTGAGGGTTAAACTGAAATTTTTCTCAAATCGTTCCTATGTAAAACTATCAAAAAATTTTAGTTTAACCCACGGTAGCTGATAGTCTCTATTTTGGACATTAGTCAACAAGTTTCATCAAACATTAGTCAACAAGTTTCATCAATAGCTGTTAACCTTTCAGATAAACTGAATAATGTGACAACTTTCCTATGGCAAAACTGTTAAAAATAATATAAATTAAACACTTTTGAGCTGATAGATAGATTATTGATTTTGACCCTAAGTTTGTTTTTTATCAAAAATCACCTTTTGCAAAAAACTGAATTAAAGACTTACCGAGAGATGTAGGCCTAATGGGAGATATGTCGACTTTCCTTCTGAGGTTGTGGGTTCGAACCCCGGCTGGCCTTGCACCTTATTGATCTTTCTTATGATGTATTTGTGCTAATTAAATTACTCTTACGGTGCAGGAAAACATTGTGATGAAACCTTCGGCTTAGTTGGCTCCAGAAGTATTGACAAGTTCTTTCCTCTGGACATGGTCTACTAAGCTGAGAGGTAGGTGCTGCTCCATCTTCACGCAAAAGGGACCTAATTGCGGAAATAAACCTGTATATGAGTACAAGTAGACTTACCTTGAGTAAATCATGGCTATTCTCATGTTTATGTGATTGTAGTAAGTGGTACATGGCTAAACCTGCCGATCCAGTATAAACAGTGCCATCATGAAAAATGTCTTCTTCCATTTGAGAAGTGAGCATTGATATCTTTGAAGATTTAAAACACAGGAGTTTCGAAATAAACTTCTCTGATAACTGAAATGAGAGAAGTGTTATATTTTATTTTATGTTAGCTGCGCCGTGCGTTTTCACCCGCGTGCATCTGGGATCAGAATATAAAGTAGCCTATGTCATTCCCCAAGATCCCATTTAGAGATGAATTTGATGAATTTTTGGTATAGACCAAAAATTCATAAAAATGGTTCACAGCAATTAAACGTTAAAATCGTAATAGATAGACAGACAGACAAAGTTACTGTTGTCCAGTCTACTTCTGGTAGGTACCTATTTTATTATAATGAAATCTTTGACTGCTAATCATTGACTTATAATAATATTAAAACTTCGTACTGGAGGGTGCAGCAGTCAGAGAAGGCTGTGGTACGGCTATATTTAACCAACATTAAAATACCTACTAATATTAAAGAGCTCCCGTATTTGCAATTCATTAGAAAACTCAGGGCATGGTTACTAGAAAAATGTTTTTATCAAATTAATGATTTCCTATAGACAACTGAATTGTTTTTATTTTATTTTATTATTAATATTGACTTTGAATTGAATCAGATAGGTATATTTATTTATTTTATTGTTCATATTTATAATGTAGTAGATTCGAATATTTGACTTTAAAATCTAATTTATCTTTATTGACACGTTTTGGCCTATGGCTATATAAGTTAATATTATTAAATGTGGTATTGATAATGCTATTGTGACAACAGTTACTTTACTTAATTATGAATTTTCTTTTAATATATATTTGTATGTCGAATTTACGACGAAGTAAGGACCTGAAATATTTTATAAGATCTTTTGTAACCTACTTCATGCAAATAAATTCTATTTCTATTTCATTTACTTCCAAACCAGAACAGAAACCAAGACAAGAAAGAGTTCAACATAATATTTTTTATTAGTAGAGCTACAGGTTGCATAAAATGTTTTCTACCTTGTTGTGAGCATCATTAAGGATGTTTGTTGCTGTTTCTGGTGAATAGTCGCCATAATTATTCTGAAATGATCCTTTTGAAGACATCACACTAAAGTTTAGTAAAAGCAGCAACACATGACAATATTTTTGAATTTACGAACTAAATTTCAAACGAAAACAAAACAGATGTGAATTGACACTGACAATAAATAATGTGTGACAGATTGACAGATTTTGTGACTTTTGAAAAAACCACAGACTACTCAAGTTAGAATGAACAACGACCGAACATTTACAATTTGACAACATACCAATTTCTATATCTATGCCATAGATATAGAAATAATTAGTCTATGATCTATGCATACCAAAAATTAATCGAGGGTTTTGGCGGCAAGTACGTGAAAATTAGTTGTAAACCGAGTTCTGTCGGTTTATGTAAGTAGTGCATGGACGTAATAGATATAATATTACGTCCATGATGTACCTATTGAAAGTCATTGTCTCCAAATCTCCCACAAAGTTATGGTGAAGTTATTACCGCTTATAGAGCATCGACTTGACAAACTATTTGATATCACACTATATCTATGATAAATGATATCACAGCCCGATTTCAAAAAATTGGACCATTTGATGCTTTATCTTGACACTGGCTATTAGCGCAAGCCGTGCGAAGCCATTATTGTAAGAAAACAAAACCAACAGTGCTGCCAAAATGCAGAAATCAACTTAGTGTCGTCCTATGAAAATCGATAAAATCTCAAAATCTATCAATCCGATTGATTTTCAACATTTTGAAAATCCATGTACTACACAAAATAGGAGGTGCTCAATTTACGTACTTTCAAAGACTTCAAGATTTTTCCGTCAAACGATGTTTTTGAATACAAACCGCGTCTGTGATTGTGGTGTTTCATGTGTTCCTAAATAAATACTGACCCTTTCATCGATTCTTGAAAATCGGTAAAATCGGTCTGAACATACAACATACATCACTATTTCCATTGCAAAGTGAGGAGTGAGGGAGGAGGAGGAGGATCTTGGTGATTTTGTGGCAGTGGGAAGAACGCAGAAAGAAAAGAGCGCATGCGTTTGACAATTTTCGGCCATATTGTTATGACGCATACGAGATCATAGGTCTCCGCCAGTGACGAGTCTTCTCGCAGTTGACGTGGCTACTACGTACCATCCCGTTCACCCACTCCGGACGCAGCATAGACGGTGACGAGGAATACGTAACTGGTGAGTGCTTGTGAAGACAAAACTTCCAACTCGTCACGAACGTATATCTATCGGGAATCCGCACCTAATGGATGTTATATGTTAATGAAATCTTTGAGAACGGTCCGACTACATCGAATAATATTCGCGAATAACACACCTACTATGAGTCCGCGACGCAATAGGGATTTCCGCGTCCAGTTTCTACGCGATGGTTTTCCATCGAAACTTCCTTATCAGGAGCTCGGTGGGGCTGGTGCAAACAAAGTTGATAATAATAATATAGGTATCTATAAAGTGCCCTCGAATTTTCACTGGTTATTTTCACAATGACACAGGGAAGATGACCTTGAATTTTAGGTGACCTAGGTGGGCATGGAAGGAATGGTGGAGGAAAATGGCACGAGTGGAGGCACAGGCGCGAGTGACCCGCTGGCTGGGACCAGCTCGGGTAACGCCGCGGCACCTCACGTCGTCGCTGTCACCAGTATAGTCCAGCTAACATTGCCTACACAAGCGCCTTCTGCACAGGTATCTACATAACACTTGTTATTGTTTGATGATTGCATCATAATATTTAGGTAGTAACTAGTTGCGCCTTGATGCATAAGTTCTATTCAATCTGAATCTGATACCTATTCCTACAGTATACCAAATGTCATCAAAATCTGTCCTAATTTGCATGAATATGAAATAAACATGAATGCTAAAGCCTTTATAATGGAATGGATAGGAATATTATCTATTGCAATTTCTTATAAATATGGTTAAAACTTGACTGTAACTTTCAGGTGCAATCAGTGATACAGCCGAACCAGCAGTCTGTGATCCAAACAGCGTCCAACATACAGTCCGTTCAGTTGTCAAAGGGGAATGTGATACTTGTCAGTAAACCAAACTCCGTAATACATACCACTCAACATACGCTACAGACATTACAGGTAAATACTATTTACCACTAATAAAATAAAAAACCCCATTCGAGGGAATTTAGATAATCGTCATCCCTGTTGTTTGAAGCAGGGGTGACAGAAAGCTTATTATTTTTCTGCTGGAATCAGCCATCAATTTATTCAACAATTCAGTCGTTAGATGATTATAAGAAAGTGGTTAAGAGCTACTTCTGTGCACCATAACAATCAAATTTTGTTCTAAATACAGCTCTTTTGAACACACTAGGCTTCTTTACAAGAAGTCATAAAACTTTTTGAACTTAGAAAACAGTGAAAGTTGTATTAAAATTTTATTGGTAGTTTATTTATGCAGTGACGTAAAGTTGAGTAATTTAGGAATATTGTAGGTACTGTTTGGAAACTCATTTGAAACAATGATTTATTTATGTGCACATTAAACACATGTTACGATGAAGAAAAACATGTTGATATAAACTACTTACCATGGTTTGAAGGCATAAAACATTTGCTAATCAAGAGTACCTGTAGGATCTTACTGCCAAACCTTTCTGACATGAGACCCTTGGGTTATGTTATAATGGGTTAACTTTACCTCGTCCGGCAAATTATGAGCTCAGAAAAAAGGAAAAGGGGTATGCACAGAACTCAATCTATGAACTCGAGCTGAAAAGTTTGTTTGAACACGCTACTCTCAGGAACAACAGGTTTCAAAATATCGAGTTACTTTTACAACATAAATATGAATAATTAAATAAATTTCAGATAAAACCTGAACCAAATTCAATGTTGGGAGGGCAAGGCCAATCATGCAGCGATGACAGTGGTAGCGATGATGAAAGTCCAAAGAGGAAATACAGAGAAATGTTAACTCGACGTCCATCTTACAGGAAAATACTTAATGACCTTGGAGGAGCTGAGATTGCCGGTAAGTTTTTATAAAGTTAATAAATCCACAGATTTTTTTATAAAAATGTTTAATTATATTTATCTGAAGCGCCATTTACACTACACAAGCGAGTTAGTGTACAGCCAGCTATCCTTTGCAAGATACTGCTTACTTCTACTGTTACTTCCAGATGCAGTATATTAGTTATAGCTTGGCTGTATACTACCTTAATAATGTAAATAAATCATAAGAAGTTTTTTAAACTTGAATTAGGCAGCATCAGGTATAATGTGAAATGCAGGAAGGGTGTTTGCATGTGAAAGATTCACCCTGCACAAATGCCCCTTTCATGCTGGTGGAATGTTAACATTATTTGCAAAATTATCACACAAAATGATATTGCAATAATGGCAATAATCAGTTAGGCTTGTAAAGTCACATAGCTTAGTCTTTGAAGATGGCATTGCACAGAAATAGTGATAGTATAAGAACATGATAACAATTGCAGACAGTCGAATGGGATCTAAACCGGGATGCGAGAATGAAGTGTCGCTGTCATCTTCTTTGTCATTTGGGCCAGGTCAGTTTAATGTGCAGCCGTTGACACTATTCGTTTCTGTGTGCAACATGTGTCACTAACCTGTTAAACGCATCATTCATGACGTTTAGTCTTATTCTGGCACCTTCACATCCTGCAACTGGGTCACTCACTTAATATATTAGCTCGACTTGCCTTCCTGGGAAGAGATCCCTCTAAAAACTCTGTTCTTGTCTCTATTGCTCATCTTCTCCAATAAGACCGATAACTATCGCAGTCAAAACTGAAATTAATAACAATAGAAATTAACATATCGAAAAATTGTGGCACAAAAACTTAACAAGAATTTATTTCCGATAGGTATTAGTTTTTCTGACTTTCAACTGTTTTCTTTGACCATCATTGTTTTCTAATGCATTTATTCAGTTGAATTATCTTCAAATGCTTATTTTCTTTTGTTTTTATACTACTAAAAATGTTACAATTATTGTGAGTGACTCTGCTACATAGGGTGGAGAGACAAGAAGGTGCTGAGACTGGATTAAACCATTCATAATTCTGTCCCGTTTTTTCACATGGTCCATAACCACTGGCTTAGAAAAGTCCACCATCATTTGTGTTCCATAATATTCGTACATTCAAATAAATGAATAACATTTCGAGTGTTCACTGACTTTGCTATTATTGTAATATCAGATTATTACTTGTGTGTTTGGTAGCTTCTTGACTCACTATATCGAATCATAACTGCACAGATATACCTACTTACTTACTGAATTTGGCAAGCCAATTTCATTAGCTGTCTGCTGTACTACACCACGTTGCCGGCCGCGCAGTATTCATCCTCTAGCTAGGCCATAAGGAATTGATTCACACAGGGAATTGATTTGCTTTGCAAAAGGTGCTTATTATTTGTTTTGATGAATTAATGGAAATTCTCGGGTTTTTGACCACACTTCGAGTCAACCCCAACCCCTTGAAAAAAGAACCTTCAGAGTTTTCCAGCCAAGGGTTCCAGAGTAATTTTAAAGGGGTATTACACCACACTGATTCAGGGTCCCTGAATTTAGGGTGGTTAGGGACCTTATTATTTACCTCGATTATTACACTACACTAAAAGGGACCCTAACTCAGTCGGACAGCGAATCTAGGAGCGGCTTGACACCATGCCACCTGTATTAACAAAAGCAAAAAAAAGCGTTTTGAATGAGCGGCTAAGGGCTATAAATATTATTACAATGCACGGTAGTAAGCGTGGTTAGGGAGTAAGGCGGACCGGGTCCACTCTGACGCATTAATTAGGGACCCTTACTGCCTAACTCTTATTACACCTCTCTTAATTAAGGGTTAGGGACCCTGAATCAGTGTAGTGTAATACCCCTTTTAGAAAATGCGATGTTTGGTACATTCAAAAACATTGATTTATCATAACTAGACCAACCACTTTACCAATAAATATACTTTACCAATAAATATACTACATCACCCTTTTCAAAGCAATGTATGGAACGTGATTTTTAACCTACTTCAAAAAAGGAGGAGGTACTCAACTCTCAATCAGGTTACTCGTAGAATCTATTCTTTAGGAATTTCTATGAAGTATTGCTGCCCTAGCAATACTTCATAGAAATTCCTAATTCCTAGTTCATTTAAACGTAATGTACAGAACTTCTTTAGCATTTTATTTATGTTAGTAAATAATACCCAGCGGTTTCGGCTGTGCTTTGTCTGTTAGTTGATCTTTAGAGTTTATTTCAGTAATTTTTTTATAACTATGTAGGTATTTAGTTAATGACGTCATTGGCGAATGAATCTGATTAGTATGCCGATCGATGACGTAATTCACAGTGAGGAGGTCGGGTGACGTCATGCGGTGACTGTGTTGTTAGACTAGCTGTTTTGAAATAATATATTTGAATAAATTGTATTTGTAACTTTAGATCGAGTCTAGAAAGTCTTTTTTTAGGTTTACTAAGTAGTTTTAAGAACTTTTTTACTTTGTCGTCAACATATTATTATGTTAAGAAAAGTGGAAAGTGGGGAAAGTCGTGGAGGGTAAACTTATTAAAAAAACAGATAGACAGACGAACAAGAAAGTGTTACTTTTTGAGGAAGGGAACGAAAAGTAAAGTAGTATTTAAATGTTTGATAGGTAAATAGATAGATAACTTTATTTGTACAACACAGAAAGAAACAGAACACGATAAACACAAAGTAAAGTAATAGCTAGAAAGTATAAGTTGCACAAATGGGCGGCCTTATCGCTGAAAGCGATTTCTTCCAGGCAACCTTTAGACAAGTAAAAGTTAGGTTTATGTAGTAAAACCATTGTGAATCCTGGCATTTTTCATAAGTTTCACAAAGAGATTAAAGCAATTCATAAAGTGGGTATTAGGACTATTTTCATACTAAAATTTTGTTCTTGTTTTTTTTCTGCGTAGATTGACTTCTCTGCGCAGAACACAAACATCACACTAGTCTGAGAGATTTTGTACTAGTAAGTACAAAGTATAGATAAATACACTTACTGTGAGTGATGCCATAGCTGCAACGAACTTAGAACTGCCGTACTGTAAAAATTGGGATTATGATGACAGTCGCTGGTATTTTAGACTACTGGCAGACAGCATATCGAATTTACAGACTGTGTTTTTGTAAAATATTGATTGCGCCATTGTTTTGTTTTAGTGATACCTGCGGGGGCTCTGCAAACGGACGGCGGGCTTCACACGCTAGCCGTGTCCGGCGGGGCGGGCGGCGGGGCCATCGTCCAGTACACGACCAACCAGGACGGACAGTTTTACGTACCCGGTTAGTATCCTACAATACTTCCTACTCTCATTTATTTATTTGTTTGGAAGAAATGAACATTGCCTGCTAACATTTCAGGGCCTATCTTAGAAGATCAGACAAGAAAACGCGAACTGAGGTTGCTGAAAAATAGAGAAGCCGCCCGGGAATGTCGTCGTAAGAAAAAGGAATACATCAAGTGTCTCGAGAACAGAGTCGCTGTTCTCGAAAACCAAAACAAAGCTCTGATAGAAGAACTGAAGTCCCTGAAAGAATTATATTGTCAGCAGAAGACGGAATGAGGTCCAGCTGGCTGAAGGGCGTGCCGCGCCGCCCAGCCGTTGAGAGCTTCGATACACTATTTGTGCAATCATGCGCTGCACACATTGCAGAGACCATGTCTACAGCTACCTAACTGTACGTACATTCGTTACCTTGTTCTGGACGGGCGTGGGCGCCATGCGCCAGCGCGCGCCATGCCAGCGATATGCCGTAAACATACCTTTGCAGTACTACTTCACTACCTGTTTCAAACTTTATACATTTGCAATATTTTATGGACCTTGTGGGGGGTACTATTTCATTCATACTTAGTTAACAATTATTTTTCTATGCGAGTATTGTTAGATGGTACGTTGAATTGTTGATTATAATATTCTGTTATTGTTTATAATATTTCAGTTGTTTGATTTTATGCGATAGAGTAAATATTTAATTGTGGAAGAGGTTTAATATTTTAGTATTTCATTTCAATTTTGAATTGTTGTTTTCCAAAGATAATATTTGAAAAGAAAAATAGTTTTACAAACCATTCCAAAAATGGAACATGTTTTAAAAGAAGTAAAAGTAGATTAGATGTACATTCTTTGGTGTTTACTTTTGTCCTTTACAAATGTTCTGGTTTCGAGGATTCAATGTCTGTGATGATGATCAGACAAGTGATGGGAATCTTATTATTATTCTACACCACTCAGGGTGTTTGTAACGGATAAGCCAAAGTTTAATAAAAGAAAATATGCTTAATTTTTGTGCAATAACCACATTGCAGTGTACAGTTTTAACTATCTTTGTATTTTTAATGAACTAAATACATTATATTGAATTCACAAGAATGAAATACATATTTGTTTGTACATTTTGTATAGTAAGTATCTATATTAACATTAATATAAAAAAATTGTATAAAACAATTGTAAATACTATAGTGTAGTTTTATGTGGAGAAGAATGGTGATTGTGAGGTAATGTTTTTCTGTCAGTTGCTTATCTATATTTTCTCTGTTGATTTTTGTTTTACTAAATAATATTTTCTTAATACAATTTATATTATTGCTATGTATGTGATCGCAGGAAAACGAAATCTCCCTGACCATTCTATAAGTCGTCCTAGTTATATTATTATAAGGATCATTGTTGACAGAGGGTAATTAATTTGACCATAAATTATAAAACATCAGAATTTAGGTTATTAAGATATTATTAAATTAATTATATTATGTTTGTCATGATTGATATGTTTATAAAATTTTGTTATAACTTCACAAGGAAGCAAGCTTAAATAGACTACAGTAAATAATTAAAAAGTACCGATTGTATTGTTCACGGGCTTCTTTGTGTAAATTACAATTTATATATTTTCATATTTTGCAGAATAGATACATTGAATAGGTACTATTATAATATGAGTGATTTCAGACAACATTTCCGTCTGTCTAGAATGTAAAGACAGCACTGAAAGTGTATGCAAAGAAGTATTAATTATATATTAGATAATGCAGGTAGACATATCAATCATGGCAATTAAACTAAGATTATTGATAGACATTGTGGAAAGTGCCTTTAAATTTAGAATGAATAAAGTTTATACCAACAACATAGTTCTTATGTTAATGCTATTTATAAAATTAATAAATATTAACTGTTTGATGTAAACATTGTTTTCTTTTATAAAGAACTAGATGCGCCCCGCGGTTTCACCCGTGTTAAGTTCCGATCCTGTTGATGTGCATATCGGGGTAAAAAGTAGCCTTTATGTAAATCTATCTCCAGCTATCTACTTGGATAGATATATTGATAGAACGCTTTATTGCACACACAAGTTACATAAAAACTAAAAAGACAACAACATTTACTATTATTCCACCTATTGTGCCACTGTTTTATTTTTATAAAGTGGCACAATAGGTGGTCTTACCGCTGAAAGCGGTCTCTTCCAGGCAACCTTAGGACCCTACCGTGTTTCATCGCAATCGGTCAGGCCGTTCTGGAGTTTCAAATGATGTGGTACATACGTGCGTTTTCCGTATGCGGTTATCGCATCCGGAATGCATTCGGGTTCCCGAATACGTAAAATCAAAATAAAATGCTCTTTGTCACCGCCATAGAATTTGAGTTCGCACAAGGTCACCGCACACGTACGTTTTTTTTCCGGACGGAATCGATTCCGTACGTACGTTTCGATTCGTAGCCATGCAACACCCACCGCACTACCAGTCGACACTACCGGTAGTGTCGTAGGGATTTTTTTCTCTTCTACACTACTCGCAGGTAGTGTTAACATCTCTGTGCATATATACCAGCTTAGTCAACCATTTGCTCTACAAAATAGTCGTGTGTCTGTAAAAAGTACTAGGCAATCAGAAGTTAGTAGAAGGTACAAACCACAGTTATTACGTCATCTCTCTTTCGTCAATTTTTCTCCTCAAAAAGTATGTGATGACTATGAAGGAATTGAAAATAAAAAATAAAAGTCTTGCCTGCCCTTTTGGGTTTGAAAAATATTGCTTAAAAAAATAGTAGGTAGGTAAACATGAAACTAATCTAAAATTCTTAAAACATGCTAAAAAAATATTTACTTTTGACGTGACAACGTTTTATAAATTGGTTTGCCGGGTGACACTTCAAGAAACTGCGTTACGCTCCGCTGACGTTATGCGCTCACAATGAGAGCGAGTGAGAGGCACGCGGGCATGGTTAGCCCGCCTAAGAGCGAGAGAGACAGACATAAAAAGTGAAAGGCACGCGTCCCTTCCACTCGAGCACAGTTGTTGTCACGTAAAACTTTCGCCCGTATACCGACTTTACAGGCAACCAGTTTTTTTTCTGTTTTGTTATAGTGGCAACAGAAATACATCATCTGTGAAAATTTTAACTTTCTAGCTATCATGGTTCATGAGATACAGCCTGGTGACAGACGGACGGCCGAACAGCGAAGTCTTGGTAATAGGGTCCCGTTTTTATCCTTTAGGTACGGAACCCTAATAAAACTGGTAAAATAATTCAATTAAGTAACTCGAATCGAGCATGTTTTCACATTATATATCTGTCAATTTTTTTGTAGGATACCCTCTCTGAGTTCTGATTGCCTGGTACTTACAAACCAAATTACTATCAAACAATTACACGGTAACGGAAAGAGAGCAGTTGAAGAAAGAGAGAGATAGCATTATAAATGTGATTTTATACCTACTAATGGCTTCTGATTGCCTAGTACTTACAGACCAATTACTATTAAACTAGTAGTTCGCCCCGAACTGAGACCTCACGAGTTTTTGTCAGCGTTTATTATATTTCAGCGTAAAGTACTAAAATGTATAATATAACGACGAAAGACTCCAAATACGACAGGTCTATCTTATTTGAATGATAGGTGCCTAGTATCGCTATTATCTGACATTGGATGATTTAGAGAATCCAAACACGATAGGCATAACTTGTTGTTGTTAAGTTCTAAAAGCATAGGCCAGCTCAATCATCACACCCTGGACATCCGTTGACTCTTTATTTTTACTCAAGACATTTTGAATGTGTCCAACATAATATCCAGAAGATAGTAATTCCTTTCCTTCCTTCCTTATGTATCTACTTATCATAATGTTACGTAAGAGGAAACGAGAAGACAAGCTCGAGAACGAGAATATATTAGAGAAGTTTGAGGCCAATATGTCCTGTAATAAGTCCCTAAACTAAAATATAACAAGTCAATAAAAATTATAAAAAATTAGTCACAAATTTTATAATTATCAGAGTCTCTAGATCGGCTAGAACCGAACATTCCTACTATTTAATACTATCCATCACTATTATTGTAAAACAGCCCATGATTATGAAATAAATAATTATAGGAAATGAAGCAAAGAGAGTTCGGACGATTTGGGGTAAAGTAATAAATTTCTATAAAATTTAAATAAATTTGGATTAAGAATATTGTAAATAGTAAGCGTGTTACATTGTGAATTTGTGATGCTACACCTTCGTTATTTTTCTTTTGCAATCACAATGTAACACGCTTACTATTTAAGTACAATATTCTCCAAATTTATTAGATTTATTTATTTTCTATTTTTTAGTTGGACTTTTTTTATTAAAGCGTGTTTTTTTTTAGTTTTTTACTGTATTAATTTATTTTATACTTTTTGGTCTTTGATAACGAAATATGTTAGATCAGACCCTGGTTACTATTGAAAGACAAACTACTCGTCAAGACGATTCTAACGAGCCTAAACTCGATGAGGTTGTGCCGTTTCATTGCGAATTTCCTATGACCACCTTCCAGTTCCATTATCAGACCCTGGTTACCATTAAAAGACAAACTACCCGTCAAGGCGATTCTAACGAGCCCAAACTCGATGGGGTTGTGTCGTTTCATTGCGGAGTTCCTATGACCACCTTCCAGTTCCATCGTTAGACCCTGGTCACCATTGAAAGACAAACTACTCGTCAAGACGATTCTAACGAGCCCAAACTCGATGAGGTTGTGTCGTTTCATTGCGAAGTTCCTATGACAACCTTCCAGTTCCATCATCAGACCCTGGTCACCATTGAAAGACAAACTACAAAAATACAAATACAAAATATTTATTTCTGCAAAAAACTTAGAATAAATTTACAAGTGTTGCACTATGATTAAATAATCTTGCTGTTTGTTATACAGTTTGCGAGTTTACAGTGGTATTCACACTAAGCAAATGCTTGTATCGTGAGTACCGGTATTTACGATTACCAACAGTCTAATGTCGAACGATGGTAACACTTTACAAAACACAAATAAACTTAAATTTTAAATAGAGCCTCCGAAAAATAAATATTGGTTAATGAATGTAACTATAGATATGTCTAAATATATATATATACATAAATATTCCTAAATTAAATACTATATATTATATTACACATACGTACGAATTAATTAAAATATCCCTAAATTAATACATTACCCTAGATTAAATACAATATCTTAGTTCTCTAGTAACAGTGCTTTCTATATTTTTATTTTATACATCTAACTTGTCTAATATTGACTCAGTTTCATCGTAATCTAATTTTGACAACCATTCTAAAAGTTTTGCTTTTGCTTCACGTTTATTGCACAGTTTAATATCACAGATCTTCAACACTTTATTGTATAAGAAATTTTTGATAAAAGGACAGAAACGACGGCCAAGAGCTGTTTTGACTCTCGGAACTTTAGCAACAAACTTTCTGCGACTCATTGTTTGGTGTACACCAGAACGAAGTATGTCGCTATGTGCATCTAACACTACTTTTAAAATAAACAATTGACGAACACTTAAGACTCCACAATCACGTAACGCGTCCACTGTGTGATACCTGCAAGGCTTTTTGAGCATAGTTTTAAGAACCGCTCTTTGGGCTCTCTCAACTTGTATCAATACAGTCTTCGCAGAGCTACCCCAGCTGACATTGCAGTAGTTAAGTAGGGACTGACACAATGCTAAGTAGACTGACTTCAGAGTTTCAAGACAAGCGGCTGCGCGTAGGTTTCTCATTACATTTATTAATTTACGTATTCTGGCCGATAACTTATCGATATGAGTTTTAAAATTAAGATTCTCATCAACAATGACTCCAAGATATTTCATAGTCATCGCTCTAGAGACCTCATTGCAGTTGCAACCGATGTCGGCGGGGTCACAGTTCCCCAAAGGCAACTCATGAAGGTCATTCATATAGAGGATGAAGAGAGTGGGTCCGAGAATGCTCCCTTGGGGAACGCCGAATTCTACTGGTCTAGGAGTACTCAGCAACTCACCAACTCTTAGACACTGCTTCCGTCCCGTAAGGTAGCTGTTAAACCAGTCAAGCGGTTTGCCCCTGATACCACAGTTTTGAAGCTTTTGTAGCAGTATAGGAACGGAAACAGTGTCGAAAGCTTTCGCTAGGTCAAGAAATACTCCAACACTAGCCTTCCCCTTGTCTAAGTGTGAAGCTACTGTTGATGTCAGAAGTGCAACTGCTTCATCAGTAGACTTGTTACATCTAAAACCGAATTGCCTGTCGGATAGAATACCGTTTGACTCAAGATATTTGATAAGCCTACGATTAACGATTTTTTCAAGTATTTTGGAAAATACACCCAACAAAGATATAGGACGGTAGTTATCAGGGCTATCACGAGAGCCACTCTTATGGATTGGACAGACAGATGCACACTTCCAAACATCCGGGAAGATTCCCGAACTCAAGCTCAAATTAAAGATCTCAGTCAGAGGGTCAACCAGTAGATGACTTAAATGTTTTATTAACGAGTTATTTAGACCATCCAAACCGGGGGCTTTATTATTCTGAAGACTCAAAATTAAGTTTCCTACTTCAAACGTGTCCGTGGGTTGCATGAAAAAGGAGTTGACATAAGATTTATTTGATTTGATACGTGATGCGAGAGCTTCTTGTGAGATCTGTAATTTCTGAAGTATGTTATCGGCTAAAGTTTGACCTGTTGTTGCAAAGTGTTTATTGCAGATGTCTAATGATGAAGCATTGTCACTGCTACCTGGTAATGATAATAACTCAACTGGGTCTTGATTGATTTTAGACATGTGGCAGATATCTTTAATGGTTCGCCAAAGTTTCTTAGGGTTACTAAACTACTCGTCAAGACGATTCTAACGAGCCCAAACTCGATGAGGTTGTGTCGTTTCATTGCGAAGTTCCTATGACCACCTTCCAGTTCCATCATCAGACCCTGGTTACCATTGAAAGACAAACTACCCGTCAAGGCGATTCTAACGAGCCCAAACTCGATGGGGTTGTGTCGTTTCATTGCGAAGTTCCTATGACCACCTTCCAGTTCCATCATCAGACCCTGGTCACCATTGGAAGACAAACTACTCGTCAAGACGATTCTAACGAGCCCAAACTCGATGAGGTTGTGTCGTTTCATTGCGAAGTTCCTATGACAACCTTCCAGTTCCATCATCAGACCCTGGTCACCATTGAAAGACAAACTACTCGTCAAGACGATTCTAACGAGCCCAAACTCGATGAGGTTGTGTCGTTTCATTGCGAAGTTCCTATGACCACCTTCCAGTTCCATCATCAGACCCTGGTTACCATTGAAAGACAAACTACCCGTCAAGGCGATTCTAACGAGCCCAAACTCGATGGGGTTGTGTCGTTTCATTGCGAAGTTCCTATGACCACCTTCCAGTTCCATCATCAGACCCTGGTCACCATTGGAAGACAAACTACTCGTCAAGACGATTCTAACGAGCCCAAACTCGATGAGGTTGTGTCGTTTCATTGCGAAGTTCCTATGCCAACCTTCTAGTTCCATCATCAGACCCTGGTCACCATTGAAAGACAAACTACTTGTCAAGACGATTCTAACGAGCCCAAACTCGATGGGGTTGTGTCGTTTCATTGCGAAGTTCCTATGACCACCTTCCAGTTCCATCATCAGACCCTGGTTACCATTGAAAGACAAACTACTCGTCGAGGCGATTCTTGACGAGTAGTTTGAATGAATGAACTATAAGGTATGGATAATGAGATAATTCCTGCAGATTCCCTCCAGCTCTATCATCAGATCAGTTCCATGGTACCATATTATTGTCACCGAAGTTACGCCCTTTCATTTGATACCCCACTCGGGTATATTTGCAGTATAGTTTGTGTGCCATATAGGTAGATCCCCTTTTGGACCCCTATCTCCGTAACCCCCTGACCGATCCTGCTCATGTTCGAACTTAAAAATTCTATGGACCTCAACTACTTGTATACCAAAAATCATGAAGATCAGAGCAACGGTACTCAAGTTATCGTCGAACAAACATACAAACATACAAACATACAAACATACAAACATACGAGCGACCGACCCTTCTCAACACTAGACCTCTCTCGCTTCGCTCGTTCGGTCAACAATTTACACGATAAATGAAAGAGAAAAATTGAATAAAGAGAGACATAACGTTATATGTGTGATTTTATCCGTGTTTTATACCTTCTACTGACTTCTGATTGCCTAGTACTTTTTACAGACCAACGACTATTTTATTATCCGAATTCATAGAGCAAATGTTGACTAAGCTGGTATTATATGCACGGAGATGTTAACACTACTAACGAGTAGTGTAGAAGGGATTTTTTTCCCTACGACACTACCGGCAGTGTCGACTGGTAGTGCGGTGGGTAATGAATCGTTCCGAACCTGTTGGTGAGAATATTGATGTAAAAAGTAGCCTATATTATGTAAATCCATCTCCAGCTATCTACATGCCGAGTTTCATCGCAATCGGTCAGGTCGTTCTGGAGTTACAAAATGGTGTAGGTACTGTTGGCACACTGGGTGTTACTAACACGACTTTGTAGAAGGTGTAATAAAATCTACTAGAATCTACCATTTTGGGAATACCATTTTTCTGAATTGTCTAGTGGTCACACTTCCACCTGGATTTGCAAGTGCCTCCGAATGACCGTGTACACTAAAGGTGAGCGCACACCTACCCGCACCGCACGCGCCGCAGCGTAGGTGTGAGCTCACCATAATCAGTCGCGGCTGTCGGACGAGTCCGATAATATTATGTTCCCAGCTTATGAGGGGAACGATTCCGTTATACACGACGTGAATTTTGCGTTACTTTAGCCTGGCCGCACCATACGTGCGTTTCTTGTGTTCCGTAACCGCACTTTCGGGTTCCTAAATATGTCAAATCATACAAAATGCTCTGTCACCGCACACGTGCTTTTTTTTACGGACGGAATCGATTCCGTACGTACCTACGTTTCGATTGCTAACCCTTGCATTCCGTTAACGCAGCGCATGCAACGGAAGCTCATAAGAATAAATATAATATTTTATTTTATTATAATTTCCTCTAAATTATTTAAATCTATTTGTGATGTGGAGTTGTGAATCTTGTCAAAGCGGCCGGAGGAAGGGAACAGCCCGCCAAAAAAATCTGTTGAAATCGAAATGTTACATTTTGATTGCGTTTAAAAACATATTTTTCCAACCACCAAATTCTTCATTTTATACAAATACTATATAGTAGTACCCTAGGTACCATCTAGGTACCTATCAATATTAAATAGGTAAAGCATTTGGCGGACTTCCTCCGAGTTTGGCGGGATAGAGATATTATATGTTACTTCCTCCGAGTTTGGCGGGCATCCGCGATACGAATCCACCAACCACCTACTTTTTTCCTATGTCAGTGCAGCTTGCCACAGTCAAATTTTATTTTTATACTATACGGCTTTAAACTTTTTTTATCTGTGTTCATGCAACGTCTACACTAGACATAGCTCTTCGGTGTATACGTGTACAGTAATGTACATTTATTAAGTACAGACAGAAATGTACATTAGGTCAGATACTATTATTTAAACAGAAATGGTATTTAAACTGTTTATTTTATAATACCGGCCCCCCGCAGTTTCGCTTGCATAATAAAGTCGACACCAATAATATTTTTGTACAAAACTGTTTTCACCGGAAAAGAGATTAATAATTTATTATCAAATTTATTTATTTATAAATTTGTCGACAATTTAATAAGCTTTAATTTAATTCCAAACTGACGGCTCTAAGCTTAAGACTTTCCTCAAAAATAAAGAAATAGTATAGTATTCCTCAATATTGAATTTTGTGTACCTATACAGGGTTATTGGAAATTATACTAGCAAGCCTCTGACGGCTACTTCTGTGCACCTAAACAAACAATTTTTGTTCTATGACTTTTGGAAATTCGAACATTTTTTCGAAAATGTTGAGGTTAGGTTTACTTGAAAATCAGCTGCTCCTTACATGGAGAGGTCATTAACCTTAAAATTTTACTTATTTTTTAAGTTTCATCTACTGTTCTTAGTCTGAATGACCTTTGTTTTAAAAAATCTGCTGTTTTTCGAATTTACATAACCTCAAAATTTTCAATTTTTTTTTCGAATTTCCAAAAGTCGTGGAACAAAAGTTGTTTGTTTAGGTGCACAGAAGTAGCCCTCAACGGCTTGCTAATATAATTTCCTATAACCCTGTATCGTAAAAACATTGTACCTACTTACTAAATGACATAAGTACCTATGTATTTAGAGAAAAAGTGCCGGAATGTTAATTATTTGCTTAAATTATTTTTAAACCTAACAACATAAAAAAATCATAGTAGTGCTATGGTTACCATCAATGTTATCTTAAGACGTTATCACGTAATATTATCGTACGTAAACCGACTTTACAGACAACCATGTTTTAACCATTCATTTATAAATGGTTAAAGCTTCAACTGACTTCAACAACACAAGTAAAAAACTACTGGTTGCCTGTGTAAAGACGGTTTATGGACAATAATTTTACGTGACAACGTCATAAGAAAACATTGATGGTAAACATAGCAATGAAAATACCTTGCTATGGTAACCTTATCAATAACGGAACACACTTTTTTGTGAATGCCGGTGTTCATCGATATATAAAACGTTATCACGTCAACAATTGTATTTTTGTGATACAAAAGAGGGGGGTAGGGCTGGGGAAATTACTGTCACTTTACAACTTGTCTCTACATCTAAATAATCTAAGTTAATATTAATATAAATTAAACGCAAGTGAAACCCCGAGGCGCAGCTACTCTTATTATAAATGTAAAAGCGGAAAACATGATGGTGGAAAGCATTAAGTATAGTAAAACTTTAAAATTATTTGAATAATATGCAGTATGCATGCACCTAATACACCACTTAATCTGAAGTCGGGCAGCTAAACTACAAACTGAATCTACGTACTTAGATCCTTAGTTTGTAAAACATACATACAACCGAATTAAGATCCTCCTCCTTTTTTTGAAGTCGGTTAAAAATGGAAATACTTTCGGTAATTGAATGTAGGTGCTGTTATTATTTTTACTTTTTTTTAAATGTCGGTATTGTTATGTTTTTTTTTTAGTGGTGTACAAACAACGGTTGCACTCGTGTGGAGTCGCCTTTATATAAAAAAAAAATGTTTGGAGGTTATGTTTACTGCAGATTTTTGTCGAGTCAGAATTGAGTCGAATTCGGATAAATAAAGTTAAAAGCATCATTGCAACCGAAAAAGCCTAAATATGTTGGTAACGTTAAAAACTTTGCAACAATTATCATTTCAGATAGAAATCAATCCCGAGGAAACGGTCAAAGCTCTCAAACTCAAAATTGAAGTCGAGAAAGGGAAAGAATATGCCGCTGACAATCAGAGACTTATTTACGCAGGGAAAATTCTACTGGATGATAACAAGTTAAGTACTTACAACATAGACGAGAAGAAATTTATTGTTATCATGGTGACTAAACCTAAAACTGCAGAAAACGTACCTCCGTCGACATCGGCGCCCGAAAGCGGTGAAAGCGCGTCTACCGAGAGCGGGGACGGCAAGGGAAAGGCTCAGGCTGAAGAACCGCCCAAACCACCGGCCACAGTCGAGCCGGAGAGGACCGCCGTAGCCGCCGCCGAGACACTGGACGTACCCGCCGTCGACCTGGACTTCGAAGCAACCGTGCAGAGCATCATGGACATGGGTTACAATCGACAACAAGTTGAACAGGCGCTGCGCGCTTCATTCAACAACAGAGAACGGGCCGTGGAATACCTTATAACCGGCATCCCTGAAGAATTACTTCAAGAACAGGAAGCCGAAGAAGGTTCTGATGAGGATCCCCTGGCATTTCTTCGCGATCAACCCCAATTCCAGCAAATGCGAGCTGTAATACAACAAAACCCTAACTTGTTAAATGCTGTTTTACAACAAATTGGCCAAACGAATCCTGCATTGTTGCAAGCTATAAGCCAACATCAACAAGCTTTTGTTAGAATGTTAAATGAACCAGTGAACCCGTCGTCTGGCGGAGCGGCCGCCGCAGCTCCCGCTTCTCTAGAGAGCGCTGCTGAGCTCCAACCCCCTACACAACAACCACAAAATGTTATTCAAGTTTCACCTCAAGACAAAGAGGCTATTGAAAGATTAAAAGCTCTCGGTTTCCCAGAACATATGGTCATTCAAGCTTACTTTGCTTGCGAGAAGAATGAAAACCTAGCAGCTAATTTTCTGCTATCACAGAACTTTGATGACTAATAATTCGACTTAAAAAATGTGGAAATACAAAAGTATAGAATAAAGTGCATTAATGTAATAAAATGTACATCAATAGCTTAATTAATGATTTACTGCTTGTATTTCAAGTGTATTTTTTACACATTGCAAAGATTTGGTCATGATTTGAATTAAAAATAAATTTCTGATTGTTATGTTGTGTTTATGTCACTGAAAGCATAGTGGTAAAGTTAGGTGCAGCCACTTGCATACAGCTAAACCTAGGTGTACCCATTTGTATTCAGCTAAACCTAAGTGTACCTATTTGTATTCAGCTAAACTTAGGTGTAGCTACTGGCTATTAGTTAACCAAGGTGTAGCTACTGGCAATTAGTTAACCAAGGTGGTGCTACTAGCAATTAGCTAACCAAGGTGTAGTCACTTGCATTTAGCTAAAGCTAGGTGTAGCCTCTTGCATTTAGCTAGACCTAGGTGTAGCCGTTTGTATTCACCTAGTTATTGTAACCTAACTATTGTTTTAGGTACTGTGTCTGTGACTAACTAAATCCTCAAATACTCTTAAAATTTTATGGTGGCACTGCCAAAGTAACACGCGCCTATTTTGACCTAAGCTAAGGAACAATGCCAAGTTCAAATTCCATAGACCCTCTTCTCTTAAAACTTACTTAGGTGGATAGATTAGTATGGTTTCTTTCAAACCAATCCATATGTAGGTAGCGTTGTTACCATACTTAGCGGATGGCGAAGTGAACAATAAATAATCAGACGCTAAGTAGCGTTAACGACTTAGCGTCTGATTATTTTTTGTCATGCATCACAGGACTACTATAGATGCTAACGCATGTCATGCATGGGCTCCATGCATGAGGTAGTGTCTGTCTTAGAAATGTCTGTGGTATTTGTTTTCAATCCCAAAAACGACGGGGTGTTATAACTTTGACCTGTCTGTGAGCGTGTCTGTCTGTGGCATTGTAGCTCCCGAATGGATGAACCGAATCCGAGTCAGGAGTGTTCTTAGCTGTTTGATCGAAATCGGTTCAGCCGCCTGAAAGTTATGGGGATTAAAGTTAAGGGTTTTTAATATTCTAAATTTATTTTTGTTTTGTTCTACCTACGTAGAGAAATATAATTAAATTAAAGAATAAAATGTATAAGACAAAAATGCACAAATGAGATGCTTGTTATTAAAAATTTATTACTTACATTCAATAAAGTTTACTTATGAGACTACTTACTAATAGATAAACTAAGGTTGCTAATTAACATTAGCTAACATAAGTAATTTTTTTTTTCACAAAATGTGTACATGTACTTAATAATAATTCTGTCAATTAACTTAAACCAAAATAGTCAGTTTCAGTTTCATTTAAGAAGCACATATACAATAAATACTACAATTCTTAAACTTAACCATAACTGACCTTTTATTCTAATATGTACCTAATAATAACATAGGAGAACATAATATAAATTAATATTCTTTGTAAATTCATCACATACTTTACAATTTACAGACAGATCATCATACAGAACAATTCGAAATCTTTTTTAAAATATAAACTTCATTTAATATTTATTAGAAGGTAAATAATAAAGGATATTCACTTTTTGTACACTATCACTATCATGGTGTAGTTTCAAACAATTTTTCACGGAAATATTTAATTTTTTGTGCGAAAAACGCTTCTAGTCCCTCCGCACATCTGTAGAACTCAGAGTCTTTAGGATTAAAGTAACGACAATTGTCAAATATTTTAGTCATATCACCAATAAACTCACTCAATGTACTATAATTCTGTTCATTCACTTTTCTTTCAACTGTTTGCAAATCTGAAAATAAAAAATATTTATTAGAATTAAATAAATACAAGTGATTTTTACACTAATATTCTAAACAAGGAAATATGTAACTCCTCGGCTCCGAAACTACTGGACTGATTTAGATGAGACTTTGTATGTAGATAGATGGAGTCCTGGATTAACACATAGGCTACTTTTTATTCCGATATTCCCACGGGATCGAGAGTTACGCGGGTGCTAGTAGCTTATAAACTAAATAATAATAATAATAATATAAATTGATTACATACCCATGGGCTCCTTAATAATTTTATAATACGTAGGAGCCTCCCTAGGATCCACAGGTTCCATGAAAGGCCAAGCGTTTTTATGTAGTTGAATTTGTTTAACAAGCCTCTTCAAATTTTCTAGGTCTTTGTTACCTAGCTCTTTCATATTCGCATAGTTGTATGAATTATTTTTCTGACAATTGGGGCAAGTGTATTCATCAATGTTATCCGCCTCAGACTGCAGTATCCCCACACACCTGCCGTGGAACCAGTCTTGACAGCGATCACAACATATGTAAAATCTGAAAATTTCATGAAATAAGTACGTAATATGCCTAAAATTTTTATTATAAAATGTAATAAGATTAACAGTTTACATACTGCGAGTTATCATAAGGCTGACGGCACAAGCAGTACAGTTCCTGAGTTTCCTCCGCGCGGCGGCAATCAGAGCAGATGTACTCCTCCATCGTTTTACTCATCGCCTCCGTAACCCCGACGCAGTCGCCGTGGAACCAATTACTGCAGTGTTCACAACCAACGTAAAACCTATAAAAAGTATAATTTCATTTTTGAATATTAGATAAAACCCTGAAGTAGTATAATATTATTTATATATAGGTAGATGTTTCACATACTTAGAACAATCATAAGGCGTGCGGCAAATACATAAAAGTTTCTCTTTTTTAACACTCTTCTTGTTAGAACGGGGAGTGGCAGCGGCGGCCGTGCCGCGTCTTTTACCGCCGCGGACCTCCTCCTGTTTAGTTCGCTCGGCGCGTGTGCGGAGGGCAAGCTCGGCCGATAGCTCTTTCTGAAATAGTTGAATTAAAGTTATCTATTTATGTTACGGTTACTTAAAGAGCGAGTGAATAATCTTAATCGCGAAAAGAATCATACCTGTATTTCGACTCCCAGTTCTTTCTCAAGGAGACCTCGTTTTTTGATGATATCCTTCTTGAGCATTTCCTTGTGTTTGAAGAGTAACATCTGTAGACGGGAATGGTTGGAGGCAGCACGACGTCTCTCGTCGAGCGCGGAATGAGGCGGGGCGGGAGCGGGGACCGGGGTGGAAGTGGCAATAGGTGGGGGCGGGGGCGGAGCGACGTGTCGCGGCGGCGGCGGCGCGGGCGTAGCCGGCGGTAGCTCGAGCACCACCGGTGGCGTCGCTATGGGAGGCGAGGGCGGTCGACCGCCGCGCTGTCGCTTGCGCGGGCTGGCGTCGACCCACTCCTCGTCATCGTCATGCCGCGAGGAGACAGCTCGCCGGCGCGGCGGCGGCGACGGCGACGCGGCCGTCACTACTACGGCCCGCGGTTCGCGCTCCACGCCCCCCTCCGGTTTCATCCTCTTCTCCTGGTACCGTTGCAACTGCAGCAGCTTCTCTTCTATTTCAGGATTTAGATTCTCTTGTTTGAGAGCGCTCTTGATAGCTGTGGATTTTACATATAATTGGTTGTTCTATATATACTTATGAATGAGATGAATGTTTTGAACAGATTTTAGATTTAATCCAGCTGCTAGGAATCTGTGTGTTACCTTACCGAAAGTTTTTAGTATTGAATACTTACTTTGTTGAATGTAATCTGGCGTAAGCACGAATTTGTTACTCATGAGGGCATCTTGACCAGCATTCACTATATCTGTTTTAGTGCTGTTCTCTTTAATATCCTCTAGTTTGGAGGGTGTAGCCTCTTTGTGGCTCGCCGCCTCAGCGACCTTGTCTTCGCCGTTCAATAATGGCTGCTGTTTATTTTTTTCGTCTTCAGTAACACCCTACAAGTAAATAAAATCGAGCGAAACAATAGATTAATCGATATCTTCCTCTAATAACTAAAAATAAAGTGTAAAAAAATAATAAAAAGTATAAAAAGAAAATATATATGAAGGAAACAAAATAAATACATATTTTATAATCGATTTGTGGGAATATATCAGTCGTATTGTTGAACAACCAGCAATAATAATATATATCTTCTACAAATGAAATTCATTTACAATTATTATCTTACATAACCTATTTTATTTCAAAGAGATAGTTTACAATTACATTGCCCATACACCCCCACAAAACGCATTTAAGAAAATTATAAGAAAAAATAAAATTATACAAATAAAAACGGGACTTTCTAAATAAAAGTCATTTTACATTTAAACAATTTATTTTTGCATATTCTGGAATAAATTAATAATGTTTTTAGTGATAATACTTTAGCTTAAAAATATGTAATACATAGAAAGGTGGTGTATGAGCAATTTAATTTGAATATGCAGTCTGTATTGTAGTTGAAAATAGGTAAATCTTGATCAATCCTATACTTACTGTTTTTATATATTTTAGTCTACTGACTACACTATTTTTAATAATTTTACTGTAAAATATTTAACTTAGGAATATGTAATGACTAGGTATGTTCAATATTAATTAATTCATTAATATACTTAATTTTCAACATCTATCTTTTCTTTAAACATAATAATAGAATTCCGCTCATACATGTGGAACCAATCATTGTAACCGACAACAAAATGTATTAAACAATTCTAAAATATAATAAACCATAATAAATTATAACAAATACATTCTGTTAAAATGTTTTAAACTAATTTTCGTAACAAATTTTTCAGATAGATCCAACATATAGTTTTTACTGCTTTCGAATTGAATGCCAGCTTTGTTAAGTTGTTATATTACAGACAGGAATTATTTACTATCACTTAAACTTATCTGGCACAATATTTTTGGACATTCTAGAAACGAAAAATCTAACAGATAACCTTAACTATATTTACCTAATTTAACTACGTGAGATATGTAGATAAATACTAATTTATAAATAAATATTATTAACTAGAAATATACAGTATATTTGGTGTATTGATTTGACAAAGTAGAAAAACTTATTATTGCTGATCATTCTTATGTCCAAATCTTGCAGTCTTTATGTACAAACATGTTAATGATCAATACAGAAGGTATCTGATCAAATTAAGATAAATCATTACAAATCTCATTACGTTTTTGTTTACAATAGCAATAATTAAAAGATGGCATTTGGGACAGTTTCGTCCGAGTTTGAAGATGTTATGAATGTTAGGGCATGTTAGTTATATTGAGGTTTCAAATGTACCTCACACTTGCTTTTGTTGCAGTGTTAAAATGCGTTAAGTTCGATATTAATTACTTCAGAAAATATTTGCACTATATTAAAATCTTGAAAAAACGTTTTAGGTGTAGAGTTCCCTTTGAATCAATTTTAACTGAATAGAGAAACTGAGACTGCTCCCAAGTGCTACCTTTTATAAGTTAAAATAAACTACAACACGTGAGTTTTGGTGGGATTGAAGTTGCAGCGATTGTACAACTATTTTTATCATTTTACTACACAATCCGTTTAAACTTTAGGATGATTTTAAAACTCATGTATTGTAGTTTGGAACCTAAATCCTAAATCACCTATGAATGAGATAAAATTGACTATTTTTAAATGTAACCTAAGGAAATGACAATAGTATTTACAGCATTATGATGAAACAAAATGTGGCGAAAAATTGTGCAAAGTAAGAATTCATGTATCATTAGAATAATAATGTTTAAATAAAGAAAAATTGATAGAAAACAGATTTAAATTTCAATAAAGTTCACATTTTGTTACTTTGAAATCAGCTCGATACCATGACATGTAGATAGGTCGTCACAAATATGTTCTTAAAAGTAATAAATTACCTGAGGCGCAGGTAGAGTCAATGTTTGTATCGGTTGTATCGAGTGAAGTGACTGCGGCACGACCGGCGCAAGCGGCGGTGGACCACACGTCGTCCCTCCCATGCCACCTGGTGGCTGCACCGCCAGGTACATCTTACGTGGGCCTAACATACTCTGTTTGCCCGTTGATTCTTGCGCTAGAAACAAAGTGGATAGTTTTATTGCTTAAAAATATTATATAGAACTAACTCTGCGCCAGTTAGATATAAAACCCACCTTTCAAAAGTTGCTGCTTCACTTGATGTTGGACGAGAGCCAACTGTTGCGGAGTAAGGGAATACCCATGTAGGCCTTGCAGTACAATACTGGGACCGCTGCTAGTCTGCATTACCTAAAAAATAAAATGGTTAATCAAATTGACAAAGACCGACTCCAGTTACTAATATAGTTTTTATTGTTATGCTTTTGTTGTGTTTACCTGTGCTGTAACGGTTTTGATAACGGTACCAGGCGGCTGTCCGACAAGGAGACTTTTCTCGACCAGTTCATCTTCCGTGAGCTGCTGTTGTGGCTGTGGGGCGACGGGCTGGGGAGGCGGGGGCCGGGGCGGGGCCGGCGTGGTCGGCGCTGGCTGCGTCGTCGTCACTACGCCCATAGTGCCGCCCGGGCCCTGTCCGATGTGCGCCACTATCTGCGCCTGGTTGTTGCCCGTCGGCCGGATCAACACTTGCTGTCCGTTTACTGTCGCCAGCTGGATCTTCCCGGCGGCAATCTGTTGCACTAACGCTGGATTGTTTACGACGATCTGCTGTGTGGAGGCCGGCCGTGGGCGAGGGGGAGCGACGCGAGGCACGGCGATGGGCGGGGGCGGCCGCTGCACCAGCTGGCCCTGAACGAGCAGTGTCTGCAAACGCGGCTGTAGCGTAGGTCTCGCACCCGCCTGCACGACTACCTGCTGTGTTGTGGGTGCCTGCACGACCACTTGCTGAGGCGCTTGTACGACCATCTGCTGCGACGGCTGCACGACTATCTGTCTGTTGATGAGGATCTGTTGAGGTTGTGAAACCGCTCGCTGCGGGGTTCTATTCTCGTCTGTATTTTTGGTACAGGTTTCTGTTTGTGCTGCTTCCGATTTCGCCGGTGTAGCGGACACGAGTTGGCCCGTCACGCCTTGTTGTCCAGCCATCATAATATGCAGTTTACCATCAGCCATCTGAACTAACTGTTGGCCAGGAAGGAGCCCTCTCACGGAAATTTTTCCATCTGGCGTGCGCAATATCTGAACTTTTTGGGGGCCTTCTTTTTGGGAGATAGCTGTCGATTTGGTTGGCGTACTTTCATTTTGTCCGGATTTTGGTGTTCCTGAAACTGGTTGGCTGATTACTCGAGTCGAACCGTCTGCGCCTTTGGTCATAATAATTCTTCTGGCGCCGATAACAGTCTTTTGACTTGACGGTGTTGAAGAACTTGATGTTAATAATGAAGTCAAAGTACTCTTCCCCGAATTCTGATTAGAGGTTTTGGATTTATCTGTAAGGAATAAAAATATACAATTCAGTACAACTAATAAATAAACATACACAGTTTATATTGACAAATTTACACCTAACAGGAAAGATCTGTGTTTTCAATTCAAACAGAGTAATCTTATAAGGTATGGAATCCTAACAACAATGTGAATGTGGTTACCCTGTGACATTTCTAAAGCCCGCTTCTGTTGATGAGCCGCTCGTTGTTCACGTAATTGTTGTTCCATTTTGTCTTTGATATCAGCTGCATTGGGTGGTGGCTGCGTGTTCCGTTGCGGTAACTTGCCAGTCGACGTGCGTGTCACAGGAGTGGCGCGTTCAGTTCGCTCGCCGTATTGACGAACTTCCCATAGTTCCAACTTATCTTCATCAACCCACTCTTCCGAAACCTGCATGATATTCAGAAAAAAATACAATAAAATAACTATTTGGATTATTATTAACTAGCTGTTGCCCGCGACTTCGTACGCGTGGTACTTTTGATTTATATACTATAACTTTTCTCGAGAATCATTCTATCCATTGCTGAAAACAGCATGAAAATCGGTACAGTATTTTTAAAGATCTAAGCATACATAGGGACAGACAGACAGCGAGAAGCGACTTTGTTTTACACAATGTAGTGACTAGCAGCGCTCCGCTGTTTCACCCGCGTAACTCCCGATCCCGTAGAAATATCGGGATAAAAAGTAGCCTATGTTATTCCCAATGAATTCTCAAACAAAGTTTCATCAAAATCGGTCCAGTAGTTTCAGAGACTATTTGTTCCGAACAAAAAATTTAGTGCAGATGTAGATTACCTGAGGTTCTGTATTTTGTGGCGACTCTGCACGTTTCCTTTTTCTAAGACCGCTACGTATCGATGTCACCTCCCGCACAGTTTTGGGAAGTTCGAGAGGTATGACTACGCGGCGACGAAGGTATTGCGTGCGTTCCGAGAACTGCCCAACATGTCGATGTTTTAACAATTCTAATGATACTATTTCGGTATCTGTCGTCAACTGATGTTTACCGTCTGCAGTTGCCGGTTTCGCCGACATATCGTCCCACCTTAAGCAGGCCCACATAATCCGCAACTGCAAGGCAGCACTCGCCAACCATTGGAGATTAACAGTACGGTATAACCAACAGGTTTTGAACAATGGTCGAGCGCAAGGGTAAGGCCAGACAGCTTGATTAGGCTTCGCGCTGTGACTGAAGCCAAAGACATGACCATGACCACCTTGCCTGGAAACTTTCTTGAGTTCATGAGAAGGTAACACCATTATTGTTTTAGCTCTACTTCTAGTATGGAATGTGGAACAGAGTGGGTACTTCACAGGTGTTCTCTTCTTTTTCTTTTCTACAGCTGAAGTTTGAACTCTTTTTAAATATACCTTGCCGCAAGGGCTTTCCGTCGAGTACACCCTGACCACACCGTTAAGTTTCTCTTCTTTAATTTGTTTATCTTCGCGTTTTACAGTTTTAGGGAGACCGAATCGCCTATTAACTGTGGCGCGGTATGATGATTTTTCGGCTTCAGTTTTTACAGTAACTTTGTAAGTATCTTTCACATCATTTTTCCCAGAGCTGGAACTCTTCAATCTTCCTTTTGAAATTTTTAACTTTGGTATAGACGGTCTTGACATATCTGAGTCTACAGTTGGTTGATCTTGTTGATCACTATCAGTTAATTCCTTTAGTGGACCGATTTCAACTTCATTATCATCATTACTCTCACATGTTATATCAATATCCATTTCATTGCCCACAGCTGGAACTGCCGATTCTTCAAGGGTACTCTCAGTCTTGAGAATTTCATCATCTATTTCAATTTTTTCAGTTTTCAAACCTAAATCACTATCACTGGATTTCCTTTTGACACAATTTTCAGCAACTTTGTTATCACACTCTTGTGCACAAGCAACAGCCGATAATAAATCTGAGAGTATTTTCTCATTTGAGTTTTTATTCACTGAATTTTTACCCAATAAATATTGTTCTAGTATTGACATTTTAGGATTTCCTAGCACAGCAGGAGAATTTATGCCACTTTTCAATAATGAAACCAGCTCATTTAAGATGTTTCCTTTCATAATACAAATTGGTGAGAAACAATTTATTTTGACCTTTGATCCTTCTAGTAATGCTGATGTGTCTAATTTTTCGCATCCCTGTGCATAGCATTTGTAATGTTTCGTCAAATCGGCTAATTTTTGGTATTTTTCTCTCAAGATGTCGGTCTCTTTACAGTTGCTGTTGGTTTTCTTGGGTTCTATAGTAGGTGCGCATATAGATGACAGATCAGTATCTGGTTCATCATTTTCGACATCAATGTTTTTATCATCTTCGCTTTTAATATCTGTATCTTCTTTCTTGATGTCCACAAGTAGATTAGCCAACTTCTTTTCCTCCATGAACTTTAGATAAGTCCTTCTGGTTAAGAACTCATCTAGCTTAGATTTTCTAGCAATTTTAGGATAATATCTTCTAGTGGATGAACTTAATGCTTTTTCAACATCTATTTCTTCAAAACCTTCATCATCTTTTTCCACTTTCAGATTCCTCATAGTAGGCGGCACTAAAAATTAAAATTAAATAAATACTTTTCTAAAGAAAATATCGCTAACAATACATCAAAATATTTTAAAACGATAAGTAATATATATAATATATGGTGACATGTATATGAACGAAAAGGATGATGATTTTAATTTTATATTGTGCTAGAAAAGTAGTGCTCTAGTTAAACTTATAAGAAGTAAAGTAAATCATCATTTTTCCTTTTTCAAATTCAATGTATAAAAAGTCAGATGTGAGATACATTCATATGAAACTATTGATAAATAAGAAGATATTTGATATTTTTACTCACATTTTTCCATAACTTCTGTATTTGCAGCATCATCAGAAGTTAAATACTCATACGTCTTAGGTTCAACGGCTAATACTTTTATAACATTTCCTTCTCTCACTCTAACAGCTATCTTAGCTGGGCCATTGCACAAGCTGTATTTTGGACTAGTATACAGCTTCTTATATTTCCTGGTGGATGAGTTCCAAAGCCAGCCCCATTGACCATGTACTCTGTATTCTTCGCCTTTTTGTTTCCATATCTGTAAAATGTAATGTTGAATTATATAGTCAAGGCAAACGTTGTTGTATAATTTAAAAAAAGGAAAATAGATGTTCGATTCTCAGACCTAACAAATATAAACAAAAACTTTCATACAAATTGGTACAGCCGTATGAGTGGAATTTGGTAACTAACACCGTAAAACAAGAATTATAGATATATAATATATATTCTTATAGAGATTAGTCAAATACTAAAATACACCTAAAAAGAGTATAAGTAAGTAATGAGCAATCATCTTGGGTATAAAGTGGCACATCAATCTATTCAGTTCAACCAATCAAGTTCAAAATCAACATTCTACTATTCGTTTTGTCACCAAAAAACGAATAGTAGAATGTTGAATGTAGTAGAATACACCTATTTATATTATTATTAGTATTATATTTTTATAAAGCCTTTCATTTTAAACAATCTTACCTGATGTCGCAGTCCAAGTGAATACTTGACGAAATTAAAAGCTGTCCTATACCGTTCCTCTTCTTCATCCCTCTCTTTCTTCTCCCTTTTGTCGAGTTTCTTACGTTCTTCTCGCTCAGAAGCCGTCGTTCTGATTAGTTTTACATGACCCAATTGTTCATGCCAGGCAGGCACCCAGGCAACGCTTTTTATACAAGCCTGAGAGATAGGAAACACACATGTTAGGTACAGTATGGGTCATAAGTCATTTATCAGTTTGCTACAAAATTATACTATCAACAAGTGGACTTAAGACCTTCTTCTAATAGACGTTACACACAAACATAAATACTTTAACTAAAAGTACTTAGTGTGATTATTATTTTCAACATTATACTAGGTATTTAGTTGTGAGTGGTATATGCTGTCACCCGCTACACCAACTGACGTAGGTTCTATCCACAGGTTACGTTGTTATAATGTTCAAATAGTGCTGCACAGGTATGTACGTTACAGTGGGCAGAGACTTTTGACCGATGATTGTACCTATTTAACTTTAAATTGGAAGTCAATGAGAAAAGATAATGTACTTACTTGAAGAACACAAAGAGCTCTTGAAAAATCTCTTGGAACTTGGCACATCTGGACGGCCTGCACCCATGGTTTTCTCAATAATGACCAATTAGGATGCATAAACTGCAATACTATATTGGTTTCTAGTTGCAACAGTGTCTGTCGTAATGTTCCGACCAGCAGTGGTTTTGTGGCTAAAATATTTGTATTAGTAAAATTAATATTTAGATAGCTAAATTAAAGAACAATTCAAACCAATGTATGTTAACTTACTGTTAAGTAGTCCAACCCACTTGAACTCTTGAGTAGAAGACAATGAGAATTTATGTGACATGTATCGTTTTTTGTCCCTTTCTTCATTTCTCTGTGGCTTATTCAATGCTAGAGGATTACAGCTATATTGATTCACATAATTTTTATAATTATTTTCATTTCCTAATTTGAAGAGATAAGTTCCATTGGATATCTGGTTGGATTTTAGTCTTGTTAATCTCTCGGGCACTGCAATGAAATTTATATTTTAGTTTTTAAGCTTAGTAGAACAGGTAAATATTATTAGTTTTAGAACATTTGTGATACATACCTTCTTCATTCTTTTTATTTTTAGTTTTGTTTGGTTTAGTTTTCTTGTTGTCTTCCTCATCGGGTGTTTCGGCATCATCATCTTGACCATCTTCAGTAACAACAGTTACCTCATTTACAACTTCTCCGTCTCCATCAATGGATGGTACATTATCCACCTTATCATCATCCAATTTAAGGCCCATATTCAATTGTTGTCTTTGTTCCTCCTTCAATTTCCTTTGCTTCATTATATTCGCATTTTCTGTCTCTAAGTAAGATTTTCTATTGCCCTTGGACTGATTTGTTAGTCGTTCGGTAATGTCCATCTGTCTAATGATCTCCTGTTTCATTTCTAATAGTTCTCTGACCAACGGAGCTTCCATCTCCGCCGAATCCAATACTGATAGTAATTCTTGAAATTGTTGTGAAGTGGAGTAGTAACAAACATCACCATTTTCAGCTTCACTACAAAATGGACAAATGATTATGCAAAAATATGGTGTTCATAAGCATTTCAAATTATATAATGAAATAAAAGCAATTGGCCCGTATTGTACAAACAAACATAAGATAAAAGCAACATAAATCTAGTTAGAATTATAACTTACACAAAAATCCGTCTGGCAATAAACCAATACTTTCTACCATGCCTATCAAAGCCCAAATGCTCATGGCGACAAAGTAAACCTTGCTTTTCAGCATCAGTTAAACAATCTGTCACTCCAGTTGTTTTGTGTAGCTTGCAGAGAGCACATTGCCAGTCTTCAGAAGGTACATCAACAAGAGGTGGATCTACACACTCTAGGTGATATACCGCAGGGCAAGTTTCACAACATAAGAGGTCACCGAGTCGATGGCATACCCGACAGTGATCATCATAGTGAATGGGAGCTGAAAGTTACATAAATTAAGCTATTTAGGTGTCTCATCTGTACTAATATTATAAAGAGGAAAGATTTATTTTTGTTTTTAAGTTTGCAACAAATAGGCTCCGAATCTACTGGACAAATTTTTATGAAGTTTGGTATGAGTATACATTGATTTATTGGGAGTAACATAGGCTACATTTTATCCCGATATTCCCAAGGGATCAGGAGTTACGCGGATGAAACCGCAGAGCGCTGCTAGTGTGCAATAATGTTATTGAATTGTGCAATTTCAATAGGTAGGTACTTCTTCTTAATTCATCTTTTGTATTATTAACAAATCACCTATTTGTTTTTAACAGACTTCAAAAAGGAGGAGGTTGTCAATTTTACTGTAATTATGTTTTGTTTTATAGAAGCAGATAGCAAATAGTACATTGCGATACAAGTGTGGAAAGTTGATCATTCCATAGATGCGGTTTATGGCAAAAGCCGAGATGGAATGATCAATCCACACGTGTATCGTACGACGTTTTTTATCACAGTTGCGAATAAAAAAAAAGACTTGTTAAAATAATAAAAAGTTTTTAAGAATTTTAGGTTTGTTTATTATAATATTTTTTGTTAATTACACTCCCGAAAGGCTAGGCAAAAAACTTTTAACCTATAGAGCCTCGTGTGACATACAATATTTTTTTTAGGGTTTTTTTCATTTGTTTTTGCGTCGTCGGCGGTTAAAAACAATATAATTATAAGTAAAAATATATTTATGTAGGTACTTACCTAAAGAAAAAACAAAATAAAAACAAAACTAAATTTTTCATTGTTTTCAAAGACGTTATCACGTAAAATTATCGTTCAATATCAGACTTTAGAGACAATCTTTTGAAAAGAAGAAAAAAGGTACCAACAAAGAGTTTTAAGCCAGCAAGGCTTAAAAACTCTTTGATGGTACCTCTTTTCTATACATCAAAACAGTATAACCCAGATAAATTATGAATGTTTCATCTACCTAATGTAATTAGCAGTAAGATACGTATTTGATTTATCGGGATAATGTATTATTTTAGCACTAGTTGGATTTTTTTTTATCGCACGCGTGTATAATTCGTTGCATTATGAGCCTAAAAGCGGTTTCATAAGTTATGAGCAACTGTGATAAAAATAATATTATGCAAGTTACAGAAATTCAATAATGTAATGTGTAATCAACATTGCCTAACAATTTCATTCATAAACAAAATACACATAATTTAAATGTTCTTCAGATCGCTGAAAATTTTAGAATCAACACTGTAGTTTTTGATAATAGACTGCCGACAAATGTGTACAGAGTTTATTAAACACATGAACTTAGACCGTGTTTTATACATGATTAAACATTAGAAGTATATTAAAGTAGCTGTTGCCTGCAACTTTGTACTCGTGGTAGTTTTGTTTTATATACTAAAACCTTCATCGATATTCTTCGGTGAAAACAGCATGAAAATTGGCACAGTAGTTTTTGAGTTTATAGCGAACAGACGCGACAGAACACTTAATTTTATATAATGTACTGATGATTAAAAATAAGAATTAAAACTTACCTTCACTCAAAAGGTCATCTCTAACAGGGTTTGTAATCAAAAATTGATTGCACAAGAACTGCAGGACAGTTAGTCGATGTTCAACAGTAGTAAATGGATATTCACAAGAGTTTAATATTTTCACAACATTCTGATCAAACGATTTATCACTTTCCACATAAATTCTAAGAATTTCTGGCCATGTCATCACATCTAACAAAAATAAAGTAATATTCACGCTGTCTTTATGGTCCAGGGGACCAAAATGAGTCTGTTGAGCATCCTCCTCTCTGAGTAAAGCTTTCAGTAACATCATATGTACTTCAATAAGCAAATTGCACTGATCCTCACAGCTTAGAGCTGCACACAGATCTTCAATGCGGAAAGGTGATAGCCTTACTAAATGCCTGAAGTGTCTCAGTACTTCATATACACCCACTACTTGGAATACTAAACCGTGAGGAATTAAAAGGTCATCTGAAGAAGATGGTAATTCTAAAGGTGGGATTTGCCTCTCCTGCAACCAGAGTGGGTCAGGACTTGGAGGCCGTAATAAATTACTGTTTATCTTTCTGGGAGTACCTCCAGTGGTGCTGTAACTGCTAACAGAGAAGTCGCTATCACTGGCGGCCTCAGCGCTTCCGTCAGAGCTTTCGCTTCCGCGGTCTTCTTCCACCTCAGATTTTTCACTTTCATCTCCAAAGTCTGAGCCATAATGATATTCAGATTCATGATAATCAGCTGCTTGAGGATTGTAACCTCTTCTCGAATATGAACCAGCCAAACCTCCTCGTTTATTTTTATGTCCTCTACCTCTTAGCTTTCTAGTGCTCCGTCTGCTGATGTCGCTTCCTTGAGGAGATGATGCCCTCGACGCTGACGGTGTGCTTGCAACTGATGCATTCGCTTGGTTTTGTAAATATTTGGGTTTTTTCAATAGATGATATTGGAATTTTCGATTCTTTTCAAAACTTCCCGATTTCGGGGGTCTCCCGCGTTTTTTTGCCCCCCTTCCTGACATCATTGAGAACTGTCAATTGTATATCGTTCTGCACGTGTGTCGTACAAACATAGTCTTGTTTACAAAAACAAAAAGATGGTATTTCTGTTCATCCTAAATCCAACGCAATCATGATCGCAGTCATTCCGATGCTTCGGCTGTATCGAACGTCACAAGTGAAGACCACACACAATTCTAGCACTGTATCTCACTGTATTCACTAAAAGTCATCAAGTCAACTAATTATCCACATTTTTCATTGATTTTTATGAGGTAAAAAGGCACCAAAATTGTAATGACGCGAAATACGAGTGGTACTCGTAATTTTGAAACGCTCAATGCTGGCTTCCTATTGGTCGATTAGCAATCCGCCATATCGTTTTTAGTAATTTGTCGCAAATATGCATCGGAGTAAAGTTAATTTACTAGAATTCACAGTTTTAATGTTCGTCGATGTTCGGAAAAATATCTATCAACAATTACATCTATCATAGAAAGGAAATAATTAACATGAGTACAAAACGATTCGATGGAAAATTGGATAGAACACACCGGCGGCCATTTTCTTCTTTTAAAATGATGTCATAACATAGACTTACAATTAATTAATATCCAAATCATTATTTATTTTATATATATATTATTTTGGATAAAAATATTTTAATTAATTCATCATATTCAAAAATATCCATGTAACATTTTGAAATTTTTACTTGATAAATTTATATAGTTTCTCAAAGAACGACTCACGCCGGATATGGAATTGTTTATGATAAGAAATCAATGACCAACATTATAAATGTAATTTAGGGTTGCCATGCATACCAATTCCATAGAGAATGGCTGTCAATGAAAGTTTCATAGACCGATAGAACGAATGATTTCTATTATCTATAATGTCACACGGTGCGCGCGCCGCGTCAGAAGTCAGACGTCAATGTCAAACTCGAAATAACCTCGAAATTCGAACGAATTAATAATTTTTTATTGCTTTTTGTGAAGATATCTTTAAAAAGAATCCAAAATAGTGGTAGTGTTTATATTCTCTTTGCGCAATAAAGTAGTTTTATCAAAGAGTAAGGTACCTATTCGAAGTAGCGTGATTTTAAGAATGGATAAATATCATCATCGAAAAATAATAAAGATAATTTTATTTCAGTAATCCATTTTATCGATCGTATAACATCTATAATGTATCACATGAAGAATATCATAAATTACCAAGAAGAAACTGTGTTGCCTAAGTGCATGTATCATTTGAAAAATCCAAATGTTTTACTGAAGGATGAAATTATTGATCCTTACAATCTAAGCATTAGTAACCAGGTTATGAAGTTTCTTAGTAAGGTTGATTTCAAATTTTAGAATCCTATAAGCACTGCATCTTTTCTTCTAACATTTCTCGTTGAAGTGCTAACAAACCCCCTTCTTCATGTCACCGGCGGCGCCAAGATTGTGTAGACCATGGACGTAATATATACTACTATAAATTACGTGTAGACAGACACAGTAACCTTCCTGTGCAATTTTCAAAAAAATTCTGAATTCTGATTTTGATGTGTCCCATAAATTGACTTTTGTTTTTTACAATTACGTATTACGTATTTATATTAATAAACATATTTTGTTCAAGATAACAATTACATAAATAAAAGCACTGAATTATTGTTTAAGATGTGGATTCTGCCTTACGATTTCCAATTACAAAAGTTACTAACAGGAAGTAACTAACATGAGAATGAAAGTTTAATTTCATCTTTTCTACAAAAAATCTGATAAAATCGACTGTTTTGTGATAAGATATCTAAAACTTAATATACAATTATCAATCCTTATTACTATAAACGTAAAAGAGCATTAACTTACACTTGTTTTTCCGTAACTAACCAGGAAACAATTTTTGAATCCGGGGAGCACCACACAATCCAACAATGTTTTTAGATTAATTTGATAGATTACAGCAAAATAACTTTGTGCTACGTTCTTCTTAAATGTTTCAAGTGCACAGAAAACCATAATCTACTTAACTTTATTTAAATATTTTCGATTAATCACGTAACTAACTAGGAAACCGCAAAATGACCTTTTTTATGAATGTTAAAAAACATTAATTATTTTTAAATGATGCATTGTTTTCGCAGAATTGTTTATTCAAGTGATAAATGATTATAATCAGTGTAAGATAGTACCAAAAAGTTAAATGCAAACTCAATGTTTTCTTAAATATTCTTATAGAAAGTCAACACTGCTTAATGGGACACATCACTCTCCATACATTTGCACACTCAAAGTTCTAATTTTTAATATTTTTTTCATAAATGATCTAACTTTTACAAGAATTAGAGCAGGAATATAAACAATAATTCAGTGCTTTTATTTATGTAATTGTTATCTTGAACAAAATATGTTTATATTACGTAAAAAACAAAAGTCAATATATGGGACAGATCAAAATCAGAATTCAGATTTTTTTTGAAAAATGATCTCCTGTATTTCATTCAGCATTTCTTAAAGTCTTCTATTTACTGTCTCCTTAATGTCATATGAATCCTTAAGCATTACTATAATGTCACTATTTTAGAAACAAGTAATTACAGTAGAGTAATATTTTTATCATGTTTTGGTTTGAATAAAATTAAATATCACTCGGGACAAAAGTATTTTGTTTTTAGGGTTCCGTACCTCAAAAGATAAAAAAGGAACCCTAATAAGATCACTCTCTTGTCCATCTGTCTGTGTGTCACCACCAATTTTCTCGGGACAGGTGGACCGAGTTTAAGTTCTACTGACTGCTGCAAGTGAATGAAATTGGATTGGTATGTTTGAACTTTCTGCTTTTTACTTTTAGGTACCTAATCCCAAAATGGCAGAACTGGAGCAAAGGCAGGAGGTTCTATTGAAGAAGTTGGATTTATTGTACAATAGAATAAAAACAATCAGTTCTTATTGCAACCCCGCTGCAACTGGTGAAACTGTCGTTAAAGATACAACAAAAAAATCTAAACCATGTTCAGTGAGTATAAGCAAGCCTCACCTATGGTCTCACCTGCACAATAATCAGTATACTTATTTAACTTCTCTGTGCAGTTCACACTCGAGCAAGACCCACCTAGATAAATGTTCATCAAAATATTTTTTAATGTGTAAGCTGTGTGGAGTTATTTCTTGAACAATGGTTTAGTCGTTATTTTTCATTGTTTTTAGTTAGACTATAAACTATGTAACTTGTTTAACATATATTTCAGGTACCACAATTGGAAGAGGCAGTCCTTTCTGTGAACCCTGATAACCTACCTTACTACTTGAACCTTATATTGAAGGAGCCATCGCTTGCAGTCAACTTCTCCTGGCACATTCATTCTTCAGTACCTAATGAAAAAGTACCTAAAATAAAGGCTTTTGTTAAAACACTGAAGAATTCTGATAGCAAACCTTATGCTAATTTGAGGCTGATATTTAGCGATGGTAAGGAAATAAGATTTAAAATGAAGATTTTAATATGGAACTGGACTATCTGCTGTTCTATAATTTTAATTTGTTTTTTTAAATTGGTGATGACCGATAGTGGATATATCGATATAAAAATTGTAATTTCTCTAGAGATCTTAATTAAACTTGTTCATTGTTGTTAAAAAAAACCCCTGCAAGAGAAAAAAATAAAAATATTGGAGAACATTTTTACACAGGGCCATCTAGCCCTAAGCTAAGCAACTGGGCTTGCGTTATATGGATAGAATACTTAGTATACTTTTCTTTTGTAAATACCATGTAATTCATACATATTATACACACAGACAACACCCAGACAGAAACACACGCTTTATCTCTATATATATATTTGAGGCGGGAATCGAACCCTCAACCTTCTGTTTTGTGGCCAGTGTTCTCCCGCTGCGCCGCAGAGGTCGTCAATGTTCTGTATTTGTTTGTGTATCAATATGACAATAAAAATAAAACTTGATATTTGAAAATAAAATACATACTTACCTTTTTGTAATATTGGTAGTTTACTTATAAAATGTTATTGTTTCAGTGTCAGCTATTGCAGAGTTGAAGCTATCATCATTATCAACACCTATCGTCGGAACAGTAAACATCCTACGATATTTATCATTCATTTACCCGAACATAGTTCCTTACAATTCCAATGATTTCTCCGTAGACTCCTTATTAGACATTTGTCACTTACTCGAATACTCAACAGAAAAAGCAAGGGAACCATTGTTTAAGAAATTGTTTGCTAACACCAAAGATTGGATTTATAATAATACCTTCTCAGTGGTTGATATAGCAGCGTTTAATATTGTGAAACAATCTAAGAATGCAATAAAATTGACCCCTAAGTCTTGGATAGACAAATGTGAGAAAGCTTTTAACTGAATGTATATTGTGTAGGTACATAATATAATGTTAATAAATTGATTTCATCTTTTAATATTTACGCCACTGATACGATCATTGATCCTAGATCGCGCAAGCGAAGTTTTTCTGAAGATAAGCTCATATACAAGTTCCAACGAAACATCGTGGGGCCGTGGCCTACCGGGTACAACACCTGCCCGGTGGAAGATCTTTCCTTTGGAGGTACACACCACCTCGTACCTCCAAATGTATAATATACTTTGTGTTACATCATACATAGGTGCAGTTAAGGTTAAAAAGGCACTACCACCTCTACATAAGATGCTAGTATTATACGTTTTTTGAATATATGTATCCCAATACGGTTAAAAAAAATCTAATAGTAACTTTAGAATGTAGAAGTGGCAATGCACTTTTGAATAATTATGACTGTGCTCACTTTTATCTAAGCTAATATTTGAAAATTATAACTTAAATACAAATAAGATTTTTGTTTGTAATAGACAGAAACTACTGGATGATTTTGATAAAACTTAGTATGCTCATTATGACGATGATTCCCACAGGATCGTAAACTTACGCGAGCGGCACCACCGGGCGCTTGTTGAAAATAATAATGAGATATTAAAATAAAATACAATTCAGATATTTTGTACATTTTAATGTATCTTGTGTATTTTCTTAAATCTTAAAGTAATAATATAAAGATTTATGTTAAACATTATTCAAAAATGTATATGTAGATGTACTAATAATATCTTAAACAAAATGGTTGCCACATAGTACATCTTATCAAATACATAGGAAAGATGTTCTGGTGCATAATTCATTACTAAAATCCTTTTCATATGACAAAGATTCAATTAGATGTAATAAAGCACCACACTACATGTAGTATTAACAATTTACACAATGGGAGATTTAAAAAAAATCGAGAAATATTCCCAATTGAACTCAGTTTGATCAATTTAAAGTTTATGGCGACAGATAATGGCACCTATTTATTATAAGATTCCGTAGAAATTGGAAAAGTGTGGTGTGTTATCTACATAAGTATGATGCAATGGTGCATTACTTCTACTATTTAAATGTTCAAACCTACACTTAATATTATAAAGAGAAAATATTTTTTGTTCGTAATAGGCTCCGAAACTACTGAACCGATTTTGGTTTAAATTGGTGTGAGTATACATTGATTCAATAGGAGTAACTGGCTACAATCTATCCCGATATTACCACGGGATCGGGACTTACCCGGGTGAAACAGCTGGGCGCTATAGCATGGACTACGGAATCCAAAATACACGCGTTATAATATGACGCAATAACAATTTTTATATTGTCTTGTATCTATAACTAGACTAATTGTCCCGCTAATTTGAAGCAGGGCTCAAATGAAAAGTATATGTGCTACTTATAACTACGATAAAAAGAATATGAAGGAATGTGAGAAAAAAACGGATACTTATAACGGAAGCTCACACAGAAAATCTATTAAGGAAGCTCTATAGGATTATACCTACTAGTTTTTCATTAATAAAAATATATAAAATAAGCTACTGGCACATGAGTAGTAACTCATGTGCTACTGGTAAGTCAAGAAAGAAAATATATAGGTGGTCTACTTTTAGTTAGAAAAAGGTTTAAGTACTTATTAGAGTTCAAAGTGTAATGCAAAAAGATCACAGATCGATTAAATTGTGCCAAAATCTTTCCCAATACATGAATTTAACTACAACAGATAAAATTACTTATACTTAACATTAAATCTATCAGTCAATTGTATCGTTTAATTTTGTAGTTTACCCTATTAATTATTTTGAAATTTATTCATTTATAGATTATAACGTTTATTGCTCTTTTAGCCAATTTAAACAAGAAGATAACAATATTCTTAACCACTCCAATGATAATTATAATTAACTATCATATAACCTACAATAATACTAGCAAATATCGTAATCACTTGGATTGGAACACGCAACGGCAATGAAATGTAAATACTAAATATGCATTAATTCAAATGCATGATTTCATTCAATTATATTACTTAAAAACTAATAAGCGGAAGTCATTTTTTTTTTCAAATAAAAAACGAGATCTTCACTGCACACTACACAAGTAAAAAAAAATACAAGCTGCCTGATCTTATTCACAGTAATCCTTAAAAATAAAGTAAAATACGTCGTAAAGTATCAAAATTATCAATAGAGATTAAAGCCTTAATTTTACGTAATATCTACCTACTGATATGTACAAAAGATGAAAAAGTATAAATTATATTATAACAAAGGTTCTATAAATAAGGAATGGGCAGTGTTGCGCTAAGGCGTCACTCGCTATGAATTCGCCTGTTCGATCATCATCTATCATACACAGACGTACTTATAGTATGTTATATTTAATAATGTGAATGTATAGGCGAGATGTATCGTGAAATAACGCTTTATATGTGTACGGTTTGCGCGTCGGGCAGCACGAGTGCTAGGGCGAGGGTGAGATGCGGTGCGCCGCCACCGCCGGTGTCGCCGGCGTCCGGCGGACGTCATACGAAGGATGAGAAGCCGGGCAGTGGCGCCCGCGACCTCGCCATGTTGTTCATCACGATCTGACCACCGTTGAGCGAGACGACGGCGCTACCCTCCGGCTCCGAGTCCGTGTAACTAGAGTAGTGTCGCACGGGTCGCTGCCGCTTCCACGACTGACGCAACGTGTTGTTCACGTTCGCGTAGTGATTCACGAACGAGTGCGGCTCTGACTTCACGCTCTCGTTCTCACTCTCAGAATTCTGTGGATACAATGTTACGATTAGGGTCGCCTGTTACTTTAAATTATATTATTATTTGCAAAGATATCGGCGGCGAGAATACAACCGCGCTATCGAGCAAGTTAAAAATAGCAATCGAAGAGTGCTGTTTATTAATAAAGCGCTATAGTAACAACTACATAGACGTTTGTGTTGGACTGCCGCCGATATCGATCGACCTTTTTATAAGCTCTTATGTTTATCGATTCAATAGAAAAATAAAAATTATACCTACTGTAAATCTAAATACCGTTGTATTTACAAATATGTACGTAAATTCTGTGATAGGAAAGAGACCGAAAAAATAACTACGAAAGTGCCAATTGCGACGGGAAGCGTGACGAACCAAACATGAGCCGAACGAGATTCGAACGATATTTACCGTGACGGTATCCGACGGGCGGGGTAGATACAATGAACAGACAAGGTCGGGGCGTTAGTGTGTTAAACGAGCACAGTTCAGACTACGCTTATTTTGATCGTGATCACCTGTGAGTCGGAAGAGGACATCTCGGAGGGCTTCTCCGTGAGCGAGGAGTCGTCCGGGTTCTCGTCGTAGGCGCGCACAGACTCTTCGTCCGAGTGGTAGCGCACGGAGGCGGGCGAAGGCCGAGGCGGCGCTTTGCCTGGTCCTACCGGCCCGCCGGCCTTGTTGCCGCGACGCAGCGTACCACCCGCGCCCATGCTGGCCGTGGAGCCGGCGCGCCCGCGGTACAGCTCGAGCGCCAACGAGCTGCGCTCCTCCGTCTCGCCACCCAGCGACTCCTCCAGCGTGCGCTGCGCCTCCTCTGTCATACCGATAACGTACATGCATTCATTAGTTACCATTCTAATATATTATCAATACTCGCAAAGTAGCTTAGTAGTAATGATGACTCACTTTTGTACTTGTAACTCTTGCTCTTGACACACAGCACAGCTATCACCATGATAATGATGATGATGGAGACGGCCGCTAGCGCAACCATAAACCAGGGACTGCGGTAGAATGGTTGATACTGAAGATATCCGTACTCTAAGTACAGTTTCGAAGGCGTTACAATAATCTTATCATTGTAAGCCGGGTTGCTGATCCCGTACATATTGTAAGCGATAACTCGGAACAAGTAAGCGGTCGACGGAAGTAGGCTCTGGTACGATATCGTGAATTCCTCTAGCATTCCGTTGTTTGTTCTAGTTATTGTTTCCCATCTAGTGTCATCTGGAAAAAATGCGATGTTTTAACTGTTGTAATCAGTACACGTGTGGTAGGTATGAACAGTGTGATACATTTCAGTCAAATCAAATAGTCCTAAAAATTCTATATCTACAAGTGAGATTGATCAGGATCGTGCAAAGGGTTTCGAAACTATTTTGCCAACTTACACGCCTGCCACGTCTCCTTGGCTGCGATGAATATGAAATTATACAAATAATTATTGAATAACCTAACAAACTTTAAGACATTTTACACCTTCAAAAAACTAGCACAGTTGTCTGACTAAACAAACCGAGATTTTAACAGTCCCAAAATTATCTTGCGCATTTAATTTACTAGGAGGTATCGTACCTTTCTTCCTAGCTTCTATGTAGTATCCGAGCAGGGGTCCTTTCCCTGATGGTGAATTAGTCCAGGACAATCTCAAGGCCGCACGGTCAGGTTGAAGTCTTAGAGCTGTGGGAGCTCGTGGCGAGCCCGCTTGCGGTCCGGTGCGCACGCGCGCCGTGCCCGCTGCGCCCGCGCCTACCGTCACACCTACTACGGTAAACCGGTATTCAGCTTCCTCCTCTAGTCCGCCGACTGCAAGCTTGCGTTCTTCAACTTTTTGCTTTACTTGCTTGCTGTAACCTGTTAATAAGTGTTGAATGTTAGTTGATTCTGTCAAACAAAGGATAGCATTGCTCATCTTTATTCATTGAAATATATGTACTTGTTTTTGAGCAGTAACTAGGTAGCTTAAGATCCCAATGTGATGAAATTAATGCACAAAAATTAGAGTAAGACTAAAAATGTTTACATTTGATAGCAGTTATTGTAAAAACAACTCACGTTCATCCTGCTCGATAGTCTCATATGTGACAAGATACGAGTGAACGAGTCCGTTCCGCCTTCGCGGCGGCTCCCACGAGACGACGAGGCTGTTCATCGTGATGTCAGTGAAGGTGATGTTCCGAGGAGCTGACGGTAGACCTTGGTGCGTGCGGACCAGGACGGCGCCGGATCGAGGACCGTCGCCCGCTGGGTTGAAAGCTAACACCTACGTCGAACAAATAACGAATAATAAACAAACATGAATACATTTATTAAAACTCATTTTACATAATAAACTAAGCACTAATAAAGAAAACAAAAAAATAACACATGCCTGAACTATTCCTGTATCTCAGCCGAAAAAAATACATACATACAAACATTGCGCGAATAAACGTATGCCACCCGCACCAACCATTAAAATTTAAATGAGCAATCAATCAACTTATTTGGGTGCAAAATATAAGGCGAATACGCAGAAACGTACCTGTATCCGATATTGTGTGAATTTATCTAAAAACACTAGTGAATGGGAAGTAGCAGTAGCCGGTACTACTTCTATTTCTTCTTCATTACGACGTCCGCCTGGCTCAGGATCTTCAGGTGATTCCGTCATCAAATAAAATATCTGTGAAAACGTTCACAATTATTTACAAAAGTGCTATATCATAATTTTACTTGTTGTCATTCACAAAGCTCCTTAAATTCAGTTCTGATATGTCCATTGGTTTACCTTCTTAACAGGGCTAATGGACGGATTAGTATTTGTACTTGAAACGTCTTGAACTTAAGAGCTAATTAAATACAGAGAATCCGTTACTAAAAAAAAAAGGTGAGGGAGTTAACATTACCTTGTATCCTAAGAGGTCTCCATTTTGATCGGCAAGTGCAGGCGGTCGCCAAGTGAGTGCCACCTCTGTAGGCGAGAGTGGTTCAGCGGCTACATCACCCGGTGCTGCTGTAGGCACAGCTTCGCCCACCCACACCACGGCGGGAGTCCCACCGGGGCCCGCGCCTTGGGAGTTCACCGCGAACACGCTGATCTCGTAGTTGCGATCCACTGATAGATCCTTGAGGACGGCTTCTTCACTCTGTTTTGAAGGTACATGGTACAAATTAGGGAATGGGAGATTTTTGCGCGATGGGGACGTCTCGAGATCCTCCGTCGATCGACATGGTTTTTGGAAAAAACCATCGATTTCTTAGACTATCTCGGTGGATATTATTTGTTCATCTTGATGTCCTATGTCAACTAGCCTACGTTTCAATCCTTATCGCGGCGTTTTACTATAATTATCACAAAATAAAATGACCCATAGTATAGATGACTTTACCACTCTTTATTTAACGGTAAGTTTACCTTAATGCCCGGCACATCAAGTTTCATGGTCTGCTGCAGCGCGGTGGGGAAGTCGGTGAGCGGTTGGTAGTGTATCCTATAGCCTCCGGTACGCGTGTCACCGCTCCAGTACTGTTCGCCTAGAGGCGCCCATTGGACGCGGACGCTACTCGGTGTTATTGGTACCACATGTAATTTCTCTACTGCTTTGCTAGGAGCTAAAGAAAAGGGAGTAAACTTTTTTACAGATTCTTTTTATCATTAATTATATGCAGTAAACAAGAAATCAAGACGCAAAGATTATCTAAATAAAATATGTGAAGATGAAGCGAATGTCTATCGCGCAGATAAAACCCGCGCTCGTTATGGTCCTGGCCTAATTTTATGTTACTGCGACGCCATTTGATTCAACTTCCGGCCGGTCAATTAAACCATGGCTCTGATGGTCTCCCGGACTCTTTCCCTCTTATTACAAAAAAACTGCAAAACCATAGTTTAAACCTGTACTAAAAGATCTAGGTTTTTGTGTTAGTTTTGGTTTAAAATTGATTCTTATTACAAAAAGTAAATAGACCAAGGACCAGTAGATCCCTGGTTTTAGTCGCAACCATAGACAATAGATAGCAAACTTGAAACAAACCATTCTTTTGTTCGTTCAGCGTTCGAAACACCGTTCCTTTTCACAAAATGGTGGTAAGTGAGTAAATATTAAAAACTTAAGAAATCGAATACTAAAGTGATAAAAATATAAAATTGTGTGTTTAATTATTGTGAAATAGCGTGACTTGTATTTGTTATTCTATGTTCGCGATTACGTTGTTGTATTTAAATACATCAATTTATGTAGCGTATAGGGTGCTCGGCAGTTTATCTTTGACAGGACAGACAAACCTGGTTTTAGAGGTAAACTTCTTTTTGTAATAACGTTTATCTAAGTCCATGGTTTTAATCTCACTAAAACGTAGTTTAATTTTTAGACTTCGTTTTGGAATAAGGGGGTTTGAATTTATGAGTTCTAGAACATTGTTTCTATTATATCATTAAAACTATCAGCGCTCCGCGGTTTCACCCGTGTAACTCCCGATCCCGTAGGAATATCGAAATATAAAATAGCCTATATCCTTCCTCGACAAATGGACTATCCAATACAAAAATAATTTTGCAATTCGAACCAGTAGTTCCTGAGATTAGCATTCAAAGAAACAAACTCTTCAGCTTTATAATATAAGCGACCCGCCCCGGCTTCGCACGGCTATATTATGCATGTATTATACATATAAACTTTCCTTTTGAATCATTCTCTCTATTAAAAACAACCGCATCCGTTGCGTAGTTTTAAAGATTTAAGCATACATTGCGACTTTGTTTTATACTATGTAGTGATAGTGAAGTATAGATAATTAAGGACTTACCAGCAGGCAGAGTTCGTACAGTTTCCGTAGCGTTACTGTACCGACTGGGCCCGATATCGTTAGTGGCTCTAATTCTAAACTGATACGCGGTATGCGGCTTCAGACCCTCGGCCGTGTAAGATGTGGCGAAGGGATCGACCCGTTCCGGTATAGTTTGCCACGTACCACCCTCTTCTTTCTGTTGTACTGTATAGTATCTGCAGATGAATATATAAACAAATAAATAAAGTTGGCGCGGACATCTGGCCATATGATTTTTAGGGTTCCTTACCCAAATTGTAAAAACTGGACCCTATTACTAAAACTTCGCTGTCCGTCGGTCTGTCTGTCTGTTACTAGGCTGTATATCATGAACCATGATAGCTAGAGAGTTAAAATTTTCACAGATGATGTATTTCTGTTGCCGCTATAACAACAAATACTAAAATCTGAAAAAGTACTTAAATAATGAGAATGTTTTTAAGAATTTTAGGTTGTTTACTATTGTTTAGACATTTATTTTGTTAATTATACTCCCAAAAGGGCAGGCAAAAGACTTTTGACCTATACAGCCTCGTCTGACATACAATTTTTTTTGTATTTTTTTTATGTACCGAAATACCTGGAGAGATATTAAGAAGGCCTGTGCCCAGCAGTGGGATACTATAGGCTGCTAAAAACGGATTGGTTGTATTTCATTGATTTGTATTTCAATATGCTTGTTGTAAATTACCTTAACGGCGCATATCCATCATCACCCGGTGTCCAAGAGAACGTTATATGATGTGGTTGTAACAAAGATCTTGCTATGTTCGGTTTAGCGGGCGACGCAGGCGCAGCCCTGTTTACTGTCGTTAGAACGAGCACTCGCGCTGTCGAACCCCATCCGAGCCGAGTTTGAGCAGTTACGGAGAATAAGTAATATTGCTCAGATGATAACTCTGTTGCTCTGTCGAAAAATAACAAAGAATGAACAAAATTCAAAACAAAGATGCATTAAGTAAACGTAAGATACCATAGACTTAATCATAGATACAGGCTCTGCCTAGTTTGCGGGGACAGGAGTTCAATGTGTATTTGAGCAACCTAAGTATTTTTATTAAACTCAGTACTTACTTTATTTTTGTAAAGTATATATTGTATTGTAAAAATATTCCTAAGGTTTTGAATAAACAATTAATTTATTTAACTTTAAACTTATAACTCTACTTACCTAAAAGTCCTGTCTGAAGGCAAAAACTCTCTCGAAAACATATGATGCGTTGTACTATTAAGATGGTAAGTTACTTTGTAGGCCAATATTTCACCATTAGGATCTTCGGGCACATCCCAGATTATTCGTGCAGTTGTGAATGTAACGTCAGGGAAAGATACGTTAGATGGCGCTCCGGGAGCTAAAATAGAAATATTCTTGATAATTTGTTTCAATATTGCAAAAGTAATGTGATCAAAAGCATAGAAACATACTGTCTTCAAAGGTCCGAACGGTGACAGGAGGGTCGCTAAGTGCCCCATCTCCCAAACGAGTATAACCAAGCACTTGGATCTGATAGACAACGTATTTCCGTAGTTCTGTAAGTGTTATTGTATGGGTTTGATTCGAAGGTATCGCTTGGCACTCGATCTTCTTTTGTTCCGGCCTCGGTGGGGGAGCTATGGCTGCGTAACACACTTTGTAGCCTTCGATTAGACCGTTTTGATCCGGGACGGGTATATCTCCCCATAATACTACTATCGTTGTGGAGGAAGTCGCGTTAGCTGATACTCCGATAGGACCTTGAGACGGGACTGAAAATAAAAATAATATTAAAACTAAGGTTTAGCAAGCTTAAAGACTACATTAGTCGTCACAACGTTAAGCAAAGTAATCCATTGAAAAACAGATCAGATTAAGAGACCTAATATTTCAAAGGTCGACCGACTTTGGGAGTAGAGTAGAACTGTAAAAACTTTGTTAATTACTTACCAGCTTCTCTAGTCCTTTCAGTAGCAGTAGGACTCTCTGCAGACACGCCGACTTCATTAATAGCGGTCATCTTAATTTCGTAAACGGACCATTCCTCCAAGTTGGCGAGCACATGCGAGTTAGCAGTGTGATCTTCGATAACACTGTACAAAGTGTCGTTAGTTCCGCTACGTTTGTATGTGATATTGTAGCCTTTTGGGTTGCCGTACCATTCGCTTTGGTGAAGAGGCTAGGGAGACGAAAATTGGATCAATTAATAAAAAAATAACAAGAAATCAATTTGGAATATTTTGTAGAAAGACTTACAATCCATCTGACTCGTAAATTGTTAGCACTGACAGCTCTAACAGTGACGTTCTTAGGTGGATGTCTAGGTGGCGCTTGTATCGTTTGAAATTCCTTGCATGGCTCCGAAGGGGGTGAAGATCCCACTACGTTAGTCGCGATTACACGAAGCCTATACGTTGTGAAGGGAACCAGACCAGTAACTAATATAGATTGAGCGTCCGGTGCGTTTACTTCGTAAATCGTTACCCAGGACGAGTTTCTTGCTGTTTGGGCCTGTAAAACAATACAATAACCATTCATTTTTCAATTTAGGTGTGTAATAGTAAGTATACAAGCATTAGTTACTCTCTAGACTTTAATATAGATTCAACCAACATACCTGAACCGTCCATAAAGATATAGATGAATTGCCGTCAAAGCCAGGCGTGAACTGCAGCAGTACTGAAAATGCCTCTATATTGGAAAGGGCTAAGTTCCGCGGTGCTGTTGGCAACACTGGTTCAACTCCAGATTGTATGGTGGCGGATCGAGGGGGACCTTCGCCGACACCAGTCACAGCACATAGCCAGACGATGTAATGAGTGCTTGCCTTAAAAAAACATCTACACGTAAAAATCTATAATAATAAACAACTTCAAAAGCAACAAGTCGAAAAATGTTGAAAACCATTTGTCTAAACTATGTGAATCATAGGTGAAAATAGTGTAATTTTTGTCTATGACTTGGTACTAAACTATACCTGTAAATGTTCAACCCTGATGCTCGTGACATTGGGTGGTAAGACCTCTTCTTTCATAGTGTCAGTTTTATCAATAACTTGATACGTCAATTTGTAACCAATTAGAACACCATTCGATTTCTTGGGCGGAGACCAAGAAACCCTCACCGCGCGATCAGATATATCGTCAAATTGTAAACTTCCCACCTCGTCTGGAACTGAAATTAGACACAAATTTAAATCTAGTTCTAGGGATTAACAGCAGATGATAGTATTTCACACTTACAAAGCGACGCTTTCAAATTGCGTGAATTTTCATCAGATTAATCATCTTCAGAAAAACGAGGGTTAAAAGTTATGAAAATGTCGGTTTTTAAAGGTAGTAACTTAAAAAATATATTTCTGTCTGCTTATCTTAAATAAATAATGACGTTCGTCAGGGGTTTTCGAATTTTAAGGGTGAGAGAGTGAAAGTTTATTTGAAAGTTAGCTATACTTAAAATTCTCACGGGATCGGAACTTACGCGGGAAAACCGCAGCGGGACACATCTAGGCAAAATATAAGTTGCAACAACAAATGAATATTAAAGACAAGAGCAGAATATCTGTTTTACTTTCGGTCTGTTCCAGTTCCATCTGTTCTACAAGTTCCTCTAACCCTAACAAAATGGTTGAACTCCGTAATTGGTCCTTTGTCATTTTACGTTAAAGTTCAATTTGTATCCACGAAAATAGAACGAAAACAGATTATCTTTACACCTATTTCCATTTATGGAAATGAGCGACCTTTATGGTTCAAGCTATTATTAGTTATCTAAAATCAGAAACGTTATGTCAGCGTTTTTTAATGGTCAAAGGATATTTATAAAACTGTAAAAATTCAGACAAACTTTTGTTAAGGTCAGATTCGGGGCTCCAGTGTGTAACCAATGTATAATTATGTTTCCATTTTTGACCAATGAAATTAATTGAACGTAACCCAGAAGTTCCCTAAGTTAAAACAATAACTAGGTATCCCTATTAGCGTTATGATTATTGATATTATTATGTTTGTTCGAGCAATATTTTCGGGAAATCCGAAGCAATTATCCGAATACGGACGTCTGTGACGTCACAATTATATCTTATATAATACTAGCTGTTGCCCAGGACTTCGTACGCGTGGTACCTAGTTTTGTTTTATGTGCCAAAAAACTTTCCTCTTAAATCACTCTATTTATTTAAAAAAGTCGCATTAAAATCCGTTACGTAGTTTTAAAGATCTAAGCATACATTAGGGACAGATAGCGGGAATCGACTTTGTTTTATACTATGTAATGATGATAGCGATAAATCATCACAATACATCTTGTGTAAGTACCTATTATACATTGTTAGATGGCACTTACTATCTTCCTTTGTTCTGACTAGGATGTAATCACTCGGCGGTCCATCTCCAGGCTCAGTGAAGCACAACACAGTGATATTGTATTCGGTAAACTTGTCGAGTCCACTCATAACTGCCGATTGTTCTGTGAGTGGATCCAATAAGTTGGGTGGTACGCTAACGAGTTTCTGCTCTATGTTTGAATTTTCAGTGCTATCCCATCGCCAAGCTTGCATTTTATATCCCTGTAGAAACGATGAAGTTGAGTTATTAATCAATTATTAGCCACACTAAAGGGCAACGGCATTTTCCTAGAGGGAGACGTGAGAAATAAAATCGCTGTAGTACTCCATTCCAGATTAGCCAATCTTAGCAAGTCTTTGAGTTTTTTAAGGAGTTCTTGAACGAAGTTAAGATATTAATTAATTATTAGCCCCAGTAAAGCGCAAGAGCATCTGCCTAGAGGGAGACGTGAGAAATAAAATCGATGTAGTTGTTCATTCCAGATTTGCTAATATTAGCAAGATTTTGAACTTAATGGGTTCTTGAACATGTCGGTTTCATTGCTCGCGGGAGCATATTTTTTTCAAATGGACATCTGGACGCATTATTGTTTTAATTTATTTTAATAACGAACTTTACCATAAAACTTGTCAGAGTTAGAAATATGTCATTAATCAACAGCGATCTATTTCGACATTGGAATGTGTAAATTGATCGCATTACTGAGACACTACACGTGTTTAGTTTTTAAGTCAACAAGTCAGAAGCCATCGAAGTTCTTAATTATTTTCCCGGGTCTTAAAAGCGTTTTTTTGTTATATTTTTCTTATGTTGTAATAGTCATGGTCGCGAGGAGACAAATACAAACAAACAAACTACTACTAAGTAAGTACTTTGTACCTACTATGAATACAAATCGTGTTAGTTTTAAAAGTTTCTTGAGGAAGATGTAACTGTTAGGAAACTAATGTTAAGCCGCGATTTACGTAGTTTCGTAGTAGTGAAAACTTCGAAAAACAACAAAATGTTATTATGATCGTCTTCAAAATGAAATAAACTTACACACATAATGGATATCGGTTGAGTATAAGTAACAAACTAATATTCAATCACACGGTATCGATGTTAGTCGACTATGCTGAAATTCGACCTTATTCGTACGGCAAGGGAATGGAATCAGTTGCCTGCTTCTGTCTTTCCTGACGTCAATTTGGGGTCTACAAGTCGCGCATCCTCTAGGAAACCGTGCTACATCTTATGCCGCATCGTCACCTGCCATTAGGCCGGTGTGATAGTGGTCAAACGCTGACCTATCTTATGTAAAATAATAGGGACTATAGATCCCCTAACCCTAAAACTAATTTATTATAATATTATCTGTATGTATGTTAGTCTGTAAGGTATATAGTTTATATGGGTCAATACTCAATACTCAATACTCATTTATTGGTAAATAATCATTACATGTCAAGGATAATATATAAATTAAATAAAAAGTAAACTCAATTACTTAGAGCAATAAATAACTTAAATAAAATAACTAAAACACAATGTCAAACAATATTCAAATCTACGCTTTGTACTTTAAAAATTCATCAAAGTCATAAAACGACCGTTCGACCAACCAACGTCTTAATTTAATTTTAAAACTTGGAAGGCTGACCGCCGAAACCACGTCATTAGGGAGTTTATTATACACCGTTGGACCTATCACATGCGCCAGCTTAGCAGTCCTAGTCAGACGTCTAGGAATAGTACTGAGCTGGTTAGCCTGACGCGTGTTAATCGAGTGAAAATCCCTTTGTGTTCTAAAAATGTTCAGATTTATTCTTATGTATACAGCAATTTGCATGATCACAATACAGGGTAGGGTGAGGATGCCTAAGGTTACGAAGAATGGCCTCGCCGACGTGTCACGCCTCACTCGGACAATCGCTCGAATAGCGCGCTTCTGCATCCTGAAGACGCGTAACCAGTCTGCCGCGCGCCCCCATAGCTCTGCTCCATACTGCAGTAAGGAGTGGACCGTTGCAAAGTAGCACGCGCGCGCTACGTTCCTGGGAACTACTCGCGCAACGCGATACAAGGCAAAGCAAGCACCGCCCAGTTTGCCACAGAGCTTGTCGATGTGCCCCCCCCACGTAAGACCACGATCGATCTCGAATCCAAGGAACCTGAGACAGGGCACCTCGCCAATCTCCACCCCATCAACCGTCACATGCAGTGGTTTGGCAGTATGACCAGCGAGAGAAAACCTCATGAGGTTGGTTTTAGTAAGGTTCAGGGCTAGACCGTTCGTCCTGAACCAGCCAGCTAGTTGTTCGGCCGCCCGAGTCAAGTTTTCCTCGAGCTGCTGGTGTGTCGTCGCGGTTACTATCGCAGCTACGTCATCAGCGTACATGTACACTTCAGCTGCTGGTACTGATTCTGGGAGGTCGTTCAGCAATAATGAAAAAAGAATGTTTGATATTGAGGACCCCTGAGCGACACCCATTGTCCATGTTAGAGGGTCTGAAACAAGCTTTCCTCCCCCACCAACGACCACCTGAGACCTGTCCTTCACCAAACTCAGCAGGAGACTGTGCGCCTTTCCAGCGATGCCATAGTGATGCAGCTTTGCCGCCAGAGCCCCGTGGTCCGCTACATCGAACGCCTTCGACAAATTGCAACTAATTAGGGCTACCTGTCGCTTTGCCTCTCGCGCTGACAGGACAACCCGGACCACCTCGCGAGCCAGAGTAGTCGTGGAGTGGCCCGTGCGGTACGCATGCTGACGTCCCGAAAGTGCGCCCGATGACATTAGGAATTCGGTCAGTCGACTGCTCAACCCATTTTCGAAAACCTTGGCGAAAGCCGGGATGATTGCGATTGGTCTATATGCGTCTATATTACTCTTTTTTCCCTTCCCTTTGTACAGCGGTGTGACTTTGCTTGACTTCATCGGGGTGGGATAGATACCATCTTTCAGGCAGCAGTTGTACACCCTAGCCAGTACATCAGCGAGTGCCGGTATGGCCAGCCGCAGAAGCTTCATCGATATACCGTATATATCTTTTGATGCTTTCGGCGGTATTTTCTTCACCACTATAATGTATACTTCGCCCGGTGTGAAAGGACGTAGTCTAAGGGAACGGTCAGCGGGAGCTCGAGCCGCACCCAATACACGGCTCACGTGAGCAACGTCGGCGCGTGGAGCCCCGCAAGCTGCAGCCGCCCCCAGGAATCGTGAGTTCATCGTGTTTACAAGCACCCTACCAGACTCGAATGGCTTCCCCTCTAGGTCTAGTACCACATCGGCGAAGTCTAGGGCAGTGTTATTCCCTTTACCCCTCTCTTTATTGACAACTTTCCACATTGCCTTCGAAGTGTTGTCTTCATTCTCAATTATATTTACATAGTAGTTTAGTTTATTCGATTTAATTAAAATGTCAAATTGTATTTTCATGTCAGATATTAAAATGTTAAGAACTTCATTATCAGGAGCTAGTTTGCTCAATTTGATTACTTCAAATAATAATGATTTATAATCTCTTACATCGGGACTGACCCATGATGCGTGTCGTTTATGTGAAATTGATAATTTTCTTAACGGAAAGCAAACGTCTAGTTTATTCCTAAGTACATTCGTTATAGCTACTAAAAGATCGGACGGGTTGCCGTATTTCTGCTCTATAGCAGGCCAGTCGACACTATCTACAGATAACGTAAAGTTTAACTCGTTTGCGTGACTATTAGTCCTGCCGTAGATATACGTTTCAGTCTGCAGCCTATCGCAAAGTATCTCACTCCTCACTGCCAAGTGGTCACTGATGTTTGTCTGAACAGAACTAGACGATACTGAATGCGAGCCCTGCAAATTGCTGTATACGTGCTCCAATGAAGTTGAAGTGGTTTCGGTCACTCTTGTAGGAAAATTTACACAGTTTTTAAAGTTATGTACTGACAATAGATCACCTTCGGTCACCACGGTCTGTACTTATTTATAAGGCTGTTACCTGAAATAAATGATTTATTTATTTTATTTTATTTATAGGTATTATAGGTCAGTATCTGGTATGAATTTCAACTTGCTAGGTCCACCCGTTCCTGAGAAAATCGGTGGTAGCACACGGACAGACAGACAGACGGACAAGAAAGTGATCTTATACGGGTTTCATTTTGTACCTTTTGAAGTACGGACCCCTAAAAAATTGTGTATTACTAAGTATCACTTACCTGATTGATTCCGTTTATCTTCTGAGGATTAGGAGGTGTCCACCACACAGTAACAGCTGTAGAGTTTAAAGCTTCGCATCGTACACTATCCGGAGCAGCTTCAGGAATACCCTCCTTAGTCTTGATAGTGTAACTATCAGAGAATACTCCCACTCCTTTGTCATTGTACGCAGCGATTTGCACGTTATAATCCTTCCAAGTTATCAGATCCTGTATTAGGTAGTTACGTTGTGCTTCGTTCGTGATGTTTTGAAATGTCCAGGGGCTGTTGTCGTAACCGCGGAGTCGGTATCGTATTGCGTATCCGAGGATATGCCCGTTTCTGTGCTCCTCTAGAGGTGGTTGCCATTGAGTGATTATCTCGGATGAAGAACGTGCTGATCCCATAAAACCGACTGGAGGACCGGACGGAGCTGCGATTTCAAAATTGTTACGATTATTTAACTATATTGTGTGACCCAAGGTTTATCTTCAATCTTACTTTTTGAATTGGTATTGAAGTAAAAAGTGAAAACGTACAGTCAGTTTCGTCATTTAAATATCCTTAGTTCCAACATCATCTACAGTATAAACAGGGTTATTGGTACCTATCCTAGCAAGCCGTTAAGGGCTACTTCTGTGCATCTTAAAGATCAACTTTTATTCTACGACTTTTGGAAATTTATTATAAAAAAGTGCCATACAGAAATAATAATTTAAATCCATCAGTTCAAATTATACTCAACTCGACATAGGTCACAGAATCAATCATAGTACGTATGGTAAAGCGCGGGCGAAATGTCGCGCTAGCATCGCGCGCGCTCTGTGCCACATAGAAAATAGCCAGACAGTACTAGAAACACTTAAATATTTATTTTGAGATATGTATTAGGTTCTGACAAAAGTCGTAGAACAAAAGTAGATCGTTATTGTGCACAGAAGTAGCCCATAACGGCTTGCTAGTATAGTCACCAATAACCCTGTATTTGGAATACATACCAAACTACTGACTTCAAACACTGAGTTTTCATTATATTTTGACATTCGAGTCGAATAAAAGAGGGAACTGAATGTACAAGTTACGAACAAAAGCAGAAAAAACTAAACAAACATGCAAGCGAATTAATTAACATACCAGCGGAGCCGCTTTTATTTAGGTAGGAGGAAAAACAATGGAAAACTAAAATGAACTACAAACAAATCAACTAAACACTATTTATTTGTTTCTATTGTGGAATTTTTACTGCCTATAATATTTTACAAACCATGCTTTTATATCGAACAACGTTTAAGTTTTGTACAAAACGCCATGGAATATTCACGTCAGTCGGGCGATTAGTTATGTATAGTTTTGCCCAGAGCCTTATTTTACAAATATAAGGGAAAATAACAAGGGAGACGTGACAATATTGAAAATTGAGTTATCTTGTAAAATATTACCCAAATTCGCAAAACATAAATATTACGTTAGGACGATACAAATGTAATAAACATGATTATCTCCATACCTTGGCAGCATATTAGGTCGCCCGCGGCTTGTTTACAAACAGAATACATATTTTACACACATGTAATATCTACACACAAAATGAGCTTATGAATGTTAGTAGCCAGTAGCGTAGCGAGGGGGGCGGTTCGCCCCGGGCGCCACCATTAAGAGGGCGGCATAATCGAAAAAAAAAATTACTGGCAGTCAGTCAGACAATTAAATAATTTACACCCGCCCGATACAAATCACAAGTTGATCAATAAATATTTTTCGGTCAATTCTTACATATCGTTACGGTTTTTCTTACAAACACCAACATTATTTTGATAATGACGTCAAAAGGGAGGCAAATTGCCAACATTATTATTTTTATGACATCAAAAGAGCGGCAAGTTATGACCCCGCCCCGGGCGATAAGTTATGACTCCGCCCCGGGCGATAAGTTATGACTCCGCCCTGGGCGACAGTGACCCACGCTACGCCAATGTTAGTAGCTCTAGCTATAAGTACAATGTGCTGATGTCAATTATTTTACATGGTGCGTTCTTTATTTGCTGATATCATCGTTTTAATTTAATACATAGATTTTTGGTCTTCTTACCTTCTTGTGGTAGAGTTAAAACATCAGTAGGATCTGAAGCCGGTCCTTCTCCCACAGTGTTCACGGAAGACACTCGGAACTGATAAGACGTTGCCGCCTTCAGACTGGTCAATAACACCCATCTTTGATTCGCTGATACATTCATAGGCACCGTCACCCAGTTTAACAACGGGTCTGGTGTGGGTCCTGTGAAAACAAAAATTTATATAGAATGTATGCCTTTGCTAGGGGTAATTGGATACTGCACAGACGACAGACTTTTGTCCGCCTTACTTGTACTTGTATACGGGCTGTTTTCCGCGATTAAGACTCTTTTTTTTTAATTGGGTCCCTTTTTGCGTGAAGATGGAGTAGGCTTGCCCAGCACCTACTACCCTCTCAGCTCAGTCGACCGTGTCCAGAGGAGAGAACTTGTCAATACTTCTGCAGCCAACTAAGCCGCGGATCTCATCACGATGTTTTCCTTCACCGTACGAGCAATATCAATTAGCGCATATAAATTTTTCTTAAGAAAAATACATTGGTGCACGGCCGCCGGCCTGGATTTGAACCCACGACCTTCAGAATGAAAGTCGAAGTATCTACCACTAAGCCAACACCGCTCCGTCGTTTGTCCGCCTTACTGAGACAAAATAACATTGAATACTTTATACAGTCATTTGTTGAAAAGTGATACGTACCGAATTCCGGTACAATGCGTCTCTGTACGATAAACTTTTGTATGGGTGAGTTCCCATCGAATCCCGGTGTCCATGTGATGTTAACGGCCCGCTGCTGGGCCGCATCGAGCCTTATCGCTCGCACGTTGGTCGGCGCGAAGGGTAGCTCGATAACGGAGAGCAGAGCGTTGCGCGTGTGGTTCCCACCCGGTGACGTCACGACGCATGTGTACTCGCCCGCGTCACTCGCGCGCACCGCCTGCACTTGTAGCGCTCCCTCGGCAGACACCCACACCCGAGAGCCAGCTGTCATCGGCCTAAAACACAATTAATTATTTACATCTGTCCTCTCTCGAAAACATGACATCATTTTTGCAAAATAAACTCAAATTGTGTACTTACTGTTTATTGTGGAACCAGTCTATGTTATATTTAACGTTCGGATCGCTAGAAACCTTGCACTGGAGCGTGGCAGTGTGACCCAATAATACGCGGGTATCAACAGGTGGAGCTATGATTTGAGTTCTCACTGAAAGAAAAATATTTTATATTGTATTGAAACAAAATAGAGATCTTGTTTTAAAAATATTGTATATTGAATACAGTAAAGTAAATATCGTTCTTACCGAGTACTGTGAGATAAGCTTCCCCTTGGACGCTGCCCGCATCGTTGGCCCGGGCGCAAGTATATTTGCCAGTATCTGCTGTCGTTGTGCCTGTTATTAGCAGGTCTCCTTCTTCTAGAGCTTGAAGTCTTCCCGATAGGTGTATTATTAGTGAATCTAAAAAAAATATGTAAAATTACAAGGGAATTAATTAACACGACGCGGTCAAACTAAAGCGATATTTACAGTGCCGCTGGAGTTGGAGTATATGCCTCCATAAACAAGATTACTTTATATTAGCGATATCGCCAATTGTAGTTTGCATATGATGAAACTTGTCTACCATTTTTTTCTTTCTAACGCAAGACCACGTGACTTTTCGATGGCTTATGTCAATTTCATACAAAAAAATTGACAATTGGCTATATTGTTAATAGAAATCAATCTTGTCTAAAGGGGCTGAGCCATTACACTAGCTAAATTGGTATGCCTATACTTCACGCCGTGTTTTTTTTGTCGCTATTAAAGTTCTAGATCCATGATGGATCTGGTGAGAAATCGACTAAGAAAGAAAAATCTCAGGTAGATTTGAAATCTGGATCCAATGAGAAAAAAATATATCTGCTGAGCTCTTCTGAGAATTATCCATATTCTAGGACAAAGGCATATAAGATATTATTAATTTACTAGAATGACTATCTAATTAAAGTCGTTGTATACTAACCGTTGAAGTACCAAGTAACATTAGGTGTAGGAGCTCCGAAGGCGCGGCAGGCGATCGTCGCATCCTTGCCATCCAACACGGTGAGGTTCGCCGGCGGAGTCTGCATTATGGGCGGGGACGCTACAAGCCACACACACGCTGTTATACAACTAGCTCTACGCTTCGTTTAACAAATACAAACGGTGATCATTACCATTAAAGTGAACTAGTGTGGTTAGTTTAATTCGCATGCAAAAGGTACCTACTATACATAAATAAGGCTATATATTATAAGGACCAATGTAGTCAGACTACAGATTTGATAATCAACCGATAGTACACCTACATCTTTGTTTTTGACGTGATAACGTCTTATAAATCGATGAATACCGTACTGCACTCACAAAAAAGTGTCACGTTATTGACAAGGTAACCATAGCAACGTATTTTCATCATGTTTTCTTATGACGTTGTCACGTAAATTTATCGTCCGTAAACCGACTTTACAGACAACATTTCTTTTTATTCTTTTTTGTTTTTTGTTGCCTACAAATGTGACGTGTGATCAGCTCAAATTCTATAACGTATCTACATTTAAACGTAGTATAGCGGCGGTAAGTAATATTGGATAACGTTTGATAGAGAAGTTCTTTTGTCATTTTTTATATGAAGTCTTCAACCCTCGGTTATTGATAGACCCTGCCAAAAGTAGATTGAACTTTTGTTTATTTAAACCCAAAAATACGTTATAGAACCATGGCCTCGAGTACCTAAATAAATATTGACTTCAAAAAATATGATATTTAAAAAATAATTAACCAAAGATTTGGCCTACATATTTTGTAATACCTTGGATACTTTGCGTACAATGAAAACTATTTCATTGTGCGTAATGAAATGCCATTGAATACTCGTAAGATTTTATAACAATAAAATACTATAATAGAGGTATATTATGTGGTACGTACTACGTATGACTCGCGAGTGACATTTTTCCTCGATCATAATAAACATTGAATCCATATTTTCTTTAAATAGGCACTATACTAATGGGACTACATACCTAACATACTAAGTGCAAATATTAAGCATGCTTTTAAATCCATTGCAGCTTTTAAAACATGCTCTATGTTAGCCGAGAACACTTTAAAAGTCTGGCGCTAACACTCGGCCGCTCAGGTGCCATATAGTAAAAATATTTTAAAACAAGTTAAAAGATACTTAAACATCAGCTATTATTTTTGGCGAAAACAAAACTTTATTTGTATGAAGCTCACGTTATCTCATGCTATTTAGTATGCAATAAATATCTTCAGGATAAGAACATCTCTATAGAATAACAGGAAATACGATATATAAGCACTATGTTTAAGAAGCCGATTTGTTATACTGTATTGCAACACAATAATTTTACAAAACTAAAACAAAGTTAACCTAATAATGGAACATATTACAATATATTGCCACATCTACATGGTTTAAAAAAATGTAACACAATTTAATAAATCATCACTCTGTGCTAAAAAAAAACAAGGTTGCTGTAAGAATGTGCATCAACATGTAAGTATATCTTACTGCCGGTATCGAATTTGAACGTTTTTGCTTTTTTATCCGAAGTCCTCATTCTTATTAACTTCATGTGACTGCGTGGGAATCGTCTACTGTCCTTCGCTGCACGACATCAGTGACAATAGTTAATTGTTTTATAATTATATACTTAAAATAAACACGTACAGTAATGACATTTTTTGACTTGAGACTGATCCAAAAACAATAGGTCTAAAGTCGTATAATTATAGTTTAATTAAAATAAACGTTGTTTTATTCACAGTCTTATCAGAATAAGTTTTGTTTTATAATGGTGTCTATATGTAGAACTTTCATTCGGTGTGAAATTCTTATAAAATCTGGCTTGTATAACAAGCGGCAAGTCGCATAGTTTCATTCCCATGCGTCAAAAGTTACAATTGCACTATTTATCAACTTTCACGGAAACCTTTCAATAGTGTCATCAAGTTACGACCGTATAAATAGAGATAACGACTTACTTTTTATTTTTAACCATGTGTAGATGGAAGATTCCCCAGCTTCGTTGATAGCGATGCACTGGTAAATGCCCATGTCTTCCATTTTGAGGTCTGAGATGACGAGGGAGCGGTCAACCTCAACTCTGTACCTGCCTCCTCCATCATCCACGTCCATATCCTCAACTACTGCGCCTACGCTACCAATTTTGATCGCATCCTTGTACCAAGTTATACTAGGTATCGGAATACCTTGCACGTTACATTCCAACACAATCGTATTCCCGAATTCACCGAAAGTTTCCGATTTCAAATTAGTTAAGAACAGTGGTTTCTCATAAACTGTGACAGTAGCGGAAGCAGTAACCGTAGCGAACCCGCCCGTCTTTAATCTCGCTTGACAAGTGTATATCCCTGTGTGGGTCAAGTTAGCAGATATAAGACTCAAAGTTCTGTTCCATTGGTCGTTTAAATCAAAAGTTATTCCAGCTAAGTCGATCATAATTCCATCTTTGAACCACAAAGTTTCTAGTTCATGTAGCGGCCTCGCGTTTGCAACACAATAAAGATTTGTATACTCCTGTCCCTTAATTATTTTCTTATCTTGTGGTTTTATTATAATTTCTGGTGGAATTTCTTTTGTGTCATCTCCATACACCCCGAGTTTTATGTATGGACTATTTTCTTCTTTGCCTAATTGAGTATTTATTGCTCGGACCCTGTAAAGAATTTATTATTGTATTTCGACTCAAAATCAATAAATAAGGACCGTTGAAAAACTAATATTTACCTGTACGACTTCTCATCTTCTCGTGATGCACATAGTATAACAAGTTGGTGGTGATCTGTTATGGCATATTTTTGGTCATAGCGTAGAGCACCAGACTCGTCTTGCCATATGACTGAAGGGGGAGGTTCCGATTCTATGTGAGGAAATTCTAAAATTGCTGCTTTACCAGACTCTACAGTCACTTCTGTTTCAACAGCGTTCTCGAATACTCCCATATCTATAAAATATCAATTAAGTATAACATAAAACCGCCATATAATGTAAGAGAATCAACAACAAGAAGTTTAAAATGTATTCTTACAGGCAACAACAATGTTATTCTTTTCGCTGAAAATGGCGCCAACGTCATTTTTAGCTATACACTGGTATGCTCCGCCGTCTTGCTTTTGTGTATTGTGAATTTTATAAAACAGTTCCGTTGAATAATCACTGAGGGGTATGCCATTCTTCAGCCACCTGTACATGGGCTGTGGAATACCTATAAAATACGGACATTTATTTAGCTATTCAAACGTGGAATTTAAAATCAATAAAACTGTAACAGTTTGGCTCACGTACCTATTGCTGAGCATTGGAGTATTTTAGTAGTTCCTTCTCTTACAATGCTATTCGAAGATGACGGCTGCATACTAAACCGAGGTGGTTGCATTTGACCTAAAACAATGGACATGTCTGTCAATATCATTACTATTTTAAAGGAATTGAACTTCTCTTGCAACTATTCGAGGCTGCCTCTCTTCTCTGTTACATCAAAAGTTTTCCTTTTTTAAGCCGTTGGAAAGGACTATTGATTTATTATTGTATGTTTAAAGAACGCAGTGCATATTTATACAGGTACAAAAGTTGCTTAATAAACTTGTTCTGAACATACCTATATATTCGATAAAGTTGTCACGCAACTGCTATTATGTCCATTTATTAAAATCACACTAAGTTTTTGACATAAAATCATACATAATGAAGAAATGTTGTGTTGCATTGGGACTATACGACAAGGAATTAAATAATTGGTGCTCCAAATATTCTGGTTCAGTGTGTACGAAGTATGTATCTCATTTTGGTTTACATCCATGTTCGATGTTGAAATTCACGCTAAACGAAGGCAACAACTAGGGCAGTTTAGTTATCGTGAAATAAAGATCAATTAATGGTATTCGTATTGATGGTTCGGCCGGTCAGCTGCCTCGAGGGAGCCGTGATGCTCGTTGACCAGAATTTATCTGTTCTTTACATCCAAGCTCGTTTCAAATTTTATTAATAACATTACATGCTTCTCAAAGTTACAAGTAGGTTTTTTCTCACAGAGCAAGATAAACTAGCTTCTGAAAGAAGTTCTAGATAAGGCTAAGCTTTACGAATGCTAGTTTTTACGTTCATTGATTGTAACATATAAGGGCGGATTCTAAAGAACGGGATTATTCCGTTAGGATCGAACCTTTCCATTATAACTGCTACACAGGGACCATTAAACCGTAAAAGTATAAATTTAGTGAAATCCACTGATATTTATAAAATCTGTAATGGCCAAGAACCTACACACATTGCGTCCGTAATTTAACGGCTTTCGTGGGTAAAGTTTTTATGTCAAATGTGTTATATATATATAGGTATTTCTGATTTATGTGTATTTTACGATGTAATGAATAACGTTATTATAGGAGACAATAATAATTTACTGAAACCATACAAAAGGTATTCCATGAGGCATTCAATATGAATAAAATTTTGATGCGTACGCAACAGGAAATTCCATCAACGGCTAAACATTCTGTGCTGTATAATATAATAACGTATCTTTTAACAGAGCTCTTGATTGACTGCATTAGTGGCCCCGTTTACAGCATTCAACACGTGTCGAGAATTATCTTCTTGATAATGACGGTTGAAATTTAGGAAATGCATCTAAAGTTCAATAACTTTATTAATAAAACTTTATGTTGCACGGTGATAAGATAAGTCAAAAGTTCAATCTATTAAAATTAATGTATTACATACTTTTATTTATATAATTTAAAGGAGATATTATTATGAATGTGTGCTAAATAATTGCGAAAATGTTAGTTACGAGTCGATGTTATCAACGTCGTATTTTTATCAACCTACTATACCATAGGTAGGTACGTTACCTATTTTACTTTATCTTCAAAAGAGACGCGTTATAAAGAGTTCTAGTCAAGTGGATACAGTGCAAACATGACATTTTTATCTTTCGTCAACGAGTTAATTGGTTCAAGGAAGTTTTTCTTGAACACATAGTTAAAAATTAGCGTGAAAGCCTTTTTACCTTCTATGTGGATTATATTTATACCTACTTATACCGTCATAATGATTCTATTACGATTTTTTTTAAAAATTCGTGACGGTACAAATATTAGTTAACTTAACCTATCTGTTACTATAGAGTTTGGCACGCAAGTTCAAACAACGCGACTCAATCATGCTCTTGTGCTCGAGTTGAAAATATGGTACCAACATTCAACGTTCTTTGAAATCAAGCTCATTTTCAGTTAAACCTTTAATACACGTTTTAGACATATTTTATTTGAGTATCAATGATTTAAGAAAGAGATTTAGGTTAGCTACCTTCTAAATCTCTCCTAATAATCCAGATTAGTTTCACCAAGCTTCTTTATTGTTAACCCTACTATTAAAAGCATTATTAGTGTTCGTAAGTAGAGCGATTAGCTGTTATTTATGTTATCCTCTTTTAAAATAAAATCATGGTGTGATATCATCAGCGTAGATAGACAAGGAAAAGCATTGATTAGATTAAAATCACAGTTTTATAGTTAGTATTGCAGCTACTTAATTTGTAGGTTACGTACCTAATATACGCAGAAAATATAAGTACGGAGAAGTACGGGATTTTTGTAACAAATTGATTCCTATCTTACATAAATTATGCAAGTACCTATCTACAACAAAGTCTTACAAAACCAACTTCAAGTTAGATTTCTTACGATTCGGTCGGCCATAAAATAAAACCCGAGCAGAGAATAAAGTTTAAAGAAAAATATAGGTTAAACATAAAAGTTATTCAAATAAGCAGGCACAAAATTATTTCCATTGAACTTTGTACGAGAAAAACAAAAGTTTAATGCATGCATCGGTTGACCGAGCCGTTAGGACTGAACCGCAGATGTTGTGCTCAAATTAAAATTTAAAAAACGTTAAGTATATTTTCATATACAATCTGGTATGTGATACAAACAAACAATATTACATAGGCATGTTAATTTATCAAATAGATCTAAGTGAACCTTACACAGAAAAAAGGTTTCTTGAAGCAAGACATAAACTTCTCCTTATAGACGCTAGAGAATAATTTCTTTTAGTAAATCTTCTTCAAAATAATAAGCAATATTCTGAATTTAATAATAACACTTTTAAATTAAAAATACGCTCATAATTTTAAGATCTATACATATAAAATCCTTTGTCCTGACTGACTGACGGACAGCCTAAACCGCTGATCGTAGAGACCTGAAACTGAAATAAGAAAGAATTTTCCGAAATTCTACCCCTAAGGGGGTGAAAAGGGGGGGGGGGGCAAAGTTTGTATAGGACTAAGTGATTTTTTAGTCCAATCTACTAAATCTACGCGGACGAAGTCGCGGGCAAATGCTAGTTATTTACTAAAACCAAGAAATTAATTATCTAGCGTCTATAGAGGATAATTTCTTGCTACAAGAAACCTTTTTTTCTGTGTACATTAAGTTCTGGCGTGAGATAACCTATGTGTATCGTATTTAATTAATAAAAAGTGAAGTAAAACATGGGAAGGGAACGCATCAAGCTAACTCTCAGGCATCAATATATCGAAAGAGCCGTTTCCGTTACGTGACTCACACTCGTGGCACGTTTACTGGATGCCAGTGGTTGCTAACATACAAATGATGTCAGTTTGTTAAGGCTTTAATTTTTTCTGGGCAAACTTGACCCTTCATTGATCTCAAACACTTTAAGTACTATGTACTTTAAGTGAAATGTTATGCACACTTTTAATGTCAATTCAGCATACCACTAGCTTGGCTGCACAATTTCATCCGCGTAAATCCCAATCCCGTGGGAATATCAAAATGAAAAGTAGCCTATAACTTTCCTCGATAAATGGACTATCCAACACAAAATATTTTTTCAATTCGAACCAGTAGTTCCTGAGATTAGCGCGTTCAATAAACAAACAAAAAATCTCCTCAGCTTTATAATATTAGTAAGTATAGATTTATTGTTACACTAGTTGTGCACCACGGTTTCACCCGCGAAAGTCCCGATCCCGTGGGAATATCGGGATAAAAAGTAGCCTGTGTGTTAATCCAGGTCTCCAGCTATCTAGTTGCTAGCCATCAGTAGTTTTTGTGTGAAGGAGTAACAAACATACATAGGTACACACACACCCACATACACACACAAACTTTCACATTTAAAATATTAGTAGGATATTCACCACAATTTCACGAGCCGCCCCTCGATTACATTCTGGTGGGTGTACGTTATACAAAAACCATACAAATATCTACGCACATTAATGTCACTCAAGTAAAATAAGTTGAGTTGAAACTTTGAAACCCTTCGCTATACACGTTCAAAGGGAAGCCATACATGTGCCCGTTGATCTTCCAAGGAAAACGTCGCTATCAGGAACTTGAAACAAACTTTTATTTAGATTTTCTATCTACAATCCCTATATTTATAAAATACTAGCGACCCGCCCCGGCTTCGCACGGCTATATTGTGCATGTATTATATATATAAACCTTCCTCTTGAATCCACTCTATCTATTAAAAAAAAGCGCATCAAAATCCGTTGCGTAGTTTTAAAGATTTAAGCATACAAAGGGATATAGGGACATAGGGACAAAGAAAGCGACTTTGTTTTATACTATGTAGTGATTAGTTTCCAATCTCTATCTAAACGGCTGAACCGGTTTGAATGAAATTTTTGTGTAAGTATATTCGTTAGGTCTGAGAATCTAACAATATCTATTAATTAATTGTTTTTTTTTCCCTTTTTTTAGTTATATTGTAAAGAGGAATAATATTTTTATATTTTTATGTTTGTAACGAATAGGCTCCGAAAGTACTGGACTGAATTTGATAAAACTTGGTATGAGGATACATTGATTTATTGGGAATACCATAGGCTACATTTTCATCCCGATATTCCCACGGGATCGGGAACTACGCGGGTAGTATACGTATGAGGAGATAATGTAGCATTTTCAGCATTTTTTTTTTTCAAAAATAGAAATCAATCATTCAATTCAGAAAATGAATTGCATTGTCCACAGTAGGATAGTAGGTTAACGAATTGTAAACTCTACAATATTTTATAAGCAAATCCAGCTTCAACGAATCATTTACCAAGCTCGGTCGTTACGTAAATCTGCAATCAGCATAAAATACTGTAGGTAAAACTCTTTCTTTTTCATTGTTAAACCAAGGTTTAAAGGGAAATCTGTGAATAGGTAATTAATAAATTGTTTGTCATGGTAAAACTATATAATAATCAACTGTATAATATGATATTCTAACTTCACGATTAATGGGTTTAATTTAGAGATGCCACAAATATTCGGCAACTATTCGGTATTCGGCCTATTATTTTATTTTTTGTTCGGCCTAGTCATGTTTACAAAAAATTTGCATATTGAATATTTCTAATTTCTCAGTAGTAAATTGCGATGAATAAAGACTGGTTTTTTCAGATTTGATGATAGCAAACGATTGCGCTTTACTTCAAAAAATATTGCTGCTACCAAAAATAGCCGCGCCCTTTTTTTGCTACCAGGAGATGATAAATAAATCCTAGCAAATTCTACAAGGCTTGGATACTGTTTAGTGTTTGCTGACTCCCACTTGTAAGAATCACTCGCAGAAAGTATTGCTTACTAAGCGTCACCATATAAATCGGTATCCGGCCGACAGCCTAGCTGAATATTCGGTATTCGGCCAAATCACTGTTTGTTGCATCTCTAGTTTAAATAGGTTTGTTATCGATAGCGTTAAAAGCTCTAATGCAACGAAATATGAGTGAGGTACGAGTACTGTACATTGTACAACCGCAATCCACAACCGGTCTGCATTTAACCACACTGGCACTATGACTAGCTATACTTAGCGAATACATAAACGCCGTACCTTCGTACTTCCCAGGTCAACGATACTATACGTCTGGAATACGAATATAAATTGATCGATAGAATACAAAGGAGAAACGGTCAACACATAAATGTAACATAAGAAACACAACAAAAGGTAAAAGTGTAGATACCTACAAGATGCAATTTCACTGCAAGTAATATGAAACTTTGTGGCATAAAGCTTTTAAGCTACAAAGAAATTCAAGAGGAAGTTACCTTTGACATTTTTAAAACAAGTCAACAAAAGCGTTGAGGGAGACAACGTTACATCTGACGACTTAACTATTAACTTTAATAATATAAACAGCAACATAATTGTTAACAGTAAACTGTAGAACCAAGACCAATATAAAGTGAGTAAAATGTAACATTACCTAGAACTATAAAGTGACATTCGTTAACTTTATACAGGTGTAGTCGTAAGTACGGGAATAGGTTGATTTCTGTCAACGAGTAAGCAAATAAACCGTGTACCGAACTAAGTTACTGCCTCAGCAGCAGGTATTGATTTCTAGTGTAAATTAGGTCAAAGGCTTTTTCGGATAAATTATTTAAGAAAAAAGAGCCCAGTTGTGTTGTAAAAATAAAATGTTTGACTACTTTACTATGAGTAGGTAGGCTACGTTTCGAACTTGTAGTCGCCTATGTAAATCCTGATAAATTCGAATGTCTGGAAGTTCCTACGTATATAATAGCCAAAAACTTTTAACGTAATATATTAATGGAATACTGAACAGTGTTCGCGTTGTTTGAATGGTTTTTTGGGATAGTTATATTACAATACGTTTTCATGGGGACAACGGAAATCCTACTCTACTCGGTGTTTGGTGGCAACTTCCTTTCTTCCCTATCAGATTACACGATAATTATTCGAAATTGAAGTGTAAGTTAATAGATTATTTTAATAAAGTATATACACGGTTTTAGTTGAAATCAGACCATCCCGCACTTTTAAGAGTCTGTACTCACGGACATAAGAGCAATGTAAGAAAGTTTGCCCTCTTGGGAGGCGAAACTGATGGTAGCTTTCGTAAGGTGGGAGTCGGGAGTCTGTAAACATCACCCATAAAGGCTCTACTCGCGAAAGCATCAACAGGAGTCATGTATATAGCGTTATTAATATTAAAACACGCTGCGAGTCAAGTAAATACGGGCAATGAAGTATCACCGTAGCTAGTAAAATAACGTGACAGGGTTCAATGCCTTTCGTTTCCCAGCTTTGTACACGCTAAACAATGTTTGTTAGTAAGGGTTACCTTAAACTAAAATTGCTTAGAATCGAGCCACAGTTGTTGTAAGTACTACATAACCAAAAGCAAAATCAAAAACAATTTGAAGCAGAACTAATGATTTACTCAAAATTTAATATCGTCTCGTTATAATATTCAAAGTATTATGAATGAAATACAAAACTTCATCAATTTGATTTATTGTATTTATAATTCATAAGGGCCATAATTGGGTTATAAACATTATTTAGAAAAACATCTGGAACCTCAGTTTAAAGGTAAAGCAAACAGCAGTTCATAAATGAACGACGACGACGAGACGGTGTGGCAGGGAGTCAAGCTCAACTTTTTACGACAACAATTTTCAGTAAGCGCCTCGAGCAGTGCGTAGCGTACTGCTTAATCGACTTTAATAAATTTATAAATGTTTCTTAGTCTGCGTTGTTGTAAGCATTTTATTTTTCGTTTACTCAAACCCAGTCGTAAAACTTCTCGAATCCAAACTTTGGAAATTCAAAAGCTTTTATTGCTAATTCGAATTAGATTTGGTTTATGTTATGATATAGAATAAGTATCATATTTTTAATTGTACTATATTTAAATTAATCCCTCTACATATACTTGCCCTGGTGCAAGAGGGTGTATACATTTTGTGTTAGTATGATAGGGTGAGATATTTTAGCTTTGTCAAAGTGAACAGATGTAGGTATAATGATTTTTAAAACATGAGGTTATTTATTGGCAAGCCCACTTAAAAGGGTAAGCTAAGTTCCCGTTGAATAGCTCCTGATGAGTTGCGAGTTGTTGACATGAATAGAAGGGATCGATTAATTTCTATTTTTAACTGTGGTCACTCAAGCCAAGCATGCTTTATTGTTGCCTAGTTAAAATGTACTACCATACTGCCATTCGAACAACGAACGTTCGAACGCGATAAAAGCTTTTTCATGTATAATTCGCGAAAAATATCGATTATTCGACTGTATATTGGTAATATTTTGACATTGTTCTCGGATATTGCTAACTACCGTACCATCTATAGATATGTAAGTACTATTTTCTACATCTACACTTAATATCATACAAAGGAAAGTTATTTGGTTGAAACAAATAGGCTCCGAAACTACTGACCTGATTTAAAAAAAAAAACACTAATAAAGCTCCATTATCGGGGAATACAACAGGCTATAGATTAATATTATAAAGAGGAAAGAGTTGGTACTAGGATACATTGATTAATTAGGAGTAACATAGGCTACTTCTTATGCGATTTTACCACGGGAATCGGGACTTACGCGATTGAAACCGCGGGGCATTGTTTTATGCAAAACATAGGTAGGTAGGTACCAAGCAAATTTTTCTTTTATGAAACCCTTTTGTGTTTTTTATCAATCTTTCAATAATATTTTCTTTCATCATCTTTCTTAGATCTTTCAAAACATAAGGCAAACGAGTATGTTTTGATTAAATAGAACTTCACAAAAGAGCCAAGACAAATATGAATATTCTCTCCCAAGCCAACTTCGTCGTGGTAGTTTAGATGCTATTTAACCTGGCTCACGTCCTCGCTGGCTGTCTGAAGGGCCATTCGCACTCATGTACGACGAGAACATAAGTGACAGAAATGTATGCATGCACGCTCTCGCAATCAATATTGACGTGTGTGCACAACACAATGACCCAATCAAGAAACAAAGCAACCATGTTACACTGAATACATTTTTCAGTGGTCTACTTTTTAAAGAGAAGGTGTATTTCTTAAAATAGTTGCCAGGTATGTAAAATACTAAGAAAATACAAGAGCCGGGTGCTAATTAGTCAATGAATATTTTACATCCACTCTAAGTTAGAGAAGTTCGTTAAAGTTCTAGATTAAGTATGTATTTGACGGTGTTGCTGGTTTATTGAAGAACCATGTTTAGCTAAGTTGTCGACTCAAACTCCGTCCATACGATTGACTGTTATGCAAATAGACTGTCTAATGCATACTTAAGAAAGCAATCAAGGGGTTGGATTCCAAATTCTTAGTTAATTTTGCAGACATCAATCAATGAGGCTGTACCGTTTTACGTCTGAAAAGCAGCTTTGTGCCTTCTCATGGAAAATCTGTGGCGACATCCAGACGCCTCTTCCGCACCCACCGCTCTTTTACCCACCAAGGAGCTTACCCAATTACGGTGCTGTAAGGTATTTAGATCATCTTGTAAATCATCATCTTGCTTGATCAATATGTTTTAAATTTATTTTGCGGGCTCTTATTCTTGGTTGTGCCAACATAATAATAATATACTGGTTTGAGAATGTAGATCATTGGGATGCATGCATGCGTTCAATATCGGAACGAAAGCAGAAACAGATTTATTCATGGATTTGTTCACCAGATTGCAGTGAAATGAGAGTCTTGTCAGAGAACTTTCGAGGTTGAGGAATAGACTTATCCATCATTTTAGATAACACTAGCGACCCGTCCCGGCTTCGCACGGCTATATTATGCATGTATTATACATATAAACCTTCCTCTTGAATCACTCTATCTATTAAAAAAACCGCATCAAAATCCGTTGCGTAGTTTTAAAGATTTAAGCATACAAAGGGAAATAGGGACAGAGAAAGCGACTTTATTTTATACTATGTAGTGATTTTGAAAAATCACAAATTAAAACTTCAATCACAAAAAAAACATAAAACTATACGTACTCGTTGTAGTAGCACAGTAGTAGTTGATTTATAGCGCAGTCATCTATAAAATTATAACAAACGATATGGACAATCTGTTACAGCAGTCTATTTAATACCATGAATCAATCAATTCTCGTATCCCGAAACAAAACATTTGCAAAGGTTCGTTTTAGATTTTATTACTATGTTGTTCTTTTTATACATGTAATGAAAATCCTCAAACCGATTTTTTGTTGAATTAGATAATTTAATTAAAAGTGTAGATATTAATTAACTTCCCCTGGGAGAAGTATTTACCACGTCTTACAGTGCTACATAATAAACACTTGTATACTTGAAAATGGTTGCATTGGACCTGTACTGTTTTAATGGAAGGTTTAATCTACATAGAATCGGGAATGGAATCGGTTGCCTGCGTCTGTCTTTCCTGACGTGTACAATTTGGGGGTCTTCAAGTCGCGAGTGAATAGGTATCTTCTAGGAAGGCGTGTTACATCTTAGGCCGCATCGTCACCTACCATCATGCAGGTGTGATAGTGGTCAAACGCTGACCTATCATACATAAAAAAAAAAATATATATATGTGAAAACAGGAAAGTTTTACTTTACGCCTGCTAAAGCTAAGGCTAAGGGACGTATTTGGTTGGTAACGTAAATAGTAAATAGAGTTAGGGCCAGCGCACACTGCGGACGGCAGTAGATAATTAATTTGTAATAAGATCTTGTAATCATTATAATATGTAGTTTATAATAAAACGCCGCCGTGCACTGGCACGTCCGCCCCAGCATGCTTTGGCCCTTAGTCACTTTATTTTTCAGTTACCTAAGAAATTGGCTTGTCTGGCATATGCTACCAGTTTTTTAATTTACTGTGTGGTTTTTCGTAAGTATTACGAAAAGCACTGTTTATGGTCATACCTACTTACGTGGTTATATGTGAAAGTAAGTAAGTGGACAATAGAAAGAACACAGTCTTCGACAATTACTTGCGACATGTCACTATAGATAAGTCGGTAAGTATTTTAATATAATATGATGAAACTGGTTTAGTTTTAAGAAATTAGTAATTAAATTAAAACTAAACCAGTTATTATTATTGCTGATTGAGCATATGTTGGGTTCAGAAGTGAGTCATTTAAAAAAAGTTGTCTAACCCCTATCTCAGCCATTTAATATTTTCGGAACACTCTACAACATCATGTGTAATATTTTTTTAAGTCTCTTTGTGAGACGAAAAATTTAAAAAAGGAATTTCCAACCAAACCATGGAACATTACCCACTAATTGCGCTCGCGGTTTTTCCAGCATATGTCCCGATTTCGTAGGGATGACAAAATAAAAAGTAGCCTATGCGTTACGTACCTACGTGCCTATGAGCTCAGTATGAATTTACCCGACTACGGCGAAGCCAAAAGTGAGGGTTACATTATAACAGATATAAAGTTAGCCATACGCCTAAAGATTCACGATTAGAGTTTCGGTGTGATCGCAGGGTATGGCTAATTTTTGGCCGAAACCGAAACTACGGCCGAAACACAACTTTCTGGCCGCAACAAAAACCTCGGTCAGACAGTAAATAATAAGCAAGATCGGACTATATCAGTCCTCAAATTTACTAGCTGTTGTCCGCGACTTCGTACGCGTGGTAGTTTTGTTTTATATACTTAAACCTTCCTTATGAATTTAAATTTAATTAATAACAATTATTAAATTACATACAAACATACAGGCGAAACTAATAAAAGCGTGTTAAAAAAAACCGCATCAAAATCCGTTGCGTACTTTTAACATAGCGACAGACAGACAGCGGGAAGCGCCTTTGTTTTATACTATGTAGTGATACTAATAAATTACGTCCTTTTTATTTTTCTATATTAATCCAGACATTCCAATGGTTTTATTGCCTCAGATTAGTGAAATTCGACTTGTATTATAAAATGTGAAATTTTCTATATTTGTCCCCTATAGATGGTAAACAGATCAACTACTGGATTAAAGTAAAAGGGTAGGTAGACCCATAGAGTAAGACATAATATGCTGCTTTTCTTCCTTAGATTCCCAGGAGATCGGGACTTACAAGGGCGAAAATATGGGGTGAAGCCATATAAATATTACATACTGGAATAGTACAATATCAGTCAGTATCATAATTAACATTTAGTGCATTAAGCTTCAAAATCAAAATCCTGTTAGCTTAAATTTAAGTTACCATCACAAATCTCAAGAATTCATTTTTACGTACTAATGTTATACTTGTATTTGTTGTTTGTTTGTAGGCTGTTATCCCCAAGTAGACCTCTTTATTTGCCTCCTTTTTGGAGTAGGCTTGGCAGCACCTACACTACCTTCTCGGGTCAGTTGGTTGTGTCCAGAGGAAAGACGGATGAATATGTCTGGAGCCAACTAAGCCTCGGGTATCATCACAATGTTTTTGTCAATTATTTCACATATATTCAGAATTAAAGGCAACGTATCTACAACTAGGCTGACTGCTTTACTGATATTTAAGTACAAAATTACTTTCTAATATGCAACTTTTAGCTTAAGGGCAGATTTTACTGTTACAAATTAGAACTAAACAATTATGTTCACAACTTTAAAAATAAAGGTCTTTACCAAATTTTTATGGGATCAAGAAGTCCTGTTGCCTTTGAGTAATCGGCAAACATAAACGAACAAATAATTATTTATCTATATCTCATCAACGATCCAATGCACAAAGCGTATAACTTAAACCTTTACAGTATATTATCCTAATACCTAGAAATACATTTTAATTAGGTACTTTATTGAACTATTAGAACCTTCTTTTTTTTAGAGTAGGTGTTGAAATAACTGACTCACCTGCAGTATCAATGGATGTTGCAAGTTGAAATAGTGAAACTATCACCAAAGTTGCTAAAAGTTTTCTTCGCCACATTTTGTCTAACCGTTCTAATTCTTCCATTTTTACACCTTGGATTTCTTTATTCTATTATTCCTTAGCATTTTAATTCATCTTTGTTCACTTTTATGCGAGCGTGCTACTCCGATTTCTGTTCAGAGAATAGGTCATTGCGAGTCGATTCGGTTGCTAGGTTCTTGGATACCACAACATTCAATTTATATCCTCACACACCTGTGGAATTCGTTCGGTTTGCAACTACGCAAGGTAGGATTACTCACTATAGTCACTTCACAAGTTCACTCAACTTTGTATTTGACTTTAATTCATTGTAATCACAAATAAAATAGGGTTTTCTACATGTGTTCGGTCAATTTCGCTATAACAGAAACATTTCCGTTAATTTGGCTCATATTCCATTTGGTAAAAAGTTTTATTTGACTTCAAAAGTTTTTCACTTCAAACATTGCACAATCTTCAGCTTGCCTTCTTCCACAAAATGACAAACCGACCGACCGACCCCGAAGCTCAACAAAATACCGTAGAAAAAAAAACGAAGCCAACCAAGGACGCGAAGGGTGTTGCCAACTCAATGCAGTAAAATTCCCTGAAAAAAATCATTAGCCTCACTAAAAAATGGTATTAGTTCCGTTTAGTCTCGATTTATGATAGCAGCATCTAATAATTTCCTTAAATCCGCTACACGACATGTTGCATTTATCAGACTAGAGACAAATATCTAAGCATAAATACTTGTCTGAGGCGGGAATCGAACCCGCAACCCTGTGTATTTATATGTGTGTATTTATGATGTGACATCAGTCAGTTACATTTGGTTTATGCAAATTATCTCTTTCTCTCTTGATCGATTTTAAAGACGTTTCATCCGTCATTTGCAAAAATAACAAAGAACCCCTCCCAATGTGTGGATCCCTCAGATAATTTCACAACTATCAGTAGAACATTTTTACCACATTTTTAGGCAAAAAAATATTAACTGGTCACATTATAATGACAAAGCAAACATAGACAATTTAGTCACATAGACCTAACCATAGACAACATGGACGTCTTTATACTGAGTCTATAGACCGCAGAAAAAGGAAAGATAAAACTTTATACTCATCTATTTAGTCGATTTTTCGATGACAGAATCGGAGTCCTCGATTTATCGATTTTGTCTGTCGCGACCGCGAAACAAGATGCGCTATTTAACAGGAAAGGTGTGTGAAAGAATTGAGAAGGTCATAAAATTTATAAAACTTTACTTCAAGAAAAAAGAGCAGAATTTTTTAGGGCCAAAAATCCCCATCGAGTTGTATGATTGTCAAACCAACAATCGCTATTTTCACAGTTTAGTCGATTATTTCATAAACGTCAAGTACATCACTACAGTACAATTTTCTCTCTTTTGTACCGTTCATGTCATTTCGGTAAATAAAGGCAGGTTTTAAATCCTAGGTAATCTTCTATTTTACAGCTAATAATATGAAAATAAATGCATCATAACGCCTTTAGACGAATCCACAAATATTATTTCCTATTTATTTTGTGTAAAATCAGTTAATGTTCAGTGATAACCTCAGAAGAAACACGGTGTTTTGACGGCACAGTGGTAGTAAACCACTTTTTCCAGTTTCAACTTGATAAATAAGGGAATTATAAGTTAAACTTTGTATTTTCAGCCATGGTGCGTATGAACGTGTTGAGTGATGCTCTAAAATCAATCCACAATGCTGAAAAGCGCGGCAAGAGGCAGGTCCTCATCAGACCTTGCTCCAAAGTGATCGTCAAGTTTTTGACTGTGATGATGAAGCACGGCTACATCGGAGAGTTCGAGATCGTCGATGATCACAGAGCTGGGAAAATTGTAGTCAATCTCACTGGCAGACTAAACAAGTGTGGTGTTATTTCACCACGATTCGACGTTCCAATTAATGACATCGAAAGGTGGACTAACCTCCTACCATCCAGACAGTTCGGGTAAGTCAAACTATGTCTTAGAAAATAATAAAAAAATCCAAAATTTGATGTGGCACTGCAGAACGTAAACAATAGTTTAGAATAACCTATGAACCTATCTTCTTGCCTCATAAGATTCAAGCGATCCTGCTGTGCTTCGTAGTAGGTATTGCTATGATAAATTAACAGCTGATTTCTTAAATCAAGAAGATAAAATATTCAAAAAGTCCACACCAGCTCTAACTGAGATGTTAAGACAAGATGTTGGTACCCGTTCCCAGCAGATATTCAATTAAATACAAACTTATAAATTCCAAGTTAAAGTAGTCTTTCGAATTGCGCACAACTACCGCGGATCGCCAATAGTTCTTGTTGGTCGTCATTTGATATGTTGTGCCACATTATAGTATAATTCAGTACAAATTGATGTTTATCTTCAATGATAGACATTGTTAGTATTAATTTATACATTAACTACTCTGTTAAGTCAGTTATTACTGTTTTGGGCGATCAAAATGTGTAGATAGATGCAATAGAGACAGAGATAATGTTTTAAGCTATCTATCTTGCAGCTCATATAATGTCCATTCAGTCTATCTACTTGAGCACCACTTTTCCCATAAATTCAAATGTGAATTTGAGTGAGAATGTGAAATGAAATTATGCCAAAAGTTATTAGGCTAAAGTAGTCTGTGTCAAATGTAGTTATGCCTTGAACGTCATGCCTTGTATGTTCAGGTCATTTGTGTTTATGAGAAAAGTAGTGTAGCCCACAATAACTATAGGTACCTACATAGTTTGATATCTCGTCGTCTAAACCTAAAGGTTTTGGCTTTGTGTTTGTCAGTCTGTCTGCAGATTTTATTTATTTGATTAATAATACCTCATAAGAGATTTTTCTTTGGTAATTACTACACTACACCATGATTATCACTTGTAACATAATACAAGCTGCCCCTATGGCGCGTAATTCTCCATTCCGTGGGAATACCTAGAAAAAGTGGCCTATGTGTTACTCAAAGACTCGAGCTATCTACAAACCATGTTTCATCGCAATTGATTCAGTAGTTTTAGTTAGGGACAGAACTCCTTACATTAAAGTAATATTTTTAATTTTGTTTAAATAAGTGTTTGTTCCTTTTCAGATATCTCGTTCTCACGACCAGCGGTGGTATCATGGATCACGAGGAAGCCAGAAGGAAACATCTTGGAGGCAAAATATTAGGCTTTTTCTTCTAAGTGTAACCAATAAATAATGTAAAAACACCTTTTCTATTTTGTAGTTAGTATATTACCTACTAGAATTGAGCCAATTACTTACTTATCTGTAGGATATAGACTTTACAGGATTTCATTATCTTAAAGAGATAAATGTAAATTCCATCCTCCGTTCTGTTGCAAGTAACAAATATATACACAACCAACTAAGAGCCTCCTTCTTAAAAGCTTTTATTTAACTTTCAATGTATGTATGTATGGTATTCGGTTAGAATCTTGCAACTTATGTTGATCCACTTCCTGGTTACCAATTGAGCTGAAATTTAGAGAAATTGCTTAGATGTGTAATTTGAAATAAGTTTTTATAATCTTTTATAATTAAAAAATTAAACACTGAATGTGTTGCTAAGCGCAAATCTCGAGAACAGCTGAACCGATTTCGCTAATCGCTTTTTTTGTTGCGTTTGTTATTGTCAGGACAAGGTTCTTATGAAAGAAAAGAAAATAGCGTAGTGTGAAACCGCGGGACGCAGCTACATTTTTATAAAAAATATATAACAGTTTTTTAAATTAAAAACTGTAATAATATTAAGATTCAGGCTAAAGCTAACATTTCTACAGACAAGTTTTGTAATAATTAGTATTACCAGAATTGATAATAGTCCTACTCCTAGCTAGTTAGTATGTGCAGTATTGTACAGTTGCATCTCATCAGTACCTTAGATGTGGTGTGTCATTTTTTGTGAGCAGAGAATGGGATTATTTTAAACTTCAATTCGTAGTAAAGAGCATATTTCTGAAGAAAAATAGAATCTGATATACATATTTAAATTAATTTTCTTAAACATGCATGGAAATATTGTCATCATCGTCTGCTTCTATACATAAAAAATGTTTTGTTCTGAACAACTGACTAACTGACGGATCAACGCACAGCCTATACCGCTGATTGTAGAGACCCGAAAGTTGGCGAGTGTGTTCTTTGAATGACGTAGGTAGCCATCTGATGAGAAAGGATTTCGAACGAATATACTTACATAAAAAATATACTTATTTATATAATGTATATACGCGACGAATTGAGGACCTCCTCCTTTTTTGAAGTCAGATAAAAAATCAACTCCTACGCGGACGAAGCCGCGGGTAAAAGCTAGTTTTCGATAAAAGAACACGCGAAGTATCGAATTTACGGACAAAGAAAATCGCATACATTGACGATCCATTCATCAAATTCGTTTTTTGAATTTAGAACATTACAACGCTCTAGCTTTGTTTTATGAAACGGCGTGCTGGGGATATTAAATACTCTTTGATTGGGTCTCTTATAACAAAGCTTTGCTTAGTACAAATTGCGTTCACGTGGCTGTATAGCCATAAATGCGTTTGCATTTCGGCACAGATGATAAATAAATAAATAGCGGCAAAGCTAAAAAATCGTCTTGATACATACTACTGATCTATATTTTTTCCCTAAGTGCATCGGAACTGAGGGTCAATTTTTCTCTCTTGTGGATCTTGTCTAATGTCTAGTCAATTGAAATGAGACACTAAAATACTTTTGGTGCCATAGAGCATCAAAATTAAAGCAAGTGGCAACTGAACTTGGAGTGATACTCTTGCGTTTTGTATGTCCAAGAACGGCCAATTTCCGTAGTGCAGCTCTATGTTATACGTCATAACATGGAGCCTCAGAGTAGGTAGGTACTCATATTTAAAAATTCGATAGACGTTACGGAGTATCTTTCGCAGCAGAGTTACGAACGGAACCCTCTACAACCCCGTAAACTTACATCTAACTAAATAAACCAGTAAGGTGATTTCGAATTTAAGCTATTTAATACTTACATTATTATTAGAGTAATAAAATTCAGATGCTCTAATTCTATAATATTTTGAAAACACAGTTTAAACATTTATCCATTGTGATGGTATTTGGAATCTCATTCTGTCAAGTTGTACCCAATGCCGACATCTCGAACCCTTTCTGATACGAACTGTTCTCCATCTTCAGCTACTTTTTTGAATATCTTGTATCAGACACTAGCTGCACTCCACACGATTCCAAGGGTTCCACCACTTCTACCTGTGTAGACCGGGATGGTTTGGAAGTTTTCAATAATCCTTACCAAACATTCAAGTGTTTACGCCAAGAAACCGTCAAAAGTTCGTAACATCGAGTAATTTTTTGTCAAGAACATACGATTTCTATTATGTGAAATCTTGCTTGCTGTTGCGATGAAAGACTCTTTTCGGAGGCCAAGATCCAGGAGGAGTAGTAGTAGTAGTAGTTGCTTGCTGTTAATTTTTCATCAGGCATTTTTAATTGAAGAATTGATAATCTTTCCAAAACGTTTCAACTAAAATCTTTGGTAGTGTTAATGCTACAATTGAATTGACCATAGTGTGACGGAAGTTCTCTAATTCGGTCCTAGATATCGCACGTATACGAGATGCCAGAAGGAAATTAGAAAAACATTTAAAAAATGTAGCTTCGAGCATTTAACCAGAAAAATGTATTGATCATAATATTCTCTTTGCAGAGTCTAGCTTGATCTAGAATGCAAGAATTGCCACCTAACGTACACCACGTAAGTTGGCAATTCATAAATTCTACCACCAGGTAGGTATGTATACAAACGTACCTCATCATTATGAATAATAAAACATGAGTAAATCAAGCTACATACCATTTCCCTATAAATGCATGTATGCCGTCATAATTTACCTACAATACCGTCATCATTATCACCTAAGATATTGTGGTGTAGTATTTTGCCACTATCCTTAGTCTAGAATGAATGTGTACCAACATCGACGAAAGGGCGCGGCGGCGTGGCGCGGCGTCTCGCGTCGTGCTCGAAACGGCATCGTCGCATTAATTCCTCGGTCCCCGTCGTTCTACCACGCTTGCTTGGACTGTAGAGTTGATACGGACATCGACGTAGTACCTTTCGCCAGTTGTCAGTTGTGCTCCGGCCGGTGTAATCTACGCGCGCCTGTCGATAGTGTCGCTTTCAGTGCAAGTTCTTCAGTGGCAGTGCTCCTTGTTTAATCTGGACATTTATCGATAATGATGGCTCCTGAGACAGTGGTGACTGTTGACCATAACAAACCGGCTGGACAGGGTCCACCACCTCAGCAGCAAGGTGGAGCTTTAGAATGGATTAAAATCAACGTCGACTATTTCAAAACGCCACCCGGCATATTAAAAGTCATACAATTAGTAAGTACCTATATATTCAAATTACATTCATCTACTTAGCCATAGTAAACCTATATCTGTGGGACCATCTTTTTATGCGACTATAAAGAAGGAAGGTCTATCGGTAGGTATATAATATTGCAATTTCGATGGTCCAGTTTCACCTGTTGACTCGCTTTCATTTCCGTTGACTCAAAATTAATTATGTTTTAATTTAATGTTAAATTTATCTGTTTATTTTTACTCTGAACATTTAATGGTTTGTAGTGCAGTCTTTCATGCGTTGCTTCCTACCATCTGTGAACAGTTATGTTTCCCTAACGGCTTTTTATCGTGATATTTATCTATTTACTCACGATTATTGTTAATTTTGTATGTAGAAGTGTCTATTTACTCGTTTGAAAGCTAATTCCTTCTTTAAAGTATAAGTTTTGAAGGACAATGCCATAAATAGTTAACATTAAGTATAAAACTTCTCATCTCTTTTCCGGAATACAAATTTAATATTTATGTAAAATATTTCTCCGCATAACTATAAGTTTTATGTATTCAACTATTCGTAGTCTAAAATTTGACGTGGAATAAATTTTCATTATAAAACAACAATAAGTTATAATAATTACGTAGACAGACACCAACGTCTTGTCATGGATATATTTAGACATGATATCTATAAAGATTACACATCGTGTATATTTTTAATGTAAAATGCATTACATTGAGGTCATAGAGCATTGTGTATTGTCGCTGAGAACATTTGGCTGCATTGGAGGTCAGTAGGCAACGAGGTGGTAGTGGAAGGAGGCGCCCGCGCCGCGTTCTTGCCGGGTACGGGGTGCGGGGTGCGGCGCGGGCGCAGCAGGTTGTCGAGGAATGCATCCGGGGAAGCAAGTCAAAACTATTTTTCTAATAATCTATCAAACCGGCATTAGTTGCAATACTCACCATAAAAACTGGAATGTTTAAAACTGGTCAAGCTCGAGAGGAGGTTGTTTGTTTTGTTGCATTCGACTAACGACTGTTATAAAATAAAAATAATACCTAGATAGGTACCTACTCATCACAATGTTTTGTTTGTGCCTTTGTTTATCAGTCAAACAGTAATTGATCCACATACTACCTTTGTTTCGAAGTCATAAGGCACAAAAGTAGCACAGTTCCATGCCTTTTTCTAATCGCCCACGCTTCACTGCCTACGATCACTCTCGATGCTTGCTGATATCACCATTTCCTCATATTTTTCATTCGTCCATAAAATCACATACCCACACGGCTCTTTATGATTATTAAGTAACGGTTATAGATGTGGGCATTTGGCATATATAAAACAAGATTACATCATAGGAAAATTACGATATACAATAGTAGAAATTTAAGTGAAAGTAAAAACAAATTTTGGTAGAGACTTAAAGTAGGTTTGGAAACAATAATAACTACCTATTCTAATCTAAATAAAAGTAAAATGGGTACTCCTATGATAGTAACACTGTGGCACAGCCCTTCAGCAGGCGGAAAAATCTGAAAGATAATTAAATACGTTTTCATTAGTTACATGATGCGTGTCCAAAAAACAACCATTTCTAAGTAAGGAAAAAGAAAACGAATTTGTTGAGTGTAAAGTTTTAAAATGGTTTTGTAACTTTTCTAACGAAGTGTTTTGTGAAGCTATACGATGTAGGTATATGGCGTTTTACACAGTAACGTCATTAATTACGGGGCTCTCTCTTTCCAGTTGTATAAATTAAAACGCAAATTTCTTCTCAAGCTTTGTCGGATTTCTATTATTATTTGTTATCAGTAGGTACCTATTAGTGTTCGTTATATTTACTTGAATTATTTCATAATACTAGGTGATGTAGAACTTTGCTAATGGCGGTGATCTAATTGTCCTGTTCCCCTGTGTGCACTTTGTGGCTAGACTAGACTCACCTATCTAGGTAGGTGTAGCTTATTTATTTAGTTTGCCTGACGTAGGTAAGTAAGTACCTAACTGTCTACTTTAGTACCTACTCTAGCATTTTGTGTTAATGATTTGTCTTAATCGAATCAATTAACAAAATAGTAAAATAATAATGTCAGACGATTTGGATAGACTAGTGCTGGAATACTCAAACAAACCTTAAATATTTAGGGGTCCCCTAAACATTTAAGACGCTCCTGTATCCTATTGAAGTATTTACTTAAATGACAATTTAATCGCCACTTAAGATAAGTAGCCTTTTAGTATTCTGGCGTAGGTTAACTATTTTATGTACCTACTTAGATAGTAGGTACAGCTCCGGATCTTCAATTTTTTTTAGGCGGGGTAAAAACTGAAAATGCCGCCCCCACCTACTTTTATTTATTTTTACCTATATCTTTGTAATTTCAGCTATCAAATGTCCATTAATTGATTGACTTTCGGTAATAATGGATCCAGCGCTGTTCTTTCTGTGATAATGCCTATTTATTTTAGATATATAGACATGAATGTGTTGAATATATTATATTTTATACACAGCACATGATAGGATTTAAAATAAAAATATAGTAGGTATTATATTTATTTTAGTTAGAAAGATGCGAACAAAAATCTAAGTATCATATAATTCACAAAAAAACCGCTAGTTACCTATCATCACTTCAGTTTTTTTGATATATTGAGATGTTTAAACTTGACTAGAAGAGTAAAAAAACCTAATCCAGTGATTAATTTCGCATTCGTAGCTTATTGAGAGCGAGTTGAGGTGAAAGTTGGCATCGAAATGAAAGTAGTAGTGTCAACATGTGTTCCGAGTGGCAACGGGTCCGATACCTGCGGACTTGCTCGGCGACAACCTGTCGGTTTCTCATCATTTCACAACATTCTTTGAAAGCAGTCACAAATTAAACCTATTGGTCATTTACAACGGAGGAGAAGCTAAATAATTGTAGACTCTATCTCTGAAGAAGCGCCTGAAGAAGCTTTTTAGGTTGAGTGTAAACTATACACACTCATGAAACCAAGTAGGTAACCTACTACATTTAATTGAAACAGTATATTTACCTGCTCACCTACCCCTCAGAATAAGGAAAGTATTTCTATGACCTACCCACTTGCAATTTTTTTTGTAAAGCGAAATTAGAGACGTGATTGGAGTATGAGATGAGACTTGGTGAAAAGAAACGGGAATGCATGATCAAACTCAAAAGAATGTTTGAACAAATGTAATTAAACTGTTTCGATTAGCCCAAGACTATTTATGAATGTTAACATAATGCTTATAAATAGAAATGTTGCTATTGTTTTCATAACCGTGTTTTCAGTATGAAGCTAACTTGAATATTTGCGTTGCAGAAAAACATTGCTGCGTTAAGGTATTCGGGGAACTGCAAAAGTTATAGTGATTCATAATGAAACATTGACAATATTATATCATGGTTGAACGATCGTCGTCGTTCACTGGCTTTCTTTATGTCACGTTGTGTTATCGCTTGGCGTTATATTTAGGTAACTGCTGCCGCGGCACACCATCTATTTTGGGAGAACGCTCATCTTTGTTTTATTATTTTCCTAGATAAACGTTGTTTCAACTGTTCGTTTATGAAAACGGGTCATGGAAACTGTACACGCATAGATTAAACAATAATGAGCAATTTCGTTATGATCTCTAACTAAATATCTAATGATGACGTGAGGATATTCTGATCTTAGCGTCCACATTTACATTTAGAGTAATTAGTAACTAATTACTCAGGAAATTAAATAACGTTCTAGAATTGGTGGAGTGGGATATTAAAGAGTCCCTGCTGAGTTTCCTTCGTGTAACGTGTTAGTCATTCATTAAGGTACGGTACAACTAGATGAGGAGTGAGGACACATTAAGCCGTGGGTTAATGTTCGTTAAATGACCTTTGGCTCTTGACTTCCAACACCTTTCGAGTGGTTTTATTGCATGAGCCACTTGGTTAATAGTCGTGTAACTATGATATGAAACATGCGATGCCTGTACAATATAGCTTATATCTCCGATATATATGACTGTTTGATTCAGTGCTATCGGAGGTAGTGACTGCAGTATTCCAAAAATAATTACTCGCATCAGTATCTATATGCTCTGCAGTATCTACCTACCTCTATTTTTGCTTTCCACCTGAACTTTAGTGTATTCTACCGTAATTTCGTGTAAGACAAGCGAATGCACTTTTGATCAACTAAGATGAGACACGGGTAGTAGTGGGTACTTTTACCACGACTTAAGTCGGTAGAACCATCGCACAACATAGCTTATATCTCTGATAGATATGACTGTTTGATTCAGTGCTATCAGAGGTAGTGACTGCAGTATTCCAAAAAAAATACTGGCATCAGTATCTATACGCTCTGGAGTAGGTATCTACCTACCTCTATTTTTGCTTTCCATCTGAACTTTAGTGTATTCTACCGTAATTTCGTGTAAGACAAGCAAATGCACTTTTGATCAACTAAGATGAGACACGGGTAGTGGGTACTTACCACGACTTAAGTCGGTAGAACCATCGTACAATATAGCTTATATCTCTGATAGATATGACTGTTTGATTCAGTGCTATCAGAGGTAGTGACTGCAGTATTAAAAAAAAAGTATCTACCTACCTCTATTTTTGCTTTCCATCTGAACTTTAGTGTATTTTACCGTAATTTCGTGTAAGACAAGCAAATGCACTTTTGATCAACTAAGATGAGACACGGGTAGTGGGTACTTACCACGACTTAAGTCGGTAGAACCATCGTGTTTGATCATCCAACCACGACGACTGTTCTTCACACACCTTTATGTGAACATAACTAAATGTATACGCAACTGCCTATTGTTTGTTCTGTTACCTACTTACGAAGCACACGACACAGCTCTACAAAATATTATTTTACCTGCAAGTAGTAAATTTGCTACTTAGTAAGCATTTAGGAAGCCTTTTTGCTAGCAGTATCCAAGGTCGCCACGGATTGTGCTATAGACACGTTTCATTATGTTTCAGTGATAATTGAAGAGTCACAATACTTGCTTCACTCGTTTTATATCTTATAGACTAGAATTTTGTTTGTAAACATTCGTGGACTAAAGTCGCTGCTGTTCCGATACAACGTCAGCGTCACGGTTGCGAAATCAAGGTCAATGAAATTGAAATAACTTTCTTTTATTGTATTAGGTACGACGTTATTTTTTCCAAGTGTTGATTGCCGTGGCTATCAAGGTCAGAAAGCCTTCGATCAATAACAATATTGATTGCTAATGAAATAAACTCTAGTGTTTCATACGAGTAGGTGTTACCTAAGTAGCTGTTGGTATTAGTTACCTACGACCGAATTGAATAAAATGGCAGAAGCTTGCTTTTGCCATAGTCTGTAGGTGGCAACTCTACATAATATTTGATTGGGCTAAACGGGCGGAGGAACTTTAATATTTCGTGAATATTATACGATCCAATTGGTGTGTGGTGTAGGTACAAACTGTGTTTAATCGATGTCAGACTACATTAGAATATTGCGTCATTCTTGCAAGCGTAAGCGCACCAAATTAAATATGTACCTACTAAGTTTATGTTTAGATTTATCGGTCAAATATTATCTACTTACACCTTGTTTCGGATTTTTGGGTCTAACTGAAACATGCCTCTTAATGTGTCCTAGGTGCTACATCGAGTGCTCTGAATACCATTGATTAAATTTCCTGGCGCTGTTGAATAAATCATTAGATTATATGTATAATTAATTAGGTACATACTTTGTTTGGTGGAGTGCTTGGGTAGCTCGCACGCGATAAGTTTGCCCTTAGGTACGTATGAATTAGGTACTGACTTACGATCAAAATACATTATTTTATAACAGTAGTTCACACGTGAGATAAGTAGGTACCTACCTACCATCTGCCGTTGGTACCAACATAGCGTGAGGCATCGCTTAATTCTCGAACTAAGTTTTTAATGAAGTAACGGACCCATGATCGTCTCAAGTGTAAAATAATGAAAATTGTATTGATTGATACTATTCTCTATGGAAAGAGCCAATAATATAGGTAGCTAGCTAGTTAAAAACATGGTGAAGAATGTGTTTGGTCGCCTTGGTAATTGACTTTGTCAGGCCGCCCGCGCCGGCTTAATAAAGTTAGGTATGCGGCTGTGGCTTTTGCGCTTTTACTAAACAAGTCGTCTAGGCTAGGTCTACAAATACCCTTGTAGGGAGTTTGGTCAGTGAACTGGCTTGAAGGCATAAAGCGGCATTTATAGCTTAGGTAGGTACAGTGGATATTAACGTACCAGTATCACGCACCTAAACATTCGAAAATTGGGGCGTTGGCTAGGCAAGTCTGTTTAGCAATGTTCATTGATTAAGGTGATTGAAACTATTAGAGCAGTCACGGCTAATAAACTTCAACAAGCGCTGAGCGCGCCACATTTTATTATTGTTGACTGTGAACAAAGATAGCAGCAGGAGAAATAAACTTACGTAAAATGTCTCATCAGTTCTTCATGTGCTACTATATCTAAGCTAAGAATCTACTCACTTACCAATGTCATTTGCCACTATTTATTTAAATACTAGCTTTTGCCCGCGACTTCGTCCGCATAGAAGTCGAAAATGGCTTTAACAGGATTTTTTAATTGGTTTTATCACTAATATATTTCTGTGGGTTTTAATATTACCAAAATCGGTAGGTTATTTTAAACATTCTTTTGTATTATCATGTATTTTCGTATGTCGTATTTTACATGTTTTCTCTATACGCATAATAAAGAAAGAAAGGACAAAAGTGTGTACTTGGAAGCAAATTAAAAAAATGGGTTGTGGGAAAAAGTAGTAGAACGAAAATATATAGTATTTCAATTTCATGTTACATACCTATACAATTAAAAACGCCTAAATCAATTGAAATCTGGTTTACAATATTAGATAGCTCTATTTTGAGGAAGGTCGTGGTATAGGCACATTTAAGGAACATCAAAATCCAATTAGTAGGTCCTGAGTACCTAAACAACAAAAAACTGCAGCCGCTCGGCCGAACGCGTTCCAGCAAACACGAACGTCACAGAATACTTAATAGTGTAGCATACATTTTATCCCGATATTCCCACGGTAACGGGACTTACGCGGGTTTGTTTAGGGAATAATTCGTAAACATAACCAAAATGTTCTAGCACAGTTCTAGTCCTCACCATTTTAAATTTCGAATACTACGTTCCTATGAGGCCGTGTTCTAAAAGTGCAACCTCTTTTGAATAAAATCGGATTGTGTTTTCAAACATGTGTCAAAATACAATGTAGGTAAGTTAAAAGGAGTATTGATATCAACTTCGGAGGAAATCACCCCCAAAATAACTTCCTACCCCTTTTTAATCCCGTTAGAGGATGAATTTTAATAAAATACGAAACACGTGTTTCATCAATTCTGTTAAAGAATGTTTATGCAAAATTTGAAGTAGATCACGTTGTCCCATACAAACTTCGTCCCCCTTTTTCACCCCCTTAGGGGTAGAATTTCGGAAAATCCTTTCTTATCGGCTGCCTACGTCATACAAAGAACACACCCTCCAAGTTTCAGATCTCTACGATCAGCGGTTTAGGCTGTGCGTTGATCCGTCAGGCAGTCATTCAGGACAAAGCATTTTATATGTATATGAGAAGAGATACTGCATAATAGCCGTGCAAAGCCGGGGCGGGTCGCTAGTACTTTGATAAAAGAGATCCAATCAAAGAGTATTTAAGTTTTTAATAACCCCAGCACGCCGCTTCATACACATGTTCATACAAAATTGCTGGAGCGTTGTAATGTTCCAAATTCAAAAAACGCTCCTGCATTAGATTTAATTTTCTTTGACCGCGACACTGGCTATATGCACGATAGTGGTAATGCGAAGCCATAATAAAATTATAAATAAAAAAGAGATGGCGCTAGATGCTTCTTTCCGTATGTCAAAATGACAATTTTGACATCATCCCTACGTTCTGTACGTTTTCATGCAAAAATATTATGGTTTATTTTTTACGCCAAGAAATATCAAATTTTAATTAGTAACATAAATCTACTTGAAATACCTAAACCTCTTCGGATATTTTCTGAACACATTCGTGAAGATTATGTTAAAATCTGTTTCCTAGTTCCCGAAATTAGACTGCACAAACAAAGGTAAACAAACCAAATCAACATTTTCTGAGATGAATGGTAGTTTCGAAGAAACGAAGAGATGGCGCTAGTTACTTGAAATTAAAAAAAATATCTTATTAAATTAATTACTTTATTTTTTAGTTAAAAAATGTGTATATTGCTATGTATTCTTAAAATACATAAGTGTACAAAATTTTTAAGCAGAACAAAAAGAATAATCAACTAATTTGTGATTTTCTAAATTTAAGAAAACCTGAATCGCGCATGCAAGATTTTTTTCTACCGGAGCTATATAAGGTTAGCGAATTCTATAGTGCTAAGATCATTATGGACGTAGAACGCTTACTTCCAAAACTTCGAATTTATTATATGTAGAGATTGTATATATTATTTAAAATAGATATTGTATATATATTCCTAAACAACGTTGCTTTGTTATCTTCATTCGATGTTGCTGCTGATGCCGGAACAAGCTGAGTTTCTAATAGAGAGACTAATCACTCAGTCAAAATTAGCATACGTAGAGTCCGACCTAGGTGCCTACTGAAATCTCCATAATGCAATGCGAAGTATTCCCGTGTGTATACAAAACACAAATTCAGAGCAGTCATATCGTCGCATTGTATCGGATCGGAAATCCGGCCACGTTTCATTATTTGGAGCGAGACTGCAACGTGTAAAAGCGATGATGGTCTGTGAACCCATTGATGTGGGCTCGGAATGGCGGTCGTCCCATACATACGCATGACGCGACGCGCAGCGACGACGACCGACGACGCACTTTCACCGTAGAGGTACACTCTGCAACTGTGCACGTGCCTCTCATGACATGACCTACATTTTTCACCACGTTTGACGACGACGAACGAAATCGGGATTGTAGATGGCTAATACCTACAATAAATAGATATTAGATATTGAGTCAAAACTAAATAATTGTATCCACGACCGTTATCGTACTCTATGTGCATTGGAATTGCCATTTGAGTCGTTTGTGATATTGGACAATCAGCAATGGATTCGCCCAAAATGCCGTTTTAGGTACTTCATACAAGTGCCAAATCAATCGCCAAAACCTATACATTACTCATCATAATAGGATTCATGCCAGCCAGTTCTAATTAACTGCAGTCATGGCATATGGCAAAAAAGTCATAAGTAGGTACTTAATATGCCTCTAGAATGGAATGCTCGACCTTCATCAACGTTGATTGTACCAACAATGTGGTGTCAATGGTCTAGCTGGAATTACGATAACCTACAAGAGATGGTACAGGTAGTATTGCTACTACTGTAATGTACCGGTGTGTGGTGTGATTAGTGTGGCCGCGCTTGCGGTATACCCGTTGACTGATGTGTTTATTGAAAGACGTTACATGTTCTGTTAACTATAGTTATCGGCAAAATTTCTACAAATAGCACCTGTTAGTGAACGTGGCGTTGCGACAGACTTTGCGATAGTAAACAGGTTTTCCGTAGAGGCCGCTGCTGCGCGGGCACGCGGAGGCGGAGCGGGGCGCGGGTACGCGGAGGCGGAGCGGGGCGCGGGCGCAGCCTCCTCCGTAATGCTTTGCATTTACCTAACATTGTTGTCCTAGTAGAGTACCTACTAAGCTGGTTACAAGCCACACACTTACCGCTTTTCATAGTTTTCGACTTGGCTATTACGTAGTCTTGTAGCGCCCATTGAAATCTATGAAACGACGTGGGTCTCGCAGTCTGACTGTTTCACAATCTGCGTTAACATTCAGTCCAAACTATTTAACAACTTGCAAGGCATTGCACATATTCATATGCTTATGTATTTACACCGTAAACAAGGGATCTGTTAAAACGTTACTGTCTGCAAGGTTTTAACAGATTGTTGTTGTAATCAACCTAAACAGACTATGGTATGGGTTGAGCTTATCGTTTTTTCGAATGTTAATGCTTTCTAAATATGATAAGACATTATTTATTATTTATTTATTTATTTCTGTATTTAGGTTTTTGAAATACAAAAAAAAACAAAGGTGCGCGAATGTTAGTTAATTATGTCAGGATATGCGACACCCACGGGCCTACTAAGCTGAGGTACGAGACAAATCTTGTATCGAATCGAAGGTTATCTGCGTGTCGGTGTCGTGGAGTTGGTTGGTGTGATGACGTTATCTAGGTACAATGTCATACAGGTACAATGTGCAATGCTCTCATCCTTCTCAATGACGCGTTTTGCTTTGGTTTTGTTTTATATTTTGGATGCTGTTTGTATTCTATTCATTCATAATATAAAATTATATAGCAATGCACAGCTCAACCAATGGAAGAATCAAGCTATTTGGCATACACAAAGCTATAATGTCGTGGATGCCTAAGAAAGGATTTCGGGAACTTCAACCCTTACGCGGACGAAATCGCAGGTGAAATCTTGTTCATAAATATTATAGGTCAAACCACGACTGGCTTATTCTAATGGATTATAATAATAATAAGGTGAATCTTAACTGTAGAAAAATGGAAAATGCAATAGTAACTATGGAATAAATTCGTATACAATGAGTCACGTCCTTTTACGTGTTATCTATCACTTACTTATTATCACTATTACTCACTGATAAAAAGAAACAACAATTTAAAGCTCTGAAATACTGTCATTAATTAGATAATTCGGACAATCTTCACCTAATCTATATAGAATTGGTATTAATATAACAAAGAGGGAAAGTTTGGACGTTTTGGATGTAGACAATGTAGTAGACGGATAAAAAAGTACCTGTTCTACATAATTATTCTAAAATGGAAAGTGCTAAACCAATTTTGATGATACTTTTTATAAAGATACCTACATTAAATCCTTCAGAGTACCTACTATTTGTACTTATTTACTTGTTCACGAGCTAATTCTCTGACTTTTAGTAGGGTCCTTTTTCCGTAGGGTTCTCTTGTTATAGGGAGCATCAACCCAGCTCTTCCACTTTTGCCACCGAATGTGTTTTCCTGAAAATTTGTGGGAGGCTTTTCACGCACCAAAAGTGTTAAGTCTGATTGACACAGGAGTAGATACGTGCGCGGAATCCTTAGGAGTGACATAGTCTGCTTTGTATCACGCCTATATGAGATAAACGTTATTAGAGCAAATGAAGGTTATATGAAATGTAACATTAGATCACAAGAAATTAGATTATTTGTTTTTATACCATATGTCATGTGAACGTTATTCCAGGTGATATTATACTACTACCTACTGTCTGTTTATTATTATTTTTACACTAGGTACTAAATGTAATTTTGACATCTTATTACTCTATTTAAGGTGAATAAATGATTGATTTGATCTAATTTGATCTGTTATTGCCATCGAGGAATTTATGCGAGTAAACCGCAGGGCGTTCCTAGTTTCTAATATCTTCAGGATCTACTGATTTCGATATTTAACTCACAAAATGCACCTCTAAAGTACAGTTTTCAATCGAATAATCTAACTAAATAACAAACATTGTCTTCCATCTACCTACCCAGTTACCTATAAAATAGATACCTACAATACAAAACAAAATTATCAAACAGAAACTACCTAATGTCGTAGCTATGTTAATGACTTCTTTAATTGGAGCCTCTTAATAACGTGGAATTGTCAGTAGGTAGGTATTTTGCCTCGCACCTAACTTGTTTGTTAAATTACTTTGTAACTTGCCAATGAAGCTAAAATATGTTAGTATAATAATATTAATATTATAATAATAATATTAATTATAATAATACTAATATTATAATAATACTAATATTATAAAGCTGAAGAGTTTGTTTGTTTGTTTGTTTGTTTGTTTGTTTGAACGCGCTAATCTCAGGAACTGCTGGTTCGAATTGATAAATTCTTTTTGTGTTGGATAGTTCATTTATCGAGGAGGGTTATAGGCTACTTTTTATACCGATATTCCCACGGGATCGGGAGTTACGCGGGTGAAACAGCGGAGCGCAGCTAGTAGTGTATAATTATAATGACTTACAATTTATAAATATTCTTCTTTCCTTTTTAAAAAGTGAATTTAGAATTGTTGTCACCAACACTATGATTTTGTGTTTTTAGTCCTTCAATTCACCTTTGTTCTACTAAGTATATATTCTTTTGCCATTTAAACGTAAGTATAACTCAACTTAATTGACTCTAGTGGCAGACTTATTGAGTGTCTTTTAGATTACTGACTTATAAATAAAATCTATCCTTGAACTCGTGTCATTTTTAACCGACTTCAAAAAAGGAGGAGGTTCTCAATTCGTCTGTATGTTTTTTTTTTTTGTGTGTATGTTACGCGATCATTCGAAGACGGCTCAACCGATTGAGATGATTCTTTTTGTGTTCGAAAAGTGATACCTCAGGGGTGGTCCCATAAAAATTGGGTGAGGATCTGATGAGAATCTTCGGAGTGATGAACAGAATTGCACCTCGAGAGTGCAGCAAATTGCTCAGTTTTCGATTTCCACCAGTAGATTTGGCCCATAAACGAATAGTTACCGATAAATGGAATATCTGAAACCACCTTCTCATCAGAAAACTCTTCAATCGGTTACGATTACAGGTTACAATTTGAATGCCTTTTCATTCAAACCCAGTCCGGCGCTTTTGCCTCGCCGGACTGGGTTTGAATGAATTTTGATAGAAAACCCTATCCTAAATGAAGATCTGATGAGTATCTTCGGAGTGATGAACAGATCTGCACAGCGAGATTCAAAAAATTGCTCAGGTTTCCATTTCCACTAATAGAAGTGGCCCATACACAAAAAGGATGAATGGGGCATCCGAAAACACCTTCTTATCACCAAACTCTTCAATGGGTTACGATTAGGTACAGGTTGCAATTTGAAGAAACAGTCGCTTTCGCCTCATGGAGTAGAATTTTTAGTGACAGTGGAACTTAAAATGGTTAAATAAAAAATAAATAAAAATTTAAAAAACCGACTTCAAAAAAACCTGAAAAGAAAAACTAACAAAACCTGAAAAAAAAAACCAAAAAGTGAAAAATAATCCATTTCGGGTCACTAAGACAGCAGATAACTTAAACATAAGTACTTACTTGGAAGTCGGACTGGGTGACACCATGTTTTCTTTATACCTCTCAACATTCAATCTAACCCAGTCAGACTTCCAAGTAAGTACTTATGTTTAAGTTATCTGCTGTCCTAGGTCCGTATTAATAAACCGAACTCAATATCAATTTCAATCTTGAGTTTGCTCTTGAGTTGTTGCGCTGATTAATAAACCTATCTTAAGACGCGATTAAAGAGCGACGTATCACTTGAGTCATATCATATTAATAAATCAAACTCAGCTCTCAAGATATGTCTCAAGATGTAGTTTCGTGAACTCAAGTCTGATTGCGGGTCATACAAATCCTACATTTTTTTAAATGTTTTCACATTAAAAAAAGTTGACAGCAAAATATGACGACACTACCTACCATAGGGTAAGAACATATCAAACAAAGCGTTACTGTCATTCAAGATCAGTCTCAAATCTCAAGAGCGATATCAGCCTGGTTAAAACTTGAGTTTTATCTATTAATTAACGCCTAACTTAAGATAGTGACCCCATCTCAAGACTCACTCGATTGATACGCACTCAAGATCGATATTGAGAGCGATTTATTAATACGGGCCTTAGTGACCCGAAATGGATTATTTTTCACTTTTTGGTTTTTTTTTTCAAGTTTTGTTAGTTTTTCTTTTTATATTAGAGTTTAAAATCAATACAGCTAGCTCATCAAGAAAATCTTTCAATCTTTTATTTATGCAATTTGTTTGTACTTGTACTGTATTTATTATACTGGCTGTTTTACGCAACTAGACCTCTTTAGTTGGGTCCTGTTTAGGGTTCCGTACCCCGAAAGGAAAAAATGGCACCCTTATTGGATCACTTTGTTGTCCGTCCGTGAGCATGTCAGTCTGTCAAGACCCTTTTATTCAGGAACGTGTGGAGGTGTGAAGCTGGATTTTTTTTAGGATGGAGTAGGCTTGCCTAGCACTTATACTACCCTTTCAGCTTAGTCGACCGTGTCCAGAGAAAAGAACTTGTCAACGTTTCTGGAAACAACTAAGCCGTGGGTGCATCACGATGTTTTCCGATGATATTAATTTTATATATGACTAGCGACCCGTCCCGGCTTCGCACGGCTATAGCATGTATTATAAATATAAACCTTCCTCTTGAATCACTCTCTCTATTAAAATAAACCGCATCAAAATCCGTTGCGTAGTTTTAAAGATTTAAGCATACATAGGGATATGGGGACAGAGAAAGCGACTTTGTTTTATACTATGTAGTGATGACTAGCTGCGCCCCACGGATTAACCCACTAAAAGTGATATTAATTTCCCATAAACATAGAATACATAATAGTAACAATGAACTACAAACTTTAACAGCTCTTTTTACGTCTTTAGAGAAAGAATTTATAAAAATTATTTTATAAAAATTCTTTCTTTGTCCTCGCCTATGTCCAGAAGGAACCCCATGCGAACTCGTATCTCTTGTATGTTCAGATCTTGATGAGTCCTTTTGTCTTTTATACAGGTTGAATAGGTATTTTACATGGGCCTTCAGGGCTATATCCAAAACTATAAGAGATAGCGAATCTCGAATCAAAAATCGAATGATGCAGATTTAGTCTTGAATATAGCACTGCACTGAAGGCCCATGTAAAAAAATCACCCTGAATCTTTGCTCTAAAGCCTAATTATTATCTACTTTATTGTATTGTTAAATGTCTTACATAAATGTTATTAACTTTTCAGGTGGTCGGCATACTCTGCATGGCGTTGGGATCGGCGTGGTATTCGCCGTGGTTCGTCTTCGTAGCAGTGACCAGTTTCATAACGACACTCATGTGGAGCTTCGTCTATCTACTCAGCATCAGAGAAGCACTCAAGATACCCATCAATTGGGTACTTTCTGTAAGTTATTATTACAATATCATACAATCAAGAAAAAATACCTTACCTTATACCTACGTTACTAGTTTTTGCTGTAGGTACTGAGTACCTACTGATAACGGTTTTGTAATGGTTTTATTTTGCAAGGAATCACTAATACTTCGTAAGTTTTAGGGGCTTTATGCGTCGTAGCTTTAAAGTTCTTAAAAACATTCGAAGTCTCATTGATTCTTTGCAAAATAAAACCATTACAGAAACCAAAGTCTCTTTTTATTTAAATGAGTACCTACGTAAAGTGGATCTTCTGTACTTGTACTTACATATATATTGTGTGGTTTTAGTCAAGTTTCCAAAATCATCAATTAGTAGGGATATTTTAAAATCAATTTCAAAATAAATCCAACTTTTAAAATCTGCTTGGATACATAATAAACGATGTAACTGTACTATTTGTAGGTATATTTATAAGTAGACACTTAGGTAGGTATGATTCAATATCCCGTAACATCATTTCAGTAGAATTTTTGTTGTAGGTAGGGATAATTCTTAGAAATAGGTAGAATCAGTCAAACTATTCATATTCATTTACTTATTCATAATTTACATTATACGTCAATCTGTTAGACATTTTACATTTTGTATGTAATATTAATAATTTCAACTTAAAGCCAATGATAAAAAACCTGTCAAGTGCAAGTCGGATTCGCACACGAAGGGTTCCGTAACGTTACATTCTGCTTTTAAAAACTTTTACTTTAGTATTTGTTGTTATAGCGGCAACAGAAATATATCATCAATGAAAATATTGAATGTTTAGCTATCACGGTTCATGAGATACAGCCTGGTGACAGACAGACGGATAGTAGAGTCTTAGTAATAGGGTCCCGTTTTTACCCTTTGAGCACGGAACTCTAAAAAAAGAAATATACAATGTCAGAAAATAATTAAATACAATGTCAAGTTAGGTTAAAACTTAAAATCTATACTAATATTATAAAGCTGAAGAGTTTGTTTGTTTGTTTGTTTGTTTGAACGCGCTAATCTCAGGAACTGCTGGTTCGAATTAAAAAAATATTTTTGTGTTGGATAGTCCATTTATCGAGGAAGGTTATAGGCTACTTTTTATCCCGATATTCCCACGGGATCGGGAGTTACGCGGGTGAAATATTATATAATTTGACTGCTGCACCCCGCGGTTTCACCCGCATAAGTCCCGATCCCGTGGGAATACCAAGATAAAAAGTAGCCTATAGCCTTCCTCGATAAATGGACTATCCAACACAAAAATAATTTTCCAATTCGAACCAGTACTTTCTGAGATTAGCGCGTTCAAACAAACAAACTCTTTAATTTTATAATACTAGTATAGATATCTTAGAATTCGTCAATGCTGTAGAAGCGCTGCATAATAAGCCTCTGTTTGAGTCTTCATTCAAATATCGCACACCTAGATCAAAACTGTTGTAACTCAAAAATGTCACATTTTGAGTTAACAGCATATTCGGATTCCTGATACGATTACCTACACGGCAATAAAACCGAAGTAATTCAGTTTACTTTAGTGTCCAAGAGATGGCGAGACGAATCAGTTTTGTTTACACCCACTCGTGCAACTAGGGTGTTGTATTTTGAGTTGCGACAACTTTGGTGAGTAAACTATTGAAAATCTTACAAAGTATTTTGACTTAATACAGTTTTGTCGGTTTTAATACACTTTGTTTTGTGATGTATTTTGAGTTAAGTCAGTTTTCTTACTTATTGCTTAACTGATTTGAATTTTTATTTCATTTTATTACAGTTTCAATGAGCATTTTTTAAATTAGTCGTTTTCTCATTATCTAAGGCTTAATTTATTACCTGATTAATATCATAATGGTTTATTTTCTAATACATTTCAAAATCTTTTTACAAAATGTTGCTATCGTGCATAGTTTTCATAATATCAGTTTTTTGCCATTTCCCAAAAATCATGTTTTTTGAGTTACAACAGTTTCGATCTAGGTGTGCGATATGTGTCTTCAGTAATTCCGAATTACATTATGCAATATTCTACTAAATGTTTCTCATTTATACTAATATTATAAAGCTGAAGAATTTGTTTGTTTGAACGCGAACGCGTTTTGTATTTGATAGTTCATTTATCGAAGAAGGCTTTAGGCTAATTTTCAATTTGATATTCCCACGGGATCGGGACTTACGCGGGTGAAGCCGCGGAGCGCAGCTAGTTTCGAGAATAAAGTTGCAGTGAGTTGGTCCCATCACGATTCCTCATAAAATTTAGTAGGTAGGTACAATATGCACAGATAACAGTGATGACTGATGGATGACTGATAAATTACTGCATGTTGGTACCTTATACCTACATGTTGGTTTAGTTTTATGTAAGACCATGACTATTGTAACAAAGTCGAAGCGCCGAGTTAAGATCAATTTAAAAAAAATACACAATTATGGCCCGGGTAAATAATTACTATGAATACAAATTGTGTGAGTATAAAAAGTGGTTAGTTTTAAGTAGGTAGTAGGTACCTACTACCTATTATAACTTTCACTAGTACACAGTAATGGAATAACAAATGTAATTTGAATAGGTAGGTAACGGTCGGCTGCATAATAAGAGACCCTTCGTAGAGCTCCAAAACGGCTGTTATAAGAATGTTTTCAACACGAGCAAGATTCTAGACACCTGCTTTAGTTGAAGTTGAAAGTCTTCTAACTCATCAATTAATTAAACAAAAATTATTTGCCGTGCGAAGCCGGGGCGGGTCGCTTGTCACCAATATAATCAATTTATGACGACCGGCCGGGATTCGAACTCACGCACGTCACGACCTTTGGAATGAAAGTCGAGGTATCAGCTACTAGGCCTACACCAAAAAATGTATATGCGCTTTTAACACTGTTCTCATGATGAACGGCGCTCCACCAGTGGATCTATGGATTTTTTATTCATCTTCAATTGATGAAACCCTTGGCTTAGATGACTCTAGGCGTATTGACAAGTTCTTTTATCTGGTCGACTAAGCTAATAGGTTCTGGGCAAGCCTACTCCATAGACACAGAAAGCATGGATTAAAGTTGCAGTCGCTTTGTAAACATTTAGATTAGTTGTACCTAAAAGTCAATATTATTTATGTAACTAAGTTTTGTTTCGTAAATTCCAGGAACTGATAAGCACCAGTGTGGAGACGGTGTTCTACTTCATCGCGTTCATCGTGATGTTCTCTCAGACAGCTAAGTACTACGGGCCTGAGTATGGAGCGAACGTTGCTGCTGCAGTAAGTCCTACTTTCATACTTACTAATATTGTTAACCAGCTTTAACCCGCGACTTCGTCTGCGAAGCATTGAATATTTCAAAATCCTTTCTTATTGGATGCCTACGTCGTACAAAAAACACACCCTCCAAGTTTCAGGTCTCACGATCAGCGGTTTATGCTGTGCGTTGATCCGTCAGTCAGTCATTCAGGACAAAGCATTTTATAATGTGAAAGTTTGTATGTATGTAGCCACATGTGCCTAACAACCCTGTAAACCCTTATAGGGTTTTCTATACACACTGTACACTTGACACCTCACAAAGACTATAAACAAATACATCTTACACTTATCGAACCCACAACTATCTACGTCGCAGGCGTGTAGTTCGTCCACCGCCACATAGAGATCCTTCCAAGTATAGTTGCAAGTAATTGATCTCCATGGCGTTGGCTGACGTGGACTGGCGATTGTCATTATCAAAATGTAGTAATTAAATTAAATTATGTAATGTAGTAATGAAGGTAGGTACTGGCAACTAATACTAGTCATTGCAACCACAGAAATATATTAGACTGCTATAGAATCGAGTGTCAGCACAATAGTACATTGTTATCCTAGGTGTGAAAGTCATTCATGACAAGGCCCTAGACGGAGTTTGGCGCCCGAGCGTAGCGAGGGCGCTAATAGTTCGAGGGACTTAATGAGTCTTTCACCCGAGGTAAACACTGTGCTTTTCATTACGAATAATATATAAAATTCTTCCTAACAACGAGATTGGATGAGAGACTCCATACTACCTGATCCTCTTATAAGGTTTGGACCAAAGAGGTTATATACATGTAGTGTTATTCTTTGGTGCTACCTAAAGCAAGGAGGTTAGGTTTTGAAGTTCCTCATGTATAATGATACTGATACTGGCTATATGCACATTGCACAAGTCGTGCGAAGCCATAATTTGACATGACAGCTGTCAGTGAAAGCGAAAAGCCCTAGGGCTGGAATAGTACATTGCGATACAAGTGTGGAAAGTTGATCATTCCATAGAGGCGGTTTATGACGCGCGAGCGGAACGCGAGCGTGGCAAAAGCCGAGATGGAATGATCAATTCACACGTGTATCGTACGACGTTTTTTATCACAGTTGCGAATAAAAAAAAGACTTGTTAAAATTTTAATAATAAAAAGTTTTTAAGAATTTTAGGTTATGTTTACTATTTTTTGTTAATTACACTCCCGAAAGGCTAGGCAAAAGACTTTTAACCTATACAGCGTCTGACATACAATATTTTTTTAGGGTTTTTTTCATTTGTTTTTGCGTCGGCGGTTAAAAACAGAATATAATGGTAAGGAAAAAATATATTTAAGTATGTACCTAAAGAAAAAACAAAATAAAAACAAAACTCAATTTTTAATTATTTTCAAAGATGTCATCACGTAATTAATATTATCGTTCGTTAACTGACTTTAGAGACAACCTTTTGAAAAGAAGAAAAAAGGTACCAACAAAGAGTTTTAAGCCAGCAAGGCTTAAAAACTCTTTGGATGGTACCTTTTTCTATACATCAAAACACTATAACCCAGATAAAGGAGATCATTCATGTTTTTAACAAAAAATACCCACAAAAAAAAATGCCGGCCAGTAATAAAAATTATTTGTATCTTGTAGAGAATAACATTTTAAACAATGTTTACTAAGGCAACAAAGAGCTACGATCAAAAATCGTTGAGGTGTTTTACATTGAAAACCCAAAAAATGCATTTTATAGGTATCCGTTTGACCACTTTTAAGATCCCACTATAACTTCTGAAAGGGTTATTGGATATACCTATGTATATAAATATAATAAAAAAAGACAAAACTTATCCATTTACTACTTATTTTTATATTTTTTCTGTAGTAATATCTTAGAAGTGGTCAAACGGATCTCTACAAAATGCATTTTTTTGGGTTTTCAATGTAAAATAACTCAACGATGGTTCATCGTAGCTCTTTGTTGCCTTATTAAACATTATTTAAAATGTTATTCTCTACAAGATAGAAACATTTTTTTTTGTGGCCGACACGTTAATTTTTGGGTACGATTTGAACGATGTCCTTAAGAATGTTTCATCTACTATATGTCATTAGCAGTAAGATACGTATTTGACATATCGGGATGACGTATTATTTTCCAACACTAGTTGGATTTTTTTTTATCGCACGCGTGTATTACGTTGCATTATGAGCCTAAAAGCGGTTTAATAAGATCCACTTTATGAGCAACTGTGATAAAAGATTTATTTTCTACACGCTCTTCAGGCATATTTAGACCTACATTCGGAGTATGAGTAATGAAAAATATATTTTATTTTGTATGGAATAGACACTATAGATGCACTCTGTGGTTTTACCCCGTTATCGCGTTAGTGTCTCTTTAAAAGTGGAATACATTTCCAATACAACCACAGAATTAATATTTACTATAAACTACAAAATCTTTTAGTTTTTTTCGAGAATTTTATATTTATAGGGATTATGTTGCCAGTGCAAACATAATATCCGCGAGGGCAAGAAATAAGTACTTATCGTTTGACGAAACCTACTCACCCACTCAACGTGTCAATTCGACAAGGCCCTCATAATGGCATGCAGTTGACATTATGCAACCAACAAGCTACTGACGTACCGGGACCTTTCTACTATAAAACTGGTTTGCAGTTCGTTTACCAATATTTGGGGCTAAGTGTTTTTGAATATTAGAAATACCTACCTAAATGGGCAATAACTTAATGAGGCATCGCTTTCATTTCGATAAGGCAGCTCATTTGTGCAACTTATACTTTCTAGCTATTTGTTAAAGACAATGAAAGTCTTAAGACACATGGTCACTTTTATTGACATACAAAGATAAAAGTAGGTAAGTTACCATACCTACATCTAATAATAAGTAATTGTTTACTTTGTGTATATCCTGTGTCATACAAATAAAATCTATAAAATATCTATTCATATGTATGTCAACTTCTTTACATAAAACTTCTAATCCGATTGTAAATAATCGCGGTAGGTACTCCCTCAAATTCTATTCCCCAAAATGGGAGATAGTGGGAATCTTCGTGGCATTATCCCCCAAATTGATAATCTAGCCAATTTGGGGATAATTCCATATAGACGCTAGGAAATAAATTCTAGTTTTAGTAAATGTTCATAAAAAAATGAATAACCAGTATTCTTAACTTAAAAAGATTGCTTTGAAAATTCATAATTTCATTTTGCTGCTTATCATTTTAAAAGTTTTTATTAAAACCAAGAAATAATACTCTAGCGTCTATGGGAGAGAATTATTTCTTGTTTCAAAAACAGTTTTTTCTGTATCTCTGGAATACCATATAGGCTCTGAAATAACACTTTTTATCCATATATACCCACTGTTCGGGAATACGTGGGTAAAATCGCGACTCGCAGCAAGTATTAAATCAACAAAGTACTGTATTAAAATGGGTCCTAGTCGGGCGTATGTAGCTTATTGGTCGTATTTGCTTTCCGTGACGCATGGCCAAACAAGTTTTTGAATATGATATGCTAAATGTCTCTGTAACCTATGTGAAAACACAACATATGTTAGATAACATATCTTTTAAGCCAAAACTAAATATGGCTTATCCTCGTATCTTGGTTTCGTAGATTGATAATACCTTTCAACGGGCTCGATACCAAATAGGATGTGTTTACATTCTACAGAAAATAGGTACTGTAACTATCAAAATTATCTACAAAGTATAAAAAACCTAAGAGTGTCCTAACACTGCGACAAGGATTTTCAGGGGCGTGATCGAAGGCGTTTTAAAATCTTAAATCAATTGTCAGTTAAGTGGAAAGGGTACTGGCTCTCTCTCCATACAAACGTAGTCGACTGTTTCCTCCCTGGATAATGACCCTAGAGCAAATATTTTTGTTGCATAAAACTTATAACTGACATGACCATGCCCCTATGTCTTATTTTTTATATATATTTTATTTTTTTAACTCTTATTTTCTATGATAATTAGAATATAAAAAAAAAAACAAGACATAGGGGCATAGTCATAGCAATTGTAGGTTTTATGCAACAAAAATATTTATCCAGGGAGGAAACAGTCGACTATGTTTGTATGGAGAGAGAGCCGGGTAAGTTTCTTCTTAATTTTCCCCATACAAAGAAAAAGAAAAAGGTATAATAATGCCCACCTGCCACCTTAATTAAAAACTAAATATTTCGTAAAAATAGGAAAAAATACTGAAAAGGTCATTTAGATAAATATTTGCTTCATTGTTAATCCGAAAAACATTTATTTTTCGTTTATTTTCTTGTTTTAAAAAGCCTTTTAGTGACCTTTATTAAAAGCAGCTTCTATGTAAGTTCCAATGTTCCAGGTAGGTGTGCTTACCATTTTCTAAAGTAATCTGTTATATTTCCGCAGGTGTTCGGTATTTTCAACACGGCTGCGTATGGTGCCAGTTCGTTCTTGCTGTACAAAGAGCACAAGAGTTCCACGGGTACCGCGCAGGCAGCGTGAGCGCACGCGCATACCAGGGGGACCTTCCTAACGCTCATATTTCTTCACTTCTTAATCGTAAAAAACACGAATAAAATTAATTATGAAATAGATTTACTTAATCGTATCTACCACTATTTTTAAGTATCTAGGGTGGAAATTGACTGTTTTCATATTGAGTCAAATGATTTAAAAAAAAAAGATCACCTATTTTGGAGTTATTTCTCGTCTATTTTCTTGTATTTTGACCACTACGTATATTCCTACTACTCATATTGTTGTAAAGTTTTCGACCATGACGGTGACCAGCCCTGAAAGCAGCGCGTTAGATTAGTGCCAGTAGATAAGTTTAGGTACCTCACCCTAACACGCAATCAATTTTAAAAAAAGTTGACAGAGATTTTATAAACACGATATTAAATTCTACCAAAACGCTACTCTTGATTGTTACAAATAGGTTTTCATAGAATATTTTTTCGATGTTTTAACTTAACATCACGCATTTATAACACGTTTATAACTTGTAAAGCTTACATTTACGGAATTTTAAGAAAACATTTTTCGTTTAAATTCTTTTGTTCCTTTATAGATTCAACTACCAATACAGTTCCAATAAAAAGGGAAATATTAGATCTACCTTGAAATCTAACTTGTAAAGTTTAAATTTTTACATTCACGATTTTTAAGAGGATAGGGTACCTGCTCTCTTTCGTAGTCGACTGTTTCCTCCCTGAATAATGACACTAGAGCAAATATTTTTTTAGTATAAAACTTATAACTGCCATGACCATGCCCCTATGTTTTTTGTTTTTCAACTCTTAATTTCTATGATTAGAAAATGAAAAAAAAAAACCAAGACATAGGGACATGGTCATGGCAGTTATAGGCTTTATGCTACAACAATATTTGTGCTAGTGTCATTATCCAGGGAGGAAACAGTCGACTACGTTTGTATGGAGAGAGAGCCGGTACCCTTTACTCTTAAGAAACATTAGTAATTCATTTAAATATTATGTTTCCTTTGTAGACTTTACTGTAATTTGATTCTTTTGAAACTTATCACTCTGTTTTATATTTTTAAAGCATAATTATGAACATTATTAGGTATACACACATGTGTTTCAAATGTTAAAATATAATATATTAAATCTATAATATAATATTTTATAAGAAATAATAAATAATTTATTATGGTTGTTTTAATGTTATGTTAGCCTAGTGTTACAAATGGAAGATTAAGAATTTTATTGAACAAAAACGAAATATCTATGTATTTTAGTAACAATTTAACAACTTTTACTGATTTCTGAAAGTATTACCTACAGAGATTTTACTTATTTACCTACTTAAAAACTTAACAAATCCGTCCAAGATTTCATTACTATACTTAGCCTTATTTATTGGTAATAGTAGGTTTTTATTAAGAACTATTTTACCTACATATACTTTATAAATAAGTATTTTTGTATAAGTACCTAAAGAATTTTTGAATTTTTGAAGAAACCAATTAACAGTAGATAGAAAAACTAAATTTCTCATATTGGTCTACGTGATCATATGTATTTCTCTATACATATTATTATGTACCTAAGTACATAAATATAGTGTATGTAATTTTGAATTACTTTACGTCTTATGTTTATGTAATATAGTCTTTGGTTTATACTGGATTTCGAATTAAATGTAGAGTTCGTTAATCTACGATTATAAGGTGTTAAAATATTAAGACCCATGAGTTTTTATTGTATGAATGGAGTAAATGATATTATAACTTGTAAAAAGTAATAAATATATTTTAACATAAAGCGTGTTTGTCTGTTTTGACGTGACAACGTTTTATAAATTGGTTTGCCGGGTGACACTTCAAGAAACTGCGTTACGCTCCGCTGACGTTATGCGCTCACAATGAGAGCGAGTGAGAGGCACGCGGGCATGGTTAGCCCGCCTAAGAGCGAGAGAGACAGACATAAAAAGTGAAAGGCACACGTCCCTTCCACTCGAGCACAGTTGTTGTCACGTAAAACTTTCGCCCGTATACCGACTTTACAGGCAACCAGTTTTTTTTTACAATAGGTTTAAAACCCTTCCAAAAGCTAAAGTTTGTTTGTTTCATCATAGCGATCAAACATCTATGATCTGTTGATCAAACATTTGATGGATTAGGGTATTTCATATCAAAAGCCCGTTCAATTCGTAACAGTACCTATGTATATTTTTGTAAAATAAACATTGAAATCGAAATGTTATAGATTATGAGGTAAGGTACCCGGCTCTCTCTTCATACAAACGTAAACGTAGTCATACTAGACATTATCATTATCCAGGGAGGAAACAGTCGACTACGTTTGTATGGAGAGAGCCGGTAGGTACCCTTTCCTCTTAACCGGACTTCTAGAACTCATTTCACATTTTTTTCCAACTACTAAATTATTTATTAGGCTTTGAAACTATCCCAAATTTAAATAACAGTGTAATAATCAATAATTGAGAGTTAATTCATAAACCAAATAGGTAATTGAGTAGTTGGAAAATTACAAAATAGTTTTCGATTTCTAACTTGGTAAGTGGGTGAAAAACTAAAAACAATAAAATGAATTTGTCGGGTTGTCTGTTTCTTCGACATCACCTTTGTACATAAGGTAGGTGTACTAAGGTATATAATAGTAGATGTCGAAATTAAAGACCATAAATGGTAGTAGTACCTTATAGCTTGACTCATTTTCTATTAATATACTTAATACCGAACTCAAGGACGTAAAAAATACGTTTTTAAGTCAAAGTGCGTAAATTGTTAACTGTGTTATTTTATTGTTAATTACCTAACAGAGAGTGATGTTGGACTAGTGGGAGATACTTCGACTTTCATAACGAAGGGCTCGAGTTCGACTCCCGACCGTGCGCATCAAAAGATTTTTTTAAAGATTTTATGTTCGTTAATTAATATTGCTCTTACGGTGAAGGAAAACATCGTAATGAAACCCGTGTTTTAGTAGGCTTCAGAAGTAGACAAGTTAATTCCTCTGGACAAGGTCTACTAAGCTGGGAGGATAGTAGGTGCAGGGCAAGCCTACTCCATCGTCACGCAAAAAGGACCCAACGAAATAAGGCTAGTTGCGGATAAACACGACGTATTACAAGTACCTACCATTAATCATCATCACTACATAGTATAAAACAAAGTCGTTTTCTCTGTCCCTATGTACATATATCCCTTTGTATGCTTAAATCTTTAAAACTACGCAACGGATTTTGATGCGGTTTTTTTAATAGATAGAGTGATTCAAGAGGAAGGTTTGTATAATACATGCATAATATAGCCGTGCGAAGCCGGGGCGGGTTAACCATAAAACAAAATCCAGGCTTTTGTATTTAATTGAATCATTTGGTCCAAGGTCATGGAAGATAACAAAATATTTAATTCAAGTCGTCGTCGTCGGTCACCCTTGACGAGACAATATGTGGGTGTGATGACGTATAGTTTTGGAATGATACCTTGGGTTATATTATGTTACACATTTACTTAGACAGCGATTATACTTAGATATCTACCTCATCATAAAGGTTGAAAATAATCAAATATCTGTTCGTAGCATTAATAAATCGTCGTTATAGAGTTGTAGTAGGTTTGTTGTGCGCAAAGTCGAACCGAGATAGTGACTCACCCGATATAGTTCGCAGTCTGAACGGAGTTCCTTCGTCACACGCTCGTGTGAAAGTTGCATTTGTTTTTATCGTGTTTTCCTTGCCGATTTCATGTAAGTTTTTATTTAATTTAATTTTAAAGTATATAATTCTGAATTATTGAGACCTAGCAATTTCTATCTGAACAAATAATTTGGTGTAAATTTCCAAAAAAAAATTGGATAAGTTTCTCTGCAGCTGTCTTTTATAAAATTTCTAAGGAAGAAAATATTTGGCTTTGGAGCCTTAGGTTAGCTTCGGTTTCTATCTACTGAAAATATAACCTAGGTAGATAATCTAGGTAGGTTACATAGTTAAAACACTGTTTATACTTATACCTACATATGCACTAAGTATATTATACTGCTTCTGTTGGTAGAGTATAAGCAGGCAGCTACACTGAAACAATAATTATTATTATAAGGTAATACTTTAATAAAACTCATTTACATTACAATAATCACAAAACGTTAAATTTTCCCTTAGCAATTAAATATTAATCTAATATTTACTACTAGCTGCGCTCTGCGGTTTCACCCGCGTAAGTCCCGATCCCGCGGGAATATCAAAATAAAAAGTACCCTTTGTGTTAATCGAGGTCTTTAGCTATTTACAGACCAAGTGTAATCGCAATCGGAAATCGCAAATCGTTTTTGCGTGAAGGAGTAACAAACATTCACACTAACAAACTTTCACATTTATAATATTCTATCTACTCTGGTAAGACGATCGATGGTAAATACGACACGCAGACGAGACGATCGTCGAGACGAAACCACCCTAAAACATCCATAACTGTGAGTCATTGAACCTCGGCTAGCAAAGAAAAACCTGTGGAAAAACTAAACAATCGTAGTTTGAATAACTGTTACTTGGCATCGTGGACAATGTGATTAAATCTATTGATTCATCCCTGTCTGTAGTAATTAACTATACATATACCTATGTACAAGTATATACATATATGTAAGATCTACTTAGTAACTCTACATCGTCAGATGATATTTAATTACTTTGAAATGCAATGAAGTAAACTTATAGGTACTAATTAAAGTCAATTTGTATTTTTCTAGTCTGCATTTAGGATTCTGCATATATTGTTAACCGGATGAATACGTAAGTCTTGTAAACTATTAGTAAGCAGAGATAGTTTTTCCCAGATGTTCATTAATCTGTTAGAGTTCACAATAACATTATTTAAGAAGCAGACGTCCTCGGCACATATCCGAGAACGCGTCATGGTTCGCCAACGTGTTGACCTTCTTGCAAATACACTGACCATTTTTGTATGCATTTCTTGAACACGAGCTCCAACTAGAGAAAAAGAGAGAATATGATTTTAAACTACCAATAACCATGGTAGTTTACTATTAAAGTTATTTAAAACGGCTCAACAAAAAAAAACAATAAACATGGTAAATCATCATCATCATATCAGCCCATGGAGGTATTGGTCTAAGCTATCAGCCACAGAACGTCCACTGATGATCATAGGCATTCGCCAAAGATTTTCAGCATGGCTACTAACATAGTAAACAACAGTCGGAATACCAATTAGCTGAACCCCAAGTGACCCAGAGCTCACTCGCACGTCTGTAAGGTTGTAAAGTAATGTTACTTGCATTCTGTTTTTTAAACAATCACTATCACTACATACCTAGTATAAAACAAAGTCGCTTTCTCTGTCCCTATATCCCTTTGTATGCTTAAATCTTTAAAACTACGCAACGGATTTTGATGCGGTTTTTTTAATAGACAAAGTAATTCAAGAGGAAGGTAGAGGAAGGCCGGGCGGGTCGCTAGTATACTATATAATATTAAAAAAAAAACACATTTTTACAGATGTGCGGGTGAGCTCTGGGTCACTTGGGGTTCAGCTAATTGGTATTTCGACTGTACTCGTTCCTATATAGGCACCCTAGGTACCTTACTAGTATATGTCTACAGACTCTCGATTACATTTCAAATAGGTTTAGGTAGATTTTTTTTAAATATATTATTAGATTAACCTTTTACTTTTGTAATTAGGCTAGACTTACCGAAACTGATGATCTATCATTTGATTTTCAGAAGTACAAAGATGTCGCACTCAGTGACCATAACGAGAACGACGACGACGACCTCAGGCACCGCCTTATTCATAAACACTGGATATTTGGGTACCTTACCGGGGCTACTCAAACTAGCACAACTGGTAAGGAAAGTCAACTTAGATTCATCCTGATTTCGGTCCATTCATATATTTATCGAATCGTTTAAACATTTGCCTACTTGATTTCTGTATTTTCATTTTTATATCAAGCCGCTTGCATCATATTCCAAAGTACCAATATCCACAGCAGGTAGCAGGTAGGCAGCCGTAGGTACCTAATCAACTTAGATTCTTTCTAATTTCGGCCCATTTATATATTTACTGATTCATATAAACACGAATACTTGATTTCTGAATTTTCACTTCGTTTATATCAAGTACCTTGCGTCATATTCCAGAGTGCCTATATCCAGGGACATTGTGACCTACTTTAGTGATGTAAATATCATCGTTGGGAAATCACAAAGCATAATTTTAGGGTATAACAACAGAGATGTTGAAAATTTTTCTTACAAGAAGATTACTTTTGCCTACATACTTCGTTGGAATTTAGTGTTTTTTCTTTGTATTTCTAACTTTTACCCGCAATTTCGCAGGCGGATTTAATTTTTCTAAATATCTAAGTCTAACATTAGCAATGTTTTATATCACCTATATTTAAGCTTAGATATTTGTCTGTGGTTTAGTTGTTTCTATGTATTATAAGTATATATTTACAAAATAAACGTATATAAGTAGTACCTATATCCGTTATCTAGCACCCACAACACAAGTCTAGTCACTTACAGCTTGAGGCTAGATGGCGATGAAATGTCTTGCAATATTTATTTATTTATTATATTTGTGCCAAATTTTAACTCGATCCGTGTATTGCTTTGAGCTATACTTATATATCAGTAGCTTTGTCAGTTACTTTCGGGTAAGAACTCACTTAATACAAAATATAGTAAAATTAAATGAGTGAATGGTATAAGTTATAGTACGTATAGTATATGTAGTGGTATATTACGAAACAAAGCATGATATCACCGCTCGCGTCACCCGGTGTGTTAAAATGTTTGTATTCCAATAAAATTGACTAAGCGCTCTTTACATAGAACACAGTTTCCTTAATAAATCTATTTATATCACACATATAACTACACTAATACAGTCATGAATAAAATATTATGATTAATTTCTCAAAAACTTAATTCATCTTGTATTCAATATCTACGCTGAAATACACTAGCGTGTAAGTTTTTCATCAATGTCAAACTGCATCGAATCTCTGAACGACCTCTGACTCTAAAACGAGCTCATGATTTCACGTTGGTTATTCCTGGAGTAGGTAGCTGGCAATATGTAAGTATATCCCAGCATACGCAACAAAACATAACATTCGCTTAGTAATTTTACGTAGATTTCACGACTCGATAATGAGACGCACCTTAATCGATGTTATGTTTACATAGTAGGGTTGAAGGTGTATTAAGTATAAGTATAAATAATAAATAAATATTGCAGGACACTTTCACCCCAAGCTTAGCTAATACAACAACGGATAGAACACTTAAACACTTTATTTTGTTAATATTTTCATAATATTAGAAACAATACCTGTACATAAATATTTGTTTGTGGCGGGAATCAAACCCGCAACCCTCCTGTTTCGCAGGCGGGTGTTCGCTCGCTGCGCCACAGAGTATTTAATACCTAAACCTGTACTGTAGTTGCAACGATGGACAAAGACAGACTTGGATTTTAAATATCTCTCTTACTATTGATAGCTAAAAGAAAACCTTTGGCCTAAGGCAGGGGTCGGAAACCATTTGAGTCGGAACTGTCAAAGTTACAAGAGATATAAATTTATCTTCAACGCGAGCAATTGGCTTTGCATGGTTTTATAAAGTTTGGATAAACTTGGCCATAACTTGTTGTTTTAAAAGTGTCAAACATGACTGACGACAGTGACGGCACTGTTTTTAATGGTTTTTTATATTTAAAATAAGTACGAGTAATATTTGCGTATATGGAATTAAAGATCCGCAGCCTCACATCCAGACAGCCGCATGTTGCCGACCCCTGGCCTGATGGAATAGTATAAAATATGCCCAAAAAACACCTAATGGCAAATATAGTCCATCGTTTTCAGGCCCCCAGATATTTCAATTAAACAAGTGATAAATGTTTAGCAGTAGGAACCTAACGTGCAGGATAACGTAAAATTTCCTTCCACATTTTCCTCTCCTCTCGAACAATAGGCAGTACGTATTCCAACACGCACACTTCTTTGGAATATTTAAAACCGACCTATGTCTTAGTAGGTACTATAACCATTGTTTCCTCAATAAAATAACGCGAATCAAGGTTGAACACGAAACTGTCAACATTGTTGATGAAGTCACCCAATCATTTCCGATTAAATTATTTTAAATAAGTCATTAATTAAATATAACAAATTAAGTTATACCTACCGAATTAAATGTTTGTTAGCTAAATTGGCTTCCCACAACGTTAATCGATGTAATTTTCCAATTCCAGTTGCTGGGCGCGGCATGCGTAGGCGTCGTTGCTTACTACTACGAGAACTATTATAGCAGGAAGCCTGAACTGTTCTTCCTCTTGATGGCCACCACTTTCCTTATTGGAACGTTTTGTCTACTCACTGCATGTCTGGTGTCGCTGTCGACGGCATCTATGATATCTAAAACAATTTATGTAAGTTAAATATAACACAATGAAGAAGGTATTTACAGTAATAAATAACAGCGACAAATATAACTAACTCTAACTACTCGACTAACTCTGAATCAGTCAAATGTGCCTTAATTTTTGTCAACTTTTGTTAGCTCTAATACCTTAGGGTTCGTTGCCAATTGCGTCAAACACATTTTTAAAAGGCAATTACTTAACACAAATTAAGCAAACTCTGTTTATGCACAAATATTACTCTGCCACATATAAATATTTCTGTGATGCCTGCAAACGGGCCTTAGTGTTGATAAACAAACGTGACCTAATATCAATACCAAAAATAAATTCGAAACTCCCAAAGCTAACGAAAGTTACCTACAGATATTTGAAAGTGAAAAAGTCCCTGAATATGTAGGTACCTACATTTTTGATACAAGTTCAAAATAAATTTAACAAGAATCTCCAAAAATGAATTCCACTTCTTCTTTAGTTTGCTTAACAATCTACTCATTATATTATTCTTCGTCCATTTTGGGGGATTCCGTTTGGGGGATCATAGGAATTATCTTATATTGTTGTTTTTTTTTTAATTTCAGGAAGTAATATATCACGGAGTCGCATTCATACTTTACCTTTGTGCGGGATTAACTCTCATTATAGAAATAAACCATGATAGAAGTAGTTACAAAAGAGGAAATTATGAACCTTTCTTAGCCGCAGCGGTGAGTAAAATAAAATCATAACTAAGTACCTATTATCACAATATACAGATTCTACCAATTCTATGGAAAATGGTGTCAAATGATAGAATTCATAAAGTCCATAGGAATTTTCCAAGATAGCAACCGGTCGCGGTAATTGGTAATGACAAAGAAATCAATGATGGGCGCGACGCTATTCGATATAAAATCAATCATATAAAATCAAACACAAAATACTTACTTACTACTTACGCCGCTGGCTCAGCGACCCAAAGTGGATCTTGGCCTCCGAAACTCTCTATTCGGTTTCATAACAAAAGTTCTTTTCCATGGGAGGGTCGTTAGCCCGCCGGACAACCTCCATATTGCTGGAGGACCACACCCTACGTTGGTCAGCGAGCCCATCGGGCTTGACCGGCTAGCGTAGCTAGGCTGTACTACCGATCGTTCCCCCATCCGCCACCCGGGGGACGCTCCTCTACGCTGTGTAGGGCCAGCGCGAGGCACACAAATAGATGAAATTTAATTCGTATGACGATTCGTCTGTCTGTACGTAACACGTATAAGATAATCATAAACCAACTTTAAAAAAATTGATATGGTATAATGTCAGTTTGAGCACCAATATATCTATAAATATTAAATTCAAAGTTCTGACTGACTGTGACTGACTGATTTATCAACGCACAGCTCAAACGGATATAGCTCAAATTTGGCATTCAGCATTATGACGTAGGCATCCGCTAAGAAAGGATTTTGAAAAACTCACGTACAGTCACATTACCAATTAGCTGAATGGGGTTCAGCTAATTGGTAATGTGACCCAGAGGTCGATTTTCTCGATCGGTTTTTTGCATTTTCTGAGAAGATTTACTACAGTAACTTATTTTTTTTTCACCATCGGAAAGTAGAGATTTCAGCGAACAGAAAGCATACCAACTTTTTGAAAAAAGCTGATATTTTGACGCGAGAATTTTCGATTGAAAATTAGGGTGCTTTTTCGATATTAAGTTAAAATAAGGCGAAAAATAAATATTTAAATCAAATAAATTACAGTGTATTTGGGACATAATAAGGTAAGTTTTCACCAAATTTCGTAGAAAAAAAAACATTTTTAAAAAGGATAAAAATAAAAAACCAAAAACTTGGTTAATTGAATTTTTCACCTAAATTTTGAGGTTATGTGAAAAAATTGTATATACAAAAGTTGTAGATCTTTTTATTACCTACAACTTTGCCATTTAACTTTTTTCCATAGGACTTGTAGTTTTGCCGGAAATCAAGATAAACCATTTTTTACCCTTAAAAACTCACCCCCTCCCACTTCCCGAACTCGGATCGACCGTAATTTATTTTTCCTTTCATTTTTATCATATTCCCCTCCTTTTCTAATGGGTTTCATCCTACTGTAATTTTTATCGGTTTCAAATATTATCGACCATGGTCTAATATAATTATTTGAATAATTCTGTTTTTTTTAAATATTTGTTTTATTTATATTTTAATTTATTTTTTTGTCTGTTTTTTATATGATAGCTCAGCGTTTGACCACTATCACACCTGCCTGATGGTAGGTGACAATGCGGCCTAAGATATAACACTCCTTCCTAGTAAAGACTTGAATTGTACTTGAATAAATAACTTAATTAATTTAAAACTATTTTCACTGACAGTACCTCGTAATCATTCTACTTGTTTTGGTATTCGTTTTTACTTGGTACTCGTTCGGAATAGAATATTTATTACGATAATAAACAATACCATTGGTATTGGTTTTTGGTACTGGAAAGTAATAGATCGTAAAAATATTGTATTTACCTATTTTGTAATTTTTTTATATTGTATTGTTTAGTATTATTGTTTAAAAAAACAGAATCAGGTAACATTACTTTATAACCTTACAGATTTGCGGGTAGAAGATATTTCTCTGTCATAGTTATCGTGTTTTCGTTTGTTTGACTTTCGGAGATACTGAATCTGGTTCCTAGGTTTGTTTTTGGACCAGAGTTACCTTTTCGGCTGAAAATTCTTTATGACAGCGGTTTTCCAGACATTTTTTTTTAAATATACTGAACCTAAATACTATTTTTTAACTAATGTTAGGATTCTCTTACCTATAATCACGGGTTTTCAGGCTGGAAACACCCAGCTGCAGAATTTTGCCAACTTTACCCGTAGATATGCCACTGGTCTTCCATGCTTTAGTTTAATTGCATACCTACGTATATAAGCTATTTTTATACAAGGCGCTCTTGTAAAATTTCTAAATTTGCAAACTTTCTAAATAAGTACAATGGAATCGCAGCTGATGGGAACAACCTATTTCTATTTCGGTCACTACATTTAACTTATTTAAGAACTTATTTTTATCATACCAGAGATTAAACTTACCTTATATTATTTGTTTTATTTTTCTAGATTATGGGTCTCGTCTTGGCTGCTTTATATTTGCTGAGCACATTTTTGGCCAATCGTCAGTACAGAGGAATTTAAGCGCTATAGGTACTGTTGTTGGACACCTATTTATACTTACATTATGTATATTCCTTTAAGTATTTTATATTTGTATTTTTATACGTATAATATTGCCCTATTAGATGAAATTCAAGCTCGGTCTGGTGCTCTATTGTGTCTGAGACGTGTAAATGGAGTTAAAGCTTACTCCATTTACGCGTCTCAGCACCTATAATACCTCTCAGCTGAGTCTACTATGTTTAAAGGAAAGAACTTACCAATACGTCTAGAGCAAACTAAGCCTCGGATTTCCTCACGATATTTTCCTTCGCCGTAAAAGCAATGTTATTAGCACGCATACATTTTTTTGTAAGATAAATCCATCGGAACCCCCGCGTCTGAGATTGAAACGCACAACCATCGGAATAAAAATCGAGGTATTTACAACTATATAGACTAATACCACTCTATTTTTTTATAACTTAATTACATCTGAAACAATTGCAGTAAATACAGGTAATATGCAAATGCAGTGCATTTTACCACTTTAATGTAAGAATCTCCATTTCTGTTATGTTATAGTACGTCTATGTGTCATAGGCTAGTCAGGTATTCATAGGTTATAAGTTTGAATTATTTAAAAAATACGAATAAATGTGCTTTGTAGATTATTACTTATTAGCTGATTACTTATAGGTAGCAGTGGCGTCTAAAATGCTTAAACCCCTCTTTTTTGGGAGGTGTCTTGTATGTGTTCTCCCGTTAAACTGCACTTTATGTAATAAATATATTACTCACTAAGTATATCATCTTAAATTATACTATAGTATTCCTAAATAACATTCAAGATTATTTTTATCTATGAAGTGTTTTCTTCCGAAGAAATTTCTCGTAGCCTTTGTTATTTATTTATTTATCAAAGAACAGCATAGTTTATTGTAAGCTATGAAGAATTTGATTGAGATCGTAATCGGCTGATAGAGATATTGATAAAATGTTTTGTTATTTTCAATTAACTTAGTGTTAAAGTTATGTTCGTAAGTGATGAAGTTTTTACGGAATTTATCAATTTATCAGTAGCAGGATATGAGGAATACTTTACAACTGGAAAATCCAACTTATCTGATTCTATACATTATATAAAAAAAGTTCAAGTACCCTATAAGTTTTAAATCAAATCTAAAATTGTGAAAATTTCATTTAGAATAATATCTAAGACTATTTAATAACTTATTAAATTAATGTTTCTACTTTCGTAGTTAAATTGTGTTTCATTTTAATTATACTTATGTAAGAAAATAGAAATAGGCATTAGAAACAACCAATTCTGTGTATCTTTATGACAATTTATTTATAGGGTTATTCTTTTAAATGGGCCTTCCTTCCTAAACTACAGAGCTAAAAATTCTGAAAGGAGTTGCGTGCCCTATTTCGTCAAAGATTAAAACTAAATCATTAGATTTTTGAGACGTCAATAATATATAGGTACAGGTGAATTGTTTATGTGGGCCTTCAGGGCTATATCCTAAACTATAAAAGATAGCGAAAAATGCTGAAAAAAGTTGCGTGCCCGATTTTGATAAAAACTAAACTGCATCATTAGATTTTTGAAAACGTCCTTACCCTCGCCAGGAATCGAACCTGTTGGTTTTGCAAAAAAATAATCACCTATATTTTTATACCAATGGATAGTCTTGCTGATAGAGATCAATTTCCTTTAATTTCCCATACTATGTTTATTTCCAGGAATTAATCTCTATCAGCAACACTATCGATTGGTATGAAAATATAGGATTATAATTTTTTGCAAAATCAACAGGTTCGATTCTTGGCTAGGCCAACGACATTTTCAAAAATCTAATGTTGCAGTTTTAGTTTTTATCAAAATCGGGCACGCAACTCCTTTCAGCATTTTTCGCTATCTCTTATAGTTTAGGATAAAGCCCTGAAGGCCCACATAAAAAAATCACCCTGTATATTGGTGTATAATATTGGTACATCCAGTCTAATGTTGCAGTTTTAGTTTTTATCAAAATCGGGCACGCAACTCCTTTCAGCATTTTTCGCTATCTCTTATAGTTTAGGATAAAGCCCTGAAGGCCCACATAAAAAAATCACCCTGTATATTGGTGTATAATATTGGTACATCCAGTCTAGATGGTTATATAGATGGCCAGTTATTCAGCGCCAGCACATTAATCCTTGCTAGTCAGGGCTCTTTAGTTCTTGGGACAAGTATTAGATTGAGTAGGAGAGTCATTACCCTATCCAGGAATCGAATCTCTTAGAAAATTACCCTAAAGGCACAAAAAAAAAAAACACTGTATAAAAAACAATAATTCTACAGAATCAGGATGTCTGACAGGGTCAATGAGTTTGTAAACATTATTGCCTGGAATAGAAATTAACCCTCCACTTTGTCCTATTTTTAAATCATCAACGCATGTGGCGCGCGCGCACGCGACTCATTCAAAATTATACCAACTACGACAGAGGAACGACATTTTTCAAAAAAATACTTTTTCAAGTATTAGTCTCCATATATCAAATTTATATACCGAAGCTGAAAAACTATTACGCGTCTAACAATATATAGGGCAGAAGTTCGCTGAACTTATTAAATGGGCGTTCGCGAAACTAAAAATATTTTGTTGACTAACACAGATCGACTGGTGAATTTGAACTTTTGTGTTTCCTGTGAGTAGTTTGTAATAATTCTGGTGAAGTGCGTTCTAGGGAACACTACGATAGCATAGAGGAGAAGACAGTTATTTTAGAAACTTTATGAAATAAGTTAAAGTTTTTGTGAAAATGACGCGTGGTCCAACCATTGTGAGGGTAGCACCGAGTGGTGGCGGTTCTGGTGGTGGAGTCAAGTGCTGCTGCTGTAGATGTTGTGAATGCATCAATTTTGGATACCTCATCTCGCATCATGGTCTTATTAAGTTAGCTGAAGCTGTAAGTATTCATTTTCTGTTACAACTCAAGTTAAATTGTATGTACCTCATCAAAGATTGCACAAAAAACTGCACTGTCAAACAGATTACCTAAATAATATGAACCTTTAGGAATTTAATTTAAGATTACCCGTTAAATGCATTTAGCTAGAATTAAGCTAGATTTGTTTAAGCATAATGCCATGCAAGCCGTCCTAAGAATAATAATTTAAATGATTTCTCTACTATATATAGATTACCTAGCTAGAGCCTTATAACTATTTCAAGCAACGCACTTATCTCATTTTCAGATGTTAGGTGGTTTATGTCAGAGTCTATTGGTGAAATATGGTATGTCTGCAGCCGGTACCATGGGGTCTGCCTTCCACGGTTTCTTAACGACTGCATCAGCGTGTCTCCTCACTACAGCACTTCTCATCGCTTGCTATGTGCTCTCCTCAAAGTCACAACAACTTATTAGGCAATCAATTTTCGTAAGTAATAAATACTTATATTAAGTATTATTTATTTATCTAAAACTTAACTCTTAGAATTACCAACTTACTTCAATTCTTGCCAATTGTTGACTTGAAGTTAGCGCAGTAACTGTTAGAAACGTAGGAAAATTAATGAACTATAATTATAAACATTTATATCATGCTTGCATGGAATGGGCAAATTATTGATACGATCTTTGTGTACATAACATTCGCGATAAATGCCTTGATTTCTAGCTTGATTTTTGTATTTACGTTACCTACCTACAGATGCAATCGTTTTTTATTAAGTTTTTACTGTAGGTAGAACTATAGGTGCTTAAGACTTGTATAGATAAACTAATAAATATTGTAGAACAATTAAACACAGCGTAATCTAGCCAAGCTAAGCGATTAGGCTTGTGTTATGGTGGCCAGACAACGAATAGAATACTTATATAAGAAGACTGCGTGTTACATACTTATATTAGATACACCTAATAGTAAACCTAAGTTTGGTGTTTACTTTAGGACATCAGTAGTTAAGACATAACACAGTCATCTTGTGCTTTCACAGTTATGCCTACACCTTTGTGGATCATCTCTCGGTGGTCTGGAAGGTGTTGGCTATTAGCAACATTATCGATTGGTACAAAAATATAGGCGATTTATTTTTTTGCAAAATTAACAGGTTCGATTCTTGGGTTTGCTACCTGATAACTCTCCAAGCCACTAAGGTATAAACATCATAATTGCACATCGTTCATAATCGTGTTGGGAGCATGCGCTGAGAAATTCTTATAGCTTTTATAAAATCACGAGTTTGGTGGTAGGCGGGATCTTACTCTATTACTAATACTCATTGTATGAGTAAACTAATTCTTTAAACTAAAGGCGGCTGCAGACCTTCAGTGCCGGCTACATACCTTCAGTTTTAACTGTGCAGTTTTAACTGTACTATAGTTGAAATGTTTAGTTAAAACTGTATAGTCGAACTGGGCCTACCGCGATTTATGCGTAGGTTTCAAAACCACGTTAGTATCGCAAGACAACGCCCGTTGCCATTGTTTTTAGATTTAGTAACGGGCTATTCATTGAACGTCGTTATTGAACCCGTCGTAATAATGAGTCTGTTCAGTTAAAACTGACATGTGTCTACACACGATCAGTTTTTTCAGTTGTTTTCTGTTTTCGATTGAAGTTGGACTATAGATTGTCAGTTAAACTGTACAGTTCTAGTTTTGCCTACACACGTACGGTTTAACTGAACAGTTTGACTGTACAGTTAAAACTGAAGGTCTGTAGCCGCCTTAAAACCATGTTAAGATGTGATTTCGGAACGTGTCCATCGCATACCTAACACAAAAGTAATACGTGACTTCTAAAACTCAAGAACATTACGAACACATTTAACTTTATTCTTATCTATCTTATCTCTAATTAGACTCACTTTACCTATAATTACCTTATTGACACATATGCGTCGGCATTGCAAAACATATGAGAACAATAACTTTAAACACTTGTCTTACGTAGGTATATAGTCTAAGATCCCTTCAACGATCCGCTTAATGGATGAAAAGTATTTTATATCAAACCAAATAGTTAATAAATATATTGCAAATATTTTATTACATTACTAACGACCCGCTCCGGCTTCGCACGGCTATATTATGCATGTATTATACATATAAACCTTCCTTCACTTCAATCACTCTATCTATTAAAAAAACCGCATCAAAATCCGTTGCGTAGTTTTAAAGATCTAAGCATACAAAGGGAAATAGGGACAGAAAAAGCGACTTTGTTTTATACTATGTAGTGAATAGTGATTAGATTAACTACCAATTTAATTTTTTATTTTTATTTTTAATCTAGCGACCCGCCCCGGCTTCGCACGGCTGTATTATGCATGTATTATATCTAAAAACCTTCCTCTTTAATCACTCTATCTATTAAAAAAACCGCATCAAAATCCGTTGCGTAGTTTCAAAGATCTAAGCATACATAGGGATATAGGGACATAGGGACGGCGAAAAGTGACTTTATTTTATACTATGTAGTGATATTTCACTGGCTTGGTTAACCTCTCAGCGGTTTCTTCATACACTTTTAATATGGCGCCATCTAGCGGTGCAGTTGATGAATTAATAGACAAATTCCATACCAATCGATAGTATGTATGTAGCTTCTAGAATATGCTAACGTTAGGTTGACCATTAGTATAGAATTTGTCTATTATTATAAACCAGTGAAATTTCCAAACAAAATATTTGAATATTAATTAATCATTCTGGACTGAAAAATTTTAGTCAACCCATTTTTAACCCCCGACGCAAAAACGACGGGGTGTTATAAGTTTGACGTGTCTGTGTGTGTGTGTGTGTGTGTGTGTATGTGTGTGTGTGTGTGTGTCTGTCTGTGGCATCGTAGCTCCCAAACGGATGAACCGATTTTGATTTAGTTTTTTTTGTTTGAAAGATAAGTTAGTCGGGAGTGTTCTTAGCTATGTTTGATCAAAATCGGTTCAGCCGTCTTAAAGTTATGGGGGATAAAAGTCAGGATCAAAAACCGAATGTAAGTAGATATACTCGAGTGGGGTATCAAATGAAAGGGCATGACTCGTACATTACAAATATCTATGTTTGATCAAAATCGGTCCAGCCGTCTAAAAGTTATGGGGGATAATACTCAGGATTAACAACCGAATGTTAGTAGATATGCCCGAGTATCAAGTTAATTTGAGTTTTTTGGCTTCTTTTGGATCTTTTTTACTTTTCTTCCAATTTTTTTATTATATTACTAGCTGTGCTCCGCGGTTTCACCCGCATAACTCCCGATCCCGTTGGAATATCGGAATAAATTAAGATGTAAGCTATCCTATCTTTCAAGTTAGATCAAACTGCACACGGTGTGCAAATTTCATTAAAATCGGTTAAGTACCTAGTTTAGGAGTCCATCGCGCACAAACAACGTGACACGTAATTTATATATATTAGAGAAGATGTATAGATAACCTAGATCTAGACGTCTTCTTCTATGTAGGTATACTTAGGTAGTTCTAATATTTAATAGCTATGAAATACCTACTTGTAGTTGTAAAAGTTGAATATCTAAAGGAAAAAATGAAAAAGAATAATACCTTTAATAAAAAAAACTGTTTAGGGTTAAAAATAATCTTCACTACATAGTATAAAACAAAGTCGCTTTCTCTGTCCCTATATCCATTTGTATGCTTTAATCTTTAAATCTACGCAACGGATTTTGATGCGTTTTTTTTAAATAGATAGAGTGATTCAAGAGGAAGGTTTATATGTATAATACATGCATAATATAGCCGTGCGAAGCCGGAGCGGGTCGCTAGTTAACTATAAATTAATAATAGTTATTGTTTACACCAAATTATCTGAATCATAAATCGCAAGAAAATAAAGAAATAAAATAAAAAAAATTAAAAAGTCCCTCCCTACAAAAAGGATGAAATAAAAAATTAAATTTAAAATTTAAAAAACCCCCGACACAAAATAATAAAAATAGTATGAACATAAAAAGCCTAAAACAAGCAAAAAAAAATGTATAAAAAGAAAAAGCCACAAAAAGAACAAAAAAGGTATAAACGTGAAACCCTACAAAAAGAAAAAAATAACCTCGAAATTATGATTCTACTACGTAAGTACATGTGAATTTTTTTGATTAAATATTGTCGCGTCGGGGGACCGCTCTTTACCTATAGAAACACCTTCTTATGTAAAATGATATTAAAATTTCAACGAAAATGTTAAAGTATTAAGAATTACTAGTGATAAAATGCTAAAATAAAAATGTTAACATTATATTAAATTGACTCGAAAAAGAGCGGTCCCCCGACGCGACAATATTTAATCAAAAAAATTCACATGTACTTACGTAGTAGAATCATAATTTCGAGGTTATTTTTTTCTTTTTGTAGGGTTTCACGTTTATACCTTTTTTGTTCTTTTTGTGGCTTTTTCTTTTTATACATTTTTTTTTGCAATATATTTATTGACCTACTAGCTGAGCCCCGCGGTTTTACCCGCGTAATAATTTTCTACGAAATTTCCTTAATTTTTTCTTTCATAAGAACCTTCTCCTGACAATAACAAACACAACAAAAAAAGAATTGGCCAAATTGGTCCAGGCGTTGTTGAGTTATGCGCTTACTAACACATTTTGCGATTCATTTTTATATATAAGAAGATTAAACTTGATATTAAATACTTTTGCTCTCGATGAAGGTCGTTATTAAAAGGATCCTGTACTATAGTACTTGTTGTTTTTCAGGAGTGCCTATTCAACGCAGTGGCTTGTTTCCTGTACCTTTCAGCGTCTTCGTACATGGGTGTCGCCGTCAATCTGTACCTTTACCCGCAGTATGCCTTGGTTACTATGTTTTCTGCTTACCCGGCAATGACAGCTGTTTACGTAAGTTACATATACCTTTATCCTGAACAAAAAACCAGACAGATACCGAGCGATCCTAAAAAGGTGGCATTGTTTCTCTTGAAATGCGAAACCACAAAAAGGAAATAACTTAAAATAAAATAAAAAATAACGTTCAATTTACATTGCAATATCATTCCGATTGCATTTCGATTGAATTTGGATTACAAATAATAAATAAATATTGCAGGACAATCCACACATCGCCATCTAGCCCCAAGCTAAGTAACTAGACTTGTGTTAAGGGTGCTAGACAGCGGAAATACTACTTATATACTTTTCTTTTGTAAATATATACTTATAATACATAGAAACAACCAGACCACAGACAAATATCTAAGCATAAATACATGCCTGAGGCGGGAATCGAATCCGCGACCCGGTGTTTGGCAGCCCGGCGTGGTGACCATCGTGCCAACTGGGTCGTCACAATACCCTCAAAGTAGCTCAAAATACCCTCAAAGTCAGCTTTTGGTATTCTCAAGAATGTTGTTGTAATCGAAGTGCAATCGGAATGATATTGCAATGTAATTTGAACAATTTGATTTACGAGAATTGACCTTCTCATTCATTCATTCATTCATTCATTCATCATTTCTATTTTTAAACCCCCAAATGACAAAATGATGATGGTTGAACGAATTAACCTATTCAAATGTGGTTTTCTTTATCGTTTATAAATATGTCTCATGAAAATCACTTTCGCCGTTAAATCCATTGTTTGCTGTAGTATGTCTATGATTGTATGAAAAATAACTTGTTATCTATCATTTAGTGCAATGTATATCTAATATACTAGCTGCGCCCCTCGGTGTCATTCGCGTAAGTCCTGTGGTTGCTTTCGTATGTATAAAATGTAATTTTGTTTGTTTTCAGTATATCGGGGTGGTGCTTGGAATACTACATGGCGTCGATGCATATTTAGCATATAAATTTTATAAATGTCCACGAATGTATTGACCTAATTATTTTTATAGTTTAACTTGAACTTTTTAAGTAGGTACGTATTGTAAGAACCTATATATAACCTATGTAATATTTACCCCCACCCCATGTATATGTATGTGTTTTAGATATGATCTAAAACACGTATTTACGGCAGGCGATACGATTCGATACAGACTCTTATAATAAAAGAGTTGGTAAGGTACCTATTTATGAATGAATTCCTATGGGTCATGTTCTCTATTTTTAGATCGTCTTAGGTTAGGTACTTGAAATAAATGAATTATTAAAACTGTACTAATTCTTATTAATTATTATTACACTTAAACACAAAAAATATACTTTTTCTTTCATTAAAAATATACTTTTGAATTAATTCCTTAACTAATTTATAGCAATACTCGTCGATATAACCGTTCCACATGACGTTAATCTTGTAAAGGCCGAAATGGACAAGGAAACTAGGTACTTGGACTTGGCCCACGAGATTACCGCCATGTGGGACGTTGATTCGACGAGTGTTGTTTGGTGAGTGGACTCACAGCGAAGAGCCTTGATCAACACTTGAAGAGGCTCTCGCTGAATGGTTGGGTCAAGGGTCAGATTCAGAAGGCACGCATCGTAAGAAAATTTCTGTCTCTGCGGCCCTAACCATCGGTAGCTTGGGCCTTGCTTCGCTTCCGACGGTCTTCTAGGTTTAGGTTTTTATAATAATTTCCTGTTTTATACGCAAAATTTATACGTTATTGTTAAGACTTGTAATAGTACATTGTTATCCTAGGTGTGAAAGTCACTTGATCATTACAAGTCCCGAGATGAAGTTTGGCGCCCGAGCGTAGCGAGGGCGCTAATAGTTCGAGGGACTTAATGAGTCTTTCACCCGAGGTAAACATTGTGCTTTTCATTATGAATAATACATAAAATTCTTCCTAACAACGAGAGTGAATGAGAGACTTCATACTACCTGATCCTCTTACAAGGTTGGGACCAAAGAGGTTGTATACAGGTAGTGTTATTCTTTGGTGTTACTTAAAGCAAGGAGGTTAGGTTATGAAGTTCCTAATGTATAATGATACTGATACTGGCTATATGCACATTGCACGAGTCATGCGAAGCCATAATTTGACATGACAGCTGTCAGTGAAAGCGTTTTCCCTAGGGCTGAAAGTTTTATTTTCTACACGCTCTTCAGGCATCTTTAGACCTACTTTCGGAGTATGAGTAATGAAATAGTACATTGTTATCCAAGGTGTGAAAGTCACTCATTACAAGTCCCGAGACGGAGTTTGGCGCCCGAGCGTAGCGAGGGCGCTAATAGTTCGAGGGACTTAATGAGTCTTTCACCCGAGGTAAACACTGTGCTTTTCATTACGAATAATACATAAAATTCTTCATAACAACGAGAGTGAATGAGACTATGAGACTCCATACCACATGAGTAGGTACTCATGTGTCCATACTACCTGATCCTCTTACAAGGTTGGGACCAAAGAGGTTATATTTATGTAGTGTTTTTTTAGGTTTCTGCTATTTGTATTCAATACTTAAATACGGTGGTACTTACCGAAGAAGTTTTTAATAATGAGTTAATCTAACATTGGGAAATGAAGCGAAGTCCGTAGATTTAATTTACAGTTTTTGTAACACGGTTTGTCTAGAAAATGTTATTTACACAAAATACACAATCATAAATGAAAAACCAGATTAAACTTAACACAAAAACATAATAAAATAAGATAAAATAGTTACTTAGTACTAAACTCTGGCAGTATGCATGAGCCGTGCCAAGCCATAATTATTATTCTTTGGTGTAAAAAAAAAAGCAAGGAGGTTAGGTTTTTGAAGTTCCTAATGCGTAATGATACTGATACTGGCTACATGCAGATTGCACAAGTCGTGCGAAGCCATAATTTGACATGACAGCTGTCAGTGAATGTGAAAAGCCCTAGGGCTGGAAATTTTATTTTCTACACGCTCTTCAGGCATATTTAGACCTACTTTCGGAGTATGAGTAATGAAAAATTAATTTTATTTAGGTAGGTACCTAGTGTTAGTGCTTAGATGGAGTTTTTTACAAGTTTCTGTGTTATAGTGATGTAAATATTTTGTAGTCAGTTTGTTTTTATAAAAACCTAAATTTAAGAAAAATAAATGAATGTGTGAATAATATGCAAAAAGCAACGCTTTAGAATCGAATTAATCTACGTACGCGAAAATCCCAAGATTTAATCACATCACCGGCCAGCTTATATTGAAAACAGAGCAAATGGTGCCTGGTACGCACGCCCGTGCTACTAGTAGCTTAACACTAATCTGTGGACCTGACACCTTGCTTGGATCGATTGTAAACAAGTAGGTATATGTACCTATAGGAAAAACACGACTCTAACGGTGACAGAGTCATGTTACTAAATATTCGCTAATTAGTATGCACAACACACATCCTAACAGGACATTCATGATACTAGTAAAATACACTAACATACATGTCTTCCTACCTATTTTGATTGCATATAGTGTTTCAATATTTACTGCTTTCTTTTAATAAACAAGTAAGTATGAAAATGTTTCTATGTACTCAGACGGAAAAGGTTTTTGGAAGCATGAAATAATCCCCTCTCTATAGACTATAGAGGCTAGAGAATAGTTAATTTCTTGGTTTTAGTTAAAAAATTAAAATGATAAGCAGAATACTTAAATTAAAAGCAATATTCCTAAATTAAGAGTACCTACTCCTTATTATTTTCAATAACATTTACGGGAGAGGATAAATACTTGCTTTAAAAAACCTTTTTTTTCTATTTAAATGAAAGTAAATATATTAGGGAGGTGTTTAAAATAGTTTAAATGGTCAATTATAAAGGTAACTGAACAGCTTCGAAATTTACTAAACTACGCTATTACCTATAATAATAAGAGAAAGCGGGGCGGTAAGAGACTGTTCACTTCGAGGTTCAGTGTGCCTATGACTTAGTGAAATTTACAAATCATTTATAACTATTAGTCAACAACTGCCAAGGCAGGCCAACCTTGAATTTAGAAAATAATAATATATATTTCGTAGAATTTTGTGGCAAAATTGTACTAGATGAATGATGGTGATGCCTAAAAACCTAAAAAAATATAGTAAATCACAGAAGTTGTACAGTAACATTAGTTTTATAAAAAATTAACTGACTGACTTTGATATATAAACGCGCAGCTCAAGCCAAAGACGGATCGACTTAAATTTGACACTATTATTAAGAAAGGATTTTGGAAGATTCAACCCCTACGCGGTCGAAGTCACTAGTTCTATAAAAGGTTAGGACCTTAGACCATGTTAGGACCCTTTTTAAGGTGTTCAACATCACTACATAGTATAAAACAAAGTCGCTTTTTCTGTCCCTATTTCCCTTTGACCGCTTAGATCTTTAAAACTACGCAACGGATTTTGTTGCGGTTTTTTTTAATAGATAGAGTGATTCAAGAGGAAGGTTTATATGTATAATACATGCATAATATAGCCTTGCGAAGCCGGAGCGGGTCGCTAGTTTTAGATATAGGTAAAACACGTTAAAATCTTGTGAAGTATTTGCCAAGATATCGCCCTCTGAGTCTTGAGTTAGAAATACGAAATATTCTCAAATAACGTCGTTGATTAACAGAGGATGTTATAAAGATTTTTTTCAAAGTCATTGCAATGATTCATATGAATATAAACTTTATTTCAATAGTATAAGATTCAAAATATCTGAAACTAAACTGGTTTGTCCTCATATGCAGACTTTATTAGGTACCTACCTACTTGATTGTGCAAACAACCTCCGCCACTCGTGGTATTACAAACAAACTCGTAAAATCTATTTGGTTAGGCAGATAAACCCTATTCTACCAAACAAGAATGTAATCAAAGAGTATAAAAAAGTATAAATGGAAAACCCTCAATAAACTAAACTTCTAATATGCATCATAACATCATTATCACCTTCGAGTATTTGTGATCACTTCTAATACCGGTTATCTTCATAATTGTTTTGCGGAAAGTAAACCTATTTAAGCCGCTATAGCTGAATAGATAGATAACATTATCTGTTTGATGAGTCCCTATTTGCTTAAATATTTATGATGTACCTACTGCACGGAAAAAATGGGCGTCATACGTACTAACTAACATTCAACAAACGATTTTAGTTTAACAAGTACATCATACGTGAGTAAACCTATGTATTTTATTTTCTATTTTTTCTTTTTTATCACAAGTTAACTACGTCGTCGTACATATTTGATTTTGGATTTTCACAAAAACAGTGTCATCGGAGTTGTCAGTTTTGTGCAGCAGCCAGCAGCAAGGTTTCGTTGGAAGGTTGGGTTAAAAGTGATCTGCGAGGCACAGTAAGAGACGCGCCGTGGAGCGCTGCGCATGCGCCTACCATCAACACGAGCCGTCTCAGTATATTGCTACCCCATCAAAACACAATTCCCAAATCTGCATAACAAAAGAATGGTGCCAAAGTACTTAGTGTAAAATCAAGTGTGAAAAAACTAGTTTAATACATTAGTGAAAGGACCAGTCAACGTCTGCGTGTTTACGTAAGTTCGTGGAAACCTCAGACTTGTTTTGTATTCTTTGTGAAGTTGGTAGTACCCACCACATTGACGACCATTGTGACTGTCATTGCTCATAATATAAACATCGTTATTTAATCAAATTAAAGTACAAGTACCTTTTTATATCAAGTTTTTATCAATACGTTACACGTAGTGTATGTAGGCAAGGTAGGTACCTACCGAATAGAGAATGTATATTCTTTTATATGTATTTAAATAAAACGTAAATGAAACAAGTAGAAATCACGTAGGATTTAAATAAAAACGTGTTTTACTACGCGGTTTTACGAATAAAAAATTATATACGTTCTTGAAATTGAATAGCACAGATTAGTTACACAGTGCGTAGGTCTATATTTGAAAATCCTAACGTCACCAGTAAAATGGCTCTAAAACACATAGGATCCTTTTTATGCTCGATATTACCACGAGATCGAAACTTAAAAGCAGGTAAAACTACTAAACGCAGCTAGTTTCATACAATTCTGTTTAAAATCTCTGGCTGACTGATCTCGTGTAACTTTTTTGTTTGTTCCCCCAATCTTTTGCAGACAGGAAATTAGTTTCAATAGAAGATCCTGCCTGCTGATACGAACGGAGCGAGTGTGATTATCAGGATGCGTTCAACATAAAATATTTAATGCTTTTACATTGGTTAGTTTAGTCTTGACCTACATCCTTAGCAGTATGTTAGATTGAATCCGTTAGTCCTTTCGCTTTGATATTCGACCGATGTATGATAATGATTTGAATAGAATAATAGCAATGCAAACTATAGCAAACTTTTTCATGCATATTTAGTTCCCTATTTATAATGCACAAGAAACTTTTAAAATTTGGGTAGGTATGTAAAAGATGAACTAAATAAATAAATAAATAAATAAGTACCTACTTATGCAAGTATACTACTATATGCAAGTGCCTAATGTATGTACTGAAATAGCCTTTAAAAAGCCTGTCTATCCTTCTAAAAGAACTCGTTAATATATTAATTGATAGATTATCTTTTTAAGTTTTGCGATCTTTATCTTTATTTACTTATCATTTGATTTGTTATTTAAATAAATAAAGTAAGTTCTTGCCATGCAATTATATTCAAAACTAGCTGCGCTTCGCGGTTTCACCCGCGGAACTCGGGTGAAACCGCGAAGCGCAGCAGGAAAAATAGCCTATAGTCTTGCTCGATAAATGGACTATTCAACACAAAAATAATTTTTCAATTCGAACCAGAGATAGTTCCTGAGATTGGCGCGTTCAAACAAACAAACAAACTCTTCAGCTTATACATATCGCGGGCTTCAGGCCAAAGGGGCGTACAGTAAAACCCCTACTTTTCAGGAGACACAAAAAACTTAATAACTTTTTTTATAATAGACCTACATGATTAAAAATTGGTATGTGTCTATAAAAATACTTATTTATTTATGGGAAATGCTTAATTTTTTTGTAAATATATTTAAACCTGCAATAATGCATTTACGTCTATTTGGCTCGACAATATTAGAGAAAACAGATGTTATATTTTCTCAGAAAATGCTTTTAGGAAATGGACGTATAATACAAAACTTTTGTATGCAATGCGATATTTAAAAAAACATTTGAACTTAGTAAAAGTATTGTGAAATTTTATATTAAAGTAATTTTTACGTAATTAAATCCACTATTTCTATCATTTTTGATAATCATACGTCCATTTGGCCTGACAAAAATAGAAGAATAGTTTTGTTTTAACACAGACGTATAAGTCTATTTAGGGTTAATTTATCTGATTTTGAAGTAAAACAAATACTCAAAAATAGTTCAGTATTGTTATTTAAGAACCAACTTCAAAATTTAACAAATTTTACAAATTAATAGTGTAACAAAATTTTACAAATACAAACACAGCTTAATGAACCTTTCTTTTACCTGTGTATCCTCGCAAACGCTATTGTTTCTTTGGTGCCGTTAATTTAGCATTCGTGAATTGCAGAATTCTTGATAATCTTACCGCTTAGAATAATATTTTTACAAGCCCATTGACAGTCCACTAGAGACGACGCCAATGGAGAATAAATTGATATTTTAATTAGATGACAGTAATCAAACAAAAAGAGTCGTTTGTTTTAATTGTTCAAACTGAAGTATATTTTGAATGCATCAGAATCACGGGGTATCATCATAGAGTACAAAACCTCATCACGATAAAGTATCTCGTGACAAAACGAGATCTGTTCTTCCAACCAGACGAATACCAGCCCACAACATAATTATTCCACCTTGGTGAGGATAAATTTTCTAAAAATTCTGAAGTCAACTCTGGCGATCAAGAATTATATCATACTCTGTATGCCACGTGTATCAGCCGTTTCTAATGCCATGGGTGGACCTATAGTATGCTTTAATTACTGCGTAAGTTACTAAGATGATATTTTTCACTTGGAACTTACAATTAACCCCAAATAAGAACACGGCTTCAGGTTGCAGACGAAGTTAAATACCTGGGTGTAGTTCTAGCTAATAAACTCTCCTGATGCTACCACAAAAATAGACTATCTTTAAAAGGAAGCCTGCGTCTCGTTCAGGCAATGTCACTGCATTATCGGTAAAACCTGGGACTTATCCTAAAATAGGGCTATGGCTTTACACATCTGTGATCAGTTCATGCATCAGCTACGGCGCTGTCGTTTAGTAACCCAGAACGGAATTAGTATCTGCACAGACTAAACTAACTCGCCTTCAGACGATGACTTGCGTGGCAATCACCGATACATCACACCCACGGTGGCAATTAAAGAAATACTCAACATCCTCCCCATTCACCTTTACGTTTAGCAGGAGGCGGTGCAAGACCGACCACACTAAACCTATGGAAAGAAGATGTGAAGCCAAATACACTTTGGTCCCATCTAAACTCTCGGCAGAACAGCCCTCGCTGAAAGCAATTATAAGTGATAGGATCACTGTTCAACGCATACACTGGTTAACGCATGCTTGGAATCAATATTTCAAGAAGCCTTCGAAAATGTTGATATAGAAGTGAAAGTGAATAGTGAGATCGTAAATAACATCAGACACGCTGACGATACAGCACTGCGTACTCGAAGCTTAGCTGGCTAATGGTCAAATGTTATATTCTATCCATAATGATGCATGAGGGCTGTACTTTAAACAAAGATACAGAGAGCAAGTTGTATGTATTTGAGATGTGGATGTCTTTAAAAATTTACTGGAGAGATAGAGTCAGAAACGAACCCCTTAAAATAATGTTTAACAAAAAAACTAGAAATTCTCACCACAGTTAAGAGAAAAGTCGCATATTTCGGCCACATACACGGATATGAAAATTACAACGTACTCAAAACTATAATTGAATATGTTGTTTTGAGTACGTTGCAATTGAACAACGTACTCAAAACTATAATTGTATAACTATAATTGGTTTGCCTGGTGTGACAATATAATTTCCTGGACCGGTATTGTTGAAGCGGCTGTTCTAAGCAGAGCAGCTTAGGACAGAAAAGTTTTTAAAGCGGTGGTCGCCGACATCCATCCAAAACAAGAAGAAGAAGACAAACTTCTTCTCTAGCTTCTTTTTTATGTTTTTTTTTCTGATTTTTTAAATTTTAAATGGCTCTACTGTAAAGTTCAGAAAATGGCGCTTAAACCAAATAGCCTGCCAAATGACATTTTACTGGTACTTAAATAAACAAGTTGGATGTCGTATGCACATACGTCTATATGGCGCGACATTATATTGCAGGTCTTATGAAAATCGATAGTCGTATGCGCATACGTCTATATGGCATGACGTTATATTCGTAGGTCATTAAAAAATCGATAGTCGTATGCACAATTGCACATACGTCTTTATGGCACGATATAAAAGTCGGGCCTCGTGGTTACGACCGCTGTACGCCTTTTTGGCATGAAAATAATATCTGACTGTCATCTTACGTCTAAAAGTATTTTATTTATATCTTATAAAGTAATTTACCAATTATTACAAAAAATTGGGAATTGTTGTATTGATAAAATCAGAAAAGATTGGCATTATAAAAAAAATCGCATTTTTGTGGCTACGACCCTTTGGCCTGAAGCCCGCGATATAAGTATAGATAATAAATAAATAAATATTGTAGGACACTTTATATGTATAGTGCCATCTAGCCCCAAGCTAAGCAACTGGATTGTGTTATGGTCGCCAGACAACGGATAGAATACTTATATACATAAATATGTTTTAAATACCTGCTTACTACCTAGGTAACCAATATAGGTATTTTCTTTGATTATCAATAATTTAATCATTGTATGTAACCACACTTGGTTTGTTTAGACATTTGTTGATCAATCACAAATTCACAATGGTCGATTCAAACATTCATAAAAAGAAAGAAGAATTTTGGTCGACGACGAAACGTCGACAATAGGTATGGGTAGGTACGTACGGTCGGAGTCAGAATTGCAGACCCACCATAGAGTTCTAAAATTACTATTATTGGAATGTATTTTAATAATATTTATCTACTTAAACGAAACTAAACGAGCGAACAGTAAAAAAGTTTGGAAATATATAAAAACCGTAACATATTTGTCAAAGCAGCATGAATCGTCTTCAGGGTTATTTCAAACTCACTCTTCACAGGTGGAAGCCGTAAACAGCGCAAATAATTTTTTCGTTAACATAGGGAAAAAACTTGCCGAAAAAGTTAAAAACCGTTTGCCAACGGCACACTCAAATACTTGGAAAATTTATAACGATTCTTTGAAATCATTTGTGCTGTTAGATACTGATGAGGTCGAGGTCGAAAGAATTATCTTGGGACTAAAGGATGACTCCGCGGTTGGTTGGGATAACATATCCAATAAAATACTAAAACAATTTAAGCACATCCTGGTTGCTCCGCTTACCTATATTTTTCGGAAATGCTTGGCTGAAGGTATTTTTCCTAAGTGTCTAAAAAAAGCTGTCGTTGTTCCGATTTTTAAGTCAGGCAGTAAGGATGAAATTACAAATTATAGACCTATTTCGATACTTCCATCAATTTCCAAAATATTAGAAAAAATTATTAATATCAGACTGGTCCGATATTTGGAGAAACATTCTGTATTGTCGACAACTCAGTTTGGATTTAGGCCTAAATTATCGACTGCCGACGCTGTACATCATCTTTCCGATTACCTGGTGAAAGAACTTGACAAGGGAAAACAGACAATAGGAATATTCCTAGACCTAGCTAAAGCTTTTGATACAATTTCCATTCCCATCCTATTGCGGAAGCTTGAATCCTTAGGTATAAGAGGCACTCAGCTTAAGCTTTTTGCGAACTATTTGAACGAGCGTACCCAGTGCGTAAAAGTAGGCAGTGTACTCAGCTCCGATCTGAAAAATACTTCTTTTGGAGTCCCCCAAGGAAGTATTTTAGGCCCTACTCTATTTTTAGTTTACATTAATGACCTTTGTGACCTGAAATTAGATTATGGCAAAATCATATCCTACGCTGATGACACTGCTCTTTTGTTTTCTGCAAACACGGTTTCAGAGGCGTATGAATACGCACAACAAGGCTTTAATGTTGTTAATAACTGGCTTCAACAGCATCTTCTAACATTGAACACAGATAAGACTAATTTCGTACAGTTTTCTATGCGTAAATTAAATTCGGCTACCACCTTTTCAAAATTATATGCACACCATTGTAGGGATCCTATGAGTAATCCTTGTAGTTGTCCAAACATTGCTATTACTAACAAGATTAAGTACCTGGGAGTTATAATTGATGAAACCCTCTCATTTAATCAACATATTGACGCTTTAAATGGCAGAGTACGTAAGTTGATGTTTGTTTTCAAAAAACTCCGCACTATTGCTGACTCAAAAATAATCAGGCAAGTGTATTTTGCTTTATGTCAATCAATATTAACTTATTGTATTACGTCATGGGGTGGCACGGCTAAAACCTCACTAATAAAAATCGAGAGAGCCCAGCGGGCAGTTCTAAAAGTTTCTACTTTTCGCCCTTTCCTATACCCAACTGATCTCCTTTACAAGTCCTGTGAAGTATTAACAGTCCGTCAATTATTTGTAATGAATGCAGTCCTCAAACAGCACTCTTCCCTTCCATATAGCGCTAATATTACTAACAAAAGACGATATGATATAGCTTGCCCTCAGAATATTGCAACAAAACATGCCTTCACTCACAAGTTTTACCTTTTCCTGGGACCTCTTCTTTACAATAGTTTGAACGCCAAATTAAATATATATCCCCTTAGCTACAATAGAGCAAAGAAAACTCTCCTAGAAGCACTAAAAATTATGTCCTATGAAGATACAGAGAACTTATTAGTTGTTTTAAAATAATAATCTGTTAATTTAGTATTCATAATAATTTTAATTATATTTTATATACACTTTCACCTAATTTATTTTATTTTTATACACTTTTATTTTTACACTGAATTGTCTTTGTTTGCTTAAGAATGTATTGGTTTTATTTTAATAATCACTTTGCTAGTAATTTATTTTATTTTATAAGCTAATAACTAAGTCCTTATTCGCCTGAAACACAGGAACATCCTAGTTCAGGCAAATGTGTTTTATTGTGTTTTTGTATTTTTTAGTTCATAGTTTACATTTGTAAAATGGTTTTTTTTTTTTTGAATAAATTTATTATTATTATTTATTATTATAAAATTTTTACTTGTACTTGTATACGGGCTGTTTTCCGCAATTAGACCCTTTTTAATTGGGTCCTTTTTGCGTGAGGATGGAATAGGCTTGCCCAACATCTACTACCCTCTCAGCTAAGTCGACCATGTCCAAAGGAGAGAACTTGTCTATACTTCTGGAGCCAACTAAGCCGCGGGTTTCATCACGATATTTTCCTTCACCGTAAGAGCAATGTCAATTAGCGTAGGTACATAAGTAAGATTTTTGAAATTTCCATGCACGACCGGCCGGGTTTCGAACCCACGACTTTCAGAATGCAAGTCAAGGTATTTACTACTAAACCAACACCGCTCTTAATATTTATCTAATAAGTAAAGATACATAAAATTATCTTTTATTATTATCACATAACCATAAATTATGTAATCAGCTTGTGAAATAACCCGCCCCTTATCGTTCCCGGCGCAAAGGTTTCTATAATGCTAGTAGCATTGAAAAGCAAGCTGAAACTCTAATAAATTCATGGGTTGAAAGACTTTAAACTTCAACTCAAGCAAAACCTTAGAATCTTGCATGAGTTGAAAACATTCTAATAATAGCAGTTTTGGAGCTCTACGGTGGGTCTGCAATTCTGACTCCGACCGTACACTAGTACAATGGTTGAGGTGATAATGACTCATGGTCGAATTATGTTCACGTATAAATCGCGGAAGTTGGCATCCACTTTAATGGGAAGTAGTGATTCCGATGAAAACGTAACATTGTTAGCTGACAAACCTTAGTTAACAAGTTTTAGTTAATACCTTAGGTATCTTTCGTTAGTAATTGTCGCTCGAGTCATGCTTAGAGATAAGAGTTTTAATTATGATGCACTAAGGTAGGCGTATACGTTTTGGAAATTTTCCAAAGCAGCAAACAAATACGTGAGTAGGTATAATTTAATTTCGACAACAAAGAGAGAGAGAGATTGAAAATCTTTACTTGCAAAGACTTCTTGAGTATATTTACCCATTTTACCAATTACTGGTGATAAAAAAACGTAGTTTTTGTCCCATCCGCATTATGATTCATGACCTAGCTAGGTGATACAATCTACGTGATAATGGGAAATATTAAATCCTCTTTTTAACCCCCGACGCCGCGTGGCGACGCAAAACGATGTTATAAGTTACGAGCACGTTAGGGCGCGTTCAGACGACACGCGTTGACCACGCGCCCACCACGCGCATCACACGCATTGAACACGCGTTGAAAGTTCTATATGTAATTTGAGTCTTATGACACATCAATAGATCTCAAATTGCATTTATCAAGTCCACCAGCTCACGCCACGCGCCCGCCGCGCGCCCGCCACACGCACGCTCCGCGCCCGCCCCGCGCACGCCTCGCGCACGCCCCGCGCCTGCTTGCAGAAATGCAATTTGAGATCTATTGATGTGTCATAAGACTCAAATTATGTATAGAACAAATTTCAGAGCGTGTTCAACGCGTGGTCAACGCGTGTGATGAGCGTGGCGGACGCGTGGTCAACGCGTGTCATCTGAACACGCCCTTACGACGTATCTCTGTGTGTGTCTGTCTGTGGCATCGTAGCTACCGAACGAATTATGATTTTGTTTCTTATGTTTGAAAGGTGAATTGTTACACCTTAGCAATATATTACCCAGGAGAACAATTGCTACTTTTTTCTCACCTTCAAAGACTTAAAAACATTGTCTGTTATTGACAAAGACTTGTATGGATATAGCAAATTGATTGACGTCACTGTTTAAATTATACAATCGCATTGGTTGTTAAGTAAGTGCTGTATCTTTCAAACAAGCTGCGACGATGATATTGTTATAATAATACTTCTATTATATTGAATGAGATGCTCCTCCTTTTTTTTAAATCGGTTAATAATAAAGAGAAATAGTAACAATATCTGTAGGTTTGACGCTTGTTGTTTTCAATGTGTTTATAAAAGAATAATAAACTAATAAATCAGATTGTTAAACATTAAATTATTATTTAACAATCAATAGGTAGGTATTGATAAACATACTTTACTAGAAATGCCAGTGTAAGAAACAGATATACTTAATGTCTGATACAATTGGTTTCTTTGTTGCAAGTTTTCAAGTAAGTTAAAGACTTACCTCTTATAATAATTATCTTTTTTCAAAAAAGTATAATTACTAACCTACTTGCTTACTTGAAAAATAAAAAAAAGTTTATCTTTTTATTAATTTGAACATAATTTGAATTGTCGCACGAAAATAGTCGGTGACGTCATCCCTCATCCCTTATAGGCTCACTCCGTGAAGGTTTTGTATTATTTCTGATAAGATGTACTGCAAACAGGCTTCGACTAAACAACAGGCAGTTAGAGCCGTGACGTCACAGTCATGGCCGCCGCGTTTCGTGTCTTGTAATCAACAGACGAATAATCGCAAAATTTTGAAAAAGATAAAATTTGCAATATGTTAGTACTCGTATATTTTGTAGGTAGGTATAATATTTTGTGTAATAATTGTTAACCTACTATTTCCAAAAATTTAATATTTCATCGTTTATTACAACTGAAGACAACTGAAACTAAATATGGTCTAAGATTTTGTCTGTAATCCTAAGTCCTGGAAACTCTCCAATAGGCGAGTCACACCAATTAGGTATACGAGAAGAAGTCGATGAAACGTCTGATATACATAGTTACATAACTTCTGTTAGGTACCTACTTAGGTACTAATCACTTATGATCCCAATCAATAAATTAATAGCTTTTCTATGTTAAAAATTGCCACTGATATTACACGGATAAGTAGACAGATAGCGATTTCGGGGTTGGCAAATTTTCAATTACGATTTTTCAGAATGTTTGTGCAACTTCCGATATTATGATGACATTTTACAACAAAGATCTTAGTTTTATACAATACATGTTCGATAAATGACTACTATGAAAATTCACTACGAAAAAGTAAAAAAACCTTTAAAAAAATCGTAGCTTACAGGTCTATTGCCTCGTCGATGCGCATTATTTGAATAAGCATTTTTTAGACAAAAATATTAGGAATAGGAAAAGCGCACACTTATTTAAACATAAAAAGTTAAACGGAAAATTTAATTAAAACATATAAACTGACAGTGAAGATGGTCGGAAAGTACCGCCGGAGTAAAATCAAGTACTACATTTGGTCAAGTCCCAAGTCCGGCAAACAATAGCCGCTAGACCTCTGGACACCGTTGGCCAATTCTGTGTTATATACTTACATCTCTCTGCTCACACACGAATCGACCCACGAATCGATAATATATTCTGTATTCTGTGACACCACTAAACTAATATCTCCATGGGTGGAAGCTACAATTGAATTTAAGGCGAATGCACAAGTTTAGTATAGACAAGACAGACAGGATATAGCTTAAACATGATAGCATCCTCGTTTGGTGTTTGTTGTTTGGCTTATAAAACATTTGAATAGAATTGAAAATGTTAAACGATGTGTTCTACCTACCTTGAAAGTACTTTCAGTAACACCACTTCGTCTATAAACAATCAAAAACAAATGGTTACGTTGACCAAATAGACTTATTTCCTAGTCTTAAGAGAGCCGAATAATATACACCGAACCCAATTTGCATCATACTTACTATTAATATCTAACATTTTGTTGAACACAAGCAGCACATAAAAAAGTGCATAGCGGTATTCTGTGTCAATCTATTTTTGTGTTATCATAAGTTAAATCAAATCAGATATGGAGTAGCTGTGATTAGCAATCACACGGCTACCTAAAAGTTCCAGCTCGAAGAAATATCATGTTCCTAGGTAGCTAGGTAATTGATTTACGTCACGTCGTAGGTAATTACTGAATTCTTAGAATTGTTTTTTCTGTAAGGAAACTACGTGTAGAAATGCATGTGATCTTTAATAAGTAGGTACATAATATATTCTGAACAACTGGCTCTATAGTATACCTACTGATTAATCAGATACAATATACATTACATAGAAACCATAATAATTAATAACATTAATTTAAACAATTGCGTCTCTGTCAACTGCCTCTTAATGCCTACACCTCTTAACAATGTAGTATGAATGCCAACTTTTTTTACTCCCGTATTTCTTTTCCCCTTTATCTTTGAACAAATATAGGTGTTATAAGTTCGACTTTTATGTCTTTCTGTGTACAAGGCATCTTAACTCTAAAAACGAACTATTTGAATTATTATTTTATCTGAAATAATATTCTTACCAAATTCAAAACACTTAAGTTATTAGTACCTTCAGGTGGCCAAAGGGCTGGCTGCTCTATGGCCAACGGATTGGCACTGCTATCCAAAGAGGCAAATGCAACCACGCAACCTTTTTGCAGACCCTAGGGAAAACCCTTATGTGCATTTTTAATAGTTTCATTTTTGTCATACCTACTTGTACCTGTACTTATACAACATAAAGTGAAAGGTTATGGCAACAAATTGTAGTTCAGCAAACATACTTTGAGAAACTGATCCCTGAACTTTGAGAAACTAACTGATAAGTTAGTAACTAAAATTTTACTTTGTCCTTTCAGATAGTACTTATGATAGTGACAATTCGTACTTGACAAAAATGGAACAACCGGGGAACACAGCAAGTTGGCCAGAAGAAGGTTAGTATTTTCAGCAAAATCTGTCCCCTTTTTGTTGATAATTTCACACAATATTATTAAGAGTAAAGGGTTTTTTTGCTTGCAACTAATAACCTCCGAAACCACTGAACAGATTTTGATTTAACCTAGTATGAAGATGCAATGATCCATTGGATTGGAAGTAATAAAGGTTACTTCTTATCCTGCTATTCTTAAAAGACATTGGGACTTACGCGAGTGAAACTGTGGGGCGCTGCTAGTTGATAATAATCAGAGAGTTACGCCACTTTAAAAACAAGCATCCAAATTGTGCAATTTTCTGAAACAGTCACAACCTTTTGTAAATTACCACGTTGACGTTGTTATCTTTCGCGTATCTCATCTAACCAACACAGCAAGCTCAAGAAAACCCGGTTACACCCCGTTGCGTTGCGTTTCGACACACTTGAACACCATAAGCGTGTCTACAAACATTAAGGAAGCAGTCAGCAGAAAATTAAGTGTTTCCTTTGTATTTTCATGTTATTTGGTAAAAATCTACCGAACTAAAGATTAATGACAAAAACACCGTATTAATTACAAAAGAAGGTTCTGTACCCGTAGTTATAGGTTTTTCGTATAGCAACCGCTACTACGTTAGCGTTAACGAGAAAATTGTATGAAGATAGGTACGAAAAATCTTGTACTACAGGCTCTAACCAAATTCGAATCTCCCCTATTAGTTGAAAGTCTGCAGGACTGATTTTAGGGTTCCGTACCTCAAAAGGTAAAAAAAGAACCCTTATAGGATCACTTTCTTGTTACCATAGCTATTAAAAACTATAAATCCTAGGTGAGCATTGATCAATCTCCGGCCAACCACGGTTTTGATAAATTTTAATATGGTTATGATTTATACCTATATAGTTTTATGGAAATATGTTTTTTCCGCATCAATCAGGTAAACCTGATTTGACCTGATTTGAGTCTTAAGACTAAGTTGCAGATTAATTAATCTAGTAGTAATTGTTGTATTTTCTAGATTTCCTGGAGGCAACAGTGGACCCGAACGTATCGATGTCAGTGATGACGGAAGAGGTGCCAACGTTGACGGTGGCCACCATTGTGGGGGTCACTGTTGTAATGCTAGTCGCCATTGTAATAGTCTTTCTGCTGGGCGTGCTTGTCGACTGCCGGCAACAGTTAGTATACATTCATTTTCATTTACCTTTAAAAATAAGGAAATATTGATTAGTTAACATAACTACTGAGAAATCTGACTGTTAAAATAATATACTTATTATAAAATATACCTATAATCATACTATAATACCTACTTAGTCATTTTCCGTTAGCCATGATTTGGCAGGTAAAGTAGATAATTAAACACTTACTTCCCGTTGACCCGAATATTTAAAACCCATTGATGGAGCGACTGGAGTTTAAATATAATATGTAGTATATTATTTCATTTTTGTAAATCCTAGGTTATAACAAAGATGGTTCTTAAAACTATGAATATAAAATTTAAAGTACTGTCGTGATTGACAATGCGCCTAAATTTTCTTGAAATTTAGTATGCGGCGGGTTTCGGAAGCGAGGTAAAAAAAAATACGTAAAATAAATCAGTACCCAGGTACTGATTAATTATAGGGTCAGCAATTTTCAATCAATTTTATTTGATGAAAACTAATTAGTTCTCCCTATACCTTAACCTACATACCTAACCCCCCCCTTTAGTTACCTTAACTTAAGTTAATAATAGTTTAAAAGAAAAAGTTGAATAATTGAGAAAAATATTTTAGAAATACTTAACTTAATCCTAAATTGTCAGTTTAATAATAAAACCTGGAGTCAAGCTACTCTTCCAATAAGGTATGGTGGTCTTGGCGTCCGGAAAATATCAAGTGTTTCTCTACCTGCATATCTTTCCTCTATTCATAGTTGTAAATGCCTCTTCGAAAAAATTATTAGGAATGACTGTGACATTTCCGTACCTTCTTGTATGTCTGAGGCTATAGATAAATGGAAAAATGAATGTCCAGACTTGAACGTTCCAACTGAGTCTTCATCGCAGAGACTTTGGGACGAGCCAATTTGCGAAAAAATTCAAAAAGAACTATTAACTTCTGAAAACAATTTGGCCGAACGAGCTCGTCTCATTGCCTCTGCGAAGAAGGAGTCGGGATTTTGGCTGCAGGCTTTGCCATCTCCCAATTTAGGCACACTTTTAGATAATATCACTTTCAATACTTGTATAAGTCTTAGATTAGGCTGTTCATATATATCTTCCCATAATTGTGTCTGTGGCTTTCAAGTTGATTACAAGGGTTACCATGGACTTTCCTGCCAACGCAGCGCAGGCAGAATATCACGCCACGCCGCTATCAACGACGTTATTCGTCGGGCTCTTGTTAGCGTCAACGTACCGGCTCTCTTAGAGCCGAACGGTCTCGTACGTGACGATGGCAAGCGTCCCGATGGAATGACGTTGATTCCCTGGAGTCGTGGCAAACCGTTGGTGTGGGATGCTACTTGTGTTGACACACTGGCGGCTTCACATCTTAGCTCCACCTCCAGGGAGGCGGGCTCTGCGGCTGCAGCGGCGGAAGTGACGAAGCGACGGAAATATGCTTCTATCGGTGATGGATACATATTTCTGCCGTTTGCAACGGAGACACTTGGTCCTTGGGGTCCGGACGCCTTAAAATTTTATAAAGAAGTTTCAAAATTACTAGTTTTAGCTTCGGGTGACCAAAGGGCTGGCTCGTACCTCGGACAACGGATAAGCATCGCCATCCAACGTGGTAACGCTGCCAGCCTTTTGGGCACACTTCCTAGGGATCCCCATTTGGACTTTTAATTTAGTGTAAGTAAAGTAGGTAGTTTATTTAATTAATTTAAGTTTTCGTTATTTAATTGTTATTTAGTATAGTTTAGTTACTTTATCTAAAATAAAAAAATTCTTAACGTAAGTAGGTATTTTAATAATCGATAAATATCTAGAAACAATAAGGAATATGGATGATAAAACTCGAGGAAAGTTTAAAGATAAGATTCGACAAGGTCCTTGATTGAATGTAGGTACGTCTGTACGAAGGCATATCTATATTAAACACAGGGGAAAAACTTTTAGTATCTTCATATTATAGCCTTGCTTATAATGATCTTTGTTATCTTCCATATGCTTATAAATATGTCTTGGCAATCACCCTGAATACCTACCATCTATACCTACAACTACCTTAATAAATTATTACTAATAAATCATGTAATCTATGTAGGTACTTACTTTTAGTTAGGGAGCTACCCATATTTGAGTGTCTGTGTTGATACGTTTGCATGGCACGAAATATTGATGGTAGTGCCCTAAGTCACCAGGTTATGGTTTTCGAATTCTTCTGGTCAAACTCCAGGAGAACCCCTTCCGCATTTAAAAAACAGTCTGTAAACATATCGGAAACCGTTTGCTGATCCGTTTGTTGTTGTCTTTGAAGGCCTCCATATATTTGGGGGTATTTAACTGCTTAGAAAATTCTGGGGGTATTTGTGTCACGAGCATAGGTATGTTATAAAAAAGCGTGCTACATCTTAGACCGTATCATCACTTACCATCGTGTGCGATAGTGGTCAAATGCTGACCTATTATCTTAATATATATAAATCTCGTGTCACAATGTTTGTCCTCAATGGACTCCTAAACCACTTAACCGATTATAATAAAATTCGCACACCATGTGCAGTTTGATCCAACTTGAGAGATAGGATAGCTTACATCCCGATATTCCCACGGGATCGGGAGTTACGCGGGTGAAACCGCGTAGGGCAGCTAGTTTATTATAAAAATATATATGCCTCAAAAACATAACTTTGAAACTCTGGATCTTAAAAATACGCGTGGTTCAAAATTTGCTCGAGGTATGTCCATATGTCCATTGTCATATCTGTCGATTTAAAAACATTATGCTTACGATAAATGGCCGTTTTTAAACGCCCCCTGAACTTTGACCTGATGAAATTTGAAAACCAGGCGATTTGGGGCACCAACAACTTCGAGCATACGATACACAGTCACTGAAATCATATGTGAAGCTCCCTGATAATTTAGTTAGATGTTTCAGTACCGAAACTTGAAGTAAAATCTTTTGGTAGGTTTATTTTGAGTCTAAATACCTTGAAATAAATCATCGGAAATGATAACGATGAACTACTGCGTATTTATATTTTCCTACGTTACATACTGAGGCATTCATTAAAAAGCGGCTTGCTTAATAATTTATCGAATAATGTTCTTTTCGTATAAGTATAGAAAAATTCAAAATATCCCCTTCCTTATCACAATTAATTATAATCAAAACTGCTTAGTAATTTATTTTCTGTTTCTTTTAAGAATTCGATAATATACTCAGAAGAGCTCAGAAATCCTATAGTAGATAATAAGTAGGTAACAGTATCTTAATCCTCACTTATCTGCATTAGCATTAAATACCAACAAAGTTTGCATATTTTAAGTACTAATAATTAATAGGTAATTTATAAATAAAGTATATTAAATTTCTTTATTAGGTAAAAACGTATTTCCTATGATTTAAACCATAGGACATTTTGAAAATTTTCCTATGTTTGTAATTGATTATACTTAGATAGCTCCATTCAAAGACCAGGAAAATGAATAGTACCTGGTGGAGATTGATTGCCAAATACTGAAGAAAACGACTTAGGTTAGATTCCTATTTCGTTCTGGTCTGGTTTATTCCTGCGAGTGTCCTGCGAGTGACTGATGACAGAGCATAGCCTTAAACCAAACCCTAAGGCATATAATTATGCTACATAGGTAATTTAGATTAGATATAAGCCTAAGTATAAATATTTTTCAGCAGAATTCTTAATTATAACCAGCTTAATAAATTGTTATAAATGAAGTTGCGTGGGGAAAACTATGGTGTATTATACCTTGGGATGTAAATTGCAAAAGAAATATATGTATTACTAGCGACCCGCTCCGGCTTCGCACGGCTATATTATGCATGTATTATACATAAAAACCTTCCTCTTGAATCACTCTATCTATTTAAAACCGCATCAAAATCCGTTGTGTAGTTTTAAAGATCTAAGCATACAAAGAGAATAGGGACGGCGAAAAGTGACTTTATTTTTTATACTATGTAGTGATATCTTATAGAATGCCACAATAACAAAAGCGTAGTTAGTATGTGCGTGTGTCTATCTATACAGAAACAAATCTGGACCCTTATCATAATTCAAACTATGATAGTGATAAATGTTATTATTATTTATGACCACCAGATTTTATTATTGGTTGTTGTAAATATAGGATGGGTAATCGTTAGAATTCAGGAAACAAATTAATATATATTAACAAATAATTCTGAGTATTTTATCACAGGATTTTACAGAAACTGGTTGATAAGTTCAATACCTACTTCCTATAAATTTTGTTAATATGATTCAACACAATTTGATAATCGTTTAATCCATTTGTTGGTATAGGCGTGTTTGTTAAATTTTATAAAAAAAATATCTATTTATCAATTTTAATGTTTACAAAACAGGGTTAAAGGCATATTTTGACGACCCAGTTGGCACAATGGTCACCATGCCGGACTGCCAAACACAGGGTTGCGGGTTCGATTCCCGCCTCAGACATGTATTTATGCATAAATATTTATCTGTGGTCTGGTTGTTTCTATGTATTAAATGTATATATTTACAAAAGAAAAGTATATAAGTAGTATATCCGTTGTCTAGCACCCATAACACAAGTCTAGTTACTTAGCTTGGGGCTAGATGGTGATGTGTGGAATGTCCTGCAATATTTATTTATTGTTTATTTATTTATTTGTTGTTGTTTCAGACGGTTAATAGACAAGAAAATTGGAGAAGCCAAGCGTTTAAAGAACCAAAGACGTGTGAACACGCATCCAGAAGACGACAATGCAAGTATAGCCAACAATGCGGAGGAGATTGGCATGAGCATGCCACCTGCTGAAGTTATTCGAAATATACCTTAAGTCATTTAGATAAATAAGTAAAATAGAGTATTATTGTAAGACCATTTTATTTCAAATGAATCAAATGAAGAATATTATTGCTAAATAAATCAGTAAGTATATTAATAAAAAAAAGTATAATTCAGATGATCAGAACTGGAATACTTCACATATCATGTAATTTGAACTAAACATAAATTTGTCCCTTTAGAAATAAGATAACAATTATATTAAAATAGATTTAACTATTTATGAACGAATAAGCGACGTAGACATTGTAAATATTCATATTCATTTTATATTTAATGTAATTTGCTATTAAAGTGCGTACTTATTGTTACTTTAACTATGTCGTTTTAATTATAGAGAAGTTAGCACCTTTTTGTAGTTACTTGTTTCCAAAACGTAGAATCCTAAAACACCAAGTAAATGTTAATCTTAAACCTTTATTTTATTTGCGCTATACATCCATCTTCATAGTAGATTTAAGTTACCTTTGTAAAATTTATCAGTGTCGAGTAGTTATTTGTTAATTGACTAAGTAGTCAATAGTCACCGAATTATCTATGTCCAGTGTTCCCCAAAAATTACTGCACTTGGACGATCTTTATGAGGTTGATGATGCTTTGCCATCGCCGTTCCTAGCTGTTCATTAGCTTCTGGCCACGTGGTTCGAGCGTAAGGTTCGATTGATCGAACTACATGACCTTTTTTTTATTGTTGGATAGTCGGTTTTACACCATGCCAGGCGAACTACTAAACCTTAGGACCGCGTAGTTCGACTCTAAAGTCGAATCACGATGACCAGTTCAAATTGGTTCGATTTTAGAATCCAACCTGGCGAACTACTAAACCTTGGACCTCGTTGTTCGGCTCCATACTGAACCGTGATTACCAGTGCAAGAGGAAATTTAGTTAAACCTCCAACACGATAAGTGGATAAATAGGAGATCTACATATTACTAACGTATTTACTAAATATGAACAAAGAGGCTACTGTGTGAACGAGCTTTTTACATAAGACCCTCTATGAACACTAGGAATGTTGCTATACAAGTAGTGATCGAGTGATCCAGATCTTAAGTAGGTACTTATTCACGTCACTCCTTTTCAGAATTGCGATATACGATAACATGCATTATATTGCAATATCAATCGATACGATAACTAATGAAAAAATAATCAGTGCCCTCGATAACAATTACTTTTTGCTTCGTTATTCGTATCAATAAATTAGTATTGCCCGGAATCCTGCGGAGTACGGGTGCGGACACGGACTACGAGTAGATTTAAGAATTTATATATTATATTCACTACTTCAAATATGTGTTTCGCCAACTAATAACCCAAATTAAACTAATAACAAAACAGTGATCAATTATAATGGGCAATGCGAAATCGAAGAAGGTTCAGAAAGAACCGGGTAAATTCTTCGAGCGTGAGAAGTGGAAGCAAGCGAGGAGGGAAGAAAAGAGGAAGATAAATGCGAACCCTGGGAACAAGCGGTTGCCAGCGAAGGAACCTGCTATACCGACACTGATGGGTCCACCGGTGCGACCAGTGTCAGCTCCGGCGCCGCTACCGCCTCCAACTCAGACCAGCTCTTACACCGAGTTAGCACTCGCGCGTATGAGGGATCAACTACGGAACGATGCCGATGCCTTCCTCTTGAACAACATTCTCCTATCTGTACAATTCTTTGAGAATTACGAACGGTAAGATGTTTATTTTTATATATTACGGTTTCACCCGCGTAACTCCCGATCCCGTGGGAATATCGGGATGTAAGCTATCCTATCTCTCAAGTTGGATCGAACTGCACATGGTGTGCGAATTTTATTATAATCGGTTAAGTGGTTTAGGAGTCCATTGAGGACAAACATTGTGACACGAGATTTATATATATTAAAATACTACAGTAAGTAGTTACTGCTATCCATTTAAAAGTCTTTGGTATACTCGAAGGATTTTTCGAAGGTATAGGTAAGTACCTAAAATAAATTAATGTTGGTTGCCGAATGTATTTCCAGTGGCGTATGAATAACTAAAATTCTAGCTATAAATTATTATAAAAACAAGGTACCTAGGTAAGTAAGCAGGTTAAAGTACTATATAGTTCATGAGACTCTGTAGATTAGTAAATAATTTTTATTGGGTGAAGTATCAAAAAATTTAGCCTTGCTGAAACCTTGTCGATTTCCGAAAACCTGAATAAATAGATTATTTTAATCCCTATTCATTGTCATTAGCAAGAACAATTACTTATCAGCGTATACGCAGCAGACTTATAGGGAAGCCCCTGTAAATATATAAGTATTTATTTATAATGTAGCTACTGTTGAACTAAAGGCAATATTGGGTAGATCCTACTCCAATATTCTGTCTGGTCACTGAAGTACGTAATCATTTTGCAATCGCCTAATTGGCCATTTTGCGGAAATTCTAGATCACAATCACTGTTAAAATATTTTATCACATAAAAATCTCAGATAACTAGTGACGTCATAAAGCTTCTAAGTATATGACGATTAATGAAAAATTATTATCAGATCAGAAGGCCACATCTGATAGACCGCCATCAGATAATTTAAAAAATTAAAGAAAATTTGCGTACTGAGGTATTCAATTTGCAAACTGCATAATGAGTAGACATGTATGTTATAAATATACGTATTATTATGATAAGTTACAACACTACAATACTCCGTTTAACAATATCTTAACCTATATCAAATATCATAAAGAAGAAAGATTTGATGTTTGTTTTTATTTAAAGGCTCCGAAACTACTGGACCGATTTTTAATGAAACTTTGTATGAGGATACATTAATCTTTTTAAATATTATTATATTAATATTATTATTTTTTTATTGTAACATAGTCGAAACGTCGAGGTAAGAGAAATAAAAAACAAAAAAAAATATGCGATTAAGACCCGGGAAAATAATTATTATGAGGATACATTGATTAATTGGGAATTGTTTACCTATTTTTATCCCGATATTCCCACGGGCTGGACTAACGCGGGTGAAACCGCGAGGTGCTGCTAGTCTAAAGCTATTGCGATTTTGCCAGTTTTCCTTTTTATTACAAACAATAAAAATATTTTGCCATGCGGTGCATAGATAAGTGATAAGACTAGCTTACTACGAAACACAAAAATAGGCTCTTAATCCCTCTTGATAGGATAAACAATACATATTTATGTTTTGAAAAAAATAATAGAGGAAATAAAATGAAAAAAAATAAGTCTACTTACGTCATACTTACCATATTATATTATTTTTATTAAAACGCATCGCGTTTTATACAGGGTTATTGGAAATTAATTGACACGGCGTTAAGGGCTTCTTCTGTGCACCTTAACGATCAACTTTTGTTCTACGACTTTTGGAAATTCGAAAAAAAAAATGAAAATTTTGAGGTTATGTAAATTCGAAAAATAGCTGATTTTTTAAAACAAAGGTCATTCACACCAAGAACAGTAGATGAAACTTAAAAAATAAGTAAAATTTTAAGGTTACTGACCTCTCCGTGTAAGGAACAGCTGATTTTCAGGTAAACCTAACCTCAAAATTTTCAAAAAAATGTTCGAATTTCCAAAAGTCGTAGAACAAAAGTTGTTTGTTAAGGTGCACAGAAGAAGCCCTTAACGCCGTGTCAATTAATTTCCAATAACCCTGTATATATACAGGAAAAGTATTTTTGTAGTGCACATTTTTTTTCTGCTGAATATATGTCGGCAGTGGAGTACATTTACGCAAAAAAAAAAAAAAAAACCAAAACTTAATGTGAAAAACTTCCTGCAATTTCTAAATTATTGGGTATCTCAGTATTGATACACACAGTGACACGTAGGTACCTACCTTCATTTAGAGCGCGCTATTAAACTCGCTGGCGCTAGTATTGTGTCCATGGACTTCGTCGTTTTGTTAGAAACACTTAAATGGTTATAGCTCTGAGAGTTTTTGAGTTAGCTCCAAAATAAAAAAAAACAGTGTTTTTTATTTTAATGTGCTTAAAACATACCGAAATTTGTGCACTACAAAAATACTTTTCCTGTATATTGCCACGTTTCGGTTGAGTTACATCCGTCGTGGTCAGGAGAAGACTGGCGTCGTTCTTTGTTGAGCGGCGGATTGTTTTAAGACTACCTTCAGTTCCGTAAAAAGTTATTAGGACACTGATAACATCCGATCACAATACTTGCAGATATTTTTACTGAATTTGCCACACACAAATATACACGTATATTTTGACGAAATACTCCTTTGGCCAAACGTGCACTTTGACCAAACACCCCCTTGACCAACCGCCCCAAACCCCACTCTCCCGGTTAAAACTTAAGAATAATAAAAATCGTAAAAGTTTAAAAGACTTTGTACTAAATGCTTATCTTTTTAATTATTAAGTATTTGGTTGAATCATATATTGTAGTTAGTCAAAGATTAGAATAGCTAGCAAAAGTATAGAAATGAAATTAGGGTTTTTGATAATTAGCTAAGAAAAGGGCTTTAACCTAAGGTGCCTTAACAAATAACTTTTGTTCTACGACTTCTGTTTTTTTATTATTTTGTATCCCCCGAATACTGAAAGGCTACTTAATGTTAATTGGCGCTTAAATTGAAATTTAAGTGTAGGCTTCAATAGAACACATACACTTAATGTCAATTTAAACGCCACTTAAGGTTAAGTAGCCTTTCAGTATTCGGGGGTTAGCTTCTTTGTTCAATTATCTGTAACCCTGTAGGTATAGAACTTTTGATGAGTAGATGTTTTTGTGTAGGGATACTATATTCCGTTTGTTATTCAGTTTTACAATAAAGTTTTCATGCGCTTTGAACTTTATCATAATTAATTTAATTATTATTGTGTTATTTTGCCGAAATAGACTTGCTAAGGTGCGATAAGAGTCTTATAGTTAATTTTCTACATCCATAACTACACGATTTAACTGTGTATTTCAATAAAAGATTACAAGATAATAATTTATCGGCATAGTCTATAACATTTGGTTACAAAATGATTAAGCAGATAAGCTTAGGCGGTTACTTTATTAAGTTTGGCTTTGTTTATTGTATACATATATTTAACTATCTTAAATAACACGCCGATTCTGTGATCTATATCAATTAGGTACCTAGTTACCGTATCTCTTTATATTTATCAATTGTTTTGCTTTATTAGACTGTGATATAAAATTGAATTGTAGAAACTCTAAAAATTGCAAGTTATTGCGATGAAATAAACATGATTATATTTATGATTTTATGATGGTTTTCAATAGATCTTTCCGCCCCTTTTGATGATACTGATTAGAAGTAGAGTGTTCAATGATAAGCTAATGGTGTTCAACAATCAGTATATTTTCATTTCAACTTTCATTATCAGGGATTTATTCGAGCGCTGATTTCACGTAATAACATATTAAATTGTGATTTTATCGTGATTTTACCGAAACTAATCATATAATCAAACTATTAGTAGGTACCTTTCACGTGACGTAGTGATGACGATTGACGTTTCTTTGTCAAAGTTCAATTTAGGCTATTATAAAAAACTAGCTTAAATATCGAGATACAAAGTAGCATATAAGGTTTCAACAAATTGAGTTTCAACGCAATCGGTTTAGTAGTTTTTGCGTGAAAGTGTAACAAACATGGTCACTCAAACTAATACCTATTGTAAAGAAATAAGTATCTAAGTAAATACCAAAGACTTACAATTATTAGTACTGAATAGTACATAATCTTACAGTCTAGTATAGTCAGTTTGTGTTCCGTGCAGATGTGTCACACACACTGCGTAGAAAATTAAAACAACAACAAAGATAGACAGGTAGATAGATTAAAGCTTTAGGTACCATAGAAATAAAACATAACAAAAAACAACATAAAACACAAACTAAAATAAATGACTACATTAATGTTCTCAACTAAAAATGAGAAACTTAAATATAGGGAAAGGTACTAGAGCGGTAGAGGGGCAGCCTTATCGCCTAAGGGCGATCTGTTCCAGGCAATCTTAAATAGTTTTTGTATGAAAATGTCATCTCTATTAAAATTTGCAATCTCGCTGGCGATGAATCTTTGTGACTAACGATTTTATTTTATTTCCAGGGAGACAGATCAAATCAATAATAATCCAATAAGCGAGCGTGAAAATGTGATAAATGATGCAATGATACGTCAAAACAAACACGTTTTCTTCGCTGACCGACTCCAAGAATGTGTGCATGAGCATGTCCAGTACCAGCGTAAACGAGGACAGACGGAACCTCTCTCCGCGCCGAGAATGTTCGTCATCTACGACAATGTCGAAGCTAGTGAACCAGGCGACACTTCTGATTACAGTGCTGTTCTGGATGCACCCTTTTATAAACTTCGTATTGAAGATGACAAAGAGTCTGGTAACTACCTACCAACTATTTTATTATGACACTGTTAATCATATATACATACTTACAGTTCCCGATTGTTTTCTTAAATAATTTTGTATAATAATTCCTACTTTTTGTTATTTGCAGGTTACGTGAAATTGAAGAAACTGGAAGTATTAGAAAGCACCCTACAAAGGGAATTTGAAATGAACCAAGTAAATAAAAATAACAATAACTCAGATGATAGTTTATATTCAGATTCTGAAAAAGAATCCATTGATTCCGATGATTCATCTTTTCCAAGTAGAGGCGAAAAATTGTTGCAGGAAATAGCAACAAAGATAAATACTTCTAATGATAGCGACGATTTATTAAGTGATTCAAATATAAATTATACTGAAAGCGTTGGCAGAAGGTACAGTGGTCCCAGTAAACAAGTTAGCCTGCAAGTGGCTAGAAACAACATTTCAAACATAAACAGAATCCGATCAAAAACCGTTCAAGTTCCTGAAGAGGTTGAAAATAGAGACCACAGCAACAATGTAGTGGATGATATAGAAGAAGTGGAAGAAATGAAACCAAGAAAATCAATACTGAAACATTCTAAAAGAATTAGCGGATCGTTACCGGATTTAAGACGTAAGTCTTTTAAAACTGATCAAAAATCATATTACCAAGACTTAGCTGAAGACACTGAAAGTTCTGGTTATAGATCAAACTCTAGTAGTCGACTAAATGAATTTAGTGAAACTGAATCTGATTATGGATATGCTACAATTACAGAAGCGACTACACCCAAAAAAATTCAATTAAAAACACAGTCTAGACATGTATCTAGTTCAAGTGTGTTGTCTGATGAATCGTGGATACCAGTTGATATTCGAGCAGTAGACAACTGGAGTGACGATGAAGACGAAATTGATGAGGCTGCTTCTAAAATGACGTTGTCCAGGAACTTATATGAAAGATACTACTACTTAAGTTCCATTAGTTTTATGCAGAACTTTGTTGATAATTTCATCGTCAACTTGGGTTCGGGATTGGGATTTCCCGAAGATGCCATCGCAAGTGCAATGACTCAAGGAGCCAGCGTCTATTGCGATACTGTAAGAAATGGCGCTAAGGTCGGTTGTGAAATATATCCTGCTTTAATAGCTGCGTGGCCCAATAAAGCTGATCCATGGATTATTCGAGAAAGAAAAATAATACAAAATCCGCGCACCAACTACAGCTATCAATGGCCCGACAAATATATGGTTCGCAAAGCTGTCGGATTTGGATGCTTATTGGTACCTGTGGGATTTAGACCGAAGAGAGGATTAAATGGTGAACAGCCCTTACAGTGGAAGATAGTATTTCCCGCCGCTGAGCGATATTTGGAAAGTTGTTTGGCGCATTCACATATAAGAACCTATCTATTCACTTTGGCACTACAAAAAACTTTTATGGAACATGAAACTTCAAAAATCGGAATAGATGCTAGTCATATAAAAAACCATTTATTTTGGCAATGCGAAGATAACTTTGCCAGATGGCCTGAAGATCGTTTAGGAGAAAGTTTGCGTCTATTCCTAAAGAGTTTATACACACATTTCGGACAAGCCAGATTTCCAAACTATTTTGTCGACGGTTGTAATGAATTTAAAAATATTCCAAATCTTTTAAAGCTTCAAAGTCAATTGAAGAGAATCCGAGAAGCACCGGTTATGCATATACTACATGCAATAAATAAATTAAAATACACCAAGAAAGATTTTTACCCTACATTTAACTGTCATAAGCTTTACGAAATTCTCACATGTAAAAATCCGCTTCGGATTATAAATCCAAACTTGCCTATTACCATTAAAACATATGATGAAAGTTCAGATAGTAACGACAACGATTCAGATAATGATGTAAATTTCTGGGACAAAGCAAAAACCTACGACAAAAACTATCAATGGACAAAAGCTAGACAAAAGCATTTACAAGAACGTCGGAAGGCTCACTCAGCGGGTAAAAGGCAGAAATCAACAGGACAGCAAGAAAAAGAAATAAACCCAAATGTAAGTATCAGTAGTAGGCACTTTTAACATCTCAATCTCTCAATATCTATCTGCATCGAATATCTGTTAGTTAAACAAGTGGTTATAGTTATAAATCTACAAAGCATTTGTTTTTGTTCTAGATAATATTACCATCAAAACTGGAAGCAGAACGAAGACGTTTGGTTCTCGAATTTTTTATTCCACACTTCATTGCCATGGCAAGGTCTAGTGAAAAATTCGAGGCAATCAGACAAGCCATCATTTATCTGGAACAAGCACAAAGACTCTGCGTCCTTCTTATGGAAGAACATGGTGGAGATGCAAATGGATATGAGTATTTAGACATTATTCGAGAAAAACTTGCTGACTGCCAAAGAAAGTTGGTGAAACAGAGGGGAATCAATCTACCTTCGCGTAAAGAACACAACTCTGATCGTTTAGTTCACAATATTCGAAGACAGCGTCCTAAGGTAGAGCACATTGTTAATCCAGATTCACCCACTGAAAATCACGGTATACAAGCATTTTCATTTGTTGATGTTCACGGTGAAAGTCCAGTGAACCATATGATTTTTACTGATAGTATAGACGAGGAATCTAAATTGTAAAATAGTTATACTTTATTTTCAAATCGTTAAGGAGTTTCGTGTATATTTTTGTACAGACTATTGTAAGTGGTATTGTAAGTAGTATAAGAGTATCAAGAGTATTATAAGAAGTATAAGAGTATTAAAAAAGAAAAGGAAACAAGATTTAGCTATGCATAAATGCAAAAAATAAAGGAGTGTAATAATAATTACCGCCCATTTTCGTTAATATTGTATTTAAATACACTATTATAAAATCACTACTAAAGTTATTCAAAACGGGGTATTAAAAATGTTTTGTTTTTATTTTATGACTAGCGACCCGCCTTAGCTTCGCACGGCTATATTATGCATGTATTATACAGAGAAAGCGACTTTGTTTTATACTATGTAGTGAAGCTCGATGCGTGGTAAATACCCCGTTTCAAATAACTTTAGTTATATACTGTAACTTAACTTCTATTTACTTACTACTTACTTATAAAAAAATGAATCTCGATACCCAAATAATAAGTCAATCATAGGTACCTTAGTCTTAAAAGGTAGGTCAATCAATAGAAATACACATTTATAAATGTATACATTTTATTAAGAATATCATAATGTATGATGGTTATCTCTAAGAGCATATAATATTATACTATAGTACGTAATGTAATGTGAAACTATAATCTACCTAAAATGATATGTATCATCCATCACTAAACGATATTTAACAATAAGCAATAAGCTAGTTTATCTATCTACTTCATTATTATATCACAATAGTTTAATTTTTATGTATACTTATTCGAAAAGTAGCCTTACTTCTTCATCATATGAGGGGGTTGACACCTGCAACCATGGCAAGAAGTGCCATCCTGACGTACATGCCGTACTCTGCCTGCCTGAAGTAGGCGGCGCGAGGGTCGGAGTCGAACTCGGGCGAGATCTCATCAACGCGTGGCAAAGGGTGCATCACCACCATGCGCCTCCGAGCGCGAGTCATCAACTGCGGTGTCACTACCAGCAAGCCTCGAGTCTAAAACACAACGTTATTTTGAATAAATGTTATTAAATTATGTACCTTTTTGTTATTTTAACTACATGTCGTGTTCTACTACTATACATTAATATTAAAAACGTACCTTTTCATAATCCTCTTGACTTTGGAATCTTTCTCGCTGTATTCTTGTCATATAAAGAACATGAGTTTCTGACAGTACATCTTCAAGACGTTCGTATATTCTCTGAGGTATTCCTTTTGATGCAACGTAGTCTGTAATGTGTTTAGGCATGCCCAGTCCCGGAGGACTAACATACTGAAGTTGAACTTGATATAGAGTAAGGAGACGTGCTAAAGAGTGCACTGTGCGTCCGTTTTTAAGATCTCCAACCATTGTAATAGTAAGTCCGTTTACAGTACCGATTTCTTCTCTAATAGTAAATACATCCAGCAAGGCTTGTGTAGGATGTTCGCCGATCCCATCACCGGCATTAATAATTGGTTTACGGCACTGGCGCGACGCTCGCTGAAACAAATGAAACATATTATACCTTTTAAAAAACGTAATTGAAGAAAAATACAATTCCAATAAGATGATTAAATACTTACTGCAACTGCACCTGGTTCTGGGTGCCTTAAGACAACAACATCAGAATAACTGGCCATTACTGCTACACTATCCTCCAGAGTTTCTCCTTTTTTAGCTGAAGAGCTTGTAGCATCAGTATGTATTACAGAACCACCTAGTCTTTGCATAGCAGCGGCAAAACTGCAACTAGTGCGCGTGCTTACTTCGTAAAATATTGAAGACATAACTTTACCACGTAATATGTCATCTAAATAGCGACCTTTACTGACGCTAGTCTTCATAAATTGGGCCAAATTAAATATATCATTAAGTGTTTCTTTACTAAACGTGTCGACTGTTATTATACTTTTGCCAAACAAATCACTGCGTTGTCTATGAGAAGCAGGTGTTTGAGGAGGAATGTAGTTTGAGGTACTGTCACATCTTTGTCTTATAATTTGAGTAGGTAAAGGAGACACACTTCTTAATCCAGCAACTTCATTGAAATGAACGTTTGGCTTCATTAAACCGTCAAGTTTGCTGGGTTCAATTTGATCTAACTCAAAATCATACAATTTACTTAATTCCGCAGAAGTATGCATATCTAATGCTGAGTTGGGTCTGCTCAATTCTTTTTCTACTTTTTCTATAGCAAACGTGGGGAACGACTGTTTCTTAGGTGTCGGCCAATCTCTAACATTTTGTCCGAATCCTGGTGGTACGAGAATTTGTCCTTCAACGTACGCTATTTCACCACGTAATGTTACACGATGAATTGTACCGCTTATGTTCATGCCAGAAAATGGCGTCCATTTAGATTTGGAAAATTCCATTGCATTTGGAATAGTCCATTCGTAATCCATATCTACTTCAACATAAGTATTAGGTTGTTCGGGTAAGTTGAAAATTTTTCTCGGGTTTCTGTGGAATTTGTTTATGAGATCCTCGATTGTCAAACGCCCTTCATGAACAGCATTAAGCAAGAGAGGCAGAACGGTTTCAAGCCCGGGGAAACCCGGCGGGGGTTTTTGTGAATTCTTTTCTTCCACCGAATGCGGAGCATGATCAGTTGCAAAAATATCAATGATATCAATATTTTTCCAAAGTTCTGCTTGGTCTTCAGGACTACACAATACAGGGCGTACTTCTGCTCGACCAAATCCTATCCGATCTATATCGTCCGTACTTAAAAATAAGTGATGCGGACAAACCTCACAAGTTACTTTTAAACCTTTTTCTTTAGCAGCTTTGATGATCAAGATTTCTTCTTTACGAGCTACGTGGCAGATGTGTATTGGTCGATCTAATAAAGATGCCATCAAAATAATTGCGCCCGTTTTTTCTCGTTCGGCATGAGCACACACAGGCATTTTTTTCGGCCAATTTTGAAGATGCTTTTGCCAAATTGTCATGTCATCTAATTTTAATGTCGTGAATGTTTCATTCAAGTACATTTTTAATGCTGCAGCTTGAGGAGCTAATTCAGCTGCGGTGTCGCAATTTGTAGATGAGGCTCCTACATAGAGAGCATAGTCACACCTAGCACTAACTCGCGCTAGAGCAGCTGCGTAATCATATGCAGTGCGATCTACAACAGGTGGGTTCGTATTTGGCATCGCACATATCATTGTTACGCCACCAGCAAGAGCAGCTGCGGTACATGTGTCAAAATCTTCCTTATAAGTGGCACCTGGTTCACGTACATGGACATGTACATCTATAAAACCTGGTAGTTTAATTATATTTCTGGAGGTCATACAATCAGTATGTGTTTTCATGTGGGGAATGCCACCACATCGCATCATTGCCTGTAAAAGTAGAAAAATGTCGTTAACCCTAGTATAGAAAATTAAGTTTGTTTCATTCAAACATATTTGATTGTTAAGCAACATACTTGAACTAGAAGTTTAGCACATTTGACATCGGTAACCAATGGGACTGCATAGTCAACTGCTAAACGTCGTGTCCTGTATCCATGAGTAGTAAATGAAGATACACGACGGGCACCACCACGCATCGGTAAGTTGATGACCAAGTCTAACTGTTTTCTCGCCATAAAATCGGCTAAATGCATTAGCTCTCCGTCAGATCTATCATCTTCAGGATCTCCAATATGATCGAATGTCCACTGTACGCTCTCAATCTAGAAAACATGAATCATGGCATGTAATTAAAAAATATTAGTTATTTTGTTTCAAATATAAAAAACCTACTTCAAAAATGAAATTAAAAAAACATCAAAAAAAAATTACAAAGAAAAAAATCTAAAAAGTTTAAAAATATATAAAGAATTAAACTAAAAAGTTAAAAATAAATTACATAAAAAGAAAAAAGTAAACTAAAGAGTTAAAAATAAAAATCTTAAATACTACGAATTATAAAAAACACTACAAAGTAAAAAAAAAAGGATGTTACCATGTAAGGTTTTCTTAATCAAACCCAGTCCGACTTCCAAGTACCTACTTACCTACGTTTAATAATACGCTGGCTCAGTAATACGACGAAGTGAAACTTTGCTTTACCTCCGAAACAACGATGTTTTCATTAATTAAACTCTATTTATATTTGACTTTGTAGTGTTTTTTTTATAATCCGTAGTATTTAAGTTTTTTATTTTTTCTTTTTATGTAATTTATTTTAAACTTTTTAGTTTAATTCCTTATATATTTTTTAACTTTTTAGATATTTTCTTTGTAATTTATTTTTGATGTTTTTTTTAATTTTATTTTTGAAGTAGGTTTTTTAATTTAGAAATTATTTTTTAATTTTATGTTTTAGTGGTATGTAGTATAGTCTAACACAGTCAGTGTTAGGTACAATCAGGCAACAAACGTACAGACCCACCGCAGAGCGTCAAAACTGTTGTCACAACGATGAGTTTGCAGTTCTGTTCCCGACTGTACCTACTAACTAACCTAACCAATATCTCACAGCTTAAATTTGATAATAAGAAACCGTTGATTATCATAAATATTGCAGGACTTGCAAACATAGCTATCGAGCTCCAAGCTAAATAACTAGACTTGTGTCAAAATCTGTTTTAAATGTAAGTATTGTTTGAAAGTTTCTACTGGTACCTAACTAGTAATCGAAAACTGAACAATCTACTGTATTATGATTATGTGGAACGATCTCTTCATGTTTTCGAAGATCCTCTTCATTTTTTAGCCTTTTAGTGCAATTTTTTTTTGGAAGGCGTCTAAAATATGTTTCGGCAGATACAAATTGAAACGCTTTAAGGTGCAATTCTGTTAATCACTCCAAAGATCCTCATCAGATCTTGACCAAATTTTTATGGGACCACCCTTGAGGTAGATTCGACCCTTTCCAACAGAAAAGTTTCATCAAAATCGGTTGATAAACAAAGAAGATATGCGAGAACATCCATAAAAAAAACATACATACAACCGAATTGAGAACCTCCTCCTTTTTTTGAAGTCGGTTAAAAAATCAAATGGATACGTACATCGATGCCATGTTCTGTGTAGAAATCTCCGGTTCCCATGCTAGCATATAGCTTATACCCCATCTTTTGTAATACACGAACGCTTGGTAAAAGTTCCATTTTGTGCTAAAATAAAATATTTATTTTATTTGCTATATCTTTATAGAAGCATAATACACAGAGTAAAATATATTTTATTCAGACATACCTTAAACGTTCCAACAGATAACAGTATTGCTTTTTTGGGTATTCTAAATCCTGTGCTCATCAAAGATTTTAAATATGCTTCATATCGATTTTCTCCAAAGCATGCCACTTCTCCTGTGGATGCCATCTCTACACCTAATGTTACGTCAGCTCCAGCAAGTCTCGAAAATGAAAACTGGGGCACCTTAACACCCACTTTGCCACAACCAGCCATAACATTTATAGGTTCTAACGGAAGTCCCAAAATGACTTTAGTAGCAGTGGCAACAAAGTCATGATCCAGTGTTTTTGATACAAAAGGGAATGATCGTGAAACTCTTACGTTACACTCTATAACTTTAAGTTCATTGTCTTTTGCAATCAATTGCATATTGAAAGGACCTGTGACATCAAGGGTTTCGGCAATTATACTGGAAATTTCTTTAATTTTTTCTAAAGTTTCCTGGTTTATGTCTTGTGGAGGAGTTACGAGAGTGGCATCTCCTGAATGAACACCAGCATTCTCGACATGCTCAGAAACAGCCATGCAATATATTACTCCATCACCGGCTACAACATCAACGTCTATTTCTTTCGCATCCATGATGAACTTTGATATTACAACGGGGTGTTCCTTACTAACTTTACTTGCAGATTTTAAATATGCTTCTAAATCTTGATTTGAATAGGCAACATTCATAGCAGCACCACTGAGAACATACGAAGGACGTACTAAGCAAGGGTAGCCAACCTCCTCACAAAAACTTATGGCCGATTCAAGATCGGTCAACTCTTTCCATCTTGGCTGTAAGATTCCCTTTCTGTCTAACATTCTTGAAAATTTAAACCTATTTTCAGCATTATCAATCATATCTGGTGACGTTCCTAAAATTACTGCTTGTTGTCGATGTAAATCCATAGCGATATTGTTTGGTAATTGGCCGCCCATTGACAATATTACCCCATTCGGTCGTTCTATGTTATAAATATCCATTACTACTTCGAAAGAAATTTCTTCAAAGTATAATCTATCGCTCATATCGTAATCAGTACTAACGGTTTCAGGGTTGTAATTAACCATTATTGTTTTCTTTCCTTGATTTCTTAGTTCTCTTAAACATCCAACAGCACACCAATCAAACTCTACAGAACTGCCAATTCTGTAAACACCAGACCCTAAAACCATTGTGAATTCCCCAGGGAATTCCAAATCATGTGTGTTACCATTATACGTTAGGTACAGGTAATTTGTTGTCGCAGGCCACTCAGCGGCAACAGTATCTATTTGCTTCACAAAAGGCGTTATACCATAATCTTCTCTCAGTTTGCGTACCGCTACTTCTGTGCTTTTTATAGCAGCCGCTATTTGTTTATCTGAGAAGCCAATTTTTTTAGCATTCTTAAGAATATCAGCGGTGATTGTGCCACTGTTTGTTGCTTCTAAAGTTTTGTAGTAATCTATGACGTTCTTGAATTTTTCTAAAAACCACCTATCAATTTTAGTCAATTCGTATAATTTTTCAACCGTTAAACCTTGTTTCAAAGCAGCGGCTAGAACAAACATACGCTTATCTGTTGGTTCTCTTAGTTCATTTTCATTTACTTCTTGAATGTAGGGGTCAAATCCATTGACATTTTCATCAACCATTCGCAGAGCCTTTTGAAAAGCTTCTTCGAAATTTCTTCCAATGGACATGACTTCACCAACACTCTTCATTGAACTTCCAATTTTTGTACTAACTCGATTAAATTTAGCCAAATCCCATCTAGGGATTTTTACAACACAATAATCTAAACTTGGTTCAAAGCATGCTGTAGTAACTCCAGTTACAGAATTCTTGATAACGGGTAATGGAATTCCCAAAGCCAATTTTGCTGCTACGTAGGCTAACGGATAACCTGTTGCTTTACTAGCTAGAGCAGAACTTCTGGAAAGCCGAGCATTTACTTCAATAATATAAAATTCTTCTGAATATGGATTGAGAGCATATTGAATGTTACATTCTCCAACAATACCAAAATGTCTAATGACCTTGATGGCAGTGTTTCTTAGCATATAATATTCCCTATTAGAAAGTGTTTGGCTTGGAGCAACAACTATGGATTCTCCTGTATGAATACCCAGAGGGTCTACGTTTTCCATATTACAAACCGTAATGCAGTTGTCAAACGCATCTCTAACTACTTCGTATTCTACTTCCTTCCATCCCTTTAAAGATTTGTCAATGATTAATTGATCAGAGTGTGATAGAGCTTGATGTGCTAGTGATTTGAGCTCTTCTTCATTATTAGCGAATCCTGAGCCTAAGCCTCCTAAAGAAAATGCTGAACGAGCCATAACTGGGTAACCAATATGTTTGGCTGCTGACAGAGCTTCCTCTACTGAAGTAACTGCTGCACTTGGAGCTACCTTTTCTCCAATAGAATTTATTTTTTCTGCAAATATTTTTCTATCTTCTGTGTCTACAATGGACTGAATAGGAGTTCCTAAGACAGTTACATTATATTTTTCAAAAATATGAGATTTCTCTAATTCTACACCACAGTTTAAAGCTGTTTGACCTCCAAATGTCAACAAAACTCCAGTGGGTCTCTCTGCTTTAATAACTTGTTCTACGTATTCTGGCGTTATAGGTAGAAAATATACTTTGTCTGCCAAACCTTTAGATGTCTGTACAGTTGCAATGTTTGGATTTATGAGAACTGTTTGAATCTTTTCTTCTTGCATAGCTTTTACACCTTGAGACCCAGAATAATCGAATTCGCCAGCTTGCCCTATAGACAAACCACCAGAACCCAAAATAAGTACCTTTTTCGGTCTTTCGTGTATGGAAGGTTTAAACTCTAATTTTTTATGTATCATTTCGTCGATTATGCACGACTTTTTAGTTTTAAATGATTTCACAGCGTCTATAAACACGTCAAATAGACATTCCAGGTCTGTTGGACCTGCAGTGTGTTCAGGATGAAATTGAACACTGAAGAAAGGTAGAGTTTTATGAATAATTCCTTCATTTGTTTGATCATTTTCGTTAGTAAATAAAATTTTCCACTCATTGGGCAAAGAATCAGCATCAACGGCAAAACCATGATTCTGAGACGTCATAAAACATCTTCCAGTGCCATTATGTGTACACGGTAAATTATGTCCACGGTTACCATAGCTGAAAATAATGGACAGGACAGATTGTAAATAAAACTTATCATATAAATTTCTAAAAGAGCAGTGATAACTTAGTGGGAGGTACCTCAACTTGCAATAATAAGGTTGTGGATTTAAATCCAGATGCTGACAGTTCGTTTGCAATTTAAATCTATTTATGCGAAAAATATACGTGCAGATTAAACACACATACTCTTACAGTGAACGAAAACATCGTGAAGATGATCATCGATTTTTGAAGCAGAAAAAAAATAGATAACAATGTTCCGAAAAAAAATTATGTTCGATTCTTAGACCTAACGAATATACACAAAATTAACTATACAAATTGGTTCAGCCGTTTAGGTGGACATTGGTACCTAACACCGCGACACGACAATTTTATATTTATAGGGATAAATCTTACCTCGTTTTATAAGTATGGCATCCTGCTGCTGTTGATAGCAACTGGTGTCCAAGACAGATCCCAAAAACAGGTTTAACGTTGCTCTTATCATTGATCACTGCTTGAATATTTTGTACAACAGCTTTACATATATCTGGATCACCTGGACCGTTACTTATAAACAGTCCATCGTACTCATTAGCATTAAATTTGTAATTCCATGGCACTAAAATCACTTTAGCGTTTCGGTTGACTAAACATCTTATCTGATTATACTTCAGACCACAATCAACAGCCAAAACTGTTATCTCTCCATTGGGGTTAAATATTTTCTTTTCCTGAAATTGTTTTTTTCATAATTAGAATTTGGAATCCCATAACAATCTTATTTTTTATTATTTTTATTACAGTAAATCCTAGTTCCATGTTTAATTTTTCATAATAATTAACTTCCACAGTCAATATTTTACAATGTGTAATTATTGTAAATGATTAGTAACCTATATTTTGTATGCAGTTTTTCTAATGCCATTAAAGTCAGAATTGATTATTATTATTAAAAGGTCGTTGTTAAGATTTAAAAAGTTACAGGTGGGTTGAGTTATTTTTATTATAGACTAGCGACCCGCCCCGGCTTCGCACGGCTATATTATGCATGTTTTATACATATAAACCTTCCTCTTGAATCACTCTATCTATTAAAAAACAAAAAAATATTCTTCAAAAATATCGTTAGCTGAAGAATTTTCATCATTATCAATGACTTAATTAATCACGTGGTTTACCTTTGTTGAGACTTCGGCTACCAAATTCCTGATGTTAGGATCTGATAGTGTTGGTAGTGGACCAAATGGAGGTACACCTTGTACAATACGTCCGAGTGTGACTCCCTCCCGAAGGCGGAAGGTGAGTGCCCTGGTGTCGACGTCACAGAGCCCGGGGACTCCGTTGGCGGCGAGCCAAGCACCTAGAGACTTCTTAGCGCGCCAGTGGCAAGCACGGGTGCTTACTTCTCCTACTATCAAACCAGCCGCCCATATACGACTTGATTCAAACCATCTGTTCACAATAGTTAAAAAAATTAAGAATCTATCGTAAGAAAACGGCCTCACTAATACGCAGGGTATAGGCGGCAATAGCATTCTGAAGACAGTGGCGGACTCGGCGTTATGGCACTCCTTAGTGAGAAGGGTTATTGCCGTGGCTCCTTTGTTGCCTCATCTGTAGTCTAGCTCTACATCGCTTATTGTAAGTCTCAAGTCATTATAATATAAACAGCTATGGATCATGTCATGATTCATGAAGCCCGAAACAAATTATATTTTTTACAAGCTTTTATTTAGCTTCACCTGTCCCGATGTTTGTCATCAAATATTGCAAATTATTTTAATTTAAATTATTAATTAATTCAAAATATTTCATATTTTCAATCTCGTCTCTAATCCAGTCTCGAGTCAGGAATTTTCTCATTCACATTTAGAAAGTTAAAATCTATTACTTAAATAGGTACTGACTTGGGCAGTCCATGTTCATCGCGCTCGTTTTCGTCTGGTACACCGTAGTTGCCAACGAGGGGGTAAGTGAGGACAAGCAGTTGGGCGTGGTAAGATGGATCAGTCAGCGACTCGGGGTAGCCCACCATCCCCGTTTGGAACACTGAAAAATATAAGTAAATGGGAAGCTGTTAGTAAGAGTTAGATAACATTTATTTATGTAGGTACCTATAGCCATTCGATCATCTTGGTTTTTATCCTTAGATACAGATATTCTACCGTTCTTATTACCTACTTTCCTTACAAAAGCAGTTCAACTTTTGCTTGTTAGAAACAAGAAAGGCTAAATTGATCTGTTTACTAAGTAAAATCTAAGATTTTGAACACGAGTGGGTAAAATACCAATAAAACATATCGAAAGAGTATAAAAATAATGTTTCTCATTCTTGGTAGGCACCTGGGTTTAGTAATACGTACCGACTTCCCCTTCAACTGGCAACTTTGCACCGAAGCTCCTTCCTTGGAACACTGTGCCATCTGCTAGAATCAGGCTGCAGGGAGGCCCTACTTCGCAACTTAAATCGTTAGCGGTCATGTTTCTGTAAACCACGGTTAATAGGCATTGTGAATAATGAGCATTATACTATTTAATAGGTACAGTAAGCAAAGGACTGAGAGGGCAAAATGCATAAAGGTTTAGGTTAAGGTTTAATTTTTTTCAACAACAGTTAAATAATTGTTAATTAATAATAAATAAGCTTGATATCACAGCTTCTAAAGTGATAGTTATTTCACGCAGAATAACCAAAAATTATTGAACTGTTGTACAAAAATTAAAACTATAAAATATAGCTACATCTAGTACCCTCAGTCCTTTGGTACCTGTTTTCTGTATGTTTTTAAAACACATTACATTTACAAAAACACATACATTTTTAAAAACTGGTGATGTAGGTTTTAAGTGTGCAGTGGAACAAATTCGAATTAGTTTCCTCTGATTTGCAACAACAATGATTAAGCGGTAAGTACCTACTAGTATTTAGGTTTTTATTGTAGAATTTTTAAAGATAATTTAGTAGTTATTAAAAAATAATTTGCAACTAGCCGCTTGGGCCCTTTGCCTAAGGGAAACTCATTTGGATATTTATTTATTTTAAATTGTTTTATTTATTCCTTCTGTAATAAATAAATATATCAGTGCAAATTAAATAGTGAACATTAGTTTGCATTCATTACTTTAAGTTAGGTATGTGCCGTAATTATAATTAGGTAAATTAATAAACTTACATATTTAAAAAATGTTTATTGTTGCGAATTAATCCTGTTCCTTTGGTTTGAATAAAAAAAAATGGAAAACTTTAACTGCGTTGTTGCAAGTTCTAGAACTGGCAAAATTAAATACATATCTTAAGTGAATGAAAAAGGTGTATTAAATAATCAAATTAAGTGTTGTATATGGAATAAGTTAGGTAAGTAATCGTAGTTTTACTCACCTTATAGGTTTGAAGCCGGCCACGTGTTTTTTTATGATCCGGAGTGAAACAGTCCGGTTCTGTCGCGTTCTCCACGACGAATGGCATGTCTCGGCTAAAGTCCCCAACGAGACGCCTTATCACCAAGCAAATCCTACCTGCATCCTTCTCTTTCACAACTATGGTTATTACCATACATTCATCTCGCTCTTACATCACTTAGGGGCCAAATGGTAAAGCTGTGAAACTGGTTTGTTTCATGCTAATTTTATTTTCGCACTTACGTTGTAGCCAATAAGGGTTATTAACTATACATCGCATACATACTTTAACTGTGAGTGTGTACGTCAAGTAGCTGAAATTTCCATGTGAACTGAAGTTGGTTGGTTTATTAATTTATCCTCGAATGTCAGATGTTCAACGACTTCTTTGAAAGTAAATAGAAGTATCACATATACCATCTTATGCTTAGTTAGGAAATCATAAAGGTTAGTGTTTCCATTGAAGTAGGTATATTGGTGAATAACTAACATATTATAATAACACAATGACCGTTTCCTGAAATGGTTTTCGATTGCTTTTATACGTATTTCTTTATTAAAACTAGTGGGTAGATAATAAACACATACTTCAACTAATTTTAATTTAAAACTTAATTAAACTAAAATAAAACGTAACTAAATGAAAATAATATATTTGTATTTAAGTAGATACTTACCCCTGAATTTTTAATAAAATAATTATCTTATTTTTTTACTATATTCGGCTAGTAGTTGTACCTACTTACTATTTTATATTCTATGCAAGTAGGTAAATTTTATTTAAGGGCATGCAAAGTTATTTCTAAAGATTAAGTACTAGAAGAACTAGTTAGACCCGTTCAATTTTGGTTTGTCAATTAAATTCATAGTGAGTGTTCCTGAAGGTTTGCTGAGTTCCAAAACTTGCACAGTGTTTGCGTTAGGTCCCGACTTCAGCCACACACCGGGAACGTATAGGGTTATCTGAGGACCGACCTTGGGCCAGTATCGACCTAAGTTGTGACCGTTTATCCATATGTAACCCTGGAAATAAAAACCGATAGTTCAGGCAAAGAGGACGACTTATGATTTTATACCTACGAACGAATGAGTTTCTTATGCCTTCTTCTCATTAGTGGGCGCGTTCCGAAGGCACATATCCTAAGTTTATTTTTAAGACGCTTCAAAGTTGTAATGCACTGCATGATTCTTATTAAATATGACGACCCAGTTGGCACAATGGTCACCATGCCGGACTGCCAAACACAGGGTCGCGGGTTCGATTCCCGCCTCAGACAAGTATTTATGCTTAGATATTTGTCTGTGGTCTGGTTGTTTCTATGTATTATAAGTATATATTTACAAAAGAAGAGTATTTAAGTAGTATATCCGTTGTCTAGCACCCATAACACAAGTCTAGTTACTTAGCTTGGGGCTAGATGGCGATGTGTGGAATGTCCTGCAATATTTATTTATTTATTTTATTTATTTATATATTTTTTTGACTTGGCTTCTCATTTTTACAAAGGTTAAAAAGAAGAATGATCGCGTAACATTACACAAAAAACATACAGTCGAATTAAGAACTTCCTTTTTTTTGCGGTTCAAATACATCCTATTTATTTACTAGAAATTCTGCTTGAAGGAACTTTTCAAAGGAGAATACCTAAGACTTGCACATTTTGCTAAAGATTTTAGAGTGCAGGGTGGGGCGGTCCGACTATTCTGTTCAACTAGTTGTAACCACGGGATACCCAAAGGACTCGTGGCCCAACTATAAGAAAACAAAGTTGGACCACGACCCCTAGTAGGTGGCCCAATTTTCTTAAAAAGAAATTTGTATCTAAATTAATCAAAAGACTATCTTTTATCTTTTATTAAGTTGATGCACAACAAAAATAAATTGATTGAAGACCAACACCAACAGTCCGACAGTCACCGACATGATTCACCAACAGTCAAAGTGTCACAGTAATTGGTTATCCATACCTATATTGGAGGAAAGATTTGATTGTTTGTTTGAATTGAATAGGCTGCAAAACTACTAGACCGATTTTAATGAAACTTGTAATGAGGATGCATTGATTCTTTGGGAGTGCTATAAGCTACTTTTTATTCCGATATTCCCACGGGTTCGGGAGTTACGCGGGTGAAACCACGGAGCGCAAAATAAAAAGTAGCCCTTCCCTTCCTCGACAAATGGACTATATCCAACCAACACAAAAATATTTATTAATTCGAACCAGTAGTTCCTGAGATTAGCGCGTTCAAACAAACAAACTCTTCAGCTTTATAAAATTAAGTATAGATAGTATAGATTTTAGACTACCCGTTAAAAGCATTTAGTAAGAATTTAGCTAAATTATATTTTATTTTTGTATATTTTACCTTTCCCCATCCCGTAGTATCAATAAAAGTGTCCAAATGATCATGTCCATTAGGTATAGTAAATTGTCCGTCATAAAAAGTTGGAGGTTTTGGCTCTACCGTAGAGCTATTTGAAAGTGACTCAACGCACTCTAAAGGATAGCCAGTTATTGTCCATTTTCCATGTAAAACTTTTTTGTTGTAGACTACTTCACTGAGGATGCCCTGTAACAAGTAGGTTAGTATAATGGTTAATTACTAAATTATCGCTAAAGAAGAAAACAAACGGTTGTCTGTCAAGTCGGTTTACGTACGATAATTTTACGTGATAACGTCATAAGAAAACGATGCAGAAAACGATGCGATTTTTGTTATTCCTTTATTTTATTTTTATTTTTTATATATGTTTTATGTATATGTCTTCTATTCGTCACTCGTCACACCATAACACAAGCCCAGATGAGCGATTTAAGATTTAAATACTCTGTTTTCTAAGTTACCATGACGCGTCTGGTCTTATTACAATGACGCATGACGTCACACAATATTACCGTGACACTTTTTATGAATGCAGCCTGCCTAGCATGAAGACCAAAACACGATACGATGAAGCGATATAACTACATCAACTCCCAAAATATGATCGATAAAGCCGCCATGTTGAATTTTTATCGAAAATTGCGATAAAATTTATGATAACAATCCAAAATGGCGGCTTTATATATCATATTTTGAGAGTTGATGTAGTTACATCGCTTTATCGTATCGTGTTTTGATCTTCATGCTAGGCAGGCAGGTGTTCCATCAATTTAAGAGACGTTATCACGTCAAAAAGTGAGAAGGACCTCCTCTGAAGAGTTAGGCAGTAAGACGCTCTAAAGGCACACTAAAGGTGCCCACTCCACGTATTGGCGAATGTCGGATGCACGTCGAACATTTGTCCCGAATGGAATTTTCAATGAAAATAGAACTATATATGCACTAAATAATAGACGGACAAGAAAGTGATCTTATAAGGGTTCCCTATTTTTTGGTACGGAACCCTAAAATGACCGATTCGATCAGAGTCGAAGTCGATCAGCCAAAGTACTAACGATAGGTAGGTATGCAAAGCTGTTTTCAGAATGATGTAGGTCCGTTTTTTTCCCCTTATTTTTGGAGTCAGTGATTTGTTTTTCGTTTAATTCTCGACTTTGCACAGCGAATGATGACCTCTGCGGTAAGTGGAAGGGGTATGTGCAGAACGCAATATTTATATGAAAATTGAGTTCTGCGCATACCCCTACTACTTTCCACCAGAGATCATCAATCGCCGCGCGGACTATATTAGTACCTAACCTACCTATCGTCAATGGCTCCAGTAAACAATTTAATTACCTAATTGATATCGTACGTACCTTAAAGTCATGTAAGAACGGTCCATAATTAATACGACCTTGATTCTCCACTACTAATGACAAAACTGAGTCCTTCTTCGAAGACAACGGTAGGGATAGTATTTTGTCCATTCGGCTTATCGTCCCTTTTAGTACCTGTTCATAACAAAACAATATGTACAATAGAAATACACCCAACCTGAGAATACAGGTTAGATTTTTTTCAATGTTTTTGTATAGGCTTATCTTACCGGTGTTTTATATCCAACCGTCTTATTCAAAGATGAATTCAACATTCTCATAAAACACCTCAATCAATTGTGAATGGAACCTGCTGTAACTTACTAGGATTAAGTTCACAATAGTCACAATAATAATTCGTCTTTTTGAAAGCTTTTATTTAACTTGCAATGTATGTATGTATGTTTATTCGGTTGGTATCTTGTTCTCGCCTTGAGTCAGCTATCTATGAGTTTCAATTTGGCTTATGGCCTATCGATTGCTACTATAGAAAAAAAACAAATGGTACCAAATTCTATAAAGGTTCAAATAACCCAAAAATTGTTCATTATAACACATATACCACATTTTTTCGGATTTACTTTGGATAAGCATAGAAACAACTAGAAATTTTCGTCTTTAAATTATACCTAAATGTAGAAAAATAATCACTTAAAACGGTACACAACGACACTTAACAAATTTTCCATGCAATCATTTTAGTTAATAACAGCCCCGGATCTTCAATTTTTTCTAGGCGGGGCAAATACTGAAAAATGCCGCCCCCATCCCTTTTGCACGCACGGTAACGCGTACTGCCGCGATCTGCGATTACTGCAGGCGAGGGGGCGCTATTTTGAATTTTGAACTATGCCTACGCGCCTCGCGAATAATTCGGAATAAAGGCCAATCCAAACAGCACAGTGGCGACACAGTGCCGGCACAGTGCCGAACCGTGACCATTCATCAGTGTCAGTGAAAAATGATATTGTTTCATACTTTTTGTACTAGACTATCCGTACTGGTCAGTCACAGTGATGTTCAGTGCTGTCAGTGCTGCTCCGACGTTGCTCCGACGCTCGCCGTGATCCGGCGTGAATTTGTAGCGGACAATATTTTGCCTAACCCGGTCGCAGTGTTTCAAGATGGCCGACGAAAAGTTAATTGAATTGGTCCGTGTGTTGCCCGTATTTATCACGTTTTTTTGACGATCGACCCCTAGGTACATTCATTTTCCTTATAACCGCAGTCAAAATATCGGAAATTTTGCGGTTGTTATCTTTGCTCGCTCTCGTTTTTTTTTCTATACTAATATTATAAAGAAATAAAGTTTGTTAAATTGTATGGGGTAAGTAATTTTTTTAATATTAGTATAGATAATTTAATTTTTAATATTAATAAAATAAATGCCCTACGAAGTGGGCACGGGTCAGCTAGTACATAATATAATTAATAAATTAATAGTTTAAAAAAACTAAAAAAACCCGCTTTATTTTTCTTTTGCAATCACAATGTAACACGCTTACTATTATTTACTATATTCTTAATTCAAATTTAATACATTTTATTTTCAATTTTTTAGTTGGATTTTTTATTTAAAGCGTGTTTTTTTTAGTTTTTTTAACTATTAATTTATTTTATACTTTTTGGTCTTTGATAACGAAATATGTTAGATCAGACCCTGGTTACCATTGAAAGATAAACTACTCGTCAAGACGATTCTAACGAGCCCAAACTCGATGGGGTTGTGTCGTTTCAATGCAAAGTTCCTATGACCACCTTCCAGTTCCATCATCAGACCCTGGTTACCATTGAAAGACAAACTAGCCGTCAAGACGATTGTAACGAGCCCAAACTCGATAGGGTTTCGTCGTTTCATTACAGAGTTTCTATGACCACCTTCCAGCTCCATCATCAGATCAGCACCATGTTATCATAATATTGCATTGTCATCGGTCTTTGACAAGTGTGCAAAGTTTGAATTAAATCTGATCGTTCTAAGTAGGGCAAAATCGAGCCCAAAAGAGTCGGTTACATACATACTACAGGTGAAACTAATAAAAGCGTGTTAATTAAAAAACCGGAAAAGTGCGAGTTGAACTCGCGCATGAAAGTTATGGTAACCCTAGCGTTAGAGTACGAAAAATCACTGTCCCGTGTCGGTACTGGCACTGACATAAATTATGTACGAATAGCACGGTACGGTACGGAACTGTCGTCACTGTGCCTTCACTGAGCTGTGTGGATAGCCCTTTATAGTAATGTTCGTGCAGCGTTTCTCACTCCGCGCTCTCGCCGCGCCAGCTCACGTAGTTCGTGCGCTGTACCCCTGGGTCGAGTTGATATAAAAAAACCAAAGTGTTCTGTACCCTTAGTATGGGTTTAACCATACGAAAACGATGACCGTATCCGTATATCGTTCCATACATTTCAGAATAGGCGCCCCTATCGGAAACGTAAAGGAACTAAAATTGATACCACACATAAGTAAAAACATTACGTTGTATACAGAAGAGTTCATTCATTTTGGTGTAATTTGACTTTCGTTGTCAACTTGAAATTCGTTAACGTGTACGTAAACGGTAAACGTGAACGTTTTCTTACTCGATCAAATATTATTAGTGAGAAGCATGTAAAAGAAATTTGTTTACATAAAAAAAACTAACTAAAAATGTTTCCAAGATGTGTGTTAGCATGGATGATGTTAGAAGAAGAAGAGGCGGCTCGCCGTGAAGAACGGCGGCAAAATACTTTGTCTCTTCGAGCTTTATTGACACCGGATTGTATATCGGACTCCTCTTTTCCAGGGGTTCAAGTACGTGTGCGATCTTTTACAGAACCAACGTTTCAATATGAAACTGATAACATTTGATGATTCCTGACCAAGGAAACCTGGCGCTACTGAGCCTGGGTCGTGCAACTAGTGATAGGGTGGCGAACATCGTTCATGTACAAAATACATAAATCACCTCTGGCTTGCCTTAGTTGGCTGGTTGGAGTTAACACTGACGAGGAATACATGCTGGATAAACCTAACCAATATCTACGCTTCGATCAAGCACAGGTACTGGCTACTGAGAACCGATATGAACTTAGAATTCTTCGTAAAGCGATTTAAATTCGAAAACATCTAAATAATTTCAAAAGAGAAGATGGTTGGGATGTACCACCTGTTTGGGACCCAGTACTACATTCGGTGAAGTCTTAAGCCCGGCAAACAACAGCTGCAAGACCTCGGAACACCGTTAGCTATAGCCGTAGCATAGGTACCTACATAAGGAACGTTTCAATTAGGGAACGTAACAATTTTCAAATATATATTTTGTAAGACTATTTAGCCTGCCTGTGACCATAGAAACTGAAAAGTTCCACATGAAATGTTCTTAATGATATTAAAACGTTAAAAAAATCTCTACGTGTTGGCTTTGGCCAATTTCATACATTACACAGTGCCATTTGGCCTCAAACCCGTGTGATTACTCCAGGGCTTCAGCTATGTGCACACCATTATTCATTGCAATCAGTTCAGTAGTACTTTTTACATAAAGATTTAATCAACCTACATACAAACTTCTATATAAATATATAAGTATTAGTTGGATGATCAATGATGATGGATAAGGTAGGTATTGTAAAAAAAAATAGTTTAATCCATATTATAAAAATGAATGCTGAATGTGTTGCTAAGCGTAAATCTCGTGAACAGCTGAACTGATTTTGCTTATTCTTTTTTTTGTTGTCTTTGTTATTGTCAGGAGGTGGTTCTTATGAAAGAAAACATTAAGAAAATTGCGTAGAAAATTATTACCCGGGTGAAACTGCGGGTCGCAGCTAGTGCTTTATAGTAATTATTATTATAAGTTAGCTGCGCCCCGCGGTTTCACCCGCGTAAGTCCGATGTTTCTCACCGTTTAAACCTTCCCTAGACCTCCACGAATAAATAAAGACCAAAATTAGCCAAATCGGTTCAGCCGTTCTCGAGTTTTAGCCAGACTAACGAACAGCAATTGTTTTTTATATTATAGACTAGCTGCGCCCCGCGGTTTCACCCGCGTAAGTCCGATCTTTAAATTCTCACCGTTTAAACCTTCCCTGGACTACGACAAACACAACAAAAAAAGAATTGGCCAAATCGGTCCAGCCGTTCTCGAGTTTTAGCCAGACTAACGAACAGCAATTGATTTTTATATTATAGATAACTAAAAACTACAAATAAAAACTTAACCTAAGGTAATCATTTTTAAGAAAGTTCTTTATTTTAATTCGAGTTGCTTAAATGAAATTTGGTACAACAATATAACACTCGTTTCGATGATTTAGTGGCATTTGCCATAGTGCCTGGTGTTGGGGCTATACATCGCTCCCACCGTCGCGCGTTCTCTGCTATAAATTCTGCCGCCAGCGACCTCCACTGCGGACGCAGCAGGTCCCGAACTCTTCAATTTCAATTCAATTCAATTTCAATTGCAGGTTCTCAAGGTTTTCTGAAAATAAGAACATTTTGATGATTATTAAATAGTTTGCCCCGAAGATGACATGACTGAAAATGTATGAAGAGAACAGACAGCGGACCCATTATGGTAAGGGTCCCCTGCTCCAGGTCTGTCAGTGCTAAAGTCGAGGCCGTCTCTCCCCCTGTGCCTGACACGGAAGATCCAATCTTAGCCGCCTTCCTCCTTGTATTCGACTTAAAATCACTCCACAGCTTTACAAGACAAAGCAGTGCAGGGCAAAACAAATATTAGTGCATGAACATATTCATTGAGGGCGGAGGTGAGTTCTTGCCACCTCCGCATCGCCAGTAACCTACCGCATGCCGTGGGGGCTCTCGGCAGGCTTCATAAGGTCTCCGTGACTACAAATAGTGAAAATGTCTTGGTAGTTTAGTTTAAAACACAATAAGTTCAATGTCTTTATTTGCAAAGATGAACAATAACTTACCGCTCCATGATCTCCACCAAAACCTCAAATTAGGAGGCTGAAGTCATCATTATTTTCACAAGATAATTATTTTCTTATTTAAATAACACACGGTTTTATTTACAACTAGCTTTTGCCCGCGACTTCGTCCGCATAGAAGTCGAAAATGGCTTTAACAGGATTTTTAATTGGTTTTATCACTAATATATTTCTGTGGGTTTTAATATTACCAAAATCGGTAGGTTATTTTAAACATTCTTTTGTATTATCATGTATTTTCGTATGTCGTATTTTACATGTTTTCTCTATACGCATAATAAAGAAAGAAAGAACAAAAGTGTGTACTTGGAAGCAAATTAAAAAAATGGGTTGTGGGAAAAAGTAGTAGAACGAAAATATATAGTTCATGTTACATATACAATTAAAAACGCCTAAATCAATTGAAATCTGGTTTTCAATATTAGATATATCTATTTTGAGGAAGGTCGTGGTATAGGCACATTTTAGGAACATCAAAATCCAATTAGTAGGTCGAGTAAACAACAAAAACTGCAGCCGCTCGGCCGAACGCGTTCCAGCAAACACGAACGTCACAGAATACTTAATAGTGTAGCATACATTTTATCCCGATATTCCCACGGTAACGGGACTTACGCGGGTTTGTTTAGGGAATAATTCGTAAACATAACCAAAATGTTCTAGCACAGTTCTAGTCCTTACCATTTTAAATTTCGAATACTACGTTCCTATGAGGCCGTGTTCTAAAAGTGCAACCTCTTTTGAATAAAATCGGATTGTGTTTTCAAACATGTGTCAAAATACAATGTAGGTTAGTTAAAAGAAGTATTGATATCAACTTCGGAGGAAATCACCCCCAAAATAACTTCCTACCCCTTTTTAATCCCGTTAGAGGATGAATTTTAATAAAATACGAAACACGTGTTTCATCAATTCTGTTAAAGAATGTTTATGCAAAATTTGAAGTAGATTGGACCAAGGAATCACGTTGTCCCATACAAACTTCGTCCCCCTTTTTCAACCCCTTAGGGGTAGAATTTCGGAAAATCCTTTCTTATCGACTGCCTACGTCATACAAAGAACACACCCTCCAAGTTTCAGATCTCTACGATCAGCGGTTTAGGCTGTGCGTTGATCCGTCAGTCAGTCATTCAGGACAAAGCATTTTATATGTATAAGAGAAGAGATACTGCATAATAGCCGTGCAAAGCCGGGGCGGGTCGCTAGTACTTTGATAAAAGAGATCCAATCAAAGAGTATTTAAGTTTTTAATAACCCCAGCTAGCCTAGCATGACGACCAAAACACGATACGATAAAGCTATATCACGCGATATAACTACATCAACTCTCAAAATATGATAGATAAAGCCGCCATGTTGAATTTTTATCATAATTTTTGTCGCAATTTATAATAAAAATTCAACATGGCGGCTTTATGTATCATATTTTGAGAGTTGATGTAGTTATATCGCGTGATATAGCTTTATCGTATCGTGTTTTGGTCGTCATGCTAGGCAGGCAGCACGCCGCTTCATACACATGTTCATACAAAATTGCTGGAGCGTTGTAATGTTCCAAATTCAAAAAACGCTCCTGCATTGGATTTAATTTTCTTTGACCGCGACACTGGCTATATGCACGATAGTGGTAATGCGAAGCCATAATAAAATTATAAATAAAAAAGAGATGGCGCTAGATGCTTCTTTCCGTATGTCAAAATGACAATTTTGACATCATCCCTACGTTTACGTTTTCATGCAAAAATATTATGGTTTATTTTTTACGCCAAGAAATATCAAATTTTAATTAGTAACATAAATCTACTTGAAATACCTAAACCTCTTCTGATATTTTCTGAACACATTCGTGAAGATTATGTTAAAATCTGTTTCCTAGTTCCCGAAATTAGACTGCACAAACAAAGGTAAACAAACCAAATCAACATTTTCTGAGATGAATGGTAGTTTCGCGAAAACGAAGAGATGGCGCTAGTTACTGGAAATTAAAAAAAAAATCTTATTAAATTAATTACTTTATTTTTTAGTTAAAAAATGTGTATATTGCTATGTATTCTTAAAATACATAAGTGTACAAAATTTTTAAGCAGAACAAAAAGAATAATCAACTAATTTGTGATTTTCTAAATTTAAGAAAACCTGAATCGCGCATGCAAGATTTTTTTCTACCGGAGCTATATAAGGTTAGCGAATTCTATAGTGCTAAGATCATTATGGACGTAGAACGCTTACTTCCAAAACTTCGAATTATTATATGTAGAGATAATAATTGACTTTGTCAATGTTGTCAACTAGCTCACGAATTTCGAAACGTCAAACATCCATCTCTATTTTTCGAGAGGTACGCAAAAGAGAAAAACAATGTTCGTTCATTCATCGAGTTACTCGATCAACTCTATCGAGTAAAAGTGACGCACAAACATACTATTATACTGCTAGAAAAACTAAAAATGGTACGTATGTGTGCGTTAAAACGGTCACGATCATCGTTTACGTTTTGTAAAACCTGTAATAGCCCTACTGTAATTTTACTATAATGTATTCTGTGGTCAAATTTAAGTAAATAATGAGTTGAGCATTCGTCTATAAAGTGTGAATTTGGCCGCCCCCTGGACGTGCCGCCCCACACTGGTCCGGATTCCGAAAATCAGGGACTTAGGGGTCGAAGTCCGAATTAGGGTCTCAAATTTTAAAATCAAGGTCTTTAAATGATTCTAAACCACTTTTATAGAATAGCTTTTTCTTCGGGGCCCGTTTCCAAGAAAAATAATGTAGTGAAAATTTTTGTATGGAAAAATTTAGTTTTTAGTACTTATTTTGTAAGCGGGCGGAGATGTTAAAACCAAACTTACTAGGGATCATAGAGGGTATATTACTGCACATTATTGTCTGAGACACTTGCTTCATATCTCTGCCCGTTCAAAAACGGCAGGCGTTCGAAACTCATATTTTTATTACGCGATTTATAAGGTACCTAATGTAATTTTTGACCCTGCAATTATAATATTTAAATGAAATTACCTAATTGTATTAAAAAAATGGAAAAATACGCTTTAATTCCATTTAAATGTACCTTATAAATAGCGAAATAAAAAAATGAGTTTAGAACGCCTGCCGTTTTTGAACGGGCAGAGATATGAAGCAAGTGTTTTAGACAATATTGTGCAGTAATATACCCTCTATAATCCCTAGTAAGTTTGGTTTTAACATCTCTGCCCGCTTACAAAATAATTAGGAAAAACTAAATTTTTCCATACAAAAAAATTTCATAACATTATTTTCTTGGAGACGGACCCCGATATAAGTATCTTTTGTAATTAATTAAGAAAAGACATATTGAAAGCACAAAACGTAACAATCGAATGATGATTTTAACGAATGATGCTTAAACAGTGACTTGGTATATTGGTATGGAAGGAAGGGATATTACAGATAAGAGTTAAAAACAAGTGTCAAACGCTTACTACCCGCCAAGGTATGTAATGAGTGCCAATGTCTAAGAACAATAGCAGGTATAAGGTGAAATGATCAATATGTATGCATCACGTACTTAGGTAGTATGACACCTAACGTGCGACTTGTTGCATACATATTGATTATTTTACCATAGACCTGCTATTGTTCTTAGACAATGGCACTCATTACATACCTTGGCGGGTAGTAAGCGTTTGACACTTGTTTTTAACCCTTATCTGTAATATCCCTTCCTTCCATACCAATATACCAAGTCACTGTTTAAGCAGCATTCGTTAAAATCATCATTCGATTGTTACGTTTTGTGCTTTCAATACGTCTTATCTTAATTCATTACAAAGGATACTTATATCGGGGTCCATTTCCAAGAAAATAATGTTATTAAAATTTTTGTATGGAACAATTTAGTTTTTCCTAATTATTCTGTAAGCTGGCAGAGATGTTAAAACCAAACTTACTAGGGATTATAGAGGGTATATTACTGCACATTATTGTCTAAAACACTTGCTTCATATCTCTGCCCGTTCAAAAACGGCAGGTGTTCTAAACTCATTTTTTTTTTTCGCTATTTATAAGGTACATTTAAATGGAATTAAAGCGTATTTTTCCATTTTTTTAATACAATTAGGTAATTTCATTTAAATATTATAATTGCAGGGTCAAAAATTACATTAGGTACCTTATAAATCGCGTAATAAAAATATGAGTTTCGAACGCCTGCCGTTTTTGAACGGGCAGAGATATGAAGCAAGTGTCTCAGACAATAATGTGCAGTAATATACCCTCTATAACCCCTAGTAAGTTTGGTTTTAACATCTCCGCCCGCTTACAAAATAAGTACTAAAAACTAAATTTTTCCATACAAAAAAATTAACAACATTATTTTTCTTGGAAACGGGCCCCGCTATAAGAAAAAGCTATTCTATAAAAGTGGTTTAGAATCATCTAAAGACCTTGAAATTAGACCCTAATTCTGGCTTCAACCCCTAAGTCCCTGATTTTCGGAATCCGGACCAGTGTGCGCCCGGGGCGTGGGCCCCGGTCAGCCCCCCCCTAGATCCGGGCCTGGTTAATAAGCGAAAAGCCTTTTGTTTTTGGCAACTTTTTGCGCCTTAACGTACCTTGCATATCATGGATAAGCTCTATAACACATTACAGTTTAGGCTGTATGTTGATGTTACTCGGTCCACTAGTCAGGTTTCTCTTTCTTTCACTTACCTGATCAACAAAAACAAAGACCATATCCCGAGGTTTCTTTATCTCCAACATTCCATGGTAGTCTTTGTCCAGCGTAGTCTCATATACAACCACTGCACCTCGTTGTCTCAAAAACTCAAAGGTCGGGAGATGTGAACCTGAACCAGAATAGAAATAAAAACTGAATAACCTATCTGAAATCATTGTGGACCTGATTTTGGGTTAACATTGATACAAAATATACATCAAGTAGGTACTGGACAACTTCAAACTGCTTGTGGATAGTTATGGTTAAGTCTATGAGGCATTTAGTTAAACCTAGAGAGAGTGCCAATGTCAGCCGTATGATTTATATAAAGCTAAGCTTCTAGCTGCGCCCCGCCGTTTTACCTGCAGCGTTAAGAGGAAAGGGCACCCGCTCTCTATCCATACAAACGTAGTCGACTGTTTCGTCCCTGGATAATGACACTATAGCAAATATTTTTGTAGCATAAAACATATAACTGCTAAGATAATATTGTATTTTTTAACTTTTTTTTTCTATGATAATTAGAAAATGAAAAAAAAAACCAAGACATAGGGGCATAGTCATGGCAGTTATACGTTTTTTGCAACAAAAATATTTGTGCTAGTGTCATTATGGAGGAAACAGTCAACTACGTTTGTATGGAGAGAGCGCCGGTACCCTTTCTTCTTAAAAGTAGCCTATCTACATAGGCTGGTTACTTCGAATACAAGGCTTTGTACAGTTTTATCCATCGAGTCAAACAGTTGCAAAAACAAACAAACAAAATATTATGTCGACCAGCTAATAGTACATTGTTATCCTAGGTGTGAAAGTCACTCACTACAAGTCCGCGAGGGCGCTAATAGTTCGAGGGACTTAATGAGTCTTTCACCCGAGGTAAACACTGTGCTTTTCATTACGAATGATACATAAAATTCTTCATAACAACGAGAGTGAATGAGACTATGAGACTCCATACCACATGAGTAGGTACTCATGTGTCCATACTACCTGATCCTCTTACAAGGTTGGGACCAAAGAGGTTATACATTATGTAGTGATTTTAATAGGTTTCTGCTATTTGTATTCAATACTTAAATACCCGCCGTATTACCTTACTTTACTTACGTATTAACTTACCGAAGAAGTTTTTATTAATGAGTTAATCCAACATTGGGAAATGACGCGAATCCGTAGATTTAACTTACAGTTTTTGTAACACGGTTTGCCTAGAAAATGTTATTTACACAAAATACACAATCATAAATGAAAAACCAGATTAAACTTAACACAAAAACATAATAAAATAAGAAGTACTAAGTAATTAAAACGTTTAAAATAATTTGGAAATGCTAGCATTTCCCACCAGTTTTTTTTTTACTCAACGTACGACATCAGCAACATCGACAGGGCGCGGGCGGGCGGCGCGGCATGGTCATAGGTCGCTTTGACCATTTTCGTCTTTACATTTATTTTATTAAATAAGATATCTTGAACTAAATATAGAATAGAATAGAATATTATTTATTTGCAACAAAATAATAGATAACAAAGTCTTTAAAGCTTAATAAATATTTAACAATTTTTTTTTTAATATTTAACATATATTTTTATATGATTACTAAGAAAAAAATTACATAATTATTACTAAACTCTGGCAGTATGCATGAGCCGTGCCAAGCCATAATTATTATTCTTTGGTGTAAAAAAAAAAAGAAGGAGGTTAGGTTTTTGAAGTTCCTAATGCGTAATGATACTGATACTGGCTACATGCAGATTGCACAAGTCGTGCGAAGCCATAATTTGACATGACAGCTGTCAGTGAAAGCGAAAAGCCCTAGGGCTGGAAATTTAATTTTCTACACGCTCTTAGGCATATTTAGACCTACTTTCGGAGTATGAGTAATGAAATAGTACATTGTTATCCTAGGTGTGAAAGTCACTCATTACAAGTCCCGAGACGGAGCCTCGGGACTTGTAATGAGCCCGAGCGTAGCGAGGGCGCTAATAGTTCGAGGGACTTAATGAGTCTTTCACCCGAGGTAAACACTGTGCTTTTCATTACGAATAATACATAAAACTCTTCATAACAACGAGAGTGAATGAGACTATGAGACTCCATACCACATGAGTAGGTTAGGTACTCATGTGTCCATACTACCTGATCCTCTTACAAGGTTGGGACCAAAGAGGTTATACATAATGTAGTGTTTTTTTAGGTTTCTGCTATTTGTATTTAATACTTAAATACGGCGGTACTTACCGAAGAAGTTTTTATTAATGAGTTAATCCAACATTGGGAAATGACGCGAAGTCCGTAGATTTAACTTACAGTTTTTGTAACACGGTTTGTCTAGAAAATGTTATTTACAAAAAAAAAAACAATCATAAATGAAAAACCAGATTAAACTTAACACAAAAACATAATAAAATAAGAAAAAATAGTTACTTAGTACTAAACTCTGGCAATATGCATGAGCCGTACCAAGCCATAATTATTATTCTTTGGTGTAAAAAAAAAAGCAAGGAGGTTAGGTTTTTGAAGTTCCTAATGCGTAATGATACTGATACTGGCTACATGCAGATTGCACAAGTCGTGCGAAGCCATAATTTGACAAGACAGCTGTCAGTGAAAGCGAAAAGCCCTAGGGCTGGAAATTTTATTTTCTACATGCTCTTCAGGCATATTTAGACCTACTTTCGGAGTATGAGTAATGAAAAAAAACATTACATACTTACAGTCGAATAGATAATCTCCTCCTTTTTTAAGTCGATTAAAAATAGGATTGTAAACTGTCATGGTTATTATAATTACTACAGAGTAAGGTTAATTTATGAGGCCCACAGGAGCTATGTCGGACTGCATAGAAACATACGAGATTGTGTATTATAAGCAATGTTTGGATAATAAACAACTTGAATTTCAAATAATTACTTACCAGTATTTTGTCTTTTTCATATTAACAAAATAAAAACACTAAACAGTCAAATGTTTGTACCTAACTACTTATAGGAATAGTACAAAAAAAGACACTAAACCTGAAACATCTTGGTATTGTTTTCCAAATAGTTGTCGTCCTTGGATGGATAGAAGATTAATTTTGGGAACGAATGAGACCGTTCCGTAGTTGCCTTTCTTGGACGGAGGGGGAACATCGCCCAAGTCTTCATGTGTGAACTACGACAGTGAGATTTCTCGATTAAAATCTTTTAGAAAACTATTAAAAAAGCCACTTTCATTACCATCCAATTTGCTGACGTACAAATCATGTACTTTCATATGATAAATAACTGATCACTTTGTTTTGCAAACATTCGATTCTTGAATCTTACTTTCATTCGTAACTGTTTAATGGCTGAACCGATTTCTATCAAACACTTTCAAATAGTTTACCTTTCTAAAAAAAATATATATTATAGGTCCAACCGCACCGAGGGTTAAAAACAGGTTTGGTAATTGAAAAATCCTAGCAAAAGGAACCTATGGTTTTGTTCCCATCTCGCGGAAAGCATGAAACTTGGCACGCAGTTCGAACCACGTGGCCACAAGAACTTAAATAAAGAAATATCCAGACTAAAATCATACAAATATTACTTACAAGGCAGGAATCGAACACACAACGAGTGTTTGACCTCCGCGCCACAGAGAGGTCGTCATATTACAGATGGAATGTCTAATTCCATCGAATGACGGTCGTAATGCAACGTGAACCGAATCGTATTGCTAATTACAATAATGCTTACACTTATTAAGGCTATCTGGTATGAACATACCGGATCAATTTTGATTTGAAAGTTTTTATGGGGATACATTGGATCCTTTTTATTTCACTAATGATAGGTCAGAGTTTGACCACTGTCGCACCTGCTTGATGGTAAATGACAATGCAGTCTGAGATGTGAAAACGCTTACACAGAAGATTCCTGTTCACTCTTGACTTGAAGATTTTCAAATTTATACATAGGGGAATACATGCAGACGAATAAGGAATGTCAAAGCAAAACGGATTTTGTCATAATATAGGTATCGGTTTCGCATAACAGTGTGACGGAAGAATGGAGATGGCAAAAATTGTGCACATTTCCCAAAATGGGAGTAAAAATTTCCGGGTCACTATTTGAATGATTTTTCGCTAAAAAACAGTTTCAGTCGGATGATATGAAAGTAAAGTAATTAGATAGCCGAAAGAAAATTAAGCTAGACGACACGAAAGCAATGCACGGGACTTATACAGGGCCCTATTAGTAACAGATATGTTTGATGGTCTGGCGGCTTCACAATACATCCAGGAGGCTCACAGCTAAGCGACGCTCGCTGATCGTTTACGGTCGTGCGGGTTAAGCGGCGCCTGGCGCGGTCATTACTTCGATGGGTGGCCAATTAGTAGTGTGGCAAAAATGTGTTTTCGTGAGCCCCTCCGTGCTTCGGAAGGCACGTTAAGCCGTTGGTCCCGGTTGCTACCTCTAGCAGCAGTCGTTAGGTCAAGTTAGAGGCCCTAAGGCGATCTGAAAACTCTAACAATAGATGAGCCACACCACTATACGAGAAGAAAAAGAACCACATCCATCGGTGCTGGATACATATTTCTGCCTTTTGCCATGGAGACCCTAACCCCACAGACCCAGGAGCCTTAGAATTTTATAAAAAACATTTTAAAATTATTAGAATTAGCTTCAGGTGACCAAAGGGCTGGCTGCTACTTTGGCCAACGGATCGGCATTGCCATTCAAAGAAGCAATGCAGCGAGCCATTTGGGTCTAGGGAACCTTAATTAGATTTATAATATTATTATTTGTGTGTCTTACTTCTTTGATAGCATTCCTTATGGCGATATATTTATCGGTCGGATCTCCAGCTTCGGTGAGAGGAGCGTCGTAATCGTATGACGTAATGTCTGGCTGGTATGTTCCACCGTAATTTGCACCTGAAAGAATATTAGGTACATTATTACATGTATTTCATTTTCATAATAAAAACTAGGTAATACTTAGTCCATGTACCTATATTAAATAAAAAATGGTTGCAATTCGTTGATATTTTAAGAAGAAAAAATTGGTGAGCATTCTATTCTGGTAAGGGTTTTAATGCAAGCCAAAAATAAGCGATTGCCACTTTTGCCACCTTAGAACTAGTGTTGCCGAACTATTAATACTTTTACTATAGATAGTTTTACTACTTGTTGTACTAAGCTTATACTATCAATTGTTTATTTATCCTATCGATAGTATCGATACCATCCGTTTTTAATGAACTATCGATAAACTATCGATTATTCAGCGATAGTCGACTATCGGTTGGCAACACTACTTATAACGTACTTTACTCTTAGCTACAGAACGGTTCTAGGACCAATATTTAGTAACCCATTGAAATTAACTATCTTATTTATATATTTGTGAAAGCTATTAGATCTTACCAGCTGTATACTCAAAGTTAGTGCCACCATGGAACATATAGAAATTGACGTTTATTTTGTTCTTGAGCATGTCCTTTAAAGTCCTTACAACATGATCTTTGGAGGTGTGAGCGAGGGGTTCCTTCCAATGAGTGAGCCATCCGGGATAGAACTCAGAGTTCATTAGAGGGCCATGAGGCATGAACTGCCGAAGATCTTTGAAAATATGGGTAGCTTCTGCAAACGTTATTTAGACATGAGCTAAGGGGCCTTATTAGGCCGATGCCGTCGGGGTGTCATTTAGAAGAAATACTCACATATCCCAGCACCCTGACGATGCGTTGAGATAGAAAACCTGGTGGGGTTTTTAGTGGTAAATTCCACTTACCCCTCTGCTCGGGGGGTCAGCGGAGATGCTGCAAAGCATTATCCCCAAAATAAAAAAATAAAAATGTTATTAGTATCCTAATAGCCGGGAGAGCCGTGTTGGCCTAATTGTAAATACGTTGACTTTCATTCCGAAGGACGTGGGTTCGAATTCGAACAACACCTATTTTTTATTTTGTTTCCTTTAGTTTTTATATACAGGCTGAATTTTTTATGTGGGCCTTCAGGGTTATATCCCAAATTATAACAGATAGCGAAAAATGCTGAAAGGAGTTGCGTGCCCGATTTTAACAAAAAACTAAAACAGCATCGTTAGATTTTTAAAAAATTCATTACCCTAACCAGGAATCGAACCTGTTGATTTTGCAAAAAAATAATCATCCTATATTTATCGTCATCATCATCCGAGCGATGTTCCCGGTTGCATCCCTCTCGGGAGCCCGGGGTCCGCTTTCCTATTTTTACGCCTCCACTTCGCACGATCTTCGGCATCCTGGTTAGTAAGGCCATTTGCACGCATATCACCCTTTCGCGTCACTCCACACATCCAGCGCAACATCTTCATCTCCGTGACACGCAGCTCTGCTTATGTCGCTCAAGTACCGGCCACGCCTCACTACCATACAAAAGGACAGGTCTAATGATGGTTTTATAGACCTGTCCCTTTAGTTTAACCGGCATTTTGGGGTCGCAAATGACACCAGTCACCTCACGCCACTTGGCCCAAGCCGCTGAAATGCGTGACTTGACGTCGCAATCGATGTCGCCGGACGCGTGAAGCACAGATCCCAAGTACTTAAACAGGTCTGTCCGCTCGACCATATGACCGTCTACGCAGACAGGTGTGGGATCTGTGGTATTGCAAGCCAAGTACTCTGTCTTCGCCACATTCAATTGCAAACCGCCGTTCTCAAGCGACTCCTTCCACGTGTGTACACGTTGGACCAGCCGCCCCTTATCCGAATCCGCCAGCGCAATATCATCAGCGTACATGAGCAGCCATGGAGGCTGCTCGTGTGCATCCCTGATGGCAACGGACAGTGCATCCAATATTACGCTGAACAGGAACGGGCTTAGGACGGAACCCTGGTGAACTCCAACGGTAACAGGGAAGGGCTTGATTTCAACATGATTATGATTTCAACATAAGCTTCCGGAACCCTTTTGGACCGCAGCGCCCACCAGATCATCATGCGAGGAACACAGTCGAAGGCCTTCTGCAAATCTAGGAATAGAAAATGCAGAGGCGTATTCTTCGTCCTGTATTTCTCCGTAACGATCCTTAGGGCGAAAACAGGGTCCATGGTGCCATGCCCGGGGCGGAAACCATATTGACACCCAGAGACAGTGCACTCCTGTCGGATCCGAGAGTCCACTATCCGCTCGTAGAGCTTCATGGTGTGGGACATGACCTTTATACCTCGATAACTGCCACACTCCTGCACCGATCCCTTGCCCTTGAAAACTGGGGTAATACCACTTAATCTCCATTGGGCAGGGAACTCGCCGGTCTCGAGTATGCGGTTAAAGAGGTTGGTCAAGATGCCCACACCACGAGGACCCATCGCCTTCCACACTTCGATAGGGACTCCATCGGCTCCGACAGCTTTCCGATTCTTCATGCGGTGAAGAGCCTTGCGGACTTCGTCAGGCGTAATCGGTGGCACAAGTCCTTGATTCGGAGGGAGTTCCAGCGGCTGCACCTCTTTGTACTGCTTATTCAGCAGCTCGTGGAAATAAGAGCGCCATCTCTCCTTCACCGCGAGGTCCTCGCAAAGCAGGTTACCATCGGGGTCTTTTACACAGCGGCACTTGGATATATCCTGCGCCGCTTTTACCCTCGAACGTGCCAACTTATAAATAAGCTTCTGCCCCTCAGACGTTTCCAACTTATCGTACAATGACTGTAAGTGGTTCTGTCTGGCTCTGGCTACTGCTCTTTTTGTGGCACGTTTGGCGGCTTTATACGAGTCGCGATCTTCAGGAGAGCTGGATGCTTGCCACTTTTTAAAGAGGGCTTTCTTCGCCTTAGTCTCCCTCTGGACTGTGTCGTCCCACCACCAAGTCTCCCTGTCACATTTGCGTCCACCTTTAGACATGCCAAGCACTGCCTTCGCCGCACCAGTGATCGATGCCTGAATCTTATCCCAGTGGTCCTGGACTAGTTCGTCTTCGGCCTGCGCACTTGTCACCGATAGCCGAGACAAGCTTCTGGGATCTGGTTTCATCCAGCATCCACCATCTGATTTGGCGACGACATTGCTCAGGGTGTTTGTCTTTGGGTTTCACACAGAGATCCATGACAAGAAGACGGTGTTGATCAGTAAGACTCTCACCGGGTATGACTTTGCAGTTAGCTACGTTGCCGATATGATGTCTTCTGGTGATTAGAAAATCGATTTGGGTAGCGTGCCTTCCGCTCTTGTAGGTGATCAAGTGGTCAGGTTTCTTTTTGAAGTAAGTGTTCACGAAGGCCAGGTCGGCAGTGGCACACGTACGTAGGATTTCTTCCCCTTCCGCATTCCGACTGCCTTACTCGTAGCCTCCATGAACACGCTCAAATTCCACCCCCATCTCGCCAACATGACCGTTCAGATCACCACCCAAAACGATCCCCTGTGACAACGGGATGGCTCCAAGGACCTCAGCGAGTTTGTTCCAAAACAGTATCTTATCAGCGTCGCTACAACCGACATGCGGCGTATAAGCACTTATTAAGTGGGTTACAACCCCCTCAATAAGCACCTTCACGGCCATAAGTCGGTCGCTAAAGCGTTTTACCTCCAAGATACAATCATGAAACCCCTCAGCGAGTACCACAGCCACCCCGTTCTCTCCACCAGGTGCACCCGTGTAGATCAGCTTGTAGCCGTTCCCAATGTGCCGGGATCTGTTGCCTTTCCATCGAGTCTCCTGCAGGAACGCCACGGCCACTTTTCGCCTGGAAAGTACGTCGGCTAGCTCCCTCGCGCGTCCTGTTAGCGTGCCAATGTTCCACGTTGCGAAGCGGAGTTTCTTTTTGTGAGTTGGGGCTCGCGTCTTTGGCCGTGCCCGCCCATGGCACGGTAGCCCTCGTCCACTTCCCACAGGAGTCGGGCGAGGCTCCTGCGCGCCGTTATGCGGCGGCGCCTTATCTGTGGGACAACTACTTTCAAAACCTTCCATATTTGATGCGGCTTACTTTTGACTTTTACGGGAGCGACTGCCGTCTGACCCCCCAACCCCAGAGAGGAAAAGTCAGCGCCAGAGCCTCGTCCGTCTCTCAGCAGGTGCACCAGCTTGCAGGTGAGGTTGACTTGGGCCCAAAGATCTTAGCGGGCCCCATACACACCCCTTAGCGGGCCCCATACACACCCTGTCTGCTGTCCCGGCAAACGTTGATTTGCCATATACAGAATGATTTTTTTATGTGGGTCTTCAGGGCTATATCCTAAACTATAAGAGATAGCGAAAAATGCTGAAAGGAGTTGCGTGCCCGTTTTAGACTAAAACTAAAACTGCATCATTAGATTTTTGAAAATCTATTACCCCTAGCCAGAAATCGAACCTGTTGATTTTGCAAAAAAATAATCACCTATATTTATATACCAATAGATAGTCTTGGTGATAGAAATCAATTCTTGGAAACAGACATAGTATGGCAAATCAAAGTAAATAGCTAATTTTTGTTGTCTTCTGTAATTTTCATACTACTGTCCCTAAAAAATGTAGCGAGGAGGTATGGCTGATGACGTAACAGACTGCTGCACGAAAAACAAACTGTTTTTTATACTTTTAATTGATGTAGAGAACTTAGAACATATTAAAAAAAAAAAAAAAATTATACTTCCCTTCTTTGCCTCAAACGCTATTATTTTGTCAGAGACGTAAAGATGAAAAGGAGTTATTTCCTTTGATTTGCCATACTATGTTTGTTTCCAAGAATTGATCTCTATAAGCAAGACTATCTATTGGTATAAAAATATTTGATGATTATTTTTTTGCAAAATCAACAGGTTCGATTTCTGGCTAGGGGTAATAGATTTTCAAAAATTTAATGATGCAGTTTTAGTTTTTGTCTAAATCGGGCAAGCAACTCCTTTCAGCATTTTTCGCTATCTCTTATAGTTTAGGATATAGCCCTGAAGGCCCACATAAAAAAAACCACCCTATATATGGTAAATCAACGTTTGCCGGGACAGCTAGTAATCACTACATAGTATAAAATAAAGTCACTTTTCGCCGTCCCTATATCCCTTTTTACGCTTAGATCTTTAAAACTACGCAACGGATTTTGATGCGGTTTTTTTAATAGATAGAGTGATTCAAGAAGAAGGTTTATCTCTATCTCTACATATAATAAATTCGAAGTTTTGGAAGTAAGCGTTCTACGTCCATAATGATCTTAGCACTATAGAATTCGCTAACCTTATATAGCTCCGGTAGAAAAAAATCTTGCATGCGCGATTCAGGTTTTATAAAATTTAGAAAATCACAAATTAGTTGATTATTCTTTTTGTTCTGCTTAAAAATTTTGTACACTTATGTATTTTAAGAATACATAGCAATATACACATTTTTTAACTAGAAAATAAAGTAATTAATTTAATAAGATATATTTTTTAATTTCAAGTAACTAGCGCCATCTCTTCGTTTTCGCGAAACTACCATTCATCTCAGAAAATGTTGATTTTATTTGTTTACCTTTGTTTGTGCAGTCTAATTTCGGGAACTAGGAAACAGATTTTAACATAATCTTCACGAATGTGTTCAGAAAATATCAGAAGAGGTTTAGGTATTTCAAGTAGATTTATGTTACTAATTAAAATTTGATATTTCTTGGCGTAAAAAATAAACCATAATATTTTTGCATGAAAACGTACAGAACGTAGGGATGATGTCAAAATTGTCAGTTTGACATACGGAAAGAAGCATCTAGCGCCATCTCTTTTTTATTTATAATTTTATTATGGCTTCGCATTATTACTATCGTGCATATAGCCAGTGTCGCGGTCAAAGAAAATTAAATCCAATGCAGGAGCGTTATTTGAATTTGGAACATTACAACGCTCCAGCAATTTTGTATGAACATGTGTATGAAGCGGCGTGCTGGGGTTATTAAAAACTTAAATACTCTTTGATTGGATCTCTTTTATCAAAGTACTAGCGACCCGCCCCGGCTTTGCACGGCTATATTATGCATGTATTATCTTCTTATATATATCTATACATATAAAATCCTTTGTCCTGACTGACTGACGGATCATCGCACAGCCTAAACCGCTGATCGTAGAGACTTGAAACTTGGAGGGTGTGTTCTTTGTATGATGTAGGCATCCGATAAGAAAGAATTTTCCGAAATTCTACCCCTAAAGGGGTGAAAAAGGGGGGCAAAGTTTGTATTGGACAACGTGATTCCTTAGTCCAATCTATTTCAAATGCATAAACATTCTTTAACAGAATTAATGGAACACGTGTTTCGTATTTTATTGAAATTCATCCCCTAACGGGGTTAAAAAGGGGAAGAAAGTTATTTTGGGAGTGATTTGCTTCGAAGTTGATATCAATACTCTTTAGTGCTTTTGATTAGATTGGTAACATACTCATTAATCTATGATTGGTAAGACGTCACTTCAAGCTGACAGCGTTAACGTAAAACCTAAGAGGTTGAAAACTTCGAACATTGAACTGAAAAAAGGTGTCTTGCCATTTAGTACTGGGAACTTGACATAGTATTTTTTTTTGCGCGATACGTTTGCTAATACCTGTCGATAGAGGACATTACGGCAAATGAAATATGCCTTTACACCAAATCTCATAGTGTCTCATAGGTGTCTCGGAAATGGGGTATTTGACCAAACGTTATGACTAAGATTTTATCAAAAGTGCGCTGTGCACAAATAATGCTTTCTAACCAAACTTCTAAACCATCTCGGAGACGGGATATTTGTTAAAACATAGAACTGTTATAGGATAGCCACTGAATCACTTAAAACTCTATATTTTTATTAGGATACGCCAAAATTACTCTCTGCGCAACTGTTCAGCCCTACCTAATAATAAAATTTTGAACAATTTGCCAAAAGTCACAGTTCCCAAAGTTAGTAGATACTAATTATTAAGTAATTTAAAAGAAATATCTTTTGTTATGAATACGAAAATACCTAAACAAATGAATAGGACTTTTACACCTTTTTCATTTTTAAAATGGACAGGAAAGTGATCTTATAAGGGTTCCTTTTTTACCTTTTAAGGTACGGAACCCTAAAAACACAAAAGATGACTATGATAGATAGGTAATTACTAATTAGCACGATATGATTAAAGATTTACTCATGTGGTAATCGTAGAGTTTTGTGCATTATTGGCTTTGTGTTAGAAAGACAGAAATAAAAGAATTCATTTATTGGTTTAGAACTTTAGGTACTTAGACGTATACCCATTTTGGATCCCATCCCAAGAGAATTGGGTGCACCCGAGGTTTTCGTGTTCCAAGTTAAAATACATCTCATTCAAAATCTATCTTCTCTATAAATATAAAATTCTTTGTCCTGACTGACTGACAGATCAACGCACAGCCTCAATCGTAGAAACCTGAAACTTGTAGGGTGTGTTCTTCGTATGACGTAGGCATCCGATAAGAAAGGATTTTACGAAATTAATTGCCTACCGGGTTTAAAAAAGAGTAGAAAGTTATTTTAGGCGATTTACTTCGACTCGAACTCCTTAGTGCTTTTGATTAAATTAAGTAAGTACATTTTATTTTGACACACATGTTTCAAACTCAATCTAATTTGAAATCAACAAAAAATAATCCTATTTTAACTATTTTCGACTCCTGCGCGGACGAAGTCGCGGGCAAAAGCTAGTATGTATAATAAATGCATAATATACCCGTGCGAAGCCGGAGCGGGTCGCTAACTTGGTATTTAGATAGCTGAAAACCTGGATTAACATTTATCTTTTATAAAAAAAAATTAATTTTTGTGTTGTATAGTCCATTTATCGAGGAAGGCTATATACATACGCTACTTTTTATCACGATATTCCCACGGGATCGGGAGTTACGCGGGTGAAACCGCGGAGCGCAGCTAGTATATAATATTATATAGCTGAAAAGTTTGTTTGTTTGAACGCGCTAATCTCAGGAACTACTGGTTCTAATTGAAAAATTATTTTTGTGTTGGATAGTCCATTTATCGAGGAAGGCTATAGGACTATAGGCTACTTTTTATTTTGATATTTCTAAGGGATCAGGACTTAAGCGGGTGACACCGCAGGGCACAGCTAGTTATGAATAAATGAGCAGGTATTTACTATTCATAGTAGGTCCGAAGTCGATGGTAGTGAGTGCTCCGGGAACGTGGCCTGCAGTGAAGAGGGATCGGCCGGAACCATCAGTTGTATACAACAATGCAGCTGTACCGACGGGCTCTTTTATCATACCTTTCATTTTCTCCATGTATTTCAAATCTTTACCGTAACTGCCGTATTCATTTTCAACCTGAATATTTCAAACCATCTTTTACATAATAAATATTGCAGGACAAATTCCACATCGCCATCTAGGCCCAAGCTATAAGTAACAAGACTTGTGTTATGGGTGCTAGACAATGGATATAGGTACTATACTTATACACTTTTCCTTTGTAAATATATAGGTACTTATAATACCTACATAGAAACAACCACACAAATATCCAAGCATAAATACTTTTCTGAGACGGGAATCGAACCCGCAACCCTGCGTTTGGCAGGCCAGCATGGTGACCATTGTGCCACTTGGGTCGTCAATACTAATTATGTTTATTAAAATTTGTGAGTCGTTTCACCTTCAAGAGAGAACATTAAGAGGAAAGGGTACCGACGCTCACTCCATACAAACGTAGTCGACTGTTTCCTCCCTGGATAATGAAACTATAGCAAATATTTTTGTTGTTTATAATTTACTAGCGACCCGCCCTGGCTTCGCACGGCTATATTATGCATGTATAAACCTTCCTCTTGAATCACTCTATCTATTAAAAATTACGCATCAAAATCCGTTGCGTAGTTTTAAAGATTAAAGCATACAAAAGGATATAGGGACATAGGGACAGAGAAAGCGACTTTGTTTTATACTATGTAGTGATAACTGCCATGACCATCCAGGCCATGACCATGCCCCAAAGTTTTGTTCTTTATAATCTTAATTTCAATGACATTTAAAAAATGAAAAACCCACCACATAGGGGCATAGTCATGGCAGTTATAAGTTTTATGCAACAATAATATTTGCTATAGTGTCATTATCCAGGGAGGAAACAGTCGACTAGCGAGTGCTACCTTGCACAGTACCTTGAAGGTCATTATTTGAAAGACGCAAGGACAACTTACCTGGACCAGAATTATAGGGCCACCGTTGCCAAACAACAATGGTTTAACATATTCAAACAATTTATTCATCCAAATTGTGCTTTCTTTAATGAAATCTGCGAAAGTCATTGAATAATAAATTAGACATATAAAATGTGATTTATTGTTAATCTTTCTTCAAGTAGTAGATATATTAACTTTATGTAAGTACAAGACAGATCTAATTAATAAATATAAGTTAGTTGAATTATTACCTTTATCTGTAGTTCGTAACTTGATGTTGGGGTATTTCCCTAGAAGCCAATAGGGTAGCCCACCCTTAAAAATAAAAACATGATTACTGCCCACCATTACCCAATAAAACTTTAGGTAGATACTATTTATTTATTTTTCTCAATCATGCATAGAGATTTGTCATTATTTTCTATATAAAAGACCACACGAAGTATCGAATTTACGGACAAAGAAAATCAAATTCATCACAGGAGCGTTCTTTGAATTAGGAACATTACAACGCTCCCAGCAATGTTGTATGAAACGGAGTGTTAGGGTTATTAAATACTCTTTGATTGGATCTCTTTGATCAAAGTATACCTTTTTTTTTCTTTATCCGGTCAGCTCTGTGACCGAATATTTTTGGCCATACCTTTCTTTGCTTGGTACAAATTGCGTTCACGTGGCTGTATAGCCAATAATAGCCATAAATGCGTTTGCCTTTCGGCACAGATGATAAATAAAATTTTTGCGGCAAAGCTAAAAATTCGTCTTAATTTTGTTATTTACATTATGTAATAATTAAAAATGAGTTCCAACGGTTCAGAGACTGAAATGGAGATTCACCAGATTTAAGATCAGAAGTCAAATTGGCAATGGATATCTCCCTGTCTTCTTTTGAGAAAAAAACTATATCATGCCTCGGCGGAAATGGCAATTGCCTGTCTCGTTTTACTGAAGTTCTCGTCTACGGCTCGGCCTTCAAACGAATACTTGACCTGCAATTATTTGTCTATTTCGCGGCCTTTGCAATAATGTTCTATTCTTATCTTAGGAATACCCAAAGCAATTTCTACAAACTAGAAACGGAAATATAAATGAAATGGCCAATAACGGATATTCACAACTGAAACTGGAACTAAATTAAAGTAACAAAACAAAACTAGAATAAAAAACCGGCCAATTGCGAGTCGGACTCGCGGACGAAGGGTTCCGTAGCAATTAAAGACACGATTATTAAAATAGCTTTTACAACTTTTCTACATATTCGTATAATATTCGAACGATACTTACCTATACCCAAAAAAAATCGAATATTCGAATACCAAATTTTTTCGAATATTTGCAAGCCCTAGCTCCGTACCATGTCGTATGGGAGCGTCATATAATTTTTTTTTCTCTTTTTAGTAAAAAAAATTAAGCGTAAAAAACATAATCTGTGAAAAGTCAACTCTCTAGTTGTTAGTCTATGCTCTCTAGCTATCACGATTCATGAGATACAGTGACAGACAGACGGACAGACAGACAGCGGAATCTTTAATAGGGGCTCGTTTTTACCCTTTGGGTACGGAACCCTAAAAACTATAAAAGCGTCTTCGCCCACCATACCGGATCTATAAAGGAACCCTAAAAACTATAAAAGCGTCTTCGCCCACCATACCGGATCTATAAAGGAACATAATCACCCTGCATCGCATCTAACTGTAATTTGTTATTCTTCTTTGTCGTTTGTTCACTTATGACGTTTATAATTAAAATGGCGGAGATGATTATAAAAAATAGATTATCATTTTAAGATTATTCTTACCAAATCTCTTTCAGCACAGATGTATGGACCGGGTCTCAATAAAACATGTAAACCTTCTTCGGCTGCTATTTTAATAAATTCGACAATATTACGGTCCCCTTCGAAATTATATTGTCTTTCTTCTGGCTCGTGGTAGCTCCATTCTACATAACTGTTGATAATAAGTTATTATAAAATAAAAAAACAAATGTTTGTCTGTAAATTCGGTTTGCGGACCATAATTTTACGTGATAACGTCATAAGAAAACGATAAAAATAGAGATTATTTATTTTTTCCCATATACATTTTTTTTTCTTTCTTTTCCCATTTTTCCTTTATATACATCTTCTATTCGTCACTCATCACCATAATACAAGCCCAGATGGGCGATATTATGATTAATAAGTCTTCTATTCGTCACTCGTCACCATAACACAAGCCTAGATAAGCGATATTATAATTATTAATGAAGCCAGAAAGCCAGTTTGGACGTATGGAATGAAACTGGGGGCACTGCTAGCGACTCCAATATTGCTATCCTACAACGCCAACAAAATAAAATATTAAAAAAGATTGCCAATGCTCCATGGTTCATAAAAAACACGGACATCCACGAACATTAAATGTTCGTGGATGTCCGTGTTTTGGCCGTTAATACGGTGATGGAGTAAATAACGGCGACTGCAAAAAAAATATCAAAGGCGACTAGTTAACCATCCGAATAGCCTAGCCCGGCAGCTGATGAACAAGACCTACAACAGGCGACTTAAGCTCAAAGATATTATTCTTTGAGCAGAGAACCTCAATGGAAGACTCGCTCTCATGTCAGACTGACGCTCGAAAGAGCTCATAGTCCTAGGACTGGTTGCAGATACTCCCAAAATCGTCACCATAACACAAGCCCAGATGAGCGATATTATCTATACTAATATTATAAAGCTGAAGAGTTTGTTTGTTTGTTTGAACGCGCTAATCTCAGGAACTGCTGGTTCGAATTGAAAAATTATTTTTGTGTTGGATAGTCCATTTATCGAGGAAGGTTATAGGCTACTTTTTATCCCGATATTCCCACGGGATCGGGAGTTACGCGGGTGAAACCGCGGAGCGCAGCTAGTTATTAAATATGGACGATAAATTGAAGAAACATTGGTTGCTATGGAACGTGACCGGAACGCGATGACGTCACACTTTTTTGTGAGTGCTGCCAGTGTTCATCAATTTAATAGACTTTATCAAGTCAAAAAAGAATCATCCAAATCGGTCTAAAAACAACGAAATTATGCCCGTACAGCCATTTTGTTTGTTTGTTACATGTATACTCAAACTCTGCCCGATCTACAATAATATAAAACTTGGGTTACCTAGGTACATAGTTATTTTTTGAAACTTTCTACTCGTAAATTATAAGGTATAAACACTCGCTATTATAAACTATTACAGTTGCTTGAACATTTAGAAAAAGAAAGGCTTTTGACACTGTTGGCGACGAAGATGGAAAAGGGGAATTGTTAGAATGTTCGCGAAAGACACACCCTTTTTTGCATGCAGTTCTATTGATCTTTCAATTGTTTTATGTTTTTCTTTGTTATACTTTGACTAGCGACCCGACCCGGCTTCGCACGGCTATATTATGCATGTATTATACATATAAACCTTCCTCTTGAATCATTCTATCTAAAAACCGCATCAAAATCCGATGCGTAGTTTTAAAGATCTAAGCGTACAAAGGGAAATAGGGACGGCGAAAAGTGACTTTATTTTATAGTATGTAGTGATAAGTCATTTTTTGTGTTTTGACCCTAATTAGAATATTCGAGAATCTGTTTTGTCATCTAAACAATAAGTGATTTGTGTGGGTCAATCTTAGTAGAAACAAAATAGGATAGTTGGGTTTTATGACCTTTTGTGTAAGCTCTCGACCCTCGATCTTTCTAGAATCTAGTTGGATTAGTATAAAAGGGCCGGGGTTCGGAGCAGAGCAAGTAGTTCCGACTGGACAGTGAACCAGTCAACAGTTAGTTCTGACTGGATAGTGAAACAGTCAACAAGTAGTTGTAAACAAGAAGCCAAACGGACAAAGTGTCTTATTGGAAATAAAGAAATCACTGCGAGTCAGTATTAATTATCTTTAACATCGCTGAACTGCCGGTGGACGCGTGGTCTACTTCAAAGAGGATCGCACCTCCGTCGACGACAACAGTCACATCTTTCTGCTTATTCCGTGTCTCTGAAAGTCATCCTGAATATGGGTTTATTAAAAGGTCACTCTTTCATGATTAGGTGTTAATGGCTTAACTTCAATTTTTTGGTGTTGTATAAGAAATAATTTTAATAAAAATATATATTAAAATTATTTAAAACAGGGTTTATTTACCATGCTTTTGACGTGTAACGTCTTACTTATGAATTGATGAACACCGTATGCACTCACAAAAAGTGTCACGTTCTGTTGACATGGTAGGTAACCATAGCAACGTATTTTCATCAATGTTTTCTTCTGATGACGTTATCACGTAAAATTATTGTCCGTAAACCAACTTTACAGACAAATGGTTTTTGTTTATATTTTGTGGAGATCATTGAAAAATATGTTTGTTATTACATTAAGTAGGTATATATAAATATTTAACGTGGTATATTATCCCGTTTTAAATAAAAAAAATAATAGAAAAAAGTGATCTTATAAGGGTTCTGTTTTTCCTTTCGAGGTACGAAACCCTAAAAAATGACCATGGTTGTGTATGAAGATCATAGTAGGTAGGTAATTGTCCCGGGTCTAATCGCGTATTTTTTTTTATTTCTCTTACCAGAAGGCCAATTATTCTCGTAAATAACATTGTTCAAATTACATTTCAATTTCATTTCGATTGCATTTCGATCACAAATAATAGCCTCAAAGTAGCTCAAAACACCCTTAAAGTCACCTTTTTGTAAAAAATAAGTGACTTTAAGGGTATTTTTTGCAATCAAAATGCGATAGGAATGATATTGAAATGTAATTTGAGCAATGTTATTTACGATAATTGGCCTTCTGGACGTTTTGAGTATGTTACAATAGTATATATTATAACGTTTTGACTATGTTACAATAGTAATAGGAGACTCAGGTCGTCTCCTCGCGACCATGACTATTGTACCATTTTTATTTCTCTTACCTCGACGTTTCGACTATGTTATAATAGTCATGGTTACAATAGCTATATATCGTAACATAGTCGAAACGTCGAGGCAAGATTCGAGAAATAATATTACGCGATATAGACCCGGGAAAATAATTACTATGATATGAATACAAATCGTGTGAGTTTGAAAAGTTTAAAATTAAGATTTTTATCGTTATCTTGAGTTATCTTACGTGGCGACGGAATTGAGTCCACACTTTTTCATTTTTCTTAATCTGTCGCGCCAATACTCAGCCGGTACCCTGAAGTAATGCATTGATCCTGATATTATGTGCAGAGGCTCTCCATCCAACATGAAGTTGTCTCCTTCTATGGTTATCTTATGTTTTTCATTCTGGAGTTCCTTTGAATGACATGAGAATTTATACGTTAGTTGCGTTTTAGACGAGTTGCTACTTTAGACTACCTGAGTTGCGACGATTCGATAGTAACTCTTATAAACTTCATGTATTATTTATACTACAACAATAGATTATAAAAATTGTTATTTAGGAGTTAATATTTTAAAAAGTACTCGTAACCAAAAAACCTATCATCAACAAACTGCTCGTTTTACAAAAAGATTTAGTATTAAGTATACCAGATTTGTTTAAAAAATATATCGAGAAAAAAAGTCGGCAATTATACATATACACCGCACTCAAATATTTTAACCACTCCAAAGCGCTCAGGTCACTCCTTTAAGTGAAAAAATAGTAACAACAGGACCTAAACTAGGTACCATACCATTTTATTTTAGGAAAATTAATCAAGAACACTCAAGAAACTTAATTCAGTCTGAAGATCTCGCTGCCACAGGTGAGATTTTCTTGAAAAGCAATAAAAATAGTAATTGTGTAAATATAATGCATCTCAACATACAAAGTCTAAAAGCTAAGCAAGACCAACTAGAAATTTTTACTAGTCAAAATAAAATAGATGTTTGTTGCCTAAGTGAAACCTTTCTTCGTGATGATCAAGCTGATATTCTACAGTTGGATGGTTATGTAAAAGCTGCCCATTTTTCAAGAAAAAAAAGAGCAAGAGGTGGCGTGTGTATCTATTTAAAAAAAAATGGGTGCGTGTACTTATGTACGCGCGTGAGAAGTTATACTTCTTTGGCATTATTAAAAAAAAAACTCGTCCGGCAAAAAACTCGTCCGACAAAAAACTCGTCCGACGAAAAGTTCGTCCGACAAAATACTCGTCCGACAAAAAACTCGTCCGACAAAATACTCGTCCGACAAAAAACTCGTCCGGCAAAAAACTCGTCCGACAAAAAACTCGTCCGACAAAAAACTCGTCCGGCAAAAAACTCGTCCGACAAAAAACTCGTCCGACAAAAGACTCTTCCGACAAAAAACTCGTCCGACAAAAAACTCGTCCGACAAAAAACTCGTCCGGCAAAAAACTCGTCCGACAAAAAACTCGTCCGACAAAAAACTCGTCCGACAAAAAACTCGTCCGGCAAAAAACTCGTCCGACAAAAAACTCGTCCGACGAAAAACTCGTCCGACAAAAAACTCGTCCGACAAAATACTCGTCCGACAAATATAAATAATTAATTACATTAAAATAATTATGTAGTAGTAGTACCTCTTTGTACTTATCATCTTGTCATCTTGCGGTTTGCGGACAACTTCACGGTGAGAATTTTGTGAGACGCTTTTGTAAAATTTCACTCTCATCATTTTTTCATAACGCGCCTAAAGAAGTATAACTTCAAAAATTCTATTAACCACAGAAAGTTGGACTGGTTGATTGAATTATCTATTGAACGACATTTTGAATGTTGTGGAGTCTTGTTACCAGATCTTAATTTTATAGTTATTTGTGTGTATAGGGTACCAAATAGCAATTTTAACTTATTTATTCAAACTTTGGAGAATATTCTTAACAAACTTACTCTGAGAAGTAGACATAATAAAAAGAAAGTGTTTTTGGTAGGAGATTTTAACATAAATATTTTAGAAAAAACTAAAAATAGAGAAATGTTCATTAATACATTGACTACTTTCGGCATGACTCTAACAATAACTAATCCTACAAGAATTACAAATTATTCTAAGACTTGTATCCTATCCTACTTCCTATCCTATCCTACTAATATTATAAATGTGAAAGTTTGTGTGTGTGTATGTGTGTGTGTGTGTATGTTTGTTACTCCTTCACGCAAAAACTACTGGACCCATTGCGTTGAAACTCGGTATTTAGATAGCTGAGTACCTGGATTAACACATAGGCTACTTTTTATCCCGATATTTCCACGGGATCGGGACTTACGGGATTACTCCTTCACACAAAAAACTTCAGAACCGATTGCGTTGAAACTCGGTATGTAGATAGCCAGAGACCTGGATTATATTGATACTTACTATCTTTAGGCACGGGATAAATAGAAGAGGCGAGGTTCGGGCGCGGCGCCGCCGCCGTTGCGGTGCACAACCCGGTGTGTAGGAGGCGCGCAAACGGTGTTGAAAAGGCGAGCTGACTACCAAATTTCACCTCACTGTCCAGTGCGCCGCTTCCACGCCGGTTTCAACAGTGGCGCGGCGCGGGCGTGGAAGCGGTGCGCGAGCGGTACCCGCGTTTCGCCCACTCCGCGCGCGCCTCTTCGTACTAAATGTGGCGCGGGCGTAAACAAATATAGACTTTATCGCTATGAAATAACAGGTTTTTAATCGTCTGTACGAGTGCGCGCCGCGCTCGGGCGCGGCCTTGCCTCTTCTGTTTGTCCCGCGCCTTATAGGTACTGCAAAAAGAGGTGTCCAAGCTATCTACAAAATGGGCCCCAGGGCCCATTTTGTATCTAATCATAGTCATAATTATATAAAGAAAATTTGTAAATGAGAAATATATTAACAGTTTATTCACAACAAGAGAATTTTTATTTTTATTTTTGAAGTGAAAACTTCTTATGGCGCGTTGGGCACTTTTGTGGGTGAGCATTTTCAGCCGTTCTCGCGACAGATGAGATTTTCTCGCGACAGATGAGATTTTACACAGATATACAGTTTTTTAATTTGGCTGTGAGTCATATGGTATTTTTTAACGGACGACTATTGACGGACGACAAATGTCGGACGACTATTTGTCGGACGACTATTGACGGACGACAAATGTCGGACGACAAATGTCGGACGACTATTTGTTGGACGACAAATGTCGGACGACTATTTGTCGGAAGACAAATAGTCGTCCGACTATATTTTTTTTTTCATCTAAAACTCTTTTTGCGTATGGTTAGATACTCGTACTTAAGGAGTAAACTCCAGTCGTGCGTCGGAGCTGACACACACACTTTTTTTTGAAGTGAAAACTTCTTATGGCGCGTTGGGCACTTTTGTGGGTGAGCATTTTCAGCCGTTCTCGCGACAGATGAGATTTTACACAGATATACAGTTTTATTATATTACCTTTTTAAGTACATAATATTTATTAAACTAGTATTATAAGATGACATCTAACTACGTATTTAATAGGTACACTGCTAAGAGAAATTATTATTATGTTTGTTTGTTTTAAAGTTTGTGTTAAAGAGGCTCGAAAACGAATACACTGATGTGATAAATATAGCTGATAAATAAATAAATAAGTATCAGGATTGGACATTGATTCTTACACAGGTGAAACCGCATGTCATTTCAAAAACTGTGTATAATATTTAGAGGTCAAACAAGGATCTTTCTAGTTAAATTGCATTAAGTGATTAGAAAATTTAGATCAGATAAATAATATCATTTCATTCTATGATCTCATAATTTTATCATTATTTTATGGTTACCCTACTTTCTAAGAAAGTAAACTTTATGTATATTTACTTACCGAAAGAAAGAAACTCCACAATTAAGGTATGACTGGCTTTTGCAGCCGTTAATAGCACAAATTTTATCCATAGTAAATTAAAAACTACAGTTTACTAAGAATAAAATTTGAAAATGAAAATAGCAATAAATATCGCTTCGAAATTACCGCGGATATCAAATCAACATGGCCGATGGGCTGCCGTTGCGTGTAAATAAATCCTACTATCACATTGTCAATCGAACTTTTTTTATAATTTAAAATTTTATTATTTTATTATTCTCGTACAAATAAGTAAAACCAATCCCTAAAAAAATTCAAAAATCTTAAAAATATTGTGTTTTCTACTAAAAAGTTATTATTTTCTTCGGCTCTAGGCATATTCATTTTCTACCATTTTTATTATAATTAAATGTCTTCGGACTGGCAATACAGTTGGAAAGGGATACAAGCCACTCTTATCTCCATCCCTCTCGGACCGAAATTCTCTCTGAGTTTGTGATTCTCTAAAATAAACCATTGTTAGCAAATAAAGTTCTTTTTGTAATCATGTTAAATGTCCTTTGCGCATTCTAGTTGTGAGGTACGAACTCAAATTTTATGGGCCAAACAAGAGAGAGAGAAAAAAAAACCGGTCAAGTGCGAGTCGTACTCGCGCGCCGAGGATTCCGTAAATAAGTTTCAACTCTCTTTCTCTACCCTTGCACTATGGTACCAATTTAACTTGCCCCCTTATTACGTTTGGGCCAAGTTAAATTGATTTATCTATGAATGTATGGTGAAACCCTTTCACTTTCAACGTTTTTTTTATTTTTTTTTATTTTTCCTTGTTATATTATGCTGTAAATAACCTTACTTCTTGCCAACTTTCGTGATTCTAGGTCAACGGGATCTACCTAATTAAGTTTTCGACTCAAAACCTATAGGTTGCTTCCGGTTGACCTGGAATTGTAAATTTGGTTCAAAAACATTTCTTTATTAAAACTAGTGGGTAGATAATAAACACAAACACATAAGTACTTCAACTAATTTTAATTTAAAACTTAATTAAACTAAAATAAAACGTAACTAAATGAAAATAATATAGGTATTTGTATTTAAGTATAAGTATACTTACCCCTGAATTTTTAATAAAATAATTATCTTATTTTTTTGACTATATTCGGCTAGTAGTTGTACTTACTATTTTATATTCTATGCAAGTAGGTAAATTTTATTTAAGGGCATGTAAAGTTATTTCTAAAGATTAAGTACTAGAAGAACTAGTCCCGTTCAATTTTGGTTTGTCAATTAAATTCATAGTGAGTGTTCCTGAAGGTTTGCTGAGTTCCAAAACTTGCACAGTGTTCGCGTTAAGTCCCGACTTCAGCCACACACCGGGAACGTATAGGGTTATCTGAGGACCGACCTTGGGCCAGTATCGACCTAAGTTGTGACCGTTTATCCATATGTAACCCTGGAAATAAAAACCGATAGCTCACGCAAAGAGGACGACTTATGATTTTATACCTACCTACGAACGAATGAGTTTCTTATGCCTTCTCATTAGTGGGCGCGTTCCGAAGGCACATTAAGGTTATTTTTAAGACGCTTCAAAGTTGTAATGCACTGCATGATTCTTTTTAAATATATTTTTTTGACTTGGCTTCTCATTTTTACAAAGGTTAAAAAGAAGGATGATCGCGTAACATTACACAAAAAACATACTTCCTTTTTTTTGCGGTTCAAATACGTCCTATTTATTTACTAGAAATTCTGCTTGAAGGAACTTTTCAAAGGAGAATACCTAAGACTTGCACATTTTGCTAAAGATATTAGAGTGCGGGGTGGGGCGGTCCGACTATTCTGTTCAACTAGTTGTAACCACGGGATACCCAAAGGACCCGTGGCCCAACTTTAAGAAAACAAAGTTGGACCACGACCCCTAGTAGGTGGCCCAATTTTCTTAAAAAGAAATGTGTATCTAAATTAATCAAAAGACTATCTTTTATCTTTTATTAAGTTGATGCACAACAAAAATAAATTGATTGAAGAACTTAAACATGATTCACCAACAGTCAAAGTGTCACAGTAATTGGTTATCCATACCTATATTGGAGGAAAGATTTGATTGTTTGTTTGAATTGAATAGGCTGCAAAACTACTAGACCGATTTTAATGAAACTTGTAATGAGGATGCATTGATTCTTTGGGAGTGCTATAAGCTACTTTTTATTCCGATATTCCCACGGGTTCGGGAGTTACGCGGGTGAAACCACGGAGCGCAAAATAAAAAGTAGCCCTTCCCTTCCTCGACAAATGGACTATATCCAACCAACACAAAAATATTTTTTAATTCGAACCAGTAGTTCCTGAGATTAGCGCGTTCAAACAAACAAACTCTTCAGCTTTATAAAATTAAGTATAGATAGTATAGATTTTAGACTACCCGTTAAAAGCATTTAGTAAGAATTTAGCTAAATTATATTTTATTTTTGTATATTTTACCTTTCCCCATCCCGAAGTATCAATAAAAGTGTCCAAATGATCATGTCCATTAGGTATAGTAAATTGTCCGTCATAAAAAGTTGGAGGTTTTGGCTCTACCGTAGCGCTATTTGAAAGGGACTCAACGCGCTCTAAAGGAAAGCCAGTTATTGTCCATTTTCCATGTAAAACTTTTTTGTTGTAGACTACTTTACTGAGGATGCCCTGTAACAAGTAGGTTAGTATAATGGTTAATTACTAAATTATCGCTAAAGAAGAAAACAAATTAATGGTTGTCTGTGAAGTCGGTTTACATACGATAATTTTACGTGATGACGTCATAAGAAAACGATGCAGAAAACGATGCGATTTTTGTTATTCCTTTATTTTTTTAATTTTTTTTCTTTTTTATATAAGTTTCCTTTATATGTATATGTCTTCTATTCGTCATTCGTCACACCATAACACAAGCCCAGATGAGCGATTTAAGATTTAAATACTTTGTTTTCTAAGTTACCATGACGCGTCTGGTCATAATACAATGACGCATGACGTCACACAATATTACCGTGACACTTTTTATGAATGCAGGTGTTCCTTCATTTTAATAGACGTTATCACGTCAAAAAGTGAGAAGGACCTCCTCTGAAGAGTTAGGCAGTAAGACGCTCTAAAGGTGCCCACTCCATGTATTGGCGAATGTCGGATGCACGTCGAACATTTCTCCCGAATGGAATTTTCAATAAAAATATAACCATGCACTAAATAGACGGACAAGAAAGTGATCTTATAAGGGTTCCTTAGTTTACCTTTTTTGGTACGGAACCCTAAAATGACCGATTCGATCAGAGTCGAAGTCGATCAGCCAAAGTACTAACTATAGGTAGGTATGTAAGGCTATTAAACTTCAGAATGATGTACATAGGTCTAGGTTTTTTTTCCCTTGTTTTTAGAGTCAGTGATTTGTTTTTCGTTTAATTCTCGACTTTGCACAGCGAATGATGACCTCTGCGGTAAGTGAAAGGGGAATATGTGCAGAACGCGATATTTATATGAAAATTGAATTCTGCGCATACCCCTTCTACTTTCCACCAGAGGTCATCATTCGCCGCGCGGACTTACCTAACCTACCTATCGTTAATGGCTCCAGTAAACCATTTAATTACCTAATTGATATCGTACGTACCTTAAAGTCATGTAAGAACGGTCCATAATTAATACGACCTTGATTCTCCACTACTAATGACAAAACTGAGTCCTTCTTCGAAGACAACGGTAGGGATGTTATTTTGTCCATTCGGCATATCGTCCCTTTTAGTACCTGTTCATAACAAAACAATATGTATAATAGAAATACACCCAACCTAAGAATACAGGTTAGATTTTTTTCAATGTTTTTGAACAATTCCCTTTGATTTTAAGAACAGGTACATTATTTTGTTCTTTCTAATTGTATAGGCTTATCTTACCGGTGTTTTATATCCAACCGTCTTATTCAAAGATAAATTCAACATTCTCATAAAACACCTCAATCAATTGTGAATGGAACCTGCTGTAACTTAATTCTAGTGCTCACAATTCGTCTTTTTGAAAGCTTTTATTTAACTTGCAATGTATGTATGTATGTTTATTCGGTTGGTATCTTGTTCTCGCCTTGAGTCAGCTATCTATAAGTTTCAAATCGGCTTATGGCCTATCGACTGCTACTATAGAAAAAAAAACAAATGGTACCAAATTCTATAAAGGTTCAAATAACCCAAAAATTGTTCATTATAACATATATACCACATTTTTCCGGATTTACTTTGGATAAGCATAGAAACAACTAGAAATTTTCGTCTTTAAATTATACTTAAAAGTAGAAAAATAATCACTTACACGGTACACGACACTTAGTACACATTTTCCATGCAATCATTTTAGTTAATAAGCGAAAAGCCTTTTGTTTTGGCAACTTTTTGCGCCTTAACGTACCTTGCATATCATGGATAAGCTCTATAACACATAATAGTTTAGGCTGTATGTTGATGTTAATGAATCCACTAGTCAGGTTTTGTCTTGCCTTCACTTACCTGATCAACAAAAACAAAGACCATATCCCGAGGTTTCTTTATCTCCAACATTCCATCGTAGTCTTCGTCCAGCGTAATCTCATATACAACCACTGCACCTCGTTGTCTCAAAAACTCAAAGGTCGGGAGATGTGAACCTGAACCAGAATAGAAATAAAAACTGAATACCCTATCTGAAATCAATTTGAAAATGTGAACCTGATTTAGGGTTAAGTCTATGAGGCATTTGGTTAAACCTAGGGAGTGCCAATATCAGCCGTATGATTTATATAAAGCTAAGCTTCTAGCTGCGCCCCGCCGTTTTATCTGCAGCTTTGAGAGGAAATTCCCTCCCTGGATATGACACTATAGCAAATATTTTTGTGGCATAAAACCTATAACTGCCATGACCATGCCCCGTTGTCTTTTTAACTCTTTTTTTCTATAATAATTAGAAAATGAAAAAACCAAGACATAGCATGGCAGTTATAGGTTTTATGCAACAAAAATATTAGTGCTAGTGCAGTGCTAGTGTCATTATCCAGGGAGGAAACAGTCAACTACGTTTGTATGGAGAGAGCGCCGGTACCCTTTCCTCTGAAAAGTAGCCTACATAGGCTGGCTACTTAGAATACAAGGCTTTGTACAATTTTACTATAAATATGAATGAAGACTTTCAAGTTAATAAAAACATTATGTTGAACAGCTAAAAAAAAAATACTTACAGTCGAATAGAGAACCTCCTCCTTTTTTGAAGTCGGTTAAAAATAGGATTGTAAACTGTCATGGTTATTAATTACTACAGAGTAAGCTTAATTTATGAGGCCCACAGGAGCTATGTCGGAATGCATAGAAAGGAGCGAGCTACGATATTGTGCGTTTAATTAGCAATTAATGGATAACAAACAACATGAATATCAAATAATATACCTACCAGTGTTTTATCTTTTTTATATTTACAAAATAAAAACACATAAAAGTGAAATGTCTGCACCTACTTAAAAATAGGAATAGTACAAAAAAAGACACTAAACCTGAAACATCTTGGTATTGTTTTCCAAATAGTTGTCGTCCTTTGATGGATAGAAGATTAATTTTGGGAACGAATGAGACCGTTCCGTAGTTGCCTTTCTTGGACGGAGGGGGAACATCGCCCAAGTCTTCATGTGTGAACTACGACAGAGAGATTTCTTGATTAAAATCTTTTAGAAAACTATTAAAAAACCACTTTCATTACCATCCAGTTTGCTGACGTACAAATCATGTACTTTCATTTGATGAATAACTGATCACTTTGTTTTGCAAACATTCGATTCTTCAATCTTACTTTCACCCGTAACTGTTTAATGGCTGAACCGATTTCTATCAAACATAGCTAAGAACACTTTCAAATAGGTTACCTTTCTAAAAAAAAATATAATAGGTCCAACCGCACCGAGGGTTAAAAACAGGTTTGGCTATTAAAAAATCCTTTTGCAATAGAATAAATTACACTTACTAAGTACTGGGTTTTAAACTAGGTGTCACTTGGTGCAACACTAATGAATAAAAATAATAAATAAATAAATATTTAAGAATATTGCACACAGAGCCATCCAATTAGCCCCAGAATAAGCAATTAAGATCGTTTAATGGTGGCAAGACTTGTACTATTTTTGACTATTGACTATTTATCTTTTGCACATAATTTAGTATGGGTGTTCTTTAGCTCACAAATTGAAGGTTTTGTTCCCATCTCGCGGAAAACATGAAACTTGGTACGCAGCAGGTCGAACCACGTGGCCACAAGGACTTAAATAAAGAAACACCCAGACTAAAATCATACAAATATTACTTACAAGGCAGGAATCGAACACACAACGAGTGTTTGGCCTCCGCGCCACAGAGAGGTCGTCATATTACAGATGGAATGTCTAATTCCATCGAATGACGGTCGTAATGCAACGTGAACCGAATCGTATTGCTAATTACAATAATGCTTATACTTATTAAAGCTATCTGTTCATACCGGAACGATTTTGATGTGAAAGTTTTTATGGGGATACATTGGATCTTTTTATTGATAGATAAAATGATAGCTCAGAGTTTGACCACTGTTGGAGCGGCCTGATAGTAAATGATAATGCGGTCTAAGATGTGAGAACGCTTACAAAGAAGATAACCTCAGAAGATACCTGTTCACTCAAATTTACACATAGGGAAAGACAGGCAGACGAATAAGGAATTACAAAGCAAAACGGATTTTTGCCATATAGGTATCGGAGTCGCATATCAGTGTCACGGAAGAATGGAAGATGGCAAAAATTGTGCACATTTTCCAAAATGGGAGTAATAAATACTTATAAGCTTTTTACCCCTATTTCCGGGTCACTATTGGAATGATTTTTCGCTGAAAAACAGTTTCAGTCGGATGATATGAAAGTAAAGTAATTAGATAGCCGAAAGAAAATGAAACTAGACGATACGAAAGCAATGCACGGGACTTATTAGTAATAGATATGTTTGATGGTCTAGCGGCTGCAGACGTTGTCGGTTTCATCGGTGATGGATACATATTTAAGCCTTTAACCACGGTGACCCTGGCCCCACAGACCCAGGAACCTTAGAATTTATAAAAAACATTTTAAAATTATTAGAATTAGCTTCAGGTGACCAAAGGGCTGGCTGCTACTTTGGCCAACGGATCGGCATTGCCATTCAAAGAAGCAATGCAGCGAGCCATTTGGGTCTAGGGAACCTTAATTAGATTTATAATATTATTATTTGTGTGTCTTACTTCTTTGATAGCATTCCTTATGGCGATATATTTATCGGTCGGATCTCCAGCTTCGGTGAGAGGAGCGTCGTAATCATATGACGTAATGTCTGGCTGGTATGTTCCACCGTAATTTGCACCTAAAAGAATATTACATTATTACAATATATATTTCATTTTCATAACTTAGTAAGTAAGTAAGTATTTATTTGTCCAAGAATTCGGTAATTACAATGGGTCTTAATATTAATATAAGTACAAGCGAACTCTGCCATACAGATGGCGTTCAAATATTATAATAGCTAGAGCTAGAGAACTTAACCTTAATAGGACTAGGTATAACTAGTAATAGTTAAGCGGCCGGAGCCGATTTTTACAAAAGTCGTGGTCACGAGCTGTGTATAACTAAAACAGGTATCGTTGGATTCCTTGAGATCTCTAGATGACGAATTAGCCTGTCTTAGTTTCGAAAGCCGGGAACTAGTAGTATTTATTACGTCATAAAGATGGCGACTCTGTACTTTAGATATTTGCACATTTCTCGAGTTCTATTCAACCAATTTACACGTGTGAGGTGTCATTTGAAAGATATTTTAATGTACTTTCTTTTGTATAGACATAATGTGCCGAAAACCTCTGGTTAAAAAAATATTCTAAAAAATGTAACTTTCTCTCCACATGCCCAACACATGCCATTCTATATTTTGCAATATAACTTTTAAGAGACTCACTTTTTTGCCATATTTGTCTATGAACAAGATAAAGAACATTTCAAATGCTATCCATTGATATATAAAACATACAACAAAAGTTAAAACCATTTCCGTCAAACAGATATCGCTCTAACTGTGCCCTGCTACCGTGAAATTTGCTTATGATATTTGCACTTAAAGTGAAAAAAATGTTGTTTTATTTAAAAACATTGAACAACTGATGATGCAATTCGATAGCGCCAATTGATTTTTATGGTCTGGTAATTTATTGTTTCTTCAACTCTTATAATTTTGATATTATAGAACTAAAACTGTCAAAAAATAGCATTTTTGTTTGGAAACAAAAATATAAAATGCTCTAATTCCTACCCTAAGTTGAATCTCGTTTTAAGTTATATCTCGTTTGAAAGGTATTTTTAAAGACTACAATTACTCAAAACATTTAGGGTGCGCCAAACTTGACGGTTCGAAGATACAGGGTGTTTTACTCTTCGATCAGAAAATTTATGCATATTGAATTTTTATTCAGTGATTGTTTAATTTCTCCGTGGATTCGTGTTAGTCATATGTAAATTTTTGTATTTTTTCAAATACATAAATTTATGTATTTGAAAAAAATGCCAATATGCATAAATTTTCTCATCGAAGAGTAAAACACCCTGTATCTTCGAACCGTCAAGTTTGGCGCACCCTAAATGTTTCGAGTAATTGTAGTCTTTAAAAATACCTTTCGAACGAGATATAACTTAAAACGAGATTCAGCTTAGGGTAGGAATAAAAGCATTTTATATTTTTGTTTCCATACAAAAATAATATTTTTTGACAGTTTTTGTCCTATAATATCAAAATTATAAGAGTTGAAGAAACAATAAATTACCAGAACATAAAAATCAATTGGCGCTATCGAATTGCATCATTAGTTGTTCAATGTTTTTAAATAAAACGACATTTTTTCACTTCTTCCACGGTAGCAGGGCACGTTTAGAGCGGTATCTGTTTGACGGAAATGGTTTTAACTTTTGTTGCTATTACGTTAGGTGTATGTTTTATATATCAATGGATAGCATTTGAAATGTTCTTTATCTTGTTCATAGACAACTATGGCAAAAAAGTGAGTCTCTTAAAAGTTATATTGCAAAATATAGAATGGCATGTGTTGGGCATGAGAAGAGAAAGTCATATTTTTGAGATAATTTTTTTAACCAGAGGTTTTCGGCACATTATGTCTATACAAAAGAAAGTACATTAAAATATCTTTCAAATGACACCTCCCACGTGTAAATTGGTTGAATAGAACTCGAGAAATGTGCAAATATCTAAAGTACAGAGTCGCCATCTTTATGACGTCATAAATACTACTAGTTCCCGGCTTTCGAAACTAAGGCAGGCTAATTCGTCATCTAGAGATCTCAAGGAATCCAACGATACCTGTTTTAGTTATACACAGCTCGTGACCACGAAACTCGAGAAATAGAGGACTTTTGGCTGAATGGCCGCTTAACTATAATCTTATTTCTCCATAATAAGTGCTATGATAAAAATCTAAACTGTAATTTTAATAACATTAAAATAAAACTTTATTATAAACTAAATATTCTTGTACTGAGTAAAAACAATTTAACAATAAATATTCTTGAAGTAAATGTTTAAATTTTTTAATAGGAACATCTTTTAAACACCTTTTAAATTTTCTGGTAGTGCATTTTAAATTTTTATAGATATAAAATAAGAATTTCTTGTATATATACCTACATCTAAATTAGCTTGAGGAACATGTAATTTATTAGAATAGACCATGTATACACAATTGAAATGGTTACAGTTCTATGATATTTTGGGAAAAAAAAATTGGTGAGCATTCTATTCTGGTAAGAGTTTTAATGCAAGTCAAAAATAAGCGATTGTCACCTTAGAACTAATGTTGTCGAACTATACTTGATTGATACGAACTTGGTTGATTGTTTTACCATAGATAGTTTTACTACTTGTTCTACTTAGCTTATACAATCAATTGTTTATTTATCCTATCGATAGTATCGATACTGTCGATAATATTGCCTCGTATCGATACCATCGGTTTTTAATGAACTATCGATAGACTATCGATTATTCAGCGATAGTCGACTATCGATCGGCAACACTACTTAGAACGTAGTACTCTTAGCTACAGAACGGTTCTAGGACCAATATTTAGTAACCCATTGTAATTAACCATATTACGTATATTTGTAAAAGCTATTAGTATTAAGATCTTACCAGCCGTATACTCAAAGTTAGTGCCACCATGGAACATATAGAAATTGACGCTTATTTTGTTCTTGAGCATGTCTTTTAAAGTCCTGACAACATCATCTTTGGAGGTTTGAGCGAGGGGTTCCTTCCAATGAGTGAGCCATCCGGGATAGAACTCAGAGTTCATTAGAGGGCCATTAGGCATGAACTGCCGGAGTTCTTCGAAAATCTTGGTAGCTTCTGCAAACGTTACTTAGACATTAGCTAAAGGGCCTTATTAAGCCCATTAAAAAAATTGCATCAAAATCCGTTTCGTAGTTTTAAAGATCTAAGCATACAAAAGGAATAGGGACGGCGAAAAGTGACTTTATTTTATACTATGTAGTGATTCGTTAGGTCTGAAAATCGAACAATATCTATTTTTTATTTTGTTTCCTAAAACGTTTGCGGGGACAGCTAGTAATAGTATAATAATATAAATTTTTATGGTTGTTTGTAACGAATAGCCTCCGAAACTACTAGACCGATTTAGAGGAAACTTGGTATTTAGATAGCTGGAAATCTGGATTAACATATAGGCTATATTTTAGCCCGATATTCCCCCGGGATTGGGAGTTATGCGGGTGAAACCGCGGAGCGCTGCTACTGACGTATAATTGACATCTATACTAATATTATACAGCTGAAGAGTTTGTTTGTTTGAATGCGCTAATCTCAGGAACTACTGGTTCGAATTGAAAAATTATTTTTGTGTTACATAGTCCATTTATCAAGGAAGGCTGTAGGCTACTATTTATTTAGATATTCTCACGGGATCGGTACTTACGCGGGTGAAACCGCGGAGCGCAGCTAGTAATATTATAAAGCTGAAGAGTTTATTTATTTGAACGCGCTAATCTCAGGAACTACTGCTTTGAATTAAAAAAATATTTTTGTGTTGGATAGTCCATTTATCGAGGAAGGCTACTTTTTATGTTGATATTCCCACGGGATCGGGACTTACGCGGGTGACACAGCGGGACACAGCTAGTTATGAATAAATGAGTAGGTATTTACTATTTAGAGAAGGTCCGAAGTCGATGGTAGTGAGTGCTCCGGGAACGTGTCCAGCAGTGAAGAGGGATCGGCTGTAACCATCAGTTGTATACAACAATGCGGCTGTACCGACGGGCTCCTTTATTAAAGCTTTCATTTTCTCCATGTATTTCAAATTGTTACCGTAACTGCCGTATTCATTTTCAACCTGAATATTTCAAACCATCTTTTACATAATAAATATTGCAGGACATTCGACACATCGCCATCTAGGCCCAAGCTATAAGTAACAAGACTTGTGTTATGGTTGCTAGACAATGGATATAGGTACGAGGCTTCTGGCGACTGGGACCGCAATCAACTGGAACCGCGGTCCCGGTTACCGGATTAATATTTTTAAATATTTTTCTTCCGTCGACTGATACCACTCTTAAAAAAACTGTTGTTCAAGTCAAAAACAGTACAGTCAAACGAAAAAACGTTTAAAGTAATCATTAAAGAAAAAACTCTTTGATTAAATAATATCATTTATTTATATAATATAAAAAAACACTCTTTGATTATCGTTCTTGTTACTTATTTAAAATTTACGCAATCAAAACATACACCTAAAATATGCTAAAATAAAAATAATTAACAATTTACAAACAATTAATGGGTGGGTTGGAAGAACTATTGAAATAAACATAATTATGTAAGTACCTACATAAATCACCCACGAATCTAACATCACTTTTGCGTTAGAAAATGGTCATAAGTTTGTAAAACGTACTAGGCAATCAGAAGTCAGTAGAAGGTATAAATCACACTTATTAAATTATCTCTATCTCTTCCATTTTTTTTCCTGTATATGTATGTGATGGCCTTAAAGGTATTGAAGAAGCTGAAAAAAGAATTCAAATATATCGAGCATGATTTTTCTATTATCCTTCTATAAGTTCTGATAGCCTAGTACATACAAACCAATTACCATCATACAATTCACACTGTAGGTAACAGAAAGTGGTGGTGGTGTGTAAGGGCTTGCTCTCATTACGAATCAGTATACCTCGTACATTGTTCTTACACCCTGGTACAAACCTCCTATTATTTGCATGTTTTGATAATAGTCAGCCTTAGACGTTAAAATTAAATAAAAATATACACATAAATACGTAATATACAATAATCACAGTCAACAATCACTCCTAATTAAAACGAACTCAAATTCTATGGGTGTCATTTTGAAAAAGGAATTTGAACATTTGAAAATAAAAGTATTAAATTAAGTACGTCTTTTTTTTTAATTAAAAATAATCAAAGGTTTCGCGTATTTTAGAGTTTTTTTCTTAAATTATTACTTCAAACATTTTTTCGTTTGACTGTACTATTTTTTTTGAACAATTGATTTCTTTGTTTATTTGCGAGCGGTCCCACTCGACGGAAGAAAAATAATAAAATAAATGAATCCGGCAACCGGGACCGCGGTTCCAGTTGATTGCGGTCCCAGTCGCCGGAAGCCTCATAGGTACTATACTGATACACTTTTCTTTTGTAAATATATAGGTAGGTACAATACCTACATAGAAACAACCACACAAATATCCAAGCATAAATACTTGTCTGAGACGGGAATCGAACCCGCAACCCTGCGTTTGGCAGTCCAGCATGGTGACCATTGTGCCAATTGGGTCGTCAATACTAATTCATTTTATTAAAATTTGTGAGTAGTTTCACCTTCAAGAGAGAACATTAAGAGGAAAGGGTACCGACGCTCACTCAATACAAACGTAGTCGACTGTTTCCTACCTGGGTAATGAAACTATAGCAAATATTTTTGTTGCTTATAATTTACTAGCGACCCGCCCTGGCTTCGCACGGCTATATTATGAATGTATAAACCTTCCTCTTGAATCACTCTATCTATTAAAAATTACGCATCAAAATCCGTTGCGTAGTTTTAAAGATTAAAGCATACAAAAGGATATAGGGACATAGGGACAGAGAAAGCGACTATGTTTTATACTATGTAGTGATAACTGCCATGACCATGCCCCAAAGTTTTGTTCTTTAAATCTTAATTTCTATGACATTTAGAAAATGAAAAACCCACAATATAGGGGCATAGTCATGGCAGATATGCAACAATAATATTTGCTATAGTGTCATTATCCAGGGAGGAAACAGTCGACTAGCGAGTGCTACCTTGCACAGTACCTTGAAGGTCATTATTTGAAAGACGCAAGGAACTTACCTGGACCAGAATTATAGGGCCACCGTTGCCAAACAACAATGGTTTAACATATTCAAACAATTTATTCATCCAAATTGTGCTTTCTTTAATGAAATCTGTGAAAGTAATTGAATAATAAATTAGACATATAAAATGTGATTTATTGTTAATCTTTCTTCATTTATTTTAAGTAAGTACTTAGTTGATATAGTAACTTTATGTACAAGACAGATCTAGTTAATAAATATAAGTAAGTTGAATTATTACCTTTATCTGTAGTTCGTAACTTGATGTTGGGGTATTTCCCTAGAAGCCAATAGGGTAGGCCACCCTTAAAAATAAAAATATGATTACTGCCCACCATTACCCAATAAAACTTTAGGTACTTAGATACTATTTATTTATTTATTTTTCTCAATAATGCATAGAGATTTGTCATTATTTTCTACAAAAGACCACACGAAGTATCGAATTTACGAACAAAGAAAATAAGATTCATTACAGGAACGTTTTTTGAATTGGGAACATTACAACGCTCCCAGCAATGTTGTATGAAACGGAGTGTTGGGGGTTATTAAATACTCTTTGATTGGATCTCTTTTATCAAAGTATACCTTTTTTTTTCTTTATCCGTTCAGCTCTGTGATCGAATATTTTTGGCCATACACAGAAAGAAAAAAGTTCTCCAGTCAAATAAATTTACTTGAGTCAAGATATTTCCTGTTTCCTATATAAGGAAAATAGAAAATACTCGGAGTAAGATATAAAATGTTTCAAAGTATATTGTTTAAATGAACCAATATAGTATTTGAGACAAAAGCGTGTTAACTCTCTTTTTAAAAAAATAATTATTGAATCCAAGAGCGCAACAGTTTTGGTTTAAAAATAATAATATTTGCATTTAATTTGTACCGTTTTCAAGATAAAATTTATTGACTCTTGATCTTACTTATTTTCATTCTTAGCTTGAGAAACTTTAGACAGAGAGAGGTCACATTCTTGCAACAAAACTTCTTATTTCTTGATTAGGAAATGATCTTTCTTGATTTAATGTTTAAGTGTTTATTCTAAGATCTCGATGATTTTGCGAACAAATATATACAGTACTTGACAGCATTAATGTCATTTCTTGACTTAAATATGTGGCTAATTCATTCTAACATTTAGATATTACTTTTTTGGAATTTTTTATTATTTAAGCCAAGCTCTTTAAATTCTTTGTATTAAGAGTAATAGTTACTTGATATAAAAGATTCTGTTATTTCAATTGAAAATTACAATGCTTTGATTGAAATATTTTTTTAATTTAGGGTTAAACGTCACCAGCAGTTGCGCCACTTAAATAAATAAATTCATAGCAAACATAAATTCTTTCATAAATATTCCGTAACCACGTCAAAATGAAACAAACCATTATTTTAGTACCAACAAGGTATATCATTATTATATATTGTTTCATATTGCCGTGGTTTAGGAAATATTCATAAAATGATTTATATTTGCATGAATTTATTTCTGAAAATGACACCAACGCTGCTGAAATTTAAATAAAAAGATATCAAACATACAATTGGTCTATCTGAAAATAGCAACACTTTTCTTAACTAGCATTTGATTCACACAGTACAGTAACCTATAAAAATATTATATTACAAAAACTACATAGACTAAATAAGCAAACGCAGAATCTTTCACTTATCAAGTAACAAATGATTAAAGGTTAATTTCATATTTCTTAGTAAAAAGTCAAAAAGTAGATTCAATTAGTTCTTTATTTTAAATATGCTCACGTCTAATGGCTCACGTTAGATGTTTGACACCATTTTTTTCTTAGCCTAAAGACGAAAAAATTACACCATAAATACTATCAGTTACTACTGACAGTTACTTACATAACAAAGAGACACAAAAATAAACATTACAAAAAAAATGTAATTTTGAAAACAAACATTTTCAGTTAAGTTACTATAGCAATGAAAATGACAACATAAAAACAAATTTATCAGTCACTACTGACAGTTGCTTAAATAATAATACAAAGAAAACGACACTACAAAAACAAAAAAAAAACAGTTTTTACTGACAGTAACTTTTAACAAAGTAAATGACACCATAAAAACGCTTTTGCTACGCTTTGAAATTCGTACTTTACGTCATCTAGTATAACATTATATACAAGGTTATTTGAAAAATGCGCACGCTGTCTTGCAGGGTGGTTCATATCCATTTCATATCATTGAGACAAGCAACTTTTGTTCTACTACTTTTGGAAATTCGAAAAAAAAATCGAAAATTTTGAGGTTATGTTTATTCGAAAATCAGCTGTTACTGACACGGTGAGGTCATTAACCTTATGATTTTACGTATTTTTTTACTTTTATTGATATTTCCAAGTAGTAATGTCATTTATTTAAAAAAAACAGCTGAATTTGTTTCTGGATTACATTGTCAATATCTCCTGCATCCTGAAAAAAAAATATCTATGAATAATTACAAAAAAATACAACTTACTAAAAATATGAAATTGTTTTTTAAAGAATTAACTTAAATATAATAATTGTATCAACAACATATGGAAAGGTGCAATGGAAACAGAATTAGTAAATAGTTAGTTAGTAATAGTTAGGAAGTAAAATACCCGTGGAAGGGCCACGGGTATTTTACTAGAAAGCTATTAATTTCAGAACAGCTGGCTGTTTTTTTTTTTTAAACTTGGTTGCTCGTGTCACAAGTGCTTTTGGAGCTACAATAAATAAATAAATATTGCGGGACAATTTACACATCGCCATCTGGCCCCAAGGTAAGCTACTAGGCTTGTGTTATGGTAGCCCGACAACGGATGTAATACTTACTTACCTTTTTTTTGTAAATAAATATTATACATAGACAAACCACCCAGACCATCACAAACATTTGTTGACGGTGTGAATCGAACCCGCAACCTTCTGTGTCGCAGCCAGGTGTTCGCCGGACGCGCGCCACAGAGGTCGTCTAACAACACTACTATTTTATAGATGGTCTATTTTATACTATTTTATAGAATATATTATCATCTATACAATAGTAGTTTTGTTTACTAAATTGGCAAAAATATTACATACTTACATGTGTTTGAACAATAAATCCTTGAATAGCCTCCGAAGATGAAAATTTTATTTTTCTTGATAATCTTTTTTTGGGTGGGGCCAAATATCCGAACAGGGTCATTTGAAGTGGTATTTTTTTGTCTGAAAAATATAAAAGTATAGCATAACTGCTAGTCTTAAAACACAAACAAAGTCAAATTATACCAGCAGGTTATCTACTGTTTAAATATTATTATCTTACCATTGTCTGTGACAGCATTTAATATTTGTAGTGCATTTTCATTTGATATTTCGGGTTCCTTTAGTTTTAACAGCTTCCCAAAAAAGCGTTGCCAATTTTTGTAAAAGTTTAATGACTGTTGTGTATATAATTTTTCGAAATCCAAATTAATCTGAAAGAACAAAGTTAATATTATACTTTTGTCAAAATTCAAATTAGTTTACATCGTAGGCCACAGATTTATCGAAATAAACTAACGCATCAGCATGAACCTTATAACAATGGCAAAAGACAGCGTCGGCTTGGCTTGATCCCATAATCCATACAGAAGTAAGCACTTACAGAAGGTCACATCTAAGTTGGGGAATGCATATTATGACGGCTGCGGTTGGGGTGCACTCCAACCGGCAACGTAGGTACTTGTCTACCTACAACGTACCTTTTTTGGATAGATCTCTCCAACCTTATTTAGGTGTATGCAAAAATTTACTGGGTTTAACAAATATCTAGATAAAATAAGCAAATATACATGTCGTTTAGTGGACTTACCGCGAAATTTTTCAATAACTTCTCTGGGAACACACCAAGACTCGAGTAATGTCCACTTGTCCATTGGATTGGAGTTCTTATCCACTCAAGTTACAATGAGAATAATATAGTCCTTAGATCAAAGCCACTTGTATAAAACCTTAAAACGCGTGTGCATAGATAATCCATTTATCGCGTGCGCCACATTACACAAATCAAGCGGTGGTGATCAGTGTTGCCGCCTTGTGAATATTTTTTTCCCTAAGAAAAATATTAAAATCCCACTCAATCAAAAGATCTTAGAAAGAATTTTACGCAAAGTTTGGCGGTCAGCTTCAGCAGCGAGCGCACCACCCACCGTACTAGTTTATTTATATGATTCAATGATATTACATTATATAAAAATTGAAATGATCAAAGATATGCTTATTCGATATATTTTATGCAATGAACTTAACTATTTTTTGGTCTAGTACCTCTCTTTTTTCAATTTCAATAAGAAAAGGACGGGAACAATCATTTTAGTACCGTTTTAGTTTGACATATCAACCGACTTTGTAAAAAAATACTCCAGGAACGCAACCAAACCTGCGACCCGTGTATTCTTAATTTAGTAGGGTAATGTCGTTTAATCTTCTTAAAAAGGCAGAATCTGGCAGAATAGACATAATAGGTACACTGATCGCACGTTTGGCTGCGTTCCTCGCATGATTTTTTATTTATTCGGTAAATATGTCTAACTAAAACGGTGTTAAAAGGATTATACCCGTCCTTTTATTTCCTTTCTTATTTTCAAAAATATATTTAGAACTGTTTATGCGACATATTTATTACAAATGTCACTTATAAGTTTGTTAAGGCTGGGCGTCACGCGGCTTTAGCAACACTGGACGGCGCGGGCGTTTCTAGCGTCAAAATTGTTAATAATTACGAAAAAAAATGTTATAAATTGTTAATACGGTAATATTATTAATTATTAAATTTACCATAAGTTCAGGGGGAGCTATTATACTGGTAACACTGAAATATTTCAAGATTTATTTTATAAACTTAAATTTCTATTCAAGAGTCATTGAATCTTGATACAAAATATATTTCAGGGTCATATTTAATTGAAAATATACTCACAATATCAGTTTTAGAACAAGAATGAACAATTCTTGACGCAAAAGACAAGGTTGCATTTAGATTCTAGAATCAAAAAATTTGAATGAAGACTCAAGAAGTTTAAATTAAAAATAATGTTTTGGTCTGAGAAACTCAACGTTCTTTATCAAAGACGACAGGTATTTATAAAATTAAATATGCGGTAATGTTTCGTTCAAAATTAAAATTATTTGATTGAAATACGTATGGTTGAGAATGTTCACTTTAATGTTAAGAATTATAGGCAGTAGATTAAAGAAAGTCATATTCAGTTTAAAACTGTATTTTTTGTACTAATTGTTTTTGAAATTCCTAAAAAGAAATTAAATTTTTTTAAACAATGCGGATTTGTAATTAGAACCAAGTAAAGTATTTTTGGATAAGATATATAATAATTGCTTTAAAAAATATGCTTCAAGATATATTTACGTTTTAAATAAAGATATAATTTCTATCTGTGTACCTTTCTTTGCTTAGTTAGTACAAATTGCGTTCACGTGGCTGTATAGCCAATAATAGCCATAAATGCGTTTGCCTTTCGGCACAGATAATAAATAAAAATTTGCGGCAAAGCTAAAAATTCGTCTTGATTTTGTTATTTACATTAAGTATGATTGATATTCAAAATGAGTTCCAACGGTTCAGAGACTGAAATGGAGATTCACCAGATTTAAGATCAGAAGTCAAATTGGCAATGGATATCTCCCTGTCTTCTTTTGAGAAAAAAACTATATTATGCCTCGGCGGAAATGGCAATTGCCTGTCTCGTATTACTGAAGTCCTCGTCTACGGCTCGGCCTTCAAACGAATACTCGACCTGCAATTAACTGTCTATTTCGCGGCCTTTGCAGTAATGTTCTATTCTTATCTTAGGAATACCCAAAGCAATTTCTACAAACTAGAAACGGAAATATAAATGAAATGGCCAATAACGGATATTCACAACTGGAACTGGAACTAAATTAAAGTAACAAAACAGTTGCTTTACGATAACAAAACTAGAATAAAAAACCGGCCAATTGCGAGTCGGACTCGCGGACGAAGGGTTCCGTAGCAATTAAAGACACGATTATTAAAATAGCTTTTACAACTTTTCTACATATTCGTATAATATTCGAACGATACTTACCCAAAAAAATCGAATATTCGAATACCAAATTTTTTCGAATATTTGCAAGCCCTAGCTCCGTACCATGTCGTATGGGAGCGTCATTTAATTTTATTTTTCTCTTTTTAGTAAAAAAAATTAAGCGTAAAAAACATAATCTGTGAAAAGTCAACTCTCTAGTTGTTAGTCTATGCTCTCTAGCTATCACGATTCATGGTGTGACAGACAGACGGACAGACAGACAGCGGAATTTTTAATAGGGGCTCGTTTTTACCCTTTGGGTACGGAACCCTAAAAACTATAAAAGCGTCTTCGCCCACCATACCGGATCTATAAAGGAACATAATCACCCTGCATCGCATCTAACTGTAATTTGTTATTCTTCTTTGTCGTTGGTTCACTTATGACGTTTATAATTAAAATGGCGGAGATGATTATAAAAAAAAAGATTATCATTTTAAGATTATTCTTACCAAATCTCTTTCAGCACAGATGTATGGACCGGGTCTCAATAAAACATGTAAACCTTCTTCCGCTGCTATTTTAATAAATTCGACAATATTACGATCCCCTTCGAAATTATATTGTCTTTCTTCTGGCTCGTGGTAGCTCCATTCTACATAACTGTTGATAATAAGTTATTATAAAATAAAAAAACAAATGTTTGTCTGTAAATTCGGTTTGCGGACCATAATTTTACGTGATAACGTCATAAGAAAACGATAAAAATAGAGATTATTTATTTTTTCCCATATACATTTTTTTTCTTTCTTTCCCCATTTTTCCTTTATATAAGTCTTCTATTCGTCACTCGTCACCATAATACAAGCCCAGATGGGCGATAATATGATTAATAAGTCTTCTATTCGTCACTCGTCACCATAACACAAGCCTAGATAAGCGATATTATAATTATTAATGAAGCCAGAAAGCCAGTTTGGACGTATGGAATGAAACTGTGGGGCACTGCTAGCGACTCCAATATTGCTATCCTACAACGCCAACAAAATAAAATATTAAAAACGATTGCCAATGCTCCATGGTTCATAAAAAACACGGACATCCACGAACATTAAATGTTCGTGGATGTCCGTGTTTTGGCCGTTAATACGGTGATGGAGTAAATAACGGCGACTGCAAAAAAAATATCAAATCCGACTATAGTTAACCATCCGAATAGCCTAGCCCGGCAGCTGATGAACAAGACCTACAACAGGCGACTTAAGCTCAAAGACATTCTTTATGTCTTTTAAAGACGTTCCGTCGCGTTTGGTCAAAATCGCAAACGGTCAAGTGACTGAAAAACCGTCAAAATCGCGATCATATATTTTATCTTTATATATAGAATATATTCATTTAGAATATAAGTTTAATATATTGCATGCCTGTAATGGGTAAGTTATTGTTACTTAATTTAAGCCTATTTTAAGATCCTTGTGTACATAACTTTGCAATAAATGTCTTGATTTCTTGATTTCTTGATTTCTTGATTTCTTGATTTCTTGATTTCTTGATCGGTCAAAATAGCGATTGGTCCATATCTCGAACCGTCAAAATAGCGGTTGGTCCCGTTCAGTCGCGTTTGGTCAAAATCGCAAACGGTCAATTTCATGTAAATCGCAAACCGTCAAAATCGCAAACCGTCAAAATCGCAAACCGTCAAAATAGCGAACCGTCAAAATAGCAAATCGTCAAAATTTCATGTTATATGCTAGGTGTTGATCGTGACTTCGTCCGCGAGGATCCGTTTATACAAAAACATAAAAATACTAAAAATAATTCTTATGTATTATTTTATTCCGGGGTTATCGCTTTCTATTGACCACAATTATCCAAAACTGTTCACCTGTTTTTGAAGGAAGAGTTTTAGTTGTAGGGTTAAATTTCTTATACATCAAGTTAACAGTTTTAAATTTTGAAAATTGATTCAGTTAATTTTATTTTCGTAAGTACTTATTTCATTTGATAGATTAGGTTTAGTGATGAATTTACAGTTTTCAATCATTCAATAGTTTAATTTTGATTAAAAATTGAATTAAAAATAAAAAAAATATTTTATTCTTTAAATTAGGGACTTAATTTAGGGAGACGTGATAAAAACAATAATAATTTTTTGCTTGGAGGTTTTCCGAATTCTAGGATTTAATATATTATTTACTTGACAACCTACTTATGTAGGTTTTTGACTGTTTATTTTTCATTAGGCAATTTACCTATGTTTAACATTGCAGTCTACAAGACAATGCTTCCTTGGGTTAATACCATGGTATAATCAGGGTGAATTCTTGAAGTATTTTGTATATTTCAATAAATACGATTTCTTTATTATTTTTTTATATTTAGGACCATTTTAATATAAGTAATTTCATATTGTCTAGTGTAAGGTAAACATTCACGTTTTATAAACGATGCGATACGTTACGATAAGTACCTAATGTAAAAATTTCGACCGATTGCGATTTTGACTGTTTGCTAATTTGACCGTTCGCGATTAGAAGATTATGTGAACTTGAATTTGAAATCGCAACCATTTGCGATATGGACCAACCGCTATTTTGACGGTTCGAGATATGGACCAATCGCTATTTTGACCGATCACGATTTTGACGGTTTTTCAGTCACTTGACCGTTTGCAATTTTGACCAAACGCGACGGAACGTTTAAAACAGGGTTTATTTACCATGCTTTTGACGTGTAACGTCTTACTTATGAATTGATGAACACCGTATGCACTCACAAAAAGTGTCACGTTCTGTTGACATGGTAGGTAACCATAGCAACGTATTTTCATCAATGTTTTCTTCTGATGACGTTATCACGTAAAATTATTGTCCGTAAACCAACTTTACAGACAAATGGTTTTTGTTTATATTTTGTGGAGATCATTGAAAAATATGTTTGTTATTACATTAAGTAGGTATATATAAATATTGAACGTGGTACAGTCAATCGGGGTAACTTTGATTAACAAGAGTAACTTTGACAGTCAAATTTCAATGTACTTTTTTATTTTTCACGTGAGCACCATTTATTGCAAAACATTAAATTTATACAATTTGTGTACGTAACAAACTTCCTAAACGAACTCAATTTAAAAAAAAGAGCTGTCAAACAAAGTTATTGTCAAAAAGATACTGAAAGGGACGCGGCAACTATTGTGTTTTTTCAGTTCGTCAATTTTGCTGCTATATAAATTTAAGATAGAACTACAACTTTATGGTTTTATTGATTTGTCTATGACTTTACTGCATCTGACATTTGTTATAAACTGAAACTAATGTTACCCTAAAGCTAAAAACGATTTAGAAGTAATGATTCCTGCGATAAATCTCATCTGTGTCAAAGTTACCCTTACAGGGGTTATAACTTTGACACACAACAAAATTGCCAGTTTTTGGTATATTTTGTGATTTTTGCAAATGTTAATTAACTTGAGATTATGAAAACCATTCTGAGAGCACAGATTAAATAAACTCTTTTGTCTCATACCTATCACAGTAAAAGTAAGCTAAAAAAATATAGTAGTGGTGTGTCAAAGTTACCCTGATTGACTGTATATTATCCCGTTTTAAATAAAAAAAATAATAGAAAAAAGTGATCTTTTATGGGTTCTGTTTTTCCTTTCGAGGTACGAAACCTTAAAAAATGACCATGGTTGTGTATGAAGATCATAGTAGGTAGGTAATTGTCCCGGGTCTAATCGCGTATTTTTTTTAATTTCTCTTACCAGAAGGCCAATTATTCTCGTAAATAACATTGTTCAAATTACATTTCAATTTCATTTCGATTGCATTTCGATCACAAATAATACCCTCAAAGTAGCTCAAAACACCCTAAAAGTCACCTTTTTGTAAAAAAATAAGTGACTTTAAGGGTATTCTTTGCAATCGAAATGCGATAGGAATGATATTGAAATGTAATTTGAACAATGTTATTTACGAGAATTGGCCTTCTGGACGTTTTGAGTACCTATGTTACAATAGTATATATTATAACGTTTTGACTATGTTACAATAGTAATAGGAGACTCAGGTCGTCTCCTCGCGACCATGACTATTGTACCATTTTTATTTCTCTTACCTCGACGTTTCGACTATGTTATAATAGTCATGGTTACAATAGCTATATATCGTAACATAGTCGAAACGTCGAGGCAAGATTCGAGAAATAATTTTACGCGATATAGACCCGGGAAAATAATTACTATGATATGAATACAAATCGTGTGAGTTTGAAAAGTTTAAAATGAAGATTTTTATCGTTATCTTGAGATATCTTACGTGGCGACGGAATTGAGTCCACACTTTTTCATTTTTCTTAATCTGTCGCGCCAATACTCAGCCGGTACCCTGAAGTAATGCATTGATCCTGATATTATGTGCAGAGGCTCTCCATCCAACATGAAGTTGTCTCCTTCTATGGTTATCTTATGTTTATCATTCTGGAGTTCCTTTGAATGACATGAGAATTTATACGTTAGTTGCGTTTTAGACGAGTTACTACTTCAGACTACCTGAGAGACGAAATGCTAGACGAGTTCCCAGTTGCGTTTTAGACGAGTTTGTTACTTTAGACTACCTCAATTGCGACGATTCGATAGTAACTCTGATAAACTTCATGTATTATTTATACTTACTTTAACGTTTGGCATATGATTTCCTCTTATTTCTTTTATATATTATTATCTATAAAAAGATAAGTGTTAGTTGCTACTAGCAGCGCCCAGCGGTTTCACATGTAATTCGGTTCCCGTAGTAATATCAGAATTAATAGCCTATGTTACCTACTCCCAATGAATCAATGTATCCTCATACTAAGTTTCATCAAAATCGATCCAGTAGTTTCGGAATCAAATAAAAAAAAATCCTTCCTCTATTTATATATATTTATTTAGTAGGGCAGATTTTTACTTTATTGAATGCTTACTGAATGTTTCATATTCAAATTCATATATTTATTCATAATTTACATTATACGTCATTTTGTTATATTTTACATTTTGTATATAATATTAATAAATAAAACTTAAATTAAATAGCAATAAAAAGAGAAATACACCATGTCAGAAAGTCGTGAAATAGAATGTCAAGTTAGGTACTTACTAGGTACAACAATTTATAATTTAATAGCTAAAAATTCGTCAATGCTGTAGAAGCACCGCTCAATAACCCACTGTTTGAGTTTAGTTTTAAAAAGTCGAAGATTACCGGCACTAGTAACATCGTCAGGTAGCCTATTGTACAAGGGCGGATCCAGGGGGGGGGGGTCATGGGGGTCATGACCCCCCCCTGAGCTGGTTCCAGGACTTAGGTGGACCACTAATTGAACATAATGATTTTATATTATATTTTATATTTTGTCACCATACAGATTTTATGTAACTACATACCTTCAATATTTAATTACTTAATTTAATATAATAACTTTGTATGATGGCCAACATTTGGGAACGAACGCATCGAAAATTTGAATTTTACCGCGCCATATAACGTCAAGCTAGACCTTACCTCAATCGGTATCGGAACGACTTAACTTCAACGAGATGGCAATATACAGGGTGTCCAGTAATTAATGGATAACCTACGGATAGAGGACACTGTGCCGGTTCAGAAAAATGAAAGTTATGTTCCATGAAAGTCTTCCGGTTTCCGAGATATCCGCCATTTAAAATAAAATTCACTTCTTTCTCTATGTTTTTTGATGCCAAAGTTGCAAATGAAGGAATTGTTCAAATCTCTTTTTTGGATAATATTCCAGGATAAAAACAATAATTTTTATGACACATTAAAAGTTTTTTTTTAAACTAAGACTGAACTCTAACTTCATGATTTTTTAATTTTTTAACCTGAATTTTAACTTTTCCCGGTGTAAAAAAATGTTTAGTCACCCTGGTTCCAAATTAAAAATTTCTTTTTAACCCTGGTTTCATATTAAAAATTATTTTTAATTTGGAACCATTAGGTATTAAATGCTGGCAATATCACGGTCGTATTATACCATTTTAGAATCTCAATGAAAATGGCAACGTTTTTTTATATTTGGCACCAGGGTACATTTTTTTTACACCGGGAAAGCTTAAAGTTTAGGTTAAAAAATTAAAAAATCATAAAGTGCTAAATAAATAAAAAAGATGCCTATTTCACTAAGATTCTGAAATGGTATAATATGTGGTATTGCCAGCATTCAATACAAAATTAATTCCTATTCAAGTCGGCCAGAGCTGTCTTTCTTCCTTTTTTTCATAGTAAATTCGGGGAATTTCAGAACCAAAATTTCTTGTATATTTTAAGTACAATAAAGTAAATTTGGTACCTACTACTTTTACTTCACAAAAAGCATGCTCTTGCTCATTTTATTAGAAATTAATTTGGTATTAAATACTGGTAATACCATATATTATACCTTTTCAGAATCTCAATGAAATAGGCAAGTTTTTTATTTGGCACCAGGGTGACCATACATTTTTTTACACCAGGATTGGTTAAAGTTTAGGTTAAGAAATTAAAAAACCATGAAGTTTGAGTTAAATCTTAGTTTTAAAAAAAACGTTCAATGTGTCATAAAAAATATTGTTTGCATTTTTGATAGCACATTTATCCTGAAATACTATCCCAAAAACAGATTGGGATAATTCCTTCATTTGCAGTTTTGGCATCAAAAAACATAGAGAACGGAGTGTTTTTTTTTTTAAATGGCAGATATCTCGGAAACCGAGAGACTTTCATAGAACATAACTTTTGTTTTTTCTGATCCAGCACAGTGTCCTCTATCCGAAGGTGCCCGCTTGGCCATTCATTACCGGACACCTTGTATGTACAAGTTATAATAATGTGTTAAGTTCTTCAAATGTACAATAAAGAATAAATATTTTTAAGTACAGTACGTACGTACATTAATAAATACCTACTTTTTACTTGTATCTATTGCTATCAAAACTAAATTATAAGTTCTTGACTTGACCACAACTATATGTGACCCCCCCCTGGCGCCAAAGCTGGATCCGCCCTTGATTGTAGACATGTGGGTGGACTCATGGGGTGAATAGTACGCGACGCCTTCACCAACCGGTTGGAGAGACCAAGCAACCTGTTACCATGACGAAGTGGGTATCTCGCGAAATCCGATCTCTTTGAGAATTCATGTAGGCGTTCACGTGCATACAATGCAATATGAAGGATTAACAAGCAAGTTAGTGTCAAAATCCCTAACTTGATGAAATAATCCTGGGCGCATTCGTCAGGCTGTATACGCGCGATAGCTCTCACAGCACGACGTTGCATGCGGAAGACGCACTGCCAATCGGCTGCACGACCCCAGAACTCCAGGCCGTACTGTAGGAGAGACTGGACTGTTGCAAAGTAGCACGTACGGACCGTGTTTCTAGGGAGCGTCACGGCGAGGCGGTTCAATGCAAAGCAGGCCTTCGCAAACCTTGCACACAGCTGTTCGATATGGGACTCCCAACACAAGGTTTGGTCTAATCGAAAACCGAGAAAGGAAGCCGCCTCCACCTGAGTCACCCGGACCCCATCCACGTCCACTATTAAGTCGCGACGTCTACGTCCTGAGAGGTCAAAGCGAAGAAAATGGGTCTTAGACAAGTTTAATTTGAGACCATTTAATTTAAACCAATCGTGTAGTTTGCCCGCGACCTCTGTCAAGCTACTTTCTAGGTGTGGCTCATTATCCGCTGTGACAACGGCAGCCACATCATCCGCATACATAAACAGCTCAGCATTTTCTATGTACTTCGGTAGGTCGTTCAGAAGTAATGAAAAGAGGAGATTTGATAAGGCTGATCCCTGAGGAACTCCTATACTCGTATCGAGACCCTTTGATTTTATGTTGCCACTGTCGCCCGTCACATACTGAGTTCTGTCCCTCATGAAACTTAGCAACAGATTGTGAGCTTTTGAGTCGATACCATACTATTGCAGCTTTCGAGATAATACTTTGTGATTTGCCACGTCAAATGCTTTCGAAAGGTCACAACAGAGGACCGCGACCTCTCGCCTGGCCTCACGTGCAGACAATATTTGATGTAATACCTGCCGCGCCAGTAGGGTGGTGGAGTGGCCAGCGCGATAAGCGTATTGACGATCCGATATAATGTTCGCCTCTTTAAAGAACTTATTAAGGCGAGCTGTTAGACCGTTTTCCATTATTTTTGCTACAGCAGGTTTGCGTACACAGACATATCTCGTCTAATCGTCAAAACGTCATTCTCGCCTCAACATTATATTCGTCGTCGTAAGTAGTTAAAGAGAAAGTACAGACATGTACCACACTTACACCTGACCTAGGAACCCCGCAATAAAACCACAATATAAGAAAGCTAAATAATACGAGACAGATTGATTCATTATAAGTACCTAATCAAAATATGAAGAGCATCTATTTGATTTATAACCCTGTTGAATAGAATTAAATGAATAAGTACCTACATCCAATTTCGGGTCTGATAAAATACTTATGTAGATTCGAATGCCGTCGGTGCGACGCACGCTGTTGCGAAAAAAGTTTAAGTGCTTAAGCCCTTTCGAATAGTAATCTGTTCGAAAACAGCTATATGGAATGACGAAGTCGCGAACATACTATTTAATAGGTACAACAAAAAACGAAAGAGTAAGTGTGAGCTATCTGAGAGAGTAGTAACTTATCTTATACAATCGTTATAGGTAGTAGGTACCTAGGTAATTTAATGTAAAGTGTACCTATACATACTAGGTATAAATGACTCACGAAAACTCTGTGTTTAACTAAGTAAATTCGTGTGTTAGAAAAATAATATGTAAAATGATAAATTTGATACCAGCCATGTGGTATTCACAATCGTGGTGTTTATCAATATGTGCTCAATTTGTTTTACAGTGTAATTTTTTAAAGGGCCAATTGCTAAATAAGAGACATCAAAATAATAAATTATGTCTGTCTGTTATATTTAAAGATTTATTCCGGTCTGATCCCCTGGCTAAATATTAACAAACTTTTGGGACAATCACCAACAAAATATTTATTCAGTACCTAAATATAAATTTAATACAAAATATTTGAAATACATGTTTATAATACTACTCATTGTAATAAAAATGTTTAGTATTGGAGAACAACTACCCTACTTGTCTTGGCTTGTCCAGTCTTGGCCAAGTCACAGCATCTTTTTAATATTTTTTACACTTTTTTTTTTAAATTAAGTTTTGTCCAAAAAAAAAAAACCAAATAATGTCTGACCAGGGGCCCTACCGCGGTAAGTGCGTCGGCTTCAAGCCGACGTCGATATCCCAAACCGCGTCTCACAATGGGCAAAAATTTGAGCTTGCTTTTCATAGAAATTTTAAATAATTAAGTAGTGTTTTCGTGTGTTTTAAGTATGCAGGATTGTCGGGGACATCAAAACATTCAAAAATATGTGATTATGGTGTTATTATTTAAAAAAAAAACAAAGTCATATTTTGTAGTGTTTTTTAGAAATAAAAAAACCAGAATAACTTATTTTTAAATGTTTTGATGTCCTCAACAATCCTGCATACTTAAAACACATGACAAAAACCACTTAATTTTTCAAAACTCCTATGAAAGACAGGCTCAAAATTTCGCCCAGTGTGGGGCGCGGGTCGGCGTAAACCGACGCGTTGGTTTGAAGCCGACGCACTTACCGCGGTAGGCCCCCTGTGATGATTTTAAACACTTCGTTGATTTAGTGTTCATTTTATAGGATTCAGTTCCTTGAAAGGTAAAAGATAATAGAGACTATAGACCTCAGTATCTGGTATGAATTTCAACTTGCTAGGTTCGCCCGTTCCTGAGAAAATCTGTCGGTTCCTGGTTTTTTTTTTTTTTATTTTTTTTTTATTAGGAATGGGTTTGCACTTGACCATAATGTGCCTGATGGTAAGCATCATTATGGCCTACGATGGAGCGTGCTTACCCAGTAGGAACCGATTCACTCTCGCTTTGAAGATCGCTAGATTGTAGTTCGTGGGGAACAGGGAGTCAGGCAAGGAGTTCCATAACTTTGCGGTGCGCACAGTTATGGAACTCCTTGGTGGTTCCGTACCTCAAAAGGTAAAAAAAGGAACCCCTATAAGATCACTTTCTTGTCCGTCTGTCTGTCTGTCCGCGTGTCACTACATATTTTCTCAGGAACGGGTGGACCTAGCAAGTTGAAGTTAATATCAGATACTAAAGTAGTTACAGTAGTACAGTAGTTCCAGTAGTTCAGTAGTTGTAGTAGATGTATAAAAATCAAGGTCCTGAGCCAACATAATAAAAAGATATGGGCAAATTTACATTTTCGCAAAAACTTGTACCAAAATTATTCTTAATTTTCAACTCTATTATATTTCGGAATTTTGACGTGACAACGTCTTATAAATTGAACTTCAAGAAACTGCGTTACGCTCCGCTCACGTTATGCGCTCACAATGAGAGCGAGTGAGAGGCACGCGGGCATGGTTAGCCCGCCTAAGAGCGAGAGAGACAGACATAAAAAGTGAAAGGCACGCGTCCCTTCCACTCGAGCACAGTTGTTGTCACGTAAAACTTTCGCCCGTATACCGACTTTACAGGCAACCAGTTTTTTCCTTTACTTGTGCTATAAGACCTTGCTTTTTGCAAAATTGACAATTCCCAGTCAACCGAAAGTACCCCATAGGTTTTGGGTCGAAAACCTATAATGGTAGTTCCCGTTGACCTAGAATCACAAAATTTGGCAAAAAACAAGGCCTTAGTGCTGTAACTAATAAAGGGAAAATTCCAATAAAATTTAAAATGTTGAAAATTTAAGGGTGTCCCCATACATACATAGTTGGACCAATTTTATTTAACTTGACCCTTAAATTGTATGGGCGCCCAAACGAATTAGGGATCAATGTAAATTGGGAACTACTAACTACCATACCACTGCAAGGGCAGAGAAAGAGAGTTGAAACTAATTTATAGAACCCTCGGCGCGCGAGTACGACTAGCACTTGATAGGTTTTTATTAATTAAGGTTGGTCCAAAAAAATCCAAAAGTCTGATTACCTGTAGTGTGACGATTTAAAACACTTTAATTTTGTTGATTTTTTAGATGATTTATTATATTAATTTTAATTTCTGTCTAAGTTATTTAATTAAGTTAGTCAAAACTTTTTTTAAATTATGGTTTGTCCAAATAATAATAACAAAGGTTGCCTGGAAGACATTTGAGCGATAAGGCCGCCCTTTGTAACACTTATACTTAAAATATGTTTCTTTTTAAATATTTAATGCAATTTAAAAATGGTGTTTACAATAAAGAATTCTATCTATCTAAAGCCTGATTGCCTGTGTTTTTTTTTTAAATTACATTAAAAACTGTTTTTCTCTTGACTGTACTAACCTGTCAAAAAGAGTAAGGGGATCGGACCGGCATGATAAAGTTTATAGTGGATCAGAACGGAATTAAAAAATAATAATCACGGGATCAGCTCAGGGGATCAGACCGGAATAAATCTATTTAAAAGCTTCTTAAACGGAATGTTAATTTTATGTTCATAGTTCTAGTCGTTTTATGGCACAACAACATTCTGACAAAAATATGGTTTTACGAGAAAAAAAAATTACAACGATCTCAAATTTAAAACGCTGTGAACTTCTGTGACTTTGTACTACTTTACTAAGAGTTGTTTTTAATGAGTTCTAAAACATCAACTAAATATAACTAAGTAGGTAAAAATAACGTGGCAATTTTGCTATATATTTTATCTAGCTACTAATATCTAAAAATATTATTATTCTGATGTTTGCATAGGTACAATGTATAGGTAGGTATTGCTCAAAGTATATTTTAAATATGTAGTTATATAATTTTACCTGGGAATGTGATTCTGTCAAGGTCTCGCTATGATGATTCTTCAATTGAATAACTGTTGGTTCTTCTGAGTCTCCAACTGATATATTCAATAGTAAACTTGATATAAACAATATTTCCAACCATTTTTTCCATATAGGCATCATTTTAATTACTCAATTACACCTGAAATGATTACAAGAATATATACGATACAATAAAACCTAAGCCCTCATCAGTAGCGAGGGGTGAAACTTTCTTGAAGGTAAGCCGAAAAAAACACCAATAAATAGAAACACGCATGAGATTGAGTTCTACTGAATCTTTAATAAGTGTTTAGGTATGTGCCTATGACGGAATCCGTAAAAGTAAGCCAACAAGAATCAGGTTTTCAGAACCCCTTGCTACTGGTCCCATTGATACATAAATCTAGACTCCTTAAATATAAGAATTATACTTTTAAACTTTCTATATTTTTTAATATTGGCAAAACGGTAAACATTTTCATGATTAAAAAGTCGGCATACTAAGAAGAGATTCCCACACAAACCAATTACTGGTTTAAGGGAGTGAAGCGAATTTGTATTATATAATTGTTTTTGGTAAATAAATGATTTAAAAAAAAAAGATAGTAAAAAAATTAAATATTTTGGAAAAGATGGCATAGTGACGAAAGTACCATAACTCGTAGATAAAACCTCAGCTAGTAACTATGTTTCTTATGAACCTACAAGTTGAATATAATAGAACTGATTTCAATTCAGAACAAACATAGGCACTTATATACATAAGGAAAATAACACATTATTGATAAAAAACATACAACCTACAACATTTTAAAGTAAAATAAGCTGTGTGCTGGTCCAAATGGGTCGACCTCAGCTATAAGCCACCATAGCCAGCATGCTAGGCTGGCGTCTTCCAGCCAGACACAAGTTACAAAACTATAGGTAATATTATCTGTGTTTATTGGCATAGACAAATACATTTTACTTTGTAAAAGGACTGGGCGTATCGTCCAATGAAATTCAAACTGACCAATCATACCCCGGTACTTAAAGCTGGTTAAAAAATACTATAGAAATTTCAAGTTTGTCAGCAAAAGTTTAGATTGGCGAATCTAAATTTCTAAATCAATGGTTATTAGCACCTCTTAAAATTATTGTGCTATTAATAACTATCAAAATAAATGAATAATTTATGATTTCACGTAGCTATTCGCCGTTATATAAATAGGTTTTTTCAACTTTAAAAAATTAAGAACAAGTTAAGTAGGTAGGATACCTATCTTTTTCTTAATTTGTCCAGAATGTTGTCGAAGTTTCGAAGTACTTTGGTTTTATCTTAACTTTTAAGGAGTCCTTTAGTTATTGCCGTTATTTATATTGAGACACCTTTAATGCAAATAGATAGCCTGTTTCTCACCGCGTCCGCCAGTGTACGGCAATGACCCTCGTATTAGCTGACTGAACTGGTTGTGAACTGTCTTGACCTCAGCAACGGGCAACTCACCTCACTCTAGGTGGGTTATTAGAGCGACGATACAACGTAGACCTAACACTTGCGCTTGATTGCGGAGACGCACGACCGCTCTCGACGACACTGTCTCCGCCACTCAATCAACAAACAGTCACAGCCGGGCAACCGCTTGGCAGCTGACTATACCGTATGGAGACAATTAATGCCCTTTTTATTACGATAAACATGCCTAATGTTCTTTGTGGTGTGAAGGTGTGACAAATTGGAAACATATAACAATTACCGTCAATAAGTCATTATTTATTGACGGTGCACAGAATATACTTGGGTATTTATATTCATTATAATAAATAATAATGAAATCTTTTAGTTAAATATTAAATTATTTTCCCACTGTATCATTGATATTAGGTATGGAAGAGTGAACCTTGGATTCGTCCTATGTACTTACTTTACACAGAGTACTTTATTTCCAGGTACGTGATTTGTATTAAATTAAGTGTGGTCCTTCCAGCAGTACGGTGACCTTGCAGCTTTGATAACTAGAAGTAGTAACCTTTTGGGAATTGTCTTAAAAATCAAAGATGAATTCAGGGGTCACTCAAAAATTTTTGGTCACTCAATATTTTTTTATATTATAGAGTGACCCTTACCTAGAGCTCGTCCCAGTCAGTCCCAGCTGACTGACTGGGACGAGCTCTAGGTAAGGGTCACTCTATAATATAAAAAAATATTGAGTGACCAAAAATTTTTGAGTGACCCCTGAATTCATCTTTGATTTTTAAGACAATTCCCAAAAGGTTACTACTTCTAGTTATCAAAGCTGCAAGGTCACCGTACTGCTGGAAGGACCACACTTAATTTAATACAAATCACGTACCTGGAAATAAAGTACTCTGTGCCAGGAGGGCTCGTTTCCGTCTTCCAGCAGGACGTTTTATACAAAAAACGTGTTCTTCTGCAAGTGCTTCCAGCAAGACACACCATCAAGTGATATATCATTATCATTGTGATAATGTTCAGTAGGTACTTAAACGTTAAGTGCATTTTTTTTAATTTTCTTTAATTTTTTATTAATTAATTCTCTTTTTAATTACGAAAATATCAGATTAGTCTCTAGCATATTAGCTAAATTTTAGTATATTTGGTATATTTATTTTAACAAATAACCAGACTCCATCAAAGTGGTAGCGCCATCTTACATATTTTAGCAGAATTTTTATTTGTCTTTCTGTCATTACACGTACAATGGTTTTAATAATTTTTCATTACTCATACTCCGAAAGTAGGTCTAAAGATGCATGAAGAGCGTGTAGAAAATAAAATTTCCAGCCCTAGGGCTTTTCTCTTTCACTGACAGCTGTCATGTCAAATTATGGCTTCGCACGACTTGTGCAATATGCATGTAGCCAGTATCAGTAACATTACGCATAAGAAACTTTAAAAACCTAACCTCCTTGCTTTAAGTAACACCAAAGAATAACACTACATGTATATAACCTCTTTGGTCCCAACCTTGTAAGAGGATCAGGTAGTATGGAGTCTCTCATTCACTCTCGTTGTTAGGAAGAATTTTCATGTATTATTCGTAATGAAAAGCACAGTGTTTACCTCGGGTGAAAGACTCATTAAGTCCCTCGAACTATTAGCGCCCTCGCTACGCTCGGGCGCCAAACTCCGTCTCGGGACTTGTAATGAGTGACTTTCACACCTAGGATAACAATGTACTATTAGAGTCCATTTCGATAACTATCGGGACATTGAAAATGAATTTACATGTCGGCTGCATAATTGCAACCCTCGGTAGAGTTCTAAAATTACTATTATTGGAATGTTTGCATTCTAATAATATTTGTTTGATTAATTGATGAGTTAGAAGACTTTAATCTTTACCTAAAGCAGGTGTCTGGAATCTTGCTTGTGTTGAAAACATTCTTATAACAGCCGTTTTGGAGCTCTACGGAGGGTCAGCAATTATGCAGCCGACCGTACTTATGTGTAGTATATGTGTAGTGTAAAATCTGCCATGTTATTTTTTGTTTTATGGCAAAAAATAATACACTGTGGTATTCATGTTATAATTATTATTATAACATGAATATAACGCACTTCTTTCATCAATAATTATTATTTCGACTGGTCGATTGGTGTCGATCGCGAAATACGAATTTAGAAATAGCGTTTATTTATAAAAATACTAGCGACCCGCCCCGGCTTCGCACGGCTATATTATGCATGTATTATACATAATTATAAACCTTCCTCTTGAATCACTCTATCTATTAAAAAAAACCGCATCAAAAAGCGTAGTTTTAAAGATTTAAGCATACAAAGGGAATAGGGACAGAGAAAGCGACTTTGTTTTATACTATGTAGTGATGAATGGAAACCATACAAAAAGATTTAAATAAGGATACAAAAGCCACTAGCGGACTACGTTTGTCGATAGTTTGTGTAAATTTTTTTGTACTTATTTAAGAAATATTCATGAAAATATTTGACCATTGTCACACGTGAGACCTGCGTGAGACACGTCAAGTTGCCTTACAGAATTACCCTGGAGTGACCCCTGGTGGCTACAATTTTGCTCCTAGCACGCTCTTCCGATGCTTAAATTGTAAGCTACGTTCATCACCTCATATGTGGGTTTTTCCGATATTGGAATCCTCAGAATAAGTTTTTGCGAGTTTTGTCTCCCAAGTCGGAGAAAAAATTTTACGATTAAAAAAATATCAAAAAGTACCTGATTCATTTTTAAAATTCTGACACTATTCTTAAAAGTAAACTTTAGCCGCCTAAAGGTGCGTACGGATAGCGCGTACACTGGTACGCGTAGTCAGTTTACGCGTGTCCGGAACGTCCGTCATGTCCATACTTGCAGCTACGCGTACACTCTTGGGGAACGCGTACCGCGCGAGCTAGCTCGCAACGCGAGCCGCCGTCTGTCGGTTTTTGGTCGCGCGACCGGGTACGCTATATTTGGACGGCAAAATGGATAGACACGCGTGTTCTTGGAGTTTCAATAATGAAATATATGAGGCTCGCGGAGCGCTCTGGATCGATTGACCTCGCGTACAGGTTCGCGGCGGTCCGTACAGGAGCTGTACGCGTATCCAATGTACGCGTGGACAGTGTTTCCCAGCTACGCGTAACACAGGAACGCGCTATCCGTACGCACCTTAAGACAAAGACATTCTTCCCGAAGTGTATACTCTACTTTTAACACAGTCAGTAAATTTTTAAAATCTTGTGGTGGCCAGTTCCATATTTGAAAAAAAACCACTTTAAAAAAATGGGGCAATTGCAATGAGATGATAGCAAAATGGTAAATATTTGGTAGGTATTATAGGCAAAGCCTATTTGCTAGGACCTAACGTAACAATCAAAATGAAAATCATAAATCGTAGCCTGCTAAATCAAATGACTTACTATAAAACTTGACTTGACTTGATGACTTGTTATAAAACCTTTTTGCTGAGACCTTCTACCTTCAAAATGAAAACCGAGAGTTTTCACACGAATTTCAACGTTCCAAATTCAAATCACTTTATTCATTTGGGTGTTTCATACAACATTACACTATAAGTCGCTTTTCACTTATAGGTATTATAAATGACATTGGGACTTTTACTAGGCGGAGTGGCAGGTTTTCTTTTTAGCGCGGCCAGTAATCAAACTGAATAAATTAGTTGTAGAATATTGATACAAACAAGAAATGTTCCAGGGTTTCATATCTAGACTCAGTCGGGGCGGAGTTATATCCATTTTAAAAATTGTTATTTTGGTACTTAATCTACCTACAAAAGGAACCATTGGATTTTTTTATAATTAAACCTCATTATAAAGAACTCATTAATGAACAGTTGGAGACTTGGCATAGAGTCTGTGGTCAAGAGTGATACGAAAGAGGTTTTGATTAAAAAAAAATGTTAATTGTTATGTTAATTAAAAAAAAATGTGACTGGACAAAAAAAAATAATGTTTTCTTGGTACATGTATGAGTGTAGCCGGACGAACTAACAATCGAACTAACAAACAATTATGCTAGTAAATATTATAATATATTATGAGTGAGGTTTAATACTACCTATTAGAAAGTGGTCGAAATATTTTAAACACTGACAGTTTTATTACGTGTGAAATAAGGCAAATTAAATAGAATTTTTAAGTAAATATTTTGTTATAAAAATTAAATTCGTTATTCATTTGGAATCATACAATTTGCATTAAAAATAACCAACCATTCTCGGTTAACCAAACTATTTTTAAATTACTTACTTATTGACCATGCATGCATTGTTAGAAGTACCTACTCATAAAAAGAAAACCAAACTGCCCGTCTCGTTATCTTTCATAATATAGCCACCAAAAACTCAGGTGATCTATAGTTATATACTTATTAAAAACTATTTACAGGATTTACCCACGTAAGTCCCGATCCCTGTGAATATTGTGATGAAAGTAGCGTAGCCTATAATTATGTTAATCCAGTTTATCAGTTATCTCGTTACAGAGTTTCAACGCAATCGGTTCAGTAGTTTTTGCGTGAAGGAGTAACAAACATACATGTACACACACAAACTTCTACATTTATAATATTAGCAGGATAATTATTTATTGTGAAGTTGAACAAGAAATTCAACTACCTAGGTAGGTAAGTTACTAGGTAGTAAGTACCTGGAGGTATGGTTCTATTAGAGATTGTCACTCGCTTTAGTGAAACCAGAATAATAAGTAAGAAGATGAATGAAGAGAAGAAGAAGTTAAACTTGATACATTAGATTTCCAAAGTAGGTAGGTACCTACTTACTTACCTACTTACATTTTGTTATGGTATGGTATAGGTATTTTTTCATGATAAATAGATATTGGCTATTTGATAAACAGATACCTTTGTAATTGATTCATAAGATCTACCGTAAAAATCAATCAAATAAATATATATTTATCGACAACACAAATACTACCTATGCTTACTAAAGCAAGAAAAGGACTAATTAAATATAATACTACCTACATCTAGCTTATTTCTGCAATAATCACCGACTAAAAGTATAATATAATCCCTAACATTTATACGGGTGTTCTATCAAAAACTGGTCATCACTTAAAAATGAATCGCAAAATGTGTTGGTAAGCGCATAACTCAACAACGCCTGGACCAATTTGGCCAATTCTTTTTTTAGAATATTCCATAAGGTACGAGGATGGTTCTTACGGAGAGAAAATTTTAAAAAATTGCCTAAAAATGTCTAAAAACAACACTTTTCTATACTCCATACCATACAAACGATTCGTAATAATACAAGTCAATAAGAACTTTAATACCATAACATAAAGTTCAAGTTTTAATGGAGAGGTTCCGGGAAGGCAAAACAATTGAGTGATGTATAAATATTGATGTCAATCGTGTCGCGGTGTTAGTTGCCAAACTACACCTAAACGGCTGAACCGATTTGTATGATTTTTAACCCCCGACACCAAAACGACGGGGTGTTATAAGTTTGACGTGTCTGTGTGTGTGTGTGTCTGTCTGTGGCATCGTAGCTCCCGAACGGCTGAAAAGATTTTGATTTAGTTTTTTTTATATGGCAAAACAACGTTTGCCGGGACAGCTAGTCACAGTATAAAACAAAGTCACTTTTCGCCGTCCCTATTTCCCTTTGTACGCTTAGATCTTTAACACTACGCAACGGATTTTGATGCGGTTTTTTTAAATAGATAGAGTGATTCAAGAGGAAGGTTTATATGTATAATACATGCATAATATAGCCGTGCGAAGCCGGAGCGGGTCGCTAGTTTAAAATAAAATGATCTCCTTGTTCTGTTATTACTACGGTTTAAACTACGAATGCAAATTAAAGTGTTTTCCATTTTCACTTTTTGCAATGGCGCCATTTTTTTTTCTTTTAATGGCTTTGGCTTCGCACCTGACTTTGTGCGTTGCATACTGCCCTAATCTTTGAGACCTCACAAATCTTTTCGTTTATGCTCGGTAGGTAGATGAAAATACTAGATGTAAATAAATTAAATTGTAAGCAACTAGGCTTGTGTTATGGTGACCAGACAACGGATAGAATACTTATATTCTTTTGACGTGATAACGTATAAATTGATGAACACCTGCATTCACAAAAAAAAACAGACGTCATGCGTCATGTTCCGGGAACGCGTCATGTTATTAACAAGGTAACCATAGCAACGTGTTATAGTTGCTATGGTTGCCATCAATGTTTTCTTATGACATTATCACGTAAAAATATCGACCGTAGATCGACTTTTCAGACAACCATTTGTTTTTTTTTGTGTGTGACAACATAATCAATGGCTTTTTTCTCTTCAAAAAATGGTTTAGCACGGTTAGTGCATATAGATAGGACCAGGTGGCGAAAATCAAGATAAAACTTTAATTATTTTAAAAAAATGGCAGATAAAGATATATTACCTAGTCTTATTTAATTATTATCTTTGAAGTTGTTACAACTCAATGGATGACCTTAAAACAACCACATTCGAGTATTATAACGGGAAAAATATATTCAGTCAGTATTATGGTTTAATTCATAAAAAATAAAATAGTTAGATACGTACCAACTCAAACGAAATAAAAAAACATTAAACAAACTTTTTAAATCATAACCTCTTTTTCAAATATCTTATGACCACAGAGTCTAGATATACCGTCTCCAAGTATCCAGTAATGAGATCCATAAAATGAGGTTTAATTATAAAAAAATCAATGGTTCCCAATCTACCTATTATTACCAAAATAACAATTTTTAAAATGGATATAACTCCGCCCCGACTGAGTCTAGATATAAAACTCTCGAACATTTCTTGTTTGTATTAGTATTCTACAACTAATTTATTGAGTTTGGTTGCTGGCCGCGCAAAAAAAAATATCCTGCCATTTTTTCCCAACGGCATTTAATAGTGTATTTGTTCGACCTATTTTGATGATAATTTGTATAGGGGCAGTTCATAGTGTGGTTACTTTTTATATCGATATTTTACAATGATCGGTGAAACCGTATCATTCGCAGCTATTGGTTGCACGCGCTAACCAGGTGTGGTTCGCCGTTCGTCAAAACGAAAACAGACAAATTATAGTCTATGAGAAAGCCTATGATTTCGAGCAAGAGGCCGAAAGATCTGACGATAAGTAATAATATCGTTATACAACATAATATATCTCACTAATAAGATTGTTATAGACGTAAAGCATAACATGATATGATATATTTTTTCACTTAAAGCAAGACTTTATTCCCAAGGGAGATAATGTTGTATGAAACTCCCAAGGGAATAAAGTGATTTGAATTTGGAACGTTGAAATTCGTGTGAAAACTTAATAATAAATAATAATAAATACACAATTTTATATAGATGTTAAATTTCAATTGTTTTATGTAGGTATAGCTTATTTCAGTTCATTCGATTCAATACAATGTCAAGATTTAAGTAGGTATATTATCACAATAAAAAGTATCATATTTATAGCCTTCCTCGATAAATGGACTATCCAACAGTTATATCTACCTATAGGTACTGAAATCGGCTTTTTTACCTACTTCTTATTTGAACTTCTAAGTCAAAGTACAGTCGGCTGCATAATTGGAGACCCCGGTAGAGTTCAAATATTACTATATTTTTGTTTGATACATTCATGAGTTATAAGACTTTAAACTTCAACTAAAGCAGGTGCCTAGAATCTTGCTTGTGTTGAAAACATTCTTATAACAGCCGTTTTAAAGCTCTATGGTGGGTCTGCAATAGTGCAGCCGACCGTACATTCTGCAAAAATCGGATACGCCGGTCAACAAAGAGCACACCATAGACGAGCTGCTGAATATCGGAGCTCGTCATCTTCTTCTGCATAAGTAGCCAGAAATGGTCACTGTGGCCGAAATCGGTCAAGGAGACGTTATCATCAAGTATACTATTACGCAGGTAAAACCGCGGAGCGCAGCTAATTGGTCTATATTTACCTACGCCTGACCATAACTTCGAAGCAAGGAAAGTAAAACTTAAAAATCCGATTTCCCTAGGTAGACGATGATTATATACTTTCGAACTTTTCGTTGCACCAATTTTAAATTTATATAATGATCATACACTACCTTTGAAATAGAGAGTTTACATACCTAGTAAAACTGTTTAATAATACATATTAGAAGGAAACAATAGAGTATTTACTTACCTACTTACTATGTTTTACTTGGTTTTACATAGCAACATGTTGTTTAGGTATATAATAGGACATTGTTATCCTAGGTGTGAAAGTCACTCATTACAAGTCCCGAGACGGAGTTTGGCGCCCGAGCGTAGCGAGGGCGCTAATAGTTCGAGGGACTTAATGAGTCTTTCACCCGAGGTAAACACTGTGCTTTTCATTACGAATAATACATAAAATTCTTCATTACAACGAGAGTGAATGAGACTATGAAACTCCATACCACATGAGTAGGTACTGTTACTACCTGATCCTCTTACAAGGTTGGGACCAAAGAGGTTATACATTATGTAGTGTTTTTTTAGGTTTCAGCTATTTGTATTCAATACTTAAATACGGCGGTACTTACCGAAGAAGTTTTTATTAATGAGTTAATCCTACATTGGGAAATGACGCGAAGTCCGTAGATTTAACTTACAGTTTTTGTAACACGGTTTGTCTAGAAAATGTTATTTACAAAAAATACACACAATCATAAATGAAACACCAGATTAAACTTAACACAAAAACATAATAAAATAAGAAAAAATAGTTACTTAGTACTAAACTCTGGCAGTATGCATGAGCCGTGCCAAGCCATAATTATTATTCTTTGGTGTAAAAAAAAAAGCAAGGAGGTTAGGTTTTTGAAGTTCCTAATGCGTAATGATACTGATACTGGCTACATGCAGATTGCACAAGTCGTGCGAAGCCATAATTTGACATGACAGCTGTCAGTGAAAGTCAAAAGCCCTAGGGCTGGAAATTTTATTTTCTACACGCTCTTCAGGCATATTTAGACCTACTTTCGGAGTATGAGTAATGAAAACTCCTTAGGTAGGTACATAATAGGAACTCGTGCACAACGTGAAACGAACCAGACAGTTTGTACTACATTTCACGCATCAACACTATAATAATATAGATTTTATAGATTTGTATACTTAGTACATTGAGTGAAAATCGATCGGAATTAAATAAGAAAATTACTATTTGTCTGTTATGTGTCCCATATCACGGGACTGTGGAGCCCTGGACCTTTGGAAGGCGTGCGTGACGGTGCGTGCCTGTTACATAACAAGTTAATAGCAAATATGATGTGAACACCAAACCAGCGGTTATTCCTGGCTGCACTATAAAATGTAGCTAAGGACAACCTCCGGTTTGGATAGAACTATTGATAAGCTACAGAAAAAAACTATTGGGCTACTGTGATGGGATGGTAGTGGACTGAATACTGGAGAACTATGGGTACAACACCTGCCGTAACAATGGCAGGTGCTTATATTACTTAGCTTGGGGCTAGATGGTGATGTGTGGAATGTCCTACAATATTTATTTATTTGTTTTTGTTTTGTGGAAGAACCTACCTTTTGCACCACAGTTATCTAATAACTAAAGCAAGAGGTAGAGTCACTTTTTTTTTTGTTATTTTGTAATTTACTTGTGGTAAATAAAGATATTTGATTTATTTCATTTGATTTTTAGATATTACCTCTATATATTCATGTCTCCTATTATATTCCTGAAATATTTTATGCACTTGAAAGCGAATTTTTTTGTGAAAATTTAGTGGAAGCCGCGTTGATGTCTTTTGTATGAACATTTCAAACGCGTTGAAGTCTTTTGCTTTCTAAGTATATATAAAATAAATTTTAATGTTATAAATAACATTAAAATTTATTTTCTATATACTTAGAAAACTACTAAAATATTATAGCAGATATAGCAGATTCATTGAGATATTATTTTGAAAACGAATTTTGAAAATGTGATTTACCACAGAGATCTACATAAATTCCTACTTTCTGGTTAATTTGCCTATATATATTGTCGTAAAATAATTAGGTTATGAATTATGAGTTCGAGGAAATTCCCTCTTTGAAAGAAAGAAGATAGAAATTAAATTTTATTTTCTGAACACATAAATAAAAAAAGGCACATAAAAAGCACAAGATAAAAAGTAGTACAGTGCCCAGATAAAAGGTTCGTTCTCAGCACGATAGAGCTAGAAGCCCCAGCGCTGATTTTCAGGACGAGCTAGTATACTATTGCATTTATATACGTATGCAATTACCTACAGGATATCCGTAGAGACCTCCCCGACCAGTGGCACGGCAGGTTGACCTAGCTAGAGTAAAGCGTCGAAAGCGACATTGAGTTCGCATAATGATGGTGGTAAGGAAGGTGGTGGCGGCGAGTGCGAGGCGGACTGTGCTCGTGCACTTCGCCATGCGCACACGTTCGCCACATGGCGCGTCGCCTGGCGCTGCTTGCGCTGCTGGCGTGCGCGGTACTCGCACACCGCCCGCCCTCACGACGAACGCGACACACGGAATCCGATTCCGAATCTGTTGACCCTTTCGTGATATTCGATGATTACGATTATCAGGATACATCTCCCCGGCCGCGAATACGCTCCACTACGCCGATATCTAAAGTGATAATAAGGGGTAAACCTAAATACCCCAAAGTAAACGTAACAGTGAAGACTGCTAAAGGTGAAGATAAAAAAGTTATAAAAACTACTAATATAAATATCGAAAGTCATACGAACTTTATAGTGACTAAACCACCCCTAATCAAACCCAACTCTGTAACTAAAAGACCGCAAGTACACGTTGGAGATCAGTACGTATTGGTAGAGTCTCCAGAAGTTGAGTACGTGACGAGGAAAACTACGAAAAAGCCGGCGACGACTCGCCGCCCGGCTACTCGCCGCCCATCTACTAGCCGCCCTAAGACCACGCGCCGCCCTACATCACGCCCTGCCCCGACCAGAGCACCACCAACTAGAAAAACTACATGTCCACCGAAAAATACAGGGTGGTTGTCGTCATTTTTCCAAAACAAAAAAGTGAAGAAAAATTCGAAGAAACCGGCGAAATCAGGTTGGTATATAGACAGTTTTACTTTCCTAGTAATCATAAACAGTGATAATTTTAACGCTATCTATGCAGTAATAGGTAGCAATAAATCTTGCCGTTAAGAAACTGCGTTTACTGAGACGTTGTCTACTAAAAGGTATTAGTAAACTCAAAAACTTTGTTGTCGTTATTTATAACGTCGGCAGTGTCGGCACTGACCTTCATTACAATGTTTAAGAAAATAATAAAACTGAATTATAATAATTACTTAAATAAAACGTACCTACATAAAGTATGGTACAGTGCAGTCAGTGCCTCATTCTAACTTATAGTACTTTCCATTTTTTACTTCTATCAAGTATTAGTATGTAGGTACATTAAGTATAAGTATATTTACAATAGAAACGTATATAGGTATTCTATCCGTTGTCTGGCCACTAAAATACAAACGTAGTTGCTTAGCTTGGGGCCAGATGGCGCTTTGTAGAGTGTCCTACAATATTCTATGGCGACTATATCACTTTTTTATGGTTCCGTACCTCAAAAGGTAAAGAAGGAACCCTTATAAAATCACATTTTTGTCCATCTGTCTGTCTGTAATATCTACTATATAGGTACGCTACAATAGGTACAATGATCTGGTGTTACCAGAGAATTCCGGATGTGAATGGCTTCCGTTAAACGTGACGGTACTTGAACCGTGTCTGCACATTTTCTAACAAGTTCAACTTGCCCAAAACATGATTATGAAAGCGTAAGCGACACCTCCACGTAACAAAAGTAATGCTCGGTAACGCTACTTTATGTTAATGTTACTTTAACTAGCTTCACGACTATCACGATTTCAATTGTTTTACGTTACTACGTACACATATATAATACATAAATACATATTCTTATACATAAACAACATTCTTATTCATCATACATCCTAATAACATAATGTTAATATGTTTTAATGTAAATAACTTTTTAGTTACTTAAATATTTATAATGGCAATGTAAATTATTTGTTGCTCAAGATAAACTAAGAAACATTAAAAACAAATATTTAAAGAACCTCCTTTTAAAAAAATCGGTTTAAAAGTGTAAAAAAGAAAACACATAAGCACCAACGTACAAATCATAACATATAACTACCTACATAACGTTTTCACGGCCTCACGATTTCCAGTTACATGTAATTAAATATTTTCCACTAACTTTCTTGCTTTGTTTATTATAATAAACGACATGTTTCTAATAAAAATAACATAATCTCGGCAATACAGATTTCCCCTCCGGAAGCGACGTAACTAACGAAGAAAAACCTATCACTGTTAACAATCAAACAGTGAAAATAGCATTGTTGTAAGAATTTCATACCCACTGCAGACAGTTAATTTAGGCATTTACTTATACGTATTACATTAAATTCGTAATATTTTGTGCCTAAATAATTAGGTACTTACTCTTTTTTTGCGTTTTATTTCTTCATGTCTTATTTGTACTGTAAGGGAAATCTGTTGCCTGCCTGACTTTTCCGACTTTTGGTTTTTGGTTACAATTTGGTTGTATTCAAATCGCGAGTAAAAAGGTCTTCTAAGCGTGTTACTTCTTAAACCGCATCGTTACATCCCATCAGGCAGGTGTGCTATTGAAACGCTAACCTATCATAAATGTAAAACAAATTTTTAGAATAAACATAGGGAATACAAATTCAGAAATAGGATATTTAATGGACATATTTATTGATCAAAATCAATCAGCATTTTAAAGTTATATTATGTTTATATTTTATCTTTTATATTTTTTAAAAGATTTCATTTAGTTTATCAGCTGTTTAGATAGTTCTTAATGGGAATTGAGACTTACAAATAAAACCAACAATCACAACATTTATAAAACCACCTACCTTACCTTACCTTTTTTTATACCTTATAAAATAGAAAATTGCTACCGTCTCAAACATTAGACCGTTCTTTAATACCTAAATTACAAATGAAATCGCAATAGAAGAAAATTAGTCACTATAATTTACTAATTGTTAGTTATTACTTGTACAATTATATATTCTGTGGTTATGAGATGTCTGGATCGAGTTTGTAATATCAGATTCAAAATAATAAAAGCAAAAAAAATGGTAGATATCATGTTTTAATGACTTTAGAATTGCAGTCTTTAAATCTAAGTTCTGATGTTTCTTAATACGTCTTAAACCAATATTGAAAAATGCAAATGTTTAAGTACCTAAGTGCAATATATTTTGTAAGAAAAATTAAAATCTAAGATACGAGCACATTAAGTACTCTTTGACACTCTTTGGCATAAATTCTAGGCGACACGTAATAGCAACTTTCTGACAATTTAATGACTGTGTTAAAAGGAATAGGAATTTTTATGCTTAATTGCGGCTCAGTAACCAATTATGTTAAATTGACCCGTGGGATTAGAAATGTATTCGGAAGATGTGATTATTAAGGGTTATACGTCCATAGTAATCGTCAACGAATTACACCTGCCAAGCACGTAAATCTATACTTCAATATTTTTTATTATATTATAAAGCTGAAGAGTTTGTTTGTTTGTTTGAACGCGCTAATCTCAGGAACTACTGGTTCGTATTGAAAAAATATTTTTGTGTTGGAGAGTATATTTATCGAGGAAGGCTATAAGCTACTTTTCATTTTGATATTCCTACGGGATCGGGACATACGCGTGTGAAACCACGGAGTCCATCGATCAACAAACGATGATCGACATAGTGAAAAATAAGTTACCTTTCAAAAGAAAGGTAGCTTATTTTAGGTAGCTTATTTTAGGAAAGGTATAAAACTGATAAAAATCAGCTGTTAGTTTTATACCTTGTTAGTTTATGAGTAAGTATTTAATAAGTTCGAGGAAAATGCGGAAAACGGTGATAGTCGTATTGAACGGCATGCTGCGCCCGCGCAACCGTTCCGACTCTCGCACGGGTCGTTTGCCCTACTGACATAAAAAAATCTTGTTATGTATCTACATCTCGGGGTAAAAGAGGATCATTAAAATCAATGAGAATACTTAACCAAGCTTACAGACCCCAAACACTTTTTTACTTAGGTACTACGTACACTTTTACAATATTATTACACAACTATCTTTTATCCTAACTTAAAATAAAGGAAGAAAGGACAAAAAATATGTACTACATAGAAGCAAATCAAGTCTAGGGCTCTTAGAAAAATCAGTCGTCCTACCTCGTGTGATTTTATAGTTTTTAATATGTATGTTGTCTTTCCGTTACCTACGCAATTAAAACTCCTGGTACCTATTGGAAAGCTGGTTTTCAATATAAGTTAGCTCTACTGTATCTACGCTCTAAGAATGTATTGATGTATATTACATTAAAAAATCCGAGAAGCTGATAGTCAATGAAAAACTGCTGCCGTTCGCCTAAGTCCTTCTGGTGAGTGCACAATTAAGGAATAGTCTGCAGTTACTATTTATCATACAGGAGTGACACTAACGTGGGTGAAACCGCAGGATATAGCTATATAGTACATAAATAAATACAAACAAATATTAGGTACGTACAGAAAAATTAATAATCTCTATGAAAACAACAACTAATCAGCATAAAATATAAGTATTATATGTCTTTGCTAACTAACCTGGTAGGTAAGTGTCATTGCCGAATAGAAAAAAAATGGTTGTCTGTAAAGTCTGTTTCCGGACGATAATTTTACGTGATAACGTCATAAGAAAACATTGATGGTAACCATGGCAACGATAAAACGTTGCTATAGTTACCTTGTCAATAACATGAGGCGTTCCAGTAACGACGCGTGACGTCACACTTTTTTGAGATTGCAGGTGTTCACCAATTTATAAAACGTTATCACGTCAAAAAGAAGCGAATTAGTTTCATTTACATTCACATCTTCCTCGTTCACATCATCTTCGAGAGAATCGTCTCGTTTGTTCTAAAACCCATATCTAAAAATAAATATTAATCATCTCTTTTTCAATCAGGTGGAGGATTTTTCTCCAAATTATACAGCTGGATATCGACTCCCATATCCTGGTTTGGAAGCAGTTGGTTCAGTGACGACGCTAAGCCAAAGAACCCTAATCCGAAACCCGTGACGACCACAACAGAGATGCCTGTCACGGAACCGAACTGGTTCCAAAATCTCATAGCCACGGAGGAAGCGGATGATGGCGCATACCTTTCAACCGACACTAGTACAAGTGAGATTTAAATTGTTTAATAAACTAATGTTTTATTGCATTAGATACCATGTGATTAGCTCCAACAGCGTTAGTTACCTAATAACAAAACTGAGGCAGGCCAATGATCTCATCTACATACATAGAGTAGGGCCATGTAGAAATCGTTTCTAATTCTAAACGCTCCTGACTTTGAAAGTGAACATTATCATTAGAAGGCACTGCATCTCACTTTCTTGTTCGTTATTACAAGGTGCATAAGTGATCTTATTTAAACGACATTACGTCGTCATAGCTCTCCCGTAATCTTCCTAATTAACTAGTTTATCATCACCGTTGCATCTCTGTAATTGTATAATTATGCTTTTAGATAAAAAATCTACTAAGAAACCTATTAAGAAAAATTACAAAGGATATCAGTTACTGCGCACGTATCCGGATGCGCAGTGGAAAGTTCGCGAGCTTCTAGATTTGCAGGAAGAAGCTCAAGGTTCAGGGGTTATGTGGTGGACGACACCATCCCTTAACGGTTCAACTGATCTGCTCGTGCCACCTGATCTTCTAGTAGACGTGAAAGATCATTTAAAATCTACCAAAGTAGATTTCGATGTTGTCATATGGGATTTGCAGGTAAATGCCTTGTGTTTGACACATTTCTATATTTCTGTTTCATTTATGAATCTCATAAAAACCTCCCTTGTCTATTACAGAAGGCTATCATGTATGAAAATCCTCGACTTTCAAAGAAACAAAGGTTGGAATTAGAACAATTACGAGGACACCCAATGACATGGAGGAGGTATCATCGCTACGCGGATATGTTGCGATATCTGGAGTACTTACAGCATTCGAATTCTGATATAGTAGAACTAATACCGCTAGGTAGATCTTCTGAAGGATTGCCATTAGTAGCCGTAAAGGTAATTAATTAATTTATATGACCTACGATTAGCTTCACAAAGAGCATGATCAAAATCATGATTATCATTTTTTACAGATATCATTGCCATCAAATGAAACTATGGTAAAGGACCAGTCTCTTAAAGGCACAAAGAAGAAATGGAGGCTTCGTTCTCGGATGAAACCTGCTGTTTGGATTGATGGCGGGGCTCATGCTAGGGAATGGATAGCGCCTGCTGTAGCTACGTGGATCATTCATACCCTTGTTGAAGGCGAAAAGGGTTTAGGTAAGTTATAACTACAAAAGCTATCGATGCTATCTGTTGAAAATCTTGATTCTTAGATAGACTTGTTAAAAAGGTACAAGAATTTACTTTTAATCTTCATTAAAACACTGTTTTCAATAAGTAAATTGTAATATTAGTACCTATTTAATATATCTATTTGCCAATTAAGATTTATTTAAATACGTACTTGTATAATATGATAGTGACTGATATGTTAAAGTTAATTAAGATTATAGATAGGTATACTAGCTAGCTAGTAAACAAACTCTATGTTACTAGTTATGTAGGTCTTGGGTCAAAAATCTACAAGTTACTTTCCGTTGACCTGCAATCATGCAATTTGGCAAAAAAGTAAAGGAAAATTTTCGAAAAAATGTACAAATAAGTTGTTAAGAAAGGCGAGTTTTGGTAGATACTCAAAAACTTTCGCTAAGATCTAGAATTATGGCCATTTCCTTTGGTCACGTTGACTTAGAAACTTGTTATTTTTACCTAATAGGGACCTCAGTATGTGCTTCAGTCTATGTATACCATAGATAAACCATTTTTATGAGATTTTTATTTATACCATAAACGAACCATTGTGCGTCTACGTCTATACTTTTCTAGGACCTATTAGAAAAAAAAGTTATTTTGGGATATTTGTTTGTATATAATGAAAGCATAGAAATGCAAGTTTCCCTGAAAGGCTCTGTAACTAAGTACTCGACGGTATCGGGTAAGGTAGGCCATTCAAGTGATTCTATAAAGATCCCTTTTTTTATGTATGGTCGGTTGCAAATTGCAGAACCACCGTAGAGCTCCAAAACGGCTGTTATAATAATTATTTCAACATAAGCAAGATTCTAGGCACTTGCTTTAGTTAAAGTTTTATCAAACAAAAATGATTAGAATGAAAACATTCCAATAGTTGTCATTTTAGAAATCTACGGTGGGTCTGCAATTATGCTGCCGACCGTACCTTTTGAGGTAGGTAGTACGAAACCCTCAGAACTAAAAAGCTTTAATGAGGTTATAATTTTACTTAAATAAATTTTATTTATATTACAAATTATTAGGAGCTGAGTTGGAAACTTTAAAGCAAGCCGACTTCTACATAATGCCGGTGGTAAACCCGGATGGATACGAACATTCGCATACACACGACCGGCTCTGGAAGAAAACACGCTCGCGGTTCTCAGATCGATCAGATGATTACTACGTAGGCTGGTCAGTTAAACTTCAATATTACTTACTACGCTACATTATAGATTCAATAGCCTTAATAAAACAGCAAGTTTACAATTTAATAATTTGCAATGCTTACACTGTCTATAAGTGTTTAAGTTTGTACCTATGGGAAATGAATTAATTTATGAGTGTAACAATAGTACATTGCGATACAAGTGTGGAAAGTTGATCATTCCATAGAGGCGGTTTATGACGCGCGAGCGGAACGCGAGCGTGGCAAAAGCCGAGATGGAATGATCAATTCACACGTGTATCGTACGACGTTTTTTATCACAGTTGCGAATAAAAAAAAAGACTTGTTAAAATTGTAATAAAAAAGTTTTTAAGAATTTTAGGTTATGTTTACTATTTTTTGTTAATTACACTCCCGAAAGGCTAGTCAAAAGACTTTTAACCTATACAGCGTCTGTCCGTCATACAATATTTTTTTAGGGTTTTTTTCATTTGTTTTTGCGTCGGCGGTTAAAAACAGAATATAATGGTAAGGAAAAAATATATTTATGTACCTAAAGAAAAAACAAAATAAAAACAAAACTCAATTTTTAATTATTTTCAAAGACGTCATCACGTAATATTATCGTTCGTTATCAGACTTTAGAGACAACCTTTTGAAAAGAAGAAAAAAGGTACCAACAAAGAGTTTTAAGCCAGCATGGCTTAAACACTCTTTGGATGGTACCTTTTTCTATACATCAAAACAGTATAACCCAGATAAAGGAGATCATTCATGTTTCTAACAAAAAATACCAACAAAAAAAATGCCGGCCAGAAAAAAAAATGTTTCTATCTTGTAGAGAATAACATTTTAAACAATGTTTACTAAGGCAACAAAGAGCTACGATCAAAAATCGTTGAGTTATTTTACATTGAAAACCCAAAAAATGCATTTTATAGAGATCCGTTTGACCACTTTTAAGATCCCACTAAAACTTCTGAAAGGGTTATTGCATATACCTATTTATATAAATATAATAAAAACAGACAAAGCTTATCCATTTACTACTTATTTTTATATTTTTTCTGTAGTAATATCTTAAAAGTGGTCAAACGGATCTCTACAAAATGCATTTTTTTGGGTTTTCAATGTAAAATAACTCAACGATGGTTAATCGTAGCTCTTTGTTGCCTTAGTAAACATTGTTTAAAATGTTATTCTCTACAAGATAGAAACATTTTTTTTTCTGGCCGGCATCTTAATTTTTTGGTACGATTTGAATGATGTCCTTTAGAATGTTTCATCTACTGTCATTAACAGTAAGATACATATTTGACATATCGGGATAACGTATTATTTTAGCACTAGTTGGATTTTTTTTTATCGCACGCGTGTATAATACGTTGCATTAGGAGCCTAAAAGCGGTTTAATAAGATCCACTTTATGAGCAACTGTGATAAAAAATAATTACAAACTCCACCTAAGGTTTGGTTTGCCTACTAACATAAATAGTATTAGAAAGTCTAGATCTGATTAAGCTGGCTAACGGTTATGGTGAGTTTAAAATACATCCTGTAAGCTTTAACCGTGACTTGCTCTATGATAATGCAAATTGTTCTATGTTAAAGATACCTACTTATTGTGCTTTTTTTTCTTTGACAACATTAAATAAAAATAACAGATAGGTTTGGTTTCGACGCTTAAGAGCAAAAACGTGAAAGGCCAATACATACATTTTCGGCAGGTATGTTAATTCTTTCCGTCCAGAAAAGTCAATAAAACAGGCTATCTAATTTTGATTACCTTTTTTCTATGCGTTTTTTTACAAACAGATAACAATGTTTTACAATTGACATCTTCATAAAATATGATTAAGGAAAATATTTGAAACTTTTAGGTTTCCCTGGAATTGGGGTCAGACGGAATGCGTGGGTGTAGATGCGGACCGTAACTGGGACTATCACTGGGGCGAAAAGGACTCATCGACCGACGCCTGCGCAGACAACTACGCGGGACCACACCCCTTCAGCGAACCAGAAACGAGAGCAGTATCCGACTTCTTAGTCGAACATAGAGGCTTAATTAAGGTACCTAACCTACCTATAGGTAGCCGTCATCACTATCACCACAAACCATTTAACAACATAACAGTTAGCAAATAACAGATTCTAGTGAATATAAGGCCATACTTAATCATAATAATATTAAAGTTAAACTGGTGGTACCTACGTATTATAATAGGTTCAATTCATTAATAACTATTTAGCTTTCGGACTTTACGAAACGTAATTATTTGAATAGCTTACGTTTTCATTCATGTATACAACTAAACTGGTTATTATTTAATCATACTGCAAAATTTAAGGAAAATCAAATAGGTTCCACGGATGAACGGCATAAACCGATATACGTAGACGAGACGGGGGCACTTGGTTTCTATCTGATGTGCTCAATGCACATACACGATTACACGCCAACATAACTTTTAATTACCTGCAATATAGCACTACGTCTTTATTAATCGTTTTCACTTGATACCTAGTTCAATACCTGAACAACTCGAAGGAATAAAACAAAATAAAGAAGAAAGGACCATATATCATTATCGTCTATTGTTGTTTGCACTAGACATGTTCTTTTCGCTTTGGTGCGTGATTGTATACTTATAGCTAGTAGAAATCAGAAATTGCGCGCTATAAATAGCAACGTTGGCAAGTGCATTTTATCACCGGTTCAAAACCGTAAAGGTAGACCGCACATTGATCGCGGGAAATTGTGACAGAAACGTTATTCGGCCAAATCGGCACTTTCAAATAAACTTTCCATTGGTAGAATCATATTTTGATTCATTTTCAGCTTTCTAACAATCGCATAGGTTATGTAATAAATTTGAGGTCAAAAATACTTTTTTTCTAGGTTTTCATATCGCTTCACGCGTATTCCCAGGCGTGGTTGATACCGAGCTCACACGCGCATGCATCGTTCACCGATGACGGCATTCTTATGGAGATGGGAAAACTGGCAACTGCAGCTTTAGCTGACATGTACGGAACCAAATATCAGGTAGGCTAGGCAGGTGACAACAAAGCACTGAGCTGGGGATATTCGGACTTCTTCAGCCAGCGCGGCGCTTATTTTTACCTGTACTTGTTCCCATTGTTTGTTAAATGTAGGTATGTATGTGTTTTCCCCCCGAATAAACGATAATATCTATCTTAGATAGGTGATTAACGAATTGGAAATATAATCACGGGTCGTAGCTAATCAAAAAACCTCTAACTTTATATGGTTAACAAAAAATAGGAGAAGGTAGGTCATCTACTACTTAGGATCACTTGAAGAAGCACAAAAAGATTATAATTGAACAAAAAGGCTGCAGACATTCAAAATACTTTCTCCTTCTTATAATATTTTAAATCGAATGACACTCGTAGCAGTACTGTCAAATTAACGAACACATCTAATGACTAATGTGTCTATGAAAACCAGCGTGTCTAATTTAGATATTCTACAGACATACCTAATAATATATTATGATAGTATCTAAGTAAAAGTACTCGTACTTATACTTATATTTTTTAAAGCAACAAAAGTAAAATCTTTACCAACCAGACATTAAATTTAATAAAGTAGACATAAAATACATAGGTATAACTTATTCACAAAATTATTAGACAAGGTGACCTACATAATATTTGTAGATAGAGAAACCGTTATTATAAAGCTAATTTGTAATTATGACTGGCGCTTCTCTCATAATTATTTATTACAATTAGAACAATAATACACACACACCCAAACTTTTGGCATGAAGGTGCCTCCTCGGTGGAGTTAAAATTTGTTATGCTCTTATTTTCAAAATACAGAACAAATTAACATATTTAAATAACGTTATAACTATATTATTTTTTAAAGATTGTACTCTTCTGGCGCCCGGCATCTACTTTAAACCTACCTACTTAGCAAACAGTTAGGAACGTTATTTACTTACGTGATGTTTTTTGCAGGTTGGCACCGCTGCAGAGATAAGACAGCCTGCATCAGGCATGTCCCACGATTGGGCTAAGGCCCGTGCCGGGATTAAGTTCTCATACCATGTCGATCTCAGAGACTCCTTCGGACCTTACGGCTTCTTACTACCAGGGTCACAGATCGTCTCTACAGCTCGAGAAACATGGCAAGCTGTCAAAACGATAGTTGATAATTTAAATCCGTAGGTTAATAACGAATATAATGACAAAATGCGGTGAGGAATACATTTCGAGGAAACAGCGGCATGTCTTAAAACTAATAAAGTTTTGAAAGAATAGGTAATTCGGGGATAAGAAAATCAGATCGTGTAAGTAGTACTTACACGATCTGATTTTGCATTTCTTCATCATCCAACCAGGCAACTGAAATGTGACCCCGATTCATGTTGGAAATTCCAGACAACCACACAAGCGTTTTGCTTCTACATTCTTTGTTCGTACAGCAAGGGAATGGGATCAATTGCCAGCGTCTATCTTTCCTGACAATTTGGGGGTCATCAAGTCGCCAGTGAAATGGTATCTTCTACGAAAGCGTGCTAAATCTTAAACCGCATCGTTACCTACAATCAGGCAATCAGGTGTGATAGTAGTAAAACACTGACCTTATAAAAAAAAACAAATGATTGTCTGTAAAGTCGGTTTACGGACGATAATTTTACGTGATAACGTCATAAGGAAATGATGAAAAATTGAGAGTTTTTTCCTTTATATGTTTTTTTCTTCTTTATAAGTCTTCTATTTGTCACTTGTCACACCACAACACGAGCCCAGATGAGCGATATTATTTTTAAATACTCTATTTCCTAAGTTACCATGACGCATGACTTTACACAATATTACCGTGACATTTTTTTGTGGTGTTCCATCAATTCATTAGACGTTATCACGTCAAAAAATTTAGTCTGGAATTAGCACCCGTGGAGTCTAAACCCTCCTAGTAAAATTTAGGCCAGTTCATATTATGAGTTATTGAATAGGTGCGTTAAAATTTTACGGTGGATTCACCCACACAGGTGGTTATTTATTATGTAGGCTGAGTTAGATGATTGATGCACAGTTTAATTTAATATTATGCATTTTTATGTTTTATGTAAGTAAGTTAGCAGGTACAGTTAGGCAACAAAAGTGAAGGTTTACCGTGGAGTTTATTATTGCTATTATTTAATTAATAATTAAATATTTCAGTTAGTATTTAAGTTTAAAGTCCTATAATTCAACACGATTTCAATAATATAACTCTACGGTGGGCATCCGCTTTTATTGCCGACTATACATTTAGTATGATTTGAATATTTACATTAGGTGTGCCTAGAAAATGCATTTAATTTAATGAATATGGTAGCTGAGAATCGATTCATAGTATTTATGATAGCTTAATAATTAAGTAAGTACCTACCTATGTACACAGTTTACGCAGTAGAAAATAACTCAATTTTGTAATTTTTTGGTTTTTTTTTGTAAATAAGTGGTAGGTACTAATTGTTATAATGTAAATTTTATGCTTTATTTTTAGTTTGCATGATCTACAGAATTACGGCATTCATTTTTAATGTTTTTCTTTTTGGGGATTCGGTGAATTACCTAAATTTTAGACATTGTTTTCCTTTTTTATGGTTAAATTATTATTTATTGCCTAACCTAAGTACCTAGTATTTAGTTTAGGTACTTTAATAGTTTCGTTTTATTTACCATAAGTTTTTTATTTGAAGAGCTACAGTTGGTTTATTGAAGAGTTCCATGCGGAGAATTAATATAAAAATAGTAAATTAAAGTAAATTTAAATTCTGTCTCATGCTTACCATATAGTCTGACAAAATTGCTCAAATTAGACTTATAAGTTACTTTTTAGATAAAGTAGTTACCTACTTATGTAATAGGTAGGTAAGTAATTGGTAGACACAACCATGGGTGATTTCCTAAATTACCTACTATAGTTTTCATTAAACGATAATGTAAATCATTTTTAAATAAGTTAAGGTGTTAACACACATTACAATTTGATCAGCAGTCTGATTCACAAACCATCGGAAGGCTACCGAAACGAAAAAAACTGAAAAGAAAAGGGTCAGGTCAAAAGTCGCAGGAACGAAAGGGTAGCAAGGTTTTTTTTCGTTTCGGTTGCCTTCCGACGGTTAGTGAATCAGGGGGCAGATCCTATCACTTGGATACCAGTATCCTACGACGATCATTTTTTCTTCGTATGATACTGGTTACCAAACTCTGGTATCATACACTGCCGAAGGGAGCGCATACGCACGCGCCTGTGGGTTTTTTTTTCTAATGAAAACTCCGTTTATGTAGGTACATAGACCTTCATAATATTGTAAAAGTTTTTATACTTAACTAATTTTGCAAAAAGAATAAAAAAGTATTATTTAAATTTGTTGTTTACTTTAATTATGATATAACTTGATTCCGCAATAGTTCAAAATACTATGCTCTAAACATGCTATAAAGTGATGGCCCTATAGCCTATAGCAAAGCCTGACAAAGAGGAGCGAGCCGTTAAAAAAAACAATGATAATTATTACTTCCATCCCATCTCCGAAGGCAAATTAGAAAAAAAAACCGTGTGACTTGACGATTCCTCGCTCGGCTTAACCCGGGTAATCTAATCACACCATCTTCACACAAAATGTAGGTACGTAATGACGTCATTGCTTAATCTACAGAATACCAAAACTGTGCAATCGCGCCCTAATGAGTAATCACACACGCCCGACGACTTTATGCCTCGTGAATAACGCCCCAGGGCCCACTGCTATTTGTGTAAAATGAATGACCAATTATAAATATAAATATTGCAGGACAATCCACACATAGCCATCTAGCCCCAAGCTAAGTAACTAGACTTGTGTTATGGGTGCTAGACAACGGATATCTTTTCTTTTGTAAATATATACTTATAATACATAGAAACAACCAGACCACAGACAAATATCTAAGCATAAACACTTGTCTGAGGCGGGAATCGAACCCGCAACCCTGTTTGGCAGTCCGGCATGGTGACCATTGTGCCAACTGGGTCGTCGATGTACGAATTGTTTGTACAGTCAGTGTCAGTGTTACTCGAACTGTCAATGTCAATCAAATTAACTGTCTGTCACTGTCAGATCGTTATTGTACATTTTCATTTTTGATTTGCTGCAGTCGGCTTTTTTCGACAAAAATAAAACATTTTCCTGTTTACGCCTAGTTGAAGAAGGAAAATAAATAAATTAAAATCACTTCAATGTAACGAAGCACAGATTCTTCAACTATAATATCAAAATGGGCGAAACAGGTGTGATTTCTGTAAATGAATCTGAAGCCAAAATAGACCCTACAGAATTCGATGTAACAATAACCGCATTGTTGACTGCTGTTGGGGCTGAAAAATATGTTCATTTATTTAGGTAAGCCGAGCATTTCATTCCCAAGTCATTAACTGCGTGAAAAATTAATACGTATCATAACCTAACCTCACAATCATGTATTTCTAGGAAACACAATATTGGTCAAAGTACATTAGCAGAGTTGTCTGAAGAAGATCTCATACAGCTAGGAGTTGATGATGCAGAAATAAGGCAGAACATCATGTGTGAAGTCCAAAATTTACCAATATTCGAGGAATATGGTCAGACGTAAGTAACAATTAAGCACTCTGGTAATTAATTACTTACGAATGATATACTTAGGACTTTATTACCTACTATAATAATAACTGTTTCATAACTTTCAGGGCCAGAGAAGATAACAATTTCAATGCACTAGAAATAGCTGATATTTTAGATGAAAGTTCTCAACATCTGTACAGAATATATCTAAGCATATTGGCAAACACACTGGCTCTTAAAAAGACTACAAGAATCTCAGATAGTTTGTTGTACAGAGACAAATATGCTTCTGACGTAGCTCTAACATCACTCGGTGAAATCACTAACATTCTCAATTCTATGGAAATAGCACTGCATACTAAAATGAAGGTAAGTTTTATAAAATTCACTACTAAGCTGAGTTAAAAAAACCGGCCAAGTGCGAGTTGGACACACGCATGAAGGGTTCCGTACCATGTTGTATAGGAGCCCTACTTAATTTATTTACTTCTGTACCGTATTTGTTGTTATAACCGCAACCGAAATAAATCATCTGTAAAAAATTCAACTCTAGTTCCCACGGTTGATGAGATACAGCCTGGTGACAGATAGATGGACTGAAGTCTTAGTAATAGGGTCCCATTTTGACCCTTTTGGAACCCTAACAAATATATATATTTACCTTAAATAATGTCTGTTTATAAATTAAATGGCATTATAGCTGCCAAACAGTTGAACCATTTCCAATACTTAGGTACATGTTTTTTATTTAATTTTGCTAGTTGTAATGTGTATGCTGTAATGTAATTTCCCTTCAAAAAAAGCCTCTGTCATTTCTTTTTAAGTGTTACTGATATTTAACTTATTTACAGGGGCTGACTAAGGACAATAAAAACAAAAAGCACAGAAAAATAGTAGTAGGAATAGCAGGCAGTGCAGTTATTGCATTCTTAGCTGTTCTCTTTGCAAAATCGCTCAAACAACTCACATAATTAATTAAGTAATAGTTAAGTAAGGAATACTCCAAAGTAACTGTAATTTGTTTTTCTTGAACACAAATCTATCTCAGTACTTACCTACATATCCAGGGTTGTTATGTATTAACAAATGTTTGTTACCAAAGTGTTAAAATTAATAAATGTTGTATTTTGTAACTATGTGTCATTTTTCATTCATTTTTAATAATAATCTATACTAATATTATAAAGCTGAAGAGTTAGTTTGTTTGACCGCTAATCTCGGGAACTACTGGTTCGAATTGAAAAATTATTTTTGTGTTAGATAGTCCATTTGTCGACGAAGGCTATAGGCTATTTTATATTTCGATATTCCTACGGGATCGAGAGAGATCGAGAGTTACGCGGGTAAAACCGCGGGGCGCAGCTAGTAATAAGTTAATATTTTGATAAGTGTGGTCTAGGCGTATTATATTTTTACTATGTTAGCTATTTACATTAGGTACCTACTCAAAGAGCTGTAAATTAACAGTAGATAGAATTGTTTCGAAAGTATGGTCTATTTTCATACAAATGAAACACATGGTTCAGTGAAAACGTGATATTATACTGATACTAGCTGTCCCGGCAAACGTTGTTTTGCCATATACAAAAAAAAAGATGTTCGAATCTCAGACCTAAAGAATATACACAAAAAATTTCAAACAAATCGGTTCAGCCGTTTAGGTGGACCTGTGTCGTTTCGTTACCTATGTAACCAACACCGTGACACGAGAATTTTTCATATCTAGGGATGATATAAGTACCTACCTACCCCGCTGAAGCCAAACAAACTAAATTACATAAACCGGAAACAGATCAACCGCCTAAAATAAAACGTATCCGTTTCCCAGTAAACAATAAGCAAATCCAGCTGGAGCGACCCAATTGTTTTGACCTCACCAATTAAAAAGTGTAAGGTAAATGATGAATCGGCTGGTGTGGCGGTGTTCGAACAGTGCCGACACGGCGGGGTGGCGGGGACCGGAAGCGACGATGCTGCCGGCCGGTATCAGAGTCCCGCGCTCCTGGACACATCGCGGTCGAGTTCGGGAATTGAAACGCGTGTCCGCTGCGCTGCTCGCGCATTGTCCCCGCATCGCACTAGCGATCTTTTCCCAATATCATTATGCACGCAATATAACAGAAAAACTATTTTATAAGTGTTAAAATGGATCCAATTTTTCTTATAACAATTTTGTGTACAATTTTCGATCAACTTTATGCTCAGGAAATATTTGATACAGGTAAGAAGTTAAAACTTATAACAAGTTACGAGTATAAGACTCTTTAATACTTTGTTTATTCATTGTTGAAGTTAGTTAAAACGACGAAACTTATTGGCATAGATTCTTAAACTAATCTAGCTAGGGAAGTACAATTTAGTTACCTATCGCTGTACCTACCAAAGGATGTGTCGATATAACTACTGTCAAGTTCCTGGATGACACAGCTACATTATGCTCAAGTGATCACGTTACTAGTATTTGGAACAAAGAACAATAACTGTAAACAAATAAGTAATTTCTTGGATTCTAGGATTTCCAACCATTATAAGCCTTGAGTAAATAATTGCCATATCTTGAACGTTGCAGTAGAGGCAGTAGTAGGGCGGTCTGCAGAACTGCCTTGTAACGTGACAGCGGAGCTGGAAAATGACAAACTCAATATCTTAGCCTGGTACATGAATGGCTCAGCAACTGCATTCTACAGGTAGGTAATATCTACACAAAGCAACTACAAACAATATTCCAACCGAACAAACATACATACATACATTGCAAGTTCAATAAAAACTTTTAAAAAGTAGGTACCTATAGGTATTTAAAGATTTCACAATCACACCTGTGCAGTGTGCATTTCTGATTCCTATTATAGTAAGCATATACCAAGCATCTGATGTGATTTTTGTTTTGTGTTTATAATGAATAAATGAGCGTGGTATATTATGTCACGAATATTTTTTTAGCATGTAAGTACCTATTTTGTTTTAAGCAAAAAAGGACCTAGTGGGACAACCATAAGATATTCTCACTTATACAAAGCTAAAATTACGAATGCTTTGGACTTTACCGATAAGTACTATTTACCGGTCAATACGTAGTATAGGTAGAGTACAAAATCCTACAGTTGATTACCGTTACTAAATACCTAATACTAAAACACATAACCCTCCCTTTTGGCTTCGCCGTAGTCTAGTAATTACAACCCAATTTGTAAACCCCCGACGCAAAAATGACGGGGTGTTATAAGTTTGTTACGAGTGGTGTGGGTCTAGTGGTAGATACCTCGACTTTCATTCTGAAGGTGTGGGTTCAAATCCCGGCCGGCCGTGCACCAATGGATTTTTCTTTAGAAAAATTGATGTGAACTAATTGACATTGCTCTTGTGGTGAAGGAAAATACGCGGCTTAGTTGGCTCCAGATTGACAAGTTCCTCTGAAAACGGTCGACTAAGCTGAGAGGTAGTATAGGTGCTAGGTAAGCCTACTTCATCTACTCAAAAAGGACCCTACTAAAGAAGTCTAGTTGCTGAAAAATAGCCCGTTTACAAGTTAATTTGTAACGATATAACAACGGATAAGATGTGAACCGTATGCATCAGCAGTCGCGACTTCCGTGGCGGAGACGACAGCCCGAGCATGCCCGGTGGTCGGTTCCGACTCGTGACCGGAGACCCTGACGGTCTCGACAAGCTGCAGATCCTCGCTGTCAGACCTACCGATGCTGGGGTCTACCAGTGCCTAGCCGACTTCGCCGCGAGCCCTTCTCATAAAACCTTCGTTTTACTAAACGTGATTGGTAAGTATATAACTTATTTAAGTACTTATGTACTTACTTAATTTTTTAAAACGAGCCGCTAAGCTAGGCTGCTTAGAACTTTTGTTGACTATTTAACTTTTAAACAAATCTAGTCAATTTAAATTTATTTACTGTTATTTGACAACAATAGAAAATATTAAGTAACTAGGTACATTTAACAAAAATGAATGAAAAACATTTGCAAACTCATGAAAGTAAAAAAATACCAGGACCAATAAACCGCTAAAGAAGGAGATTATAGAATTGAGTTTGTGGTTGTAAATAAACAAAACAATAAAAGCTTCGAAGCTCAATACGAAGATGAAAAGAGCAATAATCGGACAAAGCACCAACTTTTTTTATTGAACTACAGCGAACAGCAGTGAATTTTCTCTATCTGGCGAAATAGCGCGCGCCCGACTAATTGGTTAGCGGGCTAATGAGGATGCTGACAACGCCGGAACAATTCGCTCCATTTATAAAACAATTGCGCTACGTAAACATAATAAACTCTTTTACTTATTTCGGCACTGTAATAGGATAATTTATGTACAACTTGTTCAATTTATAAACCAATGTGTCTACTTATTTTTAGAACCTCCAAGGCATCTCTGGATAATTCATGAAAACGGCACACAAGTTGCAAAAGCGAGTGCGGGCGTCAATATCAGTCAAAATATAGGACCTTACTACGTTGGGGACACCGTCCATCTGTTTTGTGTCGCTTTTGGAGGTAAATTCCTCTTTTATGGCTATTTTCAAATAGTAAATTATCCCTTTTTAATACCTGTAGTAATAATGTCGTTACAGGCAAACCCCAAGCGTCCCTATCATGGTGGTCAGAGCAACACATGCTGAAAGACACCTACACTCCGCTTTCGGAGCATCGAGTCCGTAGTGACCTAATGTATGGACCACTCCGCAACGAAGACCACGGACGAGTCATCACTTGCTTCGCAAAGAATAATGATAAGACGACGCCGCTTTCTATAGATGTTATCATTGATATGTACTGTGAGTATTCTTAAATCTTAACCAATCATTATAATTTTTATCAAGTACACCTGTTGTAGATATTTTGTTTTCCAGTGCCTCCAGAATTGGTATCGCTTCGGAGTGATAGTCACGAAAATGGTCGCGTTCGTGCAGGAGACAAGTTGAATCTGCAATGTCGGGTACTCGGTGCCAGACCTCCTCCGCCCATCTTGTGGCGACTTGGCGACGCTCATCTCCATAGCTTAGAACAGAACGTTACTGTACGTACTGTTTATAATTCTATGATATTACGATAGATATCACTTTTCCGTTTAGCAAGAGCTTACCCTATGATTTTATCTTATTTCGTACAAATTCTGCAGTCAGAGCCTTCTCAACGTCTAGTGGCGAGCGATATTCAGCTGACCGTGCGCCAAGAGTACGATGAATCTAGTTTGACATGTTGTGCACCCGCGTATACTAGAGGGGACAAACAGTACGTCTGCTCTGAGAAGTTACCGCTCACCGTTCTTTGTAAGTTTACTGATTCGTACTTTAAATTAACAGTCAAATAAAAATTAACTAAATCTTTAATTTTCCATTTAAGATCCACCGGCATTACAAATAGTGGTTGAAGAAGACCTAGTCGATAACAACACAATGATAGTAAGAAAAGGATCGAATATAAGAATGGCTTGTAGTTTTCAAGCCAACCCTGCTGTTTACCAACTAATTTGGTTTCATGAGGTACAATTCCAAATCGAATTTGAATAAGTACCTACTCATATTGGCTACAGTAACTAAGACAAAGTTTTCTTTCAGGATGACATATTAACGCCCAGTAAAGACGGAAACGACGTAGTGCAGCCGTTTTTGGAAATAGCCGATATTTCTGAAAGTGATGGTGGGGAGTATGTCTGTGCAGCTACGAATGACGAAGGTTCTACCTATAGCGAACCTGTCAACATTAATATTACTTGTAAGACTAACATTGATAAGTATGTTTATTAGCCAAACAAACAAATCTGCTTTCAACAATTCCCTTCATTTTTTTAGATTCATCTTACTGCGAAGAGTCCAGCGTCATAGAGTATGGTGTAGGAGAGAATGAATCTATAAACATAACTTGCAATGTCAAGGCGAGTCCTGAACCAACGTCTTATCGCTGGGTGATTGCAAGCGATGCAATCAATATTACTGACTTGAAGACCCATCTACATAGTAACGTGGAGACTGAAGAAAATGTTCTGTTGTTTGAGAGAGAAAATTCAACGTATAGTAAGTGACATCTCTCTTTAGATATATTGGTTTTAAATAAGTGGAAACAACATACTTAAATAACTATTTTAACAGGTACAATATTCTGTTGGGGTATAAATGACGTGCCAATAAAAGGTTTATCTAAGACACCTTGCACCTTCTTAGTAACAGATGAGACTAAGCCACGTCCGCCCACTGATTGTACAGCTGTAAAGAATACTGATAAAGATATCAGTGTGAAATGTGAAAAAGGACATGATGGAGGACTTCCTCAGGTAAAACAAATAACAATCAGATATTGTAATATTGCAGGAACGAAGTTCTTTATCGTGGGTTTGCGACGGGACCTAGTCCATAAAAAATCCAATTCAATCCAGTTTGAGCGTTACGAAAAAAATTAAAAGAAAAATCTGTAAGATAAACTCATCTCTCACATACCTACATAAATATCTCCCATATTATGTCTGGGAGATATTTATATGTCTGTCTGTCTGTCGAAATAATCTTCGTTCCAAATGCGTATCCCGCGACACCTTTTGTTTTTTTTATTACTATGTTTTATATTTCCAGAAATTCAAGTTCATAGTGAAATCAGAGAGTTCAAAAGATGATGTTCTTTCTATCACTAACTTGGAACCAGAATTTATGATCGCAGAACCAAAACAGGAAGATTATAAGTTCATTATAATAGCTTTCAACGATAAGGGAGACAGTCATACTGTGCAGATAGAGAAAGACGAAATTGTTGATGAATCTGAAGGTAAAGAAAATGTATTATTAAAATCAGTATTGACGACCCAGTTGGCACAATGGTTACCATGCCGGACTGCCAAACAAAGGGTTGCGGGTTCGATTCCCGCCTCAGATAAGTATTTATGCTTAGATATTTGTCTGTGGTCTGGTTTTTAAGCTATTGCATAGATTTTATCGCGGGCCTTGGGCGCGGCGACCGAATCAAGAAATTCTTAACGAAAATAAAACCTAACACCCCCGACAATTGACGGACGATTATTTACGGACGACTATTGACGGACGATTATTAACGGACGACTATTGACGGACGACAAGTGACGGACGACTATTGATGGACGACAAATGGCGGACGACAAAAGACGGACGACTATTGACCGACAACTATTGACGGACGAATATTGACGGACGAATATTGACGGATGACTATTGACGGACGACTATTGACATGCAATGCACGATGCAATAGCTTTACCGCAGCAGTCCCCGAGTGCCACACGTTTTTTTTTATTTCTATGTATTATAAGTATATATTTGCAAAAGAAAAGTATATAAGTAGTATATCCGTTGTCTAGCACCCATAATATTAGTCTAGTTACTTAACTTGGGGCTAGATGGCGATGTGTGGAATGTCCTGCAATATTTATTTAGTATTTGCCATGTTCATAGGTATAGTATACTACAACTTGTTTCTGTATTTTCCGTAGTTCCCGAGATGCCAAGTAGTGCGGTGTCGAATATAGCAACCTTATCATTGGCTTTGTTCGGCGGTGTCTTACTGGTAGCTCTTGCTGCTTGCGGTCTCGTCCTATGCGCACACGATAGAGGATCTAGATTAGACCTGCCCAGAGCTCATTCTGATCCACCTTTATGCGCTTATAATACTGAAGGTAATATCTAAAATAAAGCTTTTTTACAAAAATGGTTGTCTGTAAAGTCGGTTTACGGAAGATAATTTTACGTAATAACATCATAAGAACTCTTTTGTATCGTTGACATTACCATTTTGCATAATTCAATACGTTGCTATGGTTACCTTGTCAATAACATGACGTTGCTATGGAACGGTCCTTGTAAATAACATGACGTCGCTATGGAACGCGATGACTTCACACTTCTTTGTGAGTGTGTTCATTAATTTACACAACGTTATCACATCAAAAATACCGAGTATTATACGACTGTTCTTTTGTATTTAGAATCGAATTGTGATACATATCATGGGAGCGATGATGGCAGCGATTGTAACGTCAGACGCACTGAGTCCTTCCGGAGAGCCGTATCTAAATATCCAAAGAACTTTGACGTGAGAAGAACCAGCTCGTTCCATTCGGCTCGATATATGAACGATATTGAGCCGGAAGCGAGGTGCACAGATATGATACGACATAGTAACCACTGTAGAGTGCACTCGCTACAGAATATTAATAGGAAGAGAGAAATGGACGCATTGTGTGATCATCTAGTTCTGCATTTACCACCTGAAGCTAATTACAATGTACCTAAGCCTGTAAGTATATTTAACATACATTAAACTTTTACTGACTGGTTAATGACAACGCACAGTCTAAACCGCGCGGTTTTAAAACCTAGAATTTTGCACAAGGTTGCCTTATAAGTTAGTATTAGTGAGTACTAAGAATCACTACATAGTATAAAATAAAGTCATTTTTCGCCGTCGCTATGTCCTATGTCGCTTTGTATGCTTAGATCTTTAAAACTACGCAACGGATTTTGATGCGGTTTTTTAGTAGATAGAGTGATTCAAGAGGAAGGTTTATTATGTATAATACATGCATAATATAGCCATGCGAAGCCGGAGCGGGTCGCTATAATGGAATAAAATACGATAAAATTTCGGCTTATATGTAGTTAGAAGTATGTCGGCTATTACTCATGGTTAGCTATTAATAAAACTTTATAACATGTTTAATACATCCCCTTCTTAGGGGACCTACTAAGGAAATGTATGCACCTATTTATTGATAAAAATGTTTGATAATTTTGAAAAGTAAAATGAATGATGGTAATTCCTCATTTTGTAGTAAGAAAAAAAATAGTTTACCTATTAAATATTGTTAAATTTCGCAGATGAACACATTCTACACAATGCCAAGGAAATCTCGTCAGAAACTAGCAAAAGAAATAAGCGACGAGACTTCTGAAATAACTCAAACATCCGATGGCTTTTCACTACCGCCACCGCCTGATGAATTTGGTACTTATAGAGCTGGCACGAGAATCAAAGATATACCGAAAATAACACCTACTTACACAACGATCAAGAGAAATAATTCCGAGGGGAGAGAACCGATGAGACAACAGTATTCTAACGCTATGAACACTGTAGGAATACCTACGATAAGCGGGGCTTCGAACAGTTTATACACGTATCCTGATGATGACCCTAGACATCAGGTAACCACCAACCCTTTCGATGAAGACTCTACATAGTCAAATGTTAAACTATCTATTTTATTGAAAGGCCTCGCATCTGAGCGTCGGCATCATATATTTCCCAAGAGAATCTCGATTCTAATACTTTTGAGATTACCATAAACAAGGATTAATTGCAATAAGCGATAAATTGTGAGTAAATTAGATCTCGCTTTAGCATTTTATTTTGTAGATTTTCTTTTTGTAAGGTATGTTTGAAATCACTGTAGTAATTTGATTCACATTTTTATTTACAAAAAATAGAAACCATTTAGTGCCTTTCATGCGGAATTCTTAGTTCTTAATTAACAAACATGATTAAAACTAAAATTACGAAACACAAATTATAGCATTGTTTTAAAAATATAACAATTATTACAATCGCATAGTATGTCAAGTCTATTATTCCAATATTGTGTAGTGTACAGTCGGTATAAACAGATTTTATTTGTTTGAATATTGAATTTAAGTCACTGCCATTTATGTAATGGTTTAATGCTAGAATATTATTATTAAAAGTAGTATAATTAACATTACAATAATGACTGCGGAAATGTAAGAGTTTTAAGAAAATATACCATCTGTTTTAGTCATTTTTGTTTCATTGGTTTAAGAATGTCAAGATTATTTTACACGGTGACTTCATATAAAAATAAAAGGTGAAAATTCAAAAATAATATGAATCAGTCTAATATATCAAGTAGGCTGGCTCTATAGGTAATTAATAAATCGGATTTCTGAACTGAATATAGCGGTATAGAATTAAATTGAACTAAAATTAAATAAAATGTTCTTGTACATGAGCAGATAATTAGAAAAAAAAACCTTAAGATTTAGGAATAAACAATAAAATGCTACGTATCTCAATCCATGCGGTCTAGATGCGCCTGCGCCACTGACAGTCTGTCTATTAGAAGTTGGGTGTTGGGGCGGGCCTGAAACAAGGACACAGGTCATTAAGATATGATAGAAACAAGGTTTTGGTAGACATAAGGAATGTCGATTGTTCTGATTTTCATGTTTGAAAAACGATGTTCAAATATGAGCAGGATTAGGTTATTGAGATAGGAGGGGATGTAAACTGCAATTAGGTAAATTTACTTGAGTAAGGTATGAAATGAAAGAGCTTGATTCATATATTAAGACTAGCTTTCACTCGCGACTTCGTCTGCTTAGTAGTTGAATTTTCAAAATCGTTTATTAGCGGATTTCTACGTCATAATAGCTATCTGTGTGCCAAATTTTAGCCTTTTTCGTCGAATGGTTTAAGATATGCATTGATTAGTCAGTCATATAGATACTACTTTAAAAAATATACGGAAACAGTTTCAGCTATGTATATTAGTATGTATGTATAATGTTACCTGTAGAGATGAAAGCGCAGCCTCCTGTAGATCCTTACACCTGGCGAGCGCACGACGTCGCTGCGCGGCCGGCAGCGGCGCTACCTCCGAGCGCGCCGCCTCCAGCAACAAGGCCGCTACGCCGCACACGTGGGTTTCATCACCGCAGCCGAGCCACACGCGCTCGTTTACACTTACTAATCTATAGACAAAGAGAAGCTTAAATTACACTAGAAACTAAACTTGTAGGGCTATATTAAGTTCTTCATGGAAAAGCATATTTTGAGCGACTTATCGTATCAACCTGTCTGTCTAACGCAAGTTTTAGCTTAAAACTTTCATAGTTTTTTCGCTCATATTAAAGCGTACAAGTGCGTCGATATTGCAGCGAAAATAGCCTTGGATTACTATAATAGATTAAACTTTTTTTAAATGTCATAGTCATCGTTATAACAGGCCTTTGGAAATCAGATATCTTAGCCAAATGTCTTCATCTGAATAAGGAATACCATTATTTTATCACCCTAAAATTATGCTTGATCAAAAGACAAAATTTTAGTCTCTATAAAAATACTCACTTGATATAAATATCTAGAACTTGCTCCAAAGACACACCTATGTTCAGTACTGTTCTAAATACCATACTCTGATCTGCTTGCATCTTACAGCTCATTATTTCTAACTGACGTACGATAAAATCTGAAAACAATTTTTTTATAAACTTTTTCGCCCATTAGAAAAAATAATGCGAAACAATATTAAAAAAACAAGAATAATAAGCTTAGCTTAGGTTTTGTTTAATAATGTCAGATTGATTATTTATGCGTATGTAATTAATTTTATAGAAATTCTAAGGAATTTTCGCAAGTAAAACTTTAGACCGCACAAAAGCAACTTACATAATGGGAAGCAATGTCCAGTGTTAACATATTCGCGGCCCAATGATGTAAGCTTGCTTAGCACAGAGGCCATCTTCTCATCAGAAGACGGCAAACACCTCGCGGCCGCCTCCGCTTCCGCAAGGATATTGCTCCAGATGTTCTCGACTAGTAAAGCATCGTTATGGCCCGAACACTGGACAATGGCGAGCTTGCATTCCCATAGGTTGTAGCGGTCTGCATACTCTTCGTATAGCTGTAAAAGCAGAACGATTTAACAACACAACATACGCATAGTTGAGAAATTTTAACTTGAAACTCAGATAAGAACAATATTCCTAATGAAAATGTTGCACGGGATCGAAATCAGAGTAATACCTGTGTAATCTCAAGCAGCTCATCATCCAAGCGCTGCATGTGATGGTGCGAAGGTTGCAGCTGCCGTGGCAAGGCAGCCGCCGCACGACGCACTGCGAGCTGGACCCGCGCCACCTCGCTCGCTTCCTCGAGCCGTCGCAGTAACTCGCCACCGCCAGCGCCTCCTGCGCCCGCGCCACGCACGCACACCACGCCCGCAGATAGCCATGACATACGTTGAGATAGCGTTGCTCCAGAACTAAAAACGACCATAATATTGTCCGATTGTCCATGTCACGAATTAGTGTTTATGTTTATTTGACTTAATCCACTGGTTCTGATAATGGGCCTACTGTGCTGGACAATGGAGTCCTAAAATAATTAGATTTTGAAAGAATTTTGTTTCGTTCTTTTTATTAATAAGCAAGTTTTACGAAGCAGAGGAGACAAATCAAAGACGTTTACTTTCAATTTGCTAAGATCGTTAAAGTTATAAACATAATTAACTTTAACGTTCTTCACTTTAACTACAACTGTTGCATCAATCTAAAGCGTTGCTTACCCCGGTCTAGTAGCAAGACCTTCGAGTACTTCAGCAGCAGCTAGATGATCGCCGCACTGTTCTAGAACTTTCCATAACAGGTCTAATAGATGTAAAGCGGCTGGCGGCGACGCGGCTCGCGCTGCCGCTTGTAGGTAGGTTCGTAGAGAGGGCGGAGGAGCCGTGCCGAGGGATAACAATTCTGAAACATTTACAGAAAAGTGTTCATAATAAGATAGTGGAAAGATTGGTGGTATATATCATTTCATCATAGACATAACTCCCTGCCTCATGGCCTGCTTAGGCCAGTTGGCTGTGACATATATATCAATATAGAAGTCAGTTTATTAAATGTTGTAACAAACGTTACGGCTGAATATTATTGTTTAGTTAGGAGGTTGTTTAGCTTTTGATTGAATGGCTAATTAAGCTAGTTGGCTGCGATATATATATACCGTACATGTTAGGAATATCAATCTATCACTCTTTTTATAAGAATTTGACACCTTTAGAATTTAAAAAATCAAGTAATTTACTAACCGGAGCCTAAGTTTTTGGAAACAAGCCATTCGTATACTGCAACGTGCAACAATTCATCATTGCGAGACAAACATTCCCATACTAGTTTTCTTCCCTGAAAAATTAACATTTGAAAAAACATTAGTAGTGTGTGATTTAAATAGAAATATAAGCCAAGATTTAAATAGAAATATAAGCCAAAATGTAGAAAGAATTTTACCTGATAATTAGCATCTGCCGGTGAAAGGGTAAGGAGAGAATCATTTGTTTGTTTAGAACGACCAGGTGAAGGTTCACTCCCTGACGTTTCAGAACTACGTTCATACAATCGTTCCAGTGCGGCGCATACTTCTCGATAGATTTCCATCCTGTTACAAAAAAATTTTTCAATATAACAATAAATTAATATTGCAGGACATTAAACTTGTGTTATGGGTGCTAGACAACGGATATACTACTTAAATACTTTTCTTTTGTAAATATATACTTATGATACATAGAAAGGCCAATTCTCGTAAATAACATTGTTCAAATTACATTTCAATATCATTCCGATTGCATTTCGATTGCAAAAGACACCCTCAAAGTCGTTGAAAATACCCACATACTCCGCTTTTTGACAAAAAAAAACTCACTTTGAGTGTATTTTTTGTAATCGAAATGCAATCGAAATGATATTGAAATGTTATTTACGAGAATAATAATTGGTCTTCTGACCAGACTAATATCTAAGCATACTTGTCTGAGGCGGGAATCGAACCCGCAACCCTGTGGCACTCTGGTAGTGTGACCACTGTGCCAACGGAGTCGTCAATATACTCTAGGAAATCTACATTTAAAATAATAAAATAAATACATTTTTGACTTTACCTTCTATAATACGCCAAATGTCCTTCCCGATCCTGGGACGGTTGGTCACTCTTATAGAAATGTATGGCTTTATCCTGCGGGTCTATTTTACCGGCACACGCTACACATAATTCGACTACACCCGTGTAAAAGCCGGTCGACACCAGCTTACTGCACACTAACGGTAAATTCACGTTTGGTGCTACATCCTAGAAAAAAAGAGAAGTAAAATTGAAAAAAGTATTAATTAAGCTAAAAATAAAGTGAAAAAGTATCAAAAAATAACTTACTTTACATAATTTTAATGCATGCTGGAGCATTTCTTCGCGTTCCGCCGGGTTCTTCTGCTGTTTCGCGAATATTAATAGCTCATTTGCCTAGAAAAAAGTATAATTATTAACATTTTGTACTTTTTCAAATACTTATCTATTGGCTTCAGAATTAGATAGGATAAATAGATAAATGTTTACCTTAGAACAAGTAGCATCTTCTTGCCGATAAAGCGTAGGGCAAAGTTGTCTCAACTTCTGTGAAATACCGTCTACCGAGGCGTTGTCTCTCAAATATCCAGCGACTAACGATCCTAGTAGTAAACAAGCTACTTCTTGTCCTCCTACCAACAATTCCCTGGAAGAGAAAATGACGAAATAAGTAAGAATATAATTAATCTTTTGTTTCCGTTTCGATCATCAGATTTTATGGAATGAGTCCATTATAGAATAACACCCGTATTCACAATCAACCCTATGAGATTGCATAGTGCGCGCGAACGTACAGAGCCGCAAATAAGACGCTGATTCGCTGGAGTGAAGAGAGCAGCACTAAATTGACCAAGCATTTAGCGCTTATCCAAGAGCAACTTAAGTACTGTTTGTGAATTCCGGCGTAAGTCTTTAGAGGAGTAAGTTCTTTTCGGAATACCTGTAACGACCTTACCTATAAATGAGTATTTGAGAATTGTATTTGAAATAGGTCATTTTCCGGAATAGGGCATTAGCGTACTAATCGAGGGATATTAAATAGCCCCATTTAATAGCCGAAATAAACCTTTGTAAAAACTCTCAAGGGTTTGTCTTTACTTAGACAAACCGAGTGAAGGGACACGAAGTAAGTTACGTACCTAAAACAGGCCGCATGTAAAGCGCTCTGTTGCTCCGGAGGTAGACTAGCAGCGATCACATGAAACTGATGTTCACAGAGCACTTTCCACAAACTCAACATCTCCACCGACATTGCTGTAACAAAAATAATTATGGCAAAACTTCGAACAAAAAATACTTGTTTGAAAGGTTATGGTCTTGAAGTTCCTATATGTGTAATGGCGTCAGATGTTGATAAAAATAAATAAAAACACGTGACTTTTATCATATTTTTCTAGAAAAGTTACTATTTAGTAAGGTTTTTGATTTAGTTTGTTCAAAGGATTTTACTAAGCATTTACTACTATAGGAATTAATTTACTAAGAATTATTCATAATTATTTTGTATGTGCAACTTACAGACAAACAATTTTAAAGCTTGTAATGATGAGTATTCTTCAGAATGTGGTGGTGCAAGTGTACGATGCATAAATGCCACAACGCGTTGTAACTTTTGAACTACGTATGCGCAATCTTCGCCTGTAAGACGACTGCTCATCTAAAAAAACCAATAAAGTAACTAAATTGTAAAGAAAAAACCCTCTGCACCAATTTAATAAAAAAGCAAACTTACGAATTCCTTATTGTCCGGCGTCTGAGACTTAGAAACGCACTTCAAGTTCCATATCGGAGATAGAATTCTACCCACATAGATATAAAGGCCATTATGCTTTGCACTAAACTCAGCTTGGCCTGGGTAATTTGGATCTCTTTGCTGCTGTGTTACATTTCCCGCATATGTAGACTGGTTAAATGCTGTTGGACTCATCATATTTTGGTGGTACGGAGATTGTGGCATGAATGATTGTGGGGAACCTGGGAAACTTTGGTTCATCTGGCCTTGGTATGACTGGTTAAGTTTTCCGGCTGGTGTTTGACCTTGTTGGCCTCTTATATTCATTGGGGTAGACATTTGTCGCGGCAAAAATTTCGGAGAACCTGAAAAAATATTCTTTATTCATTCATCAACATTTTGTGGTGAGGTTAATTACTTGGACATAATGTAGTCGAACAAGAACAGAATTCTACTACTTACTAATTTAATACATAAGAAGTTCGTAGGTATGTTCATGTGTGTGTGTAATCTTACCTATACTTGATGGCATTTGCGATGGAGGTTGATACAATGGGGCTGGCGCCGGTTGCAATTGACTCCCGTAAAGGAAGAATGCCCGTGTCGCCCATTCACTAATAGAAAGATCGCCGCTGGTCGTGTCTTCACACGCTAAGTATGCTGCGCATGCGCAAGCTTGTTCTACATTGTGCAACTAGAAACAAATAACATCAGTTTTAATTAGAATCTGCTTAAAGTCTGGAAAAACACATTGGTTATTATTTATCTCGAAATTCACAAGGAAATGAGATTTCCACGAGTCACAGAAAGGAATCGAGAAGTGATCAGTAACATATTTTGGAAGTTCACACGAAATCAGGATCAACGACAAGTAACAATAAAATTACAATAATACCTGGAAGAAATCTCTAACAGGATTTGCATCTGGACCGCGGCAATCTCTCAATAACTGTCGCAATAGATCGGGTGCTGACCCGGCTGCCGCTACGCAAGCCCCTGCGCCGGTTACCACCGCCCAACGGGAAATACCCCATACCTCTGTCAAAAATAAACAAAAATGCATAAGACATAAACCAACCACAGACGGTTATTGCACGACTAGCTTTCACCCGTGACTTTGTCCGCGTAGGAATTTAAATATTCAAAATCCTACGTCATACAAAAAACACGTCCTCCAAATTCCAGTTCTCTACGATCAGCGGTTTACGCTGTGCGTTGATCCGTCAGTCAGTCATTCGGACAAAGAATTTTATATATATAGACTAGACTTTACCTTTCTTAGTGCTCAAAGCAGACGACAAATGTGCGGACTGGTGCGGCGGTAATGAGGTCAACGCCCATGCCGGCGCATCAAGTGCTAAGACGGTATGAGCTTCACTGAAGCCAGCACCTCCGGGGACTGCACGCGACAAGCACCAGAGAGTCTCCGCCTCACCGCCACCACCCGCAGAACATACCATTACTAATGAACCTGGAAGAGAAACCATTTAAATAAAAATTTAATAAAAACTCATTTATAAATCAACTAGCTGTTGCCTGCGACTTCGTACGCGTGGTAGTTTTGTTTTATATACTATTAATGAATTAAACCTTCCTCTTGAATCACTCTATCTATAAAAAAACGCATCAAAATCCGTCGCGAAGTTTAAGATCTAAGCATGTAGTGATATGTATATATGTACTAGCTGCACACCGCGGTTTCACCCGCATAAGTCCCGTGGGAATATCGGGATGAAAAGTAGCGAGTGTGTTAATCCAAGTCGCCTACATACCGAGTCTTATCGCAATCGGTCTATTATTTTTTGCATGAAGTAGTAACAATCATACAGACTCACACACAAACTTTTACGCTTATAATAATTATAGTAGGATTCTATCCAATATCTGGTCACCATAAATAGCATAAGTACTTAGCTTGGGTCTAAATGGCGCTGTGTCCAATATTATATATTTTGCTGCTATGCTAATTATGGTGTGATGAATGACTTGAGTGTGTATGTTACTTGAACAAAGTTTGAGCTACTTAGTTTGACGTAAGACAATGAATTACCATTTTCATAAACAGCACTATGCACTTGTTTCGGTTTCAGCACTGAAGCGTTCGGCGTGAAACCAGGCGGTAACCTCACGTGGAGTAGAGTGAGGTACTCAGGCCTCTGAGAGCCACCTTGATTCGCGCTAAAAATAAACAGTTTTAGGACTTTCATTAATTTAATTTAAACTAAAAAATAATTTAGTATAATACTAGCGTCCCGCCCCGGCTTCGCACGGCTATATTGTGCATGTATTATACATATAAACCTTCCTCTTGAATTACTCTATCTATATATAAAAAAACCGCATCAAAATTCGTTGCGTAGTTTTAAAGTTCTAAGCATACATAGGGACAGAAAGCGTGAAGTGACTTTGTTTTATACTATGTAGTGACGATCTAATTTCCATACTAGTTAAGTTTACATGATATATTATCTAAAGGATGAAGCAAAATATATTCTATAGTATGACTACTAATCAAAGGTAGAAAACTAGAGTAGCTATCAAGATGTCGTTTTACTCTCTTTGATTTATGAATCAAACTAATAAATTGTAGTTAGAGGCTAAGTTCTTGTCTCTAGGTATGGTCTCCCATTGCTGTGATGTGATAAACAAGACTTGGCAAACCTGAGTCTCTTGCCTCGATCTACCCATGGCTCTGGCAATGTCTTGAAAATATCTTCTAAAGTTTTATTAAAAGGTTTGCAAGGGAGTGACTCGTCTCGCCTAGGGCCTTTTATCCAGAAAGATAGACCCAAGTTTTGCTTGACTTCAGCAGTGCATGTATAGCAATTACTATAGATGAGTTTAAGTAGGTTAGTAGAGATAAGTACCTATTATTACACAAATATGTTAGCTTTAATACCTAAGTTGACAAGACAAAAGTTAGATATTGTCAAAGAATTTATCAGTAAGTAACATTTTATTCTAATGTTAATTATAATACTTACTCTCCGCTTCCAGTGCTAAAATACAATCGTGCTCCAGTCTGTGTAACCGCAACTAAATTTAAGTGTTCTGACTCAGAATCATCAACTGCAGATATTGCTATTACTGGTTTGAAATTACTTGCTTCTAATGTCCTGAAAAAAACCAAGAAACATTTAATACTAGCTGCACCCCGCGGCTTAGCCCGCATAAAAAAAAGAAATGCTTTCCTTTCACTATGGAGTATTCCTATACAAACATTAAAATCTATCAATTTTACAAGAGGGAAAAAATTAAACAAACAATCACATACTTATAACATAAGCAGGGATTAAAATCAGGTTTATGTCAGTATTATACTTGTGTCATGTATTTTCTACTTCTTATCTTATCTTATATGAGGGGCTGATGTAGCCAGCAACACTTCGACCCATTGGGAACTTTTATCTTTCATCATCATCATCATCATCATCATCCGAGCGATGTTCCCGGTTGCATCCCTCTCAGGAGCCCGGGGTCCACTTTCCTACTTTTACGCCTCCACTTCGCACGATCTTCGGCATCCTGGTTAGTAAGGCCATTTGCACGCATATCACCCTTTACGACGTCAAGCCAGCACTTCTTGGGTCTACCCAGTCTGCCACGGCCCGGCGGAGGCGCCATGGCAAGACATTTGTTCCCCACGTAACTAGCCGGTTTTCGCAAGACGTGACCGTACCAGCGTAGGCGACATTCTTGCAATTTATCTGCAATGTCTCGGACATGAAGGCTGCCCCGGATGCGGGAGTTCCTGACGGGAACTTTTATCTTTACCCCTACCTTAATGTTTCTGAGAAGAAGTGCTAAAGTAATTTTCTACTTACTTTACAATATCGACAGCTGAAGAAACAATTTTCCCTTGCGTTAATCTCACAACTTTAGTAATACTTTCTCCGTCTTGTCCTAAATCATATACTTCAATGCAGCCCTTTTCACTTAAAGTATATAAAATGTGCCGAGAGTTATCCACCTCTATTTTGACTACAGGATCTTCATCATAGAGTGCAGCATTTAGGAATGAAGGCACAAGAAATGATAGAGCACTAGTGGAATGATTCACTTTCTTACAATGCTTTCCGAACCAACCCAATTGAGCCTGTGAACAAAAGTATTAATTATAAGTGATTGAACTCCTTTGATTGAACATTTTGCATTGTTTGCCTAACACAATATTGTGAACTAGCTGTTGCCCGCGACTTACGCATAGTAGTTTTTATTTTATATACTAAAATCTTCCTCTTGAATCACTGTATCTATTAAAAAAAAAGCACATCAAACTTCGTTGCGTGGTTTTAAAGATCTAAGCATACATTCGGACAGACAGACAGACAGGGGGAAGCGATTGTATTTTATACTATGTAGTGATTATTATAATTATACATATACAGTTTTACACGAACCTGATAAGTAATTTCATAGAGGCAACCATCCTTGCCTCCCATGAATATTCTCCCTTTAGCGGTGGATTTGACACTCATCATGGAAACTCCATCAGTTGGTAACACAAACACCGGTTCCGGGACTAGGTGAATCTCTTGAAATTCTCCACTACCGTCATTTTTACTGCTTGAAAATGTTACACCTGAAAAAAATATTGTAGTTAATCAACTTCATTTAAGACTGAATTGAAATATTTCTTATTTATCTGAGTTCATATAGTGATAAGTAAAGAACTTTACAAAAGCTTTATTTCCTTGTATATAAATGTCGATAAGCGGTGAGTTTAATCAATGTTTTGTCTTATTTTTGTAGATTTTACATCAGCGAAAGTGCAACAAATATTTCAGTATAAATGAAATTCAATTTCTTTAAAAAAAATTATGTGGAGAACAAATATTAAAGTTAAATATTGCATACCTAATACAATAGAGATAGTTTAATTTTACATACCTAAAACTACAATTTCAACGGTTGTAGTTAGCACCAATAAATATTTAACAAAATTCTGAAAGACTCCAGGTTTAGGTTTGACTAATCCAACACTGACTATAGTTTCTCCGAGGCCATCAAAATAGGCCACGTCACTTCCATGTTCAAAAGCCCAAACATAGATGTTGCTGTCTATAGCTAGCCATACTCTGCTGATTTCTGGGAACACTCCCATGAGGCAATGGCATTGCATATCTGATATTGTGATGTAAGGAAAAAACAATATGGCACAAAGGGCACCCTTACCGCTGATAGCGATCTCTTCCAGAAGATCTGAGTAACATAAAGGTAAGTATAGTTTTTAAAAGGATACGAGCAAAGTGTTCCATAATTTCAGGAGGTAAAGGTACTTTGTTCAATATCTTGAGCTGAGACAGGTTAGGGTGGTTTAGTAGAGAGGCCAGGTTCCTGTAGTCTCCAGCGCTTAGGCCACTGCATGTTGGACTCCTTTGTGCTGCTATACCAGTTATCTAAAGAAGGTAGGTGACAAATTAGGTTACCTAAACATTTACCTATAAAGAATCAGAACAGTAACTATACGTATACCAAATATAATGTGTGTAGTTTCATATCTTCATGTTAGCTATGAAATTAGCAAAAAATTTGTATTACATACCTCTAAAAACGAAGGGCGCGAATTGTCAGCGCAAATATACCGGTCGAGTGTACATCCTGCTAGTTCTAGTGATTCCAACTGCATTTTACTGCCGTCTACGATTCGTGATCCCTCAACACTTTCGCCTATTGCACTTGGCATCTACAAACAGCATTATAACACTTAATAATATTAGAAAAACTATTGTTTTAGATTTGTGGCGATTTTTAGGTTAGGATTCCAGCTGTCAAACAATCACTTGTCAAATAATTTTTTTATTAATCACCTCTAATACTTTTTATTTTGTTCAACTATTAGAAGTCCAGAAAAAAGTCAAATTATTTTTATTTATTTGAACTATTATTTAGCAATTATGACAAAAGTACACAAACTATCGAAATCATTGTTTATACTAAATTAAAAATGTAACGACTAACGCCAAGGATGCCAACCAAACAAAACACTGATCATAAAGCAGTGTTGCCACCTAAAATTTTGAATTAATACAAACTGATCATTGGTAAAAAAAACAAATTGTGTTTTGACCACAGACTAAAATTAAGATTTTAAATGTTCGTTCATTCTGCATTTTGCAGCAATGTTGTTGGTTAAAAAAAAAGTGGAAACCCGGCAAAAAATAATCGTTCTCTTATCTGATGGTTTCGCACGAATTTCAATTTTGCGGTTGAAATACCGCAATAACTGCTGCATACTTTTGTTTGTCATGCCACCAGTGAAACATAGGGACTCAGTGGTGTCTATCTACTTATCTTATTACTATAATAAATAATAATAATAATAGTCATTTATTTCAGGCAGATCACCCATATCAGAAATACAATACAATCTATACTAATATTATAAAGCTGAAGAGTTTGTTTGTTTGAACGCGCTAATCTCAGGAACTGCTGGTTCGAATTAAAAAATTATTTTTGTGTTGGATAGTCCATTTATCGAGAAAGGTTATAGGCTACTCTTTATCCCGATATTCCCACGGGATCGAGAGTTACGCGGGTGAAACCGCGGAGCGCAGCTAGTAATAAAATAAAATAATTAATGATAGCAGTGTTCTGTACTCGTAGTGCGAGTTTTTTCGTATAGCAAACGTTACTAGGTAGTACTCCGTTAGCGTAAACGGGAAAAAATTGAAAAGCGTCCCTAACTAACATAATGCGAAGGTTTAACTTTCTATATGTAAGATTTTCTCGTGATATAGTAACGTTTACGTTTGCTTTACGAAAACAACTCGCAGTTCGGCATCTGAGCGTATTAGCGTTGAGGTTTGACTGCCACCACCTAAATCGCTGCAGTACCTGTCGTGCAGGCTCTCGGAAATCGGGACATGATTGATATTGAAGTAGGTAAGTACCTAGTTGTTTTTTTTATCTTGATTGACATTTTTTCTATACAAGTTTGATTATAATTACTAAGTAGGCAGTAGGCACCCAAAATTCATTGTAAGTAGGTTCTTAAATTGTTAGCTAGAGGTATGAAATCAATCACGCTATAAAATAAATGAGAGGAATACTTTTAAGTAGTTTTATTTAAATTACTAACTTAGTTTCGTACTTTGGTTATATAGATAACAATAATAAAGAAACAAAATTTAAAAAAAGTGTGTGTGTCAGCTCCGACGCACGACTGGAGTTTACTCCTTAAGTACTCAGAATAAGGAATATCTAACCATAAGCAAAAAGAGTTTTAGATGAAAAAAAAAAATAGTCGGACGACTATTTGTCGTCCGACAAATAGTCGTCCGACATTTGTCGTCCCTCAATATTCGTCCGACATTTGTCGTCCGTCAATAGTCGTCCATTAAAAATAAAATTAGAAAGTTGCGCACCTTTAGTGCGCAATTTTCTAAAAACGTGACCAAAAACGTGACCGATTTTCGTTACTTGTTAGTAGGTTTTACCCTTCGGATTTTTCTCATACCGGGCGCCTTATATATGAAAATCGATTCTTAAGGAGTAAACTCCAAAAAAAATTATGACATTATAGTGCTTGTTCTTGCTTGAATTCTTCATTTAATAGCATTTGACCTTTCGGCTCCCCTATGAGTTCTCCATCAGCCAATATGAGCTCTCCTCGTAGATAAGTCTCTCTAACTATGCCATTCAGTACTCGGTGCATGTAAGGACTTATCTGTAAAATATAAAAAATAAAATAAGCCAGTAGGTTTACTTAAACCACTCTAAGAATGCTTGGTATTCGCCAACAAATCAAAGGTGCCCGGACATTTAGTATGAGAGCTTGGCATAGTGTTTTTTTGTTGTGCGGTGCATTTCGATACCCGAGCCAATCGATAGAGGGCATTACAGTGAATAAATATTGTCTTTACATCGAACCTCTAAAGCGTCTCGGAAAAGGGATATTTAATAAAACGTGTTGTCGTATAATTTTCCAAAAAATCTTCTATATGGGCGCGTGCTACATCTTAGACGCATCGTCACTTAACCATCGCGTTAAATAGTGGTCAAACGCAGACCCATATATTATAAAAAAGAACCTTATTCTTGTATCTGATGACATCAGGTGTGACAACGAATGATGCTTCAGGATCGAAGAAGATCATGTCCGCGTCCAAACCAGGTCTTAGGGCGCCTTTCCGCTCTTGCATGCCAGTAAGGTGAGCAGGAGCGGCTGATAAATAATGGGTAACATCGCTCAGGGTGTAGCCACGGGCTTTTGCTTCAGTCCAGAAAAGAGGTAAATCTAGAAAATTCAATCAAAAATTAAAAAGACCTAATAATGAACATAAAGCAAAACTCCCAAGCGAATAAAGTGATTTGAATTTGGAACTTTTTTATTTGTGTGCAAACTCTTTGTTTTCATTTTGAGCGCTTCAGCAAAAGTCATTTGATTGGTCTACAATAATCATAATCTGACAAAAATCTAGCAGGCTATTTATCTTTTTCATTTTGATTCTTTCGTTAGGTCTAGGCAAATAGGTTTTGCGTATAATACCAAATATCTACGCTGACGGTGTGAAAAGCAGAGTACCTATGCACCTCGGGATAAAGCGTGTCTTCGTCTTGGGCGGCTTAAACCCCTCGCTTCAGTCAAGACTCTAAATAATTCCCTCGCTTCGCTCAGGAGTTAACTTCAAACTTCCTCGCTTCGCTAAGGCATATGGGTATAAGGCATTAAGCTTATGGGTTCATTCAGTACCGTACCTCTGCCTTTATAAACGGTTGAGTTTAAAAAGAAACAAAACTAACCAAATTGTACGGAAGAAATTCCACCCCAGGCTGTCAGAAAATCGGAACCCTTGAGAGAAGAAACGCTTGGTGAATGATCGGACGTGATCAAATCCAATCGTCTTTCAGCAATGTATTGCCATAATTTTAGCTGAAACAAAAGTATGTAATACATAATTAAATCACAATTTTTTAAAATTATATACCTACTTAACCCTTTTCTTTTTACGGTACTTTAATTAAAAAAAAACTAATAAATGTAAGAATAAAAAACCAAATAGGCCCATAGGTTGATTGAAAGTCAAAATTATTTGGAAAAATTAATCAATAGTTGTTAGGTTTTTAGATTAATTCTTATGTAATATTTTTAGTTACTTAGCTATTTTTAATTTTTAGTTATTCAATTCAATTCAATTCAATTCAATTCATTTATTTATCAGATAACATAGATCCATCAATGTTAGTAGGTACTTACAACTATGTTAGTAACAATTTAAATAAAATATATTAAGTAATAGTCTAGTCAATAAAATATATATACTTATTGGTGAAACCACCCGCCACCTTAATACAGTGATACATAGTGGGTTCATACATGTTAGCTATTACGTTTACGATGCTGTTGGAGCTACCACGTACCCGTTCAAGCAGAGAGGCTGCTCTTTTTCGTAGTATTGCATGAAAACAATCTACTCCGGCATCCGCGAACATCCCAGATGCACTGCACCACCGTGGCAGTCCCATCAACATCCTAAACGCGTCATTATATTGGACCCGTAGAGCACTTAGCGACTGCTTCGTATGCTTCATCCATAAGCTGCAGGTGTAAAAACTTTGACAAAATGCTCGGAAAAGTGTGATTTTAACTCCTACACTGCATTTCGCAAATCTACGCGCGATCATATTAGCTCTAACAGCCAGTGCTCTACGTTCCCTCTCTATGTCTACCTGATCATTGAGGTCTTCAGCAACATAATGACCGAGGTACCTATACTGGCTTACGCGCCGCAACTGTACACCATTTAGCAATATTGGCGGTGTGCTCTCAATTATCCTACCGTTGACCCCAAAAATCATGTATTCACTTTTAGTGACATTGTACGCAAGACCGTGCCGCAGTGCATAGTCCTCACAGCCTCCTATAAGCTCACGAAGCGCACCGATCGTTGGTGCCAGCAGGACCATGTCATCAGCGTAACTTAGATTGTTGACACATACGTTATCTACATGACAGCCAACACGTCTACTGCTGAGACCAACAATCAGGTCATTCATGTACAGATTGAAGAGCTTAGGAGATGTCACCCCACCCTGTCTCACACCGCACTCCAACCCATACACGTCCGACAGCTCCCTATCCCACTTCACCACATTGACTTGATTTCCGTACCAAAAGCGAAATATGTTGACCAGTGAGTCCGGCATGCCCCTTTCCTTCATTTTGATCCAGAGTTTATCATATGAAACTAAATCAAAGGCTTTAGAAAGGTCTAAGAAGCATGCGAACACAGGAGTTTTTCGGCCGGTATAGTACCTAACTGTGTGCTTTAGACTAAGAATAGCACTCTCAGTAGATAGACCTCGCCTAAATCCAAACTGGGCGTCATGCAGATGTAAGTATTCTTCGAGTCGCTTGTCCAACACACAGTCAAGTACTTTAGCCAACACAGTAGCCAGTGAGATAGGGCGGTAGTTACGCTTGTCAGCTATGTCCCCCTTTTTATTTTTTAAAATTGGAACAACTAAAGTTCGCATGAGATCGTGTGGTAAATACGAATGAACTAAACACAGAGAATACAATTCCGCCAAAACCCTCGGCAGGTGTTGACCCGCATGTCTGAGATGTTCAACACTGAGACCGTCGTGACCAGGTGACTTTCCTCTTTTCATGTTTTTAATTATGACAGCGACTTCTTTAGCTGTAACTTCACAGTGTAGACCTCCCTCACACACGGTCTCAGTATCACACATCTCAGTCATCTTACCTAATGGAGATTTCACTAGGAACTGGTTCTTAAACATGTTGGCAATATCTTTGCCCGCACTACATCCATCTACACTAACTGGCCGTCCAGGTTTACTGTTTAATTTATTAGTGGCTTTCCAAAACTTCCCAAAATCACCTGAAGAGTGCAGTGTAGCCAAGCTGTCCATGCGTATCTGTTCTTGATGGTTTTGACACCATTTTAATTTACTTTTGAAAACTTTCCGGCTGGCACACATCTCCTCATACACCTTACCCTGAGAAGGTTTGTTGGCAAGGACCCACAACTCATACTTACTCCTAGCAGTGTTATGTGCTTCTCGAATGTGTTTATTCCAACCCACTACTTTTCGTGACCTACGTGGTTCAGGATACAAATATGTCTCAGTAGCCGCCTCCGAAAGTATGGAAACAATATTGCAGTAAACACTATCAAGAATAAGATGATGACTCTTATCACTACAGTGTCCTAAACTCGCACAGTTAGAAAGTTCTGTGGGGAATTTAATTTTATTTAGCCCGATACCACACATCTCATTATACCTACTCACCTGTGTGTCGTCCCTCGTACCCCACACGACCTCATCGTAGGATGCTCTGTCGCCACCGCTAACTACACATACAGCACAATCAATATTACACTCAACTATAAGTGGCAGGTGGTCTGACCAATAGACGCCGTAAGCAACACGTACATCAGATATAGTCTTAAGTGCAGAATCAGTTACTATGCAGTGATCTAACCATGATGTACTGCCGTGTACGTCACTTATATACGTATAGCTCCCGGAGTCTTCCCCTAACCTAACAATATCGGCACACGTCCATTTTTGTTCTAAGCAAAACTGCATCATTTCCCGACCAAATTGCTTACAGGGGTCAGCATTAAAATCTCCTATGACATAACAGTTTTCAGCATCGCTACTATCTACAATCGCGCTTATTTCACTAAATGTATCAGTAAACTCTACTATATTATCTGATTTGTCAGTTGGCATGTATACACTCATAATTAAAATAGAACGTCCACCGAGGGTAGCCATAATTGCTGCTATACGAGTACTTATACAATTAATAACAGTAACGGAACTGAAAATACCTCTACGCCATATAACAGCAACACCACCGTACGGCCGACCCTTCAGAATGCCTGCCGATGTGTCAACAGCCGACTTCCCCGTATATTCGAAGTCTTGGTGTATTGTACTTAGTAAGTCAATATCATGAGGAAGTAACCAAGTCTCCTGAAGTACGATCACATCGGCCAAGGTACACAATGCTCTCACATCTTCAATTGAACGTTTTAAATTTCTACAATTATAACTAACTAACCTTAATTTATGTTATAACATCGATTTGGTTTTAAACTGTTATGGTGATAGAATTTAGTGTTAAAAAATAAATAATTAAAATAAATAAATAAATAAATTAAAAAATATTTTTACTAATACTCGGAATAGACTGGCAAAGAAGAAGAAGCTCAAATCCTTTAAAAGGTACAGACCCTGTTATCATTGTCTCTAACAGGCGGCGAACACTTGTATTCCGTATGTCCAGGAGGTACTTGCTCTGCGATCAGTGTCAGGTAATGGTTGCAAGTTTCCGCTGTGACACCTCCCTTCCAACCGATATAACCGTTCTTGATTCTTTCCGCTCTAGCTTCTTCTAGGATGGGAACCACTCCTTCAGCGGATACGTGCACAATGTGGACATGAACGCTGAAAACAGATTTGTAGGTCGGCAGCATAATTACCGCAGAGTTCTAAAATGACTAGGGTCCGTATTAATAAACCGAACTCAATATCGATTTCAATCTTGAGTTTGCTCTAGAGTTGTTGCGCTGATTAATAAACCTATCTTAAGACGCGATTAAAGAGCGACGTATGACTTGAGTCATACCGTATTAATAAATCAAACTCAGCTCTCAAGATATGTCTCAGGATGTAGTTTCGTGAACTCAAGTCTGATTGCGGGCCATACAAATCTTACATTTTTTTAAATATTTTCACATTAAAAACAAGTTGACAGCAAAATATGACGACACTACCTACCATACGATAAGAACATATCATTCAAGGTAAGAACAAAGCGGTATATTCAAAGTCGCTCTCAAGATCAGTCTCAAATCTCAAGAGCGATATCAGCCTGGTTTAAACTTGAGTTTTATCTATTAATTAACGCCTAACTTAAGATAGTGAACAAATCTCAAGACTCACTCGATTGATACGCCCTCAAGATCGATATTGAGAGCGATTTATTAATACGGGCCTAGGTATTATTGGAATGTTTTCATTATAATAATTTTTGTTTAATTCATGAGTTAAAAAACTTAGAACTTCAACTAAAGCAGGTGCCTAGAATCAATTGCTTAATTGTATTGAAAACATTCATAGAACAGCCGTTTTGGAGCTCTACGGTGGGTCTGCAATTACACAGCCAACCGTATCTACCTATTACCTAATGTTTATTGCTGGTTGCTACCTACAGATTTTTTGTTAGGTCGATAAGTATGTGGTTGTAGATATTATATAGTGTATTTATCTTCTACTAGCTTTTGCCCGTCACTTCATTTGCGTAAAAGTCTCAAAAGGACCAAGGAATCACATTGTAAAGTTTAGGACAATGTGATTCCTTGGTCGAAAAAAGGGTAGAAATTTGGAAAATCCTTTCTTATCGGATGCCTACGTCATACAAAGAACACGCCATCCAAGTTTTAGGTCTCTACGATCAGCAGTTTAGGCTGTGCGTTGATTCGTCAGTCAGTCAGTCAGCCAGGACAAAGCATTATATATGTACCTATAGAAGATAGATTTAGGTATACTAGGTGCGTCCTGCTGTTTCATCCATGTAAGTCCCAATCTCACGGGAATATCGGGATAAAAAATAGTCTTTATGATGGTAATTCTCTAGCTATCTACAAACCGAGTTTCATCGCAATCGGTCCAGTGATGCTTTTCGCGTGAAGGAGTAACAAACATACACAAACTTTCAGAATATTATAATATTAATAGGATAAACGAACAAATCTTTTCTCTGTAGAATATAAGTTAAGTATAGATACCTACTGTACCCACATAGATACAACAAATTTATTATCATTGATATTGTTATCTTGACCTGATTTTCTATACTGAAATCCTCCTATCACTATCTCACCAAATATATAGTAGAATTTGGTCAAGATGAAATTTAGATAACTTTCTTACTCAGTTTTGTTCAAGAGCGATGTCACTAATTTTACTGCTGCTAATTCCATTTCCTTAGGATGAGTGGCGAGGTACGTTGAGAATAAAGTTGGATCTGAAATTTAACACTTCTGTAGCACTCCCAATGACTCAATGGATATCAAAATTTATCACTGCATAGTATAAAACAAAGTCGCTTTCTCTGTCCCTATGTCCCTATATCCCTATGTATGCTTAAATCTATAAAAACTTCGCAACGGATTTTGATGCGATTTTTTTAAATAGATACGAGTGATTCAAGAGGAAGGTTTATATGTATAATACATGCATAATATATAGCCGGGGCGGGCCGTAATAAATGAAGTCGGTTAATAAAATAAGAATGGCAGTAGGTATTCTTAATTTAAAATCACTGCTTATTTTTTTTTATTACAGTTGCTCATAAAGTGGATCTTAAAACACTTGTTAAAATAATAAAAAGATAACAAGATATTTGATCTTGTTATATTTTTATTATTTTAACAAGCCTTTTATTTTAGTCGCAACTGTGATGAACTGTAACTTTTTGGCAACATTTACTAAAACCAAGGAATTAATTCTCTAGCGTCTCTATGGAGAGAATTATTTCTTGTACCTATCAAGAAATCTTTTTTCTGTGCTGAAAGTAGATGTCATAAATACCTACGTCATTATTTGTAGCGGATGTTTCTGATCCAAATTCTTTATGATTATTAATTTTTTGACAGCCTACCCATTTTTAGGGTTCCGTACCCAAAGGTTAAAAACGGGTCCCTTTTACTAAGAGTCCCACATAGAAGACTCCAATGTCCGTCTGTCTGTCACCAGGCTGTATCTCATGAACCGTGATAGCTAAACAGTTGAAATTTTTACAGATGATGTACCTATTTCTGTTTCCGCTATAACAATAAATAAAAACAGAATATAAATGTACGGAACCTTTCGTGCGCGAGTCCAACTCGCACTTAGTCGGTTTTTTTTATTAAGCAGGTAGAGACATATTCATTTCACATACTCTTGGGTACTTACCAGGACAATTAGCTCCTTCACAGTCACTGCTGTTACTAATTTGTAATTCAGCATGAAACTGAAACAAAATGGACCACGTAGAGCATACAAATGAATATATCTAAAAGCAATGCTAAACGTCATCTCAGTTGGTATTGAAATTCAGACACTATATTTATAAAAAATAGTGAAGCCAAAACAAATAAGAGAAGAGTTTATATACGGTGTATGGAGAAGAATTACCGTCATATAACTGATTAAGAAAAATGCTATGGGGTTTATTATAAGGTTGTGATTTCTTGTGTGATTATTAGCTGAATCTCTATGGAAGAGATTCGTGCAATCAGGTAGATAGGTATCAGTAGCGAGGGATGAAATTTTCTTGAAGGTAAACCGAAAAAAACGGTTCACGATTAACCGTCCCCCTAACGACCCCCCTACGGAAAGCTGTCCCCGTGTCAAGAACCTTTTACGATTAACCATCCCCCTGGACTAGGGGGACCGATAATCGTGGAAACACCAATAGATAAAAACACGCAAGAGATTTAGTTCTACTTTAATATACGACATTATTTAATTTCTTGACTTTTAACTTGGATGATAACTGAATCCGTGAAATTAAACTGACATTAATCGGATTGTCTGTAACTCTCGCTACTGGTCGCTATCTATACTTCACTGTAATTACTTACAGATAAAACAGTTCCTGTACCATTTAGTACGGTAAATACATCAGATAACTCATCGGCTTTTACGTAGGGAAATTCAGAGACACCACTGTCGATTAGAAAACATTTGAATCCCACAACTCCAGCTTTTATTAGGTCGAGCAAATCATTCTGGAAAACATAAAATGGACATTCAAATTGAAAACCCCTCCTTTTTTAAATCGGTTATAAAAGAGATAATCTTTTATTCAATTAATATTAGGTACTAGCAGCGCGCCCGTGTAAGTCCCGATCTAATTCTTCTCCTGCCAATGACAAACACAAAAAAAATAATTATCGAAATCGGTCTAATAGCCGTTCACGCGTGATGCGATGACAAAGGAAAGTAGGGATTCAATTTTAGTATAGGTACGTAGTTTAAATAGATTTAGCTACTAATGTGTTCTATTTGGTAATCATTTATTCAAATATACCTACAAATAGTCCTCGACATACAAAAGACATTGATAATGTATAAAGAAATAGTAGGGAAATTGATGATAAGTATGTTCTATTCTAGACTTATGTCTAGAGTTGACTAGAAATGCAACGTATTTTTGATAAGAAACCAAAATACTTAAAACCTTGGGATACTTATTAATAGATAGTTAGTCTACACCAATACTACCCTTTTATTTAAAACCAATGCATTTTATTTTTAACCGACTTCAAAAAAGGAGGAGGTTCTCAATTCGTTGTACCTATGTATTTTTTTAATTATGTATATTAATGTACAGTTATTTACATTTCTTCTTATTAAATATTTTTATATAATATTTTTTGGACACATTTTGCTACCTTCTCCAATCTCCGCCATTCTTCCCTATTATGTGCTACTTCGTAAATTCATCAATTACCTACCACAGAATAAGTATATGGGATACCTACCTATTACCTACTACGTCACTGCGAAAAACTGTTCATCGAATTTTGTTTCTTCTACCACTTTTTATCAATATCTTTATACTGCGACGCCTTATTAAATCGACGTTATTGTTACTACGATGTTACATTACATCGAAAATTCGATTTTACGAAATATCAACTCATTTGAGTCTTTAACAATATTTGCCCTAACATCTATAATTTTGTTCAAAACATCTGATCGCCAATAAGATTTTCTATGATATATTTTGATTTAAAAAAAACAGCGACATTAGACTGGTCCCTTATGATTAGTATAATAGGTAATACCTCTGAAAGTTAGGTACTTAATTTACCTCATTGCCAGGAACGACTCCACCCCAAAATCCAACGTCTACATAGATCTCTTCCTTAGCCATTGATGCTTTTACTTTCAAGTTTTCTAAATTGGTGGTAGGTGGAATTGAATTTCTAGAAAACGACAACAGTTTATAGGCATAATAATAAGAAATATTAGATACCTAGATTACCAGTACCAGATTTTACTCTGATTATCAGATTTTATACTTAGATTAGGTAATAGATTTTACTCACAAAGGCATATCGAAAATAGTAGTAATCCCTCCATAAGCAGCAGCTTCGGTTGCTGTTACGTATCCTTCCCAAGAAGTGCGACCAGGTTCGTTGACATGAACATGAGTGTCTATCACTCCAGCCATTAGTGCTAGACTACCTCCATCGATTATCTAGAATACATTTTTCTATAGCTAAAGTACAACACCATATACCTGCCCTAAAATTATGTCCTTATTGAATCCTGAAAAGAACGAAATACCCTAAGGTATCTCGAAGCATGCTAAATCTTAGACGGCATCGTCACTTATCATCAGGTTACGATTGTGGTCAAGCTGACCTATCTTTATTGAAAAAAATCGTAGTATAAGTAGGACTCCACCATCTAATTATTACTACGACGACGTGAAGAAACAAATATCCTTCAATGTGCAATAGTATAGATAAAATTAAAGTTGCAAGTATCTACTTAAAAGAAACAAAGGGTTTTAATTTACAAACCTCTATATTGCCACTGTTTTCTGCAGTAAACAATTCTTTAATAGATTCCTTTGTGAGTACAGCGTCAATGAAGCCATTATCGTTAACCAAGACTCCTCCGTCAAATATTTCGGAAGTTGTCACTACCCGACGACTGAGAAACAGTCTTTTTCCAGACAAATTTTTGGACCAATTCTTTGTGGCGTAACAACTTACAGTTGCTAAAACGAATACGTAGACTTAAATAAGATATTTTTATTTTATTTTTGTACGATTATTCACCTTCATTAATTTTATCTGAGTAATTAATAGTTCATAGTCACGAATAATTTAGTTTACTAGAGTTAAATGATTATGCCAAACTACTTAATTAAACATTGAAAATTAGAAGGTAAATTGTAAAGATAAAAGAAGGAACAGTATAAAAAAATCACTAAACGATATATAGTAAAAAACATACCTATTACAAAAATTACGTTCAAAAAAATACATTTGAAATACATTTTCTATAACCTACTTATTTGTTTCAGTGCTCGTGAAAAACTGAACTGAAACGGAAAACTCAACTATTTATTTGTAGTGGTTTATCTATATATTATTTATTTTATCTCTGAATGTGTGTTTACGTAACAGATGATGTTTTGTTTAGAAAATAAATCTTAGAAGAAAAATATAGGTATACCATCCTTCCTACCTCGTTATTACATCTTTAATTATATAGTAGGTTTTCATACATTAAATAGCAAATATAGGAAAATGGAATGAATAAAAACCATCTTTTAAATTTTTTTAATCAAATCAACAATAAATAATAACATGATTTGTTTTAGTCAAAATTATAAAACAATGAATTTGATTGTTAGATACAATAAGAAACCTACGCAAAATAAAAAGACTAGTATTAAATGCCTTAAAATATATGGCAGCAACACTTAGACATCATTATGATAAAAAAACTGAATTATGTCTACGACCAATATTTTTTTTTTTTATTGATTACCTAATATAGAACTTTAAGTAGGTACCTAAGCATTGTTGTTCTTTCTCTGGTCTGCATTATTTAGATCATAGATAAACAATGGTGGTTATAGAGTGCGCCATTTATTATTAAACAATATTATTCAACAATAGCTGTCCTTTAGGTTCTTCAATAACGTCTCCATCGTAAATCAATTGCCCGCGAAGATACGTCTTCTTCACAACTCCTTTTAGTTCCTTACCAACATACGGTGTCAACTGGAAAATAATTATCTAAATCACTACATAGGATAAAGCAAAGTCGCTTCCCGCTGTCTGTCGGCCCTGTGGTTTAAATAGATAAAGTGATTCAAGAGGAAGGGAAATAAGACTAGCACGCTAACGAAGTGGCAGGCAACAGCTAATAAAATATATGAATAAGAAGTTTTAAAATTACTATAGTTTTAGCTTCGGGTGACCAAAGGGCTGGTTCCTACGTTCGGACAAAGAAATGACGTCGGAATGGATTTATGCATCGCCATCCAACGAGGTAACGCAGCCTTTTGGGCACACTTCTTAAGGCCCCTTTGGACTTTTAATTTTTATTAAATGTAAGTACCTAGGTAGTTTAATTATTTAATTTTAGTTTTTATTATTTAATTGTTTTATTTCATAGTTACTTAAATAAAATATTGTATAAATATTTCCACTGCGCCATCAAGCCTTAAACTAAGCAATAAACTTGATAACGGGTAGAATATTATCAAACATTAAACTTCCATAAAACTATTGAAATGAATACATCAAGGAAAAACCCAGGAAAAAATAGAACACTAATAAAAACAACTACAAGCGCGTCTCCCCGAGGCATCGTCATTCCCAGAAGTTTGACAACATGGATGGCCAGACTGACCCTCTGAGCGAAAAAGCCACCAAGCCCTCCGATCACAAGACGCGCGCCGATATATAAATATTCTAGGCTCTTCCTATAGTAGGGAACTATAGGAAGAGCCTAGAATATTTATATAACCTACTTGTATTTTATAACATTTACCCATCATAATAGAGTAACACCCATACCCGAAACAAAATATATGTAGACCATATAAATATTTGATCCACTTCGGATTTAAAACCCGCAACCTTCTATGTCGCAGTCCATTTAAGTAAATTTTGAGGTATCTAAATTAGCCTCTTGGTATCTCAAATCGATGCACTTAATTCGTAAGTACTTAGTTTTTTTAGTTACCTACCTTATATTTATGCCTTATAATATTCTCGCTAATTATAAACGTATCATCAGGATCAAAAAAGACGAGATCGGCATCAAGGCCCGATTTTATAGTTCCCTTTTTATGTTTAAGTCCACACAAAGTAGCTGGGCCGAGAGATAAATATTTATTGATTGTTGTAAGATCTAACCCACGAGCACTGGCTGCTGTCCAAAATAAGGACAAACCTGAAAATAATAATAAAAAAAAAATCAAACAATACTTACCTACTTCAAAATTTATAGAGTTATAGCAAAGATAGGCTGTCCTTACCAAATTGTACAGAAGAAATTCCACCCCAAGCTTCCAAATTGTTATTGCATTTGAGTTCTGGAGTACACGGGGAATGATCTGACACTACTAAATTTATTTTATCTTCCAATAAATAATCCCAAAGTTTTTCCTAAAACAAATCATATCACATAATAATATAAGTAGATTCCTTCCTACCTAGCTAAGAATTAATTGACATAATTATGTGTTTACCTTATTCTTCTTGTCCCGAATCGGTGGTGCGCACTTATATTCGCTCTTGCCCTTAGGTATTTCATCAGCGCTCAGCGTGAGGTAGTGGTGACATGTTTCTGCTGTGACACCACCTTGCCAGGACCCGTGCCCTCTGTCTAATCGGGCATTGCGGGCTTTATCCAGTAAAGGAATAACATCAGAGGATGAAACATGGACTATATGGACGCGAACACTGGAACAATAAAAAAGGAAAACCTAGTAGGATTTCTCAATCAAAGGATTAATTTTTTCATTACAAAGACTGATCATAACTTGTAAGTAAGTATGTGTTTTTAACGCTCACTCAGTTTTGGGAAGGAAACTCGAAATTAACGAAATCGCATTCAATTCCATTTTAGGAGGTCTCGACTCGAGATATGTGGTATATTCTTCGGGATCTGAAATAATTAGAAAGAAATAATGAAGATCTGAAAGGTAGGTATGGTATTTTAATACCTACCTAGATTATATTTGTAGGTGTTTTGTAGAAGCAACCTTACCTTTCTTTTTAATTTTTTTTTTACTGACACTGGGCGCATGATCTTCTAATTCTGCGTGAAACTGGAAATCAATGTTTTTTATTTTTAATAAATAGATTATACTAAAATGTTTCAGTAAATGGTATCGATCAACTTACTGCCAACAAAGAACCCGTCCCTTCCAAAGCTTCAAAGGCTTTTGCCAGGTCTTCAACTTCCACATTTGGGAATTCATCCACGCCGCTTGGGCATAAGAAACATTTGAAGCCAACAACACCGGCGTCAACGAGTTCACGAAGGGAATCCTGAGAAATTAAGAATTTTCAGACAACAGAAGTGTCTCTATGAATAAGTGCTAAAAACTAATTACTTGACCAGTCAGGTATAAAATGTTAGGCACAATATGTTGGCTACACAGGTTGGCTACTATCAAAATGAGCAAGAAAATAATGAGTATCAATCTTCTTATTATAATGATCGACTGATCGTTAAAAACTTTAGATATTTATAAGGGTCCCGATAGCAGGTAAGACGAATGGAGCATTTTAAAGTGGGTTATACAATATACATATATACCTACATGTTAAATTAATGTTCGATTGATATGCATTTTGCACTCTATTATCGTTATTGAGGTGAAGCAATTTAAAGGTTTCTTTAAAAACATATTATTAAACAGACAATAATAAAAATCCCACCCAGAACATCAAAATATTAATTTCAAAAGACTTCGTGTCAACTTTGTTACGGGTTTTAGTTCACGTGTTATCAAGAAACGACAGCTATCGACTATAATTTGTTTACCAGTGTCAGTTTAATTAATTATTTTAAGGTGTGGATTAGCACATATAAAACACTTTTTTCAGAGTATGATTTCACATGCAATATTTACGACATGCACACTTTTAATGAAATTTAAATATGGATGTTTTTAGATAAATAATCTAAAGAGAAGAATATTTGGTAACAAATAATCGATAGGCATAAGAACGAAAAAGAAACACAATACATAGAAGGTACTACCTATAATAGGCAATACGGAGAAGACGAACTATTAGGTCCATACCTGGTTGCCAGGAATGACTCCACCCCAAAATCCAACGTCTACAAAGACATTTCCTTTGGCTGCTGACGCTTTGGTCTTCAGATTTTCTAGAGTAGTCGTTGGAGGAATTGAATTTCTGAAATAATTTTACCTTTCAATTCAAAATACCATCAGAAGTATATCACCAGAATGTCTCTTGCATTGTGTGTTTACTTACAGTGGCATATCAACGATAGTCGTGATGCCTCCTGCTGCAGCAGCGTTGGTCGCAGTACGGAATCCTTCCCATGCTGTTCGTCCTGGTTCATTGATATGCACGTGAGAATCTACTACTCCAGCTAGTAAAGCTAATTCACCAGCATCTTCCACCTATGAGACGATTAAATAAATTGGATACAATTATGATTAAGTGGATATATTATGGTTCATTATTTTTTGATTGGACGAAAATGACATCCAAAAGGTCTAAGTCATTTACGACGAAATTGAAACAATGAACCTTAATAAGTATAATACCTTCAAACTCAGACTACAATAAATAGTCTGAGCCTTCAAACCCATACAATTGCATGGTACAAATAAAACTATCTTCCTACCTGAACATTTCCATCGTCTTTAACCAATGCCTCAGCTTCTTCTCTGCTTAAAACTTTCTCTATGACACCATTTTCATTCACCAAAACACCTCCATCTAAAATTTCGTTTTCAGTAACAATACGTTTACTTAAAAACAATTGTTTAGCGACCATATTTTCAGTTGCGATAATTAGTTTAGAACGTGACCATTACAAACGAATTGTTACACAAAACTAGTACTGATAGTAGAACTGTGTACAATTATAGATATTGTTATCGGTAGCTCATCCAAAACAGTCTTTATTGAAAGTAAACAAATAACGTGTTAAGATAAATGATAATGGCATCATAAAATTGGTTACAAATAGATAAGACAATAGGTACGGGTACTAACCACTTGAGCGTTGACAACACCACTATTTGATTTTTGGTAGAAAATACTTTAGTTACCAAGGAGAAAGATTAAATAGGATCATTTAGGGTATGCTTCAATTTAACTTTAATACAGAAATTATGATATTTGTTAAAAAATATAAATCGAAATATTTTTGCGTGATAAAACGTCATCGAACTTAAGATGGAAACATAACCATAACTACGAGTTTTTTACGTAGGTACTTGATCAAACTCAAAAAATATTATATTGAGTATTACTCCCTATTCCGTGGGAATATCGGGTTAAAAAGTTTATGTTATTCACAATGAATCAATGTATCCTCATACCAAGTTCCATCAAATCGGTCTAGTAATATCGGAGCCTATTCGTTACAAACAAACAAACAAACAAAAAAAACGTTCCTCTTTTTAATATTAGTGAAGATTTACTATGCAACTTCAAGGTAGCTTCATGTTTAGAATCTCCCAACGTTTGATCGAGTGCGTCAAGAACTCGTAGTAGGGGGTCTTCTAAACAGACCTCAGCTTGAGATGACAGCTGACCAAATAGGTTGCATTATATTATCTTCTTCGTGAAACTAAAATGAGGTTGGCGCATAGAGGTACTAACACCTTCACCGAAGACATTCATTAGGAAGAAAACAAAAGGGATTGCCGATTTTATCAAATAGAAGATGATTACAACCTTCGACCTCTTCTCTACTCATGTGCTTCGACCCATCTTCGACCATACGACGAAGGAGTGGATGCTGGTTTTGAATGTTAACAGAGAGTTATATAGAACAAATATCGTAACTGGAGCATGGAACGGACAGTTAAATAAATTAATAACAAGGAAACAGCCAACTTTGATGAAGTAACTTATGGTATTGGAACGAGATAGTAAGCGAGCATCAAAATAAATAACACAGGAAGAATGGTACATCTACAAAACAGTGGTATTGGTATTATTTAAAATTCTTTCCTTTTGCAAATTCAAACAAAACTTAAAGATACTCCCCTCTAATACTGCTACCGTGATCGGTTTCTAAAACTACTAGATTTTATTTCTTGTAGTCACTGATCACGTTATCATTACATATGATATCATTACACAAACAAAACCACAACGCGAACGAAATCGCGGGCAACAGCTAGTATATAAAATAAATAAAAAAGTAAGAACTCGAATCTACATTTTCATAAAACGTGATAAACAAAGAAATTAATGAAAAAAGGAGGGAGGTACTAAGTAATGTTTATCCTTCCCTACATATTATAGGTAAGTAAAGTACCTACTTATCAAACCTGTGCCAATAGTCAACAAGACCAATTAAATGAGTCATGTGTATTAAAATCTAAAAAAAACTGCGTATTTATTACAACCACAATGTTAGATGAGCTTTCAATAGCTTTTAATATCAACTCACCAAAATAGAAGAGTGTCAATACTGAGTCACATCATAATATTGTGGACACACATACCATTAGATACGCCGTTAGATGAGATGAGGTCGATAAATACTTACTACAATAGAAATGCAATGAACCTTTAATTACATTTCAAACAGTCAGTGGGCGAGCGAGGTGTTCACAATCGTCATCGTGCAGTACGCCGAATGTTGACGAATCGAGCAATAAATGCCAACGTTCCGCCTTGAACTTCGCCTTGAAAACCACGCGGGATGCTCCCGGCCGTGTACCGACCGCTTGCCCGCTGCAGCCTCAACCCTGCGCACTGTAAATAAACACCAGTCTCTACTTACAACTGCCGCTAAACTGTTAACATACCGGTTACTCTGCAACCATCAACTAAAGGGCATGATCCAGATTCCGTATGATACAGATATCTATATAAAACTTCTATGCAAGAACTAGGTACAGTCTCACTTTATTTCTAGAGTTCGTTTCAATAGAGAAAATCTTACTAATTTCCTCAATAAGCTAGGTCAATTTCCTGGGTCACATTTTTAAACAGGGACATTGCCAATTTCAGGGTCCACTTTGAATTACAGTTAGATGTGTGATGGTGTGAAGAGTCGGTGTGTTGGTCGACGTCGGCGTCGGCGAGGCGGTAAACAATGCGAGTGACATTGGCAGCAAGAAAGGAAGAGACGCATCTTGCATAGTAATGAAAGCACCTAGCGTTGCCGCACTGAGACACCACGTAGCCATCAATACCACCACCTGTCGCCAAAGACATTCAGGGCTACAAAACATTTGTAGTATCGGTCGTATTAGATTCATATAGGTTTTAAAGCTATACATGGTTAAGACATGAGAAAGATGATGTTAAGACTGTGATTACTATAAATACAAGTCGTGTGAGTTATAAAAGTTTACTATTATAGTAGGTAATGAAATGAATAAACCATGTTATTTAAAACGTAAATATGTTAAGCCTTCTTGGTATAAAAACTTTGAAAATTCAAAATGGTATCGATTTTCTACCTCTAAATATAAAACGCAAAATCCTAATTGAAAGCTGGTCCTAGAGCCATTTTTGGAGGGTGTGTTCTTTGTGAAGTGTAGGTATCTACTCAATTTTTTTTTCAAAAATTCCGACCCTAAACAGCAGTTGAAGCCGCAGGGAGAAGCTAGTTCCAAGATAAACGAGTCTGTATACTATATTTTGTCTCAGCATATATATTAATATGCCAAAAGTTTAGAACATCTGTCCAATATAAGTAAGTAGAGTAACAAATCGCTCTTGGAGTGTGTACTTACTTAGACCTACGATTCAAACTTTAATGTTATTAAAGCTTACAATATTAATACAGTGAAAATATAGTGATTATATAAGGTGTTTTAAAAATATATCAGAGAATGTATGTGCCATCATCAGTCCAGGGATTGTATTTTAAAAGTAGTTAAGTGTCTATAAATCAACTAATATTTTTCTGATAATTCATGTTTTTACGTAAATAATACTTAAACTATTTTCTAAAATTTTCAAGCAGATTAATTTAACTGTCAAATGATATTAATAAGCACATGGTCATGTTTTATTTTCAATAAAAGCTTAGATATAGGTACATACTTACGAACCGGTAGTGATCTATCATTTTATTAAATTTCTCGTTATAGGGTGACGACCAGTTTCAAGGATTTTCTTTCATTATAGTAAGTATTGGAATTTTTACTTGGGTATTTGAATCTTTCTTTTCTTAGGTACTTAAAGGAACATTTAGGAATACGCAACACACTCTTGTATTGTTAAAATAATCTTCAATTCCAAGATAGAGCAGGCTGTTGTTGGTAGAATCCTTTAATAACTATATTAAGGGGTGCACGGCATTCCGTTCACTGGTGCACGGACACTGACTAAAATTTGTCGGCAGCGACAAAGACGCCCTATAGTCATCACATAGTATGTATTATTATTCTGTGACATCAATCTATCCCAAAATATTGTAAGGCATTACCGCAGGTTCGAGATGCGGTCCAAAGCCTGTCCGAGTATTTAACACTAAGCGTATCTCTCGCCGACTGCTCAGTCGCTCCAAAGTCGTGGCGCAAGCGCAGACCTCCAATATATTAGGGTGTTCTAAAAACTCCCCTAAGCCGCTTTTAAAATAAAAACAGTATAGGTACCTATTATATTATACCTTAAATTGTGCAATTTTCTTACACTAATTTTAGTATTTATGTCAGTTGTTACAACAGAATTCGTGTTTCAGATAACAACCCCGAAACCAAAAGCTCCCTATTATGGGGCGTAAACTTGCACTTTGGGTAAGTTAACTTTGAATTATTTAATTTTAATTATTATACTCGCTCTATGTGTAGCTCACACTTATTTATAAGTTGGAAGCTATTGTGATATTTTTTGTGTTTATTTTGTAATTTTTATCAGATCGTAAAAATAAAGAAGTTCGCGCTTTAAAAAACCGAGACGAGAGCCTAAATTAGGTAGGTAAGTACTATTTTTAATATAGTATACTGAGAGCAATTATTTGCTCTACGATCAACTTCTTAGTTTTAACCATATTAGGAACAACAAAATTGACGCGATTTTCCTTTGTGCGGAAAGGAAAAATCGAAAAAATTAGCTGCACGCCGTATATTATTTTTGCTAATTTTTATTTTATAACGAACGAACAATAATGAAATAGTCACAATTATTAATACCTAATCCATTATAAGAAATACTAATCGCCCAAGAAATTAGATTGATCAATTATCACTAGGTACCTGTGAAATGTCGTTGAACTCTACCAAACAGAGTTTATTCCGATTTAATAAATATAATATGAAGAGTATTTAAATCGGTGCCAAAAGTGTATGGAATAATAATTGATGGTCCTTGGCTCATTTGGTATGCGTATTTAACCCAGTAATGTGGTCGTGGTTGAAAGTGACCACGTGTAGGTGATTACAATAAAGGGCAGTAGGACTCGTTCGCCGGGTAACGTTTTAGAATCGGGGGAAAATAAATAACAATGCTTATGCACTAGCTGTGCCCCGCGATTTCACCCGCGTAAGTCCCAATCCCGTGGGAATATCGGGATAAACAGTAATCTATGTGTTAATCCAGGTCCCCAGCTATTTACCTACATACCGAGTCTCATTGCAATTGGTCCAGTTTTTGCGTGAAGGAGTAACAAACATACAAACACACAAATAGTAGGATGTAACTTTTCAGATATCTCAGACAGACCCAATGATTTTTGTTTCTAAATATGTACCTAATTTATTATTACTCAAGATACTTACGTTTCTAAATAAAATTATCTAAAGGTATTAGAGACCAAATCGTCTTTGAACTAAAATTAGTAGGTACTGAAATCTTATTTTTTACCCGACTAAGGCAAAATGAGGGTTATGTTTTTGACCGCGATGTATGTTTGTCTGTGCCCTCATAACGTCTTCAACAAATGATGTATCGTTATGGATATTTTAAGAAGGTAACGGTAATGCAGAAAAGCTTTTTCCGCCAGTCTGTTGCGGAAAAAACTGTCAAACAAAACTTTGTTAGTTGAACAAACACAAGACTAAGTGTCTAAGTGCCTTTAGTACAATGGAGTGACTAATAAAGAAGAGGTTAAAATAACAATCAGTAAAATTTGCATATCGTTATTACCAACATTGCTTCGTATGTATCATTATTCATTACCAGAAACAAATAAATATATGTAGATAAAATAATATGTATAAATATTAGTTCCACGGTGGCGGGAAGCGAAACCGCTGCCTAAAGCTTCTGCGGTGTTTATCCACTACGCCATAAAGAAAATATCCTATAAGCTACCAAGTTTGTTTAGCCACCCACCCACAAAGCTTTTAAGCTATGTCTATATTAAGTGTGAAAATACTAACAATGCAACGTTGAAGATAGGTAGGTACTTGTTATTACAGTAGATTGAAGTACTTCTTCTTTACTTACCTATTTCCGATTATTAAATAAGTACGATGTTTTTTTTACATCTCCTAAATAAATCGTACAAAACATAGAACCATATACCTTTGTAAGAAAGGATGATATCTGTATAAGGAATTACCTTTTACCCTAAATAAAGGATTATTAGGAAATGCCGCCTGTTAACAACTATGATAATTCAATGTATGTTTAAAACCTCAAGGGTAGCAACTGAGGGTTAAATCCGAATGCCACTAACTTTTCTTAGTCTACGCTTGTTTTACGCTACATTACAGTACCTATCAGCAACCACAGTCAAATTGTTGTTCTTAAACTGGGAGCTTACATCTTGATAAATACAGGTATGCAGTAGGTATAGGTACACGCAGGTTGGTTCGATCATCGCTCCTTCGGCCTTCGTTTAACTACTTGTTTACAAAGTCATCTGTTGATCGGACTCTATCAAGATTAAATTATAACTGACAATTTTTTCATAAACTTCTTCGTTCTGTATCTGAGCTTTTCATAATTGATTAGATAGGTATATAAAAAACATAATATAGTTGAAGTTTAAAAATAAGTTTTAAATTAAAATATTATTAACCGTACTAAATCTTCGATAAATGTAAATTGGGTGCAGTTTCCTGTGCCCATAAAATCGATACCTACTTCAAATAAAAGATAGGGCAATAACACGGGTTTCTCAATTTATTGCTTTAAATTATCTTAAATTTGTTGTCCGAAAAAAAATAAAACTCGATTCCTAATCGTCAACGAAATGTCGCGCGAAAACATCTTAGACTGGTTGGGATAATGACGATGACCCCTCAGGCAACCAGCCGGCTACCTGCCCTCATGTCTGCTTGTATGCAAATCGTCTTGTTTTCTTAACAACTCGAGTCATTGTACCTCATGATCATTTTTATTATAATTTATTGGATCAAATTTTAACTTCTAGTGGCTGGCTGGCACCACTTAAAATCTCTATAAAAACCATTATTAGAAAAATCTTATCAATTGCCTGAGGTAAATTATTGCCTTCGAATTTTAACAAAACTGAAATGACCAATAAATTATATGATTTAGCATCGACAATTAATAAATAAATTATGCCTAATTATTTTGCTTCTTGGAAGTTTTTATGATTTATAATGTGAGAGAGTAGAAGAAGCTATATAGTTAAACAGGTAAATTAGGTTGTAATGTATGTGTGCTTTATGTTTGAGATTATTAAGTATTTTAATGCAGCTTTCTGAATTATTAAGTTTATTTACATAATTGTATTACGGCATTTTATGAAACAGTGGTCGTTGACTCTATAAGTACCTACCTATACCAAAATATCAGTGAGAAGAGAAATACACAAACTTGTAAACGAGTCTCAAGTATTGATGTTGACTCTGTCGAGTTATGTAAATTACGCATAGTGTAGATACCTACATAATTCACGTGATAGATGGGTCAGCGACCGTTTTCGCCCACGCATTTTAAAAGATGCTAGTAATATCAAGGAAAATCTGCGTCCCATTATCCGTTCCTCAAACGCCCAATCAATTCTATTGTAATCCATCGCACAAAAGCGACGGGGAATCGCTATCATTTAAAAAGCAGTTTTTAGGACACCTACAAGTAACGGCACTAAATTCATACTTAATTCAAGTGTCTCCGAGTAATTGATTCTCATTCGCATTGTTAGGTATAAACATACCAAGCATTTAGTAGAGAAGGTCAACAGCCTCTGAATCTTTTGTTCAACATGTCCATGCTAAACAGATCACGATAGAGGTGTTCGGAATAAGTAGGTACGAGTAATATTCTGGGGAATGAAGCCAATTTGCATTTTAACAGTGATATATTCAAGCAAATCATGGAATATTTTAAAAACTTCTAAATTATATTTCTTTTATTTACAGTGTGCATTAGCTTTGGCAATATGTGCTACAGCCGGGGGCTCACCAAAAGCAAGTGCATCTTTTGCTCGTAGTGCAGTCGAAACTATACCACGACATGATCCACTCGCAACTCCTATTCGATCGTCCGTTGAAAGCGTACCTCTTAGGTAACACCAACATCACTATATTTTTATTTTATTACATCCATTAATATATACCTAGCTACTTAAGGGTAGTAGTAAGCTACTAAAATTAACACATTATGATCCAGATTCTTAAGTGAAGAAAGTGAGGGAAGATTACCTCTTCGAGATGCCGTAGAAAAGAGACCGATTGCAGTGATAGACCGAGAATCACATTACAAATATCTTGAGGTAAATATCACGATTGACAAATATGTACTCTTCAAGTAAGCAAAGTACCTCCCTAAATATTGACTCGATATTAAAATATTTCAGGATGCTGAGGAAATTCAAGATGGATTTGGAGGTCTGAAACATTATTATGGCGCTGCTCTACATTTAAATAAGTAAGAATTTCTAGTGTTAATTATTAAAAATCTTAAATCATTATGTAATCTGATGAGCACCTAATTATTTTATCTTTAGTGGAAGCCGTAACGATGAAAGGCTACAACTTGGCAACGCGAATTTACAAGAGATGCAGCAGACCTCGGGCTCACTAGCAGCGCGTCGCCTTGTGGTCTGCTACATGCAGTCTTGGGCCGCATACCGAGCTCCCCCTCTGGCTTTCACTGCTGGCCTCCTACCAAAATCCTGTTCACATCTGCATTATGCTTTTGCTGTACTTCATCCACACACGTATGCAGTGCTTCCGGCTAATGAAGATTATGATGTCATTAAAGGTATGTTCTGACGAAATGTTGATTGAAACCTGAGAATGGAAAAAAAGACGGTACGAAAATAAGATGGTCATATCTATTAACTTTGTGTTCTAGGAGGATATCGTATCGCAACTGGCTTGAAACGTCGTATACCTGGTCTGAAAGTTCTAATAAGTGTTGGAGGTGACGGTACAGCTCGCCTTTTCAGCGAAATGGTTCAAGAACCGGTGAGAAGAAACTCATTCATTGAAAGTGCGGTCAGTTTTCTACAAGAACACGATTTTGACGGTTTAGATCTCCACTGGGTATATCCAGGTGAAAAGGATGACAGAGAAAGAGAGTTATTGACCTCTCTTATTTACGAACTGCGCGAAAAGTTCTCATCGTACGGATTTCTTCTATCTACTGTTTTGCCACCATTCAGGTATTTATACAATCATACAGTCATATTTCAAGGGAAAGTTATTGGTACTTTAATTATATTATTCTTACATACAGATATCAAATAGAAGATGGATACGATCTCAGTGCTGTGAGTGGAGCAACAGACTACACAATCCTTCAAGCTTGGGACATGACTCATGCAAAGCGTGACGAACCGCCTTCAAGAGCAGTTCAACATAGTGCACTTCACAGAGACCCAGGAGCAGCTTCTAGAGACCAAAGATATGATAATATTGTACGTAGTTTTCAACTTCACGAATGTCGCTAATGATAGTTTATTATTTTCTTTTAATTGATATCTTTCTTACCAGGAATTCATGGTAAAATATGTTTTGCGCCATGGAATGGCTGCTGAAAAACTAGTTCTTGGTATACCATTATTTGGAAGGAGTTACACTTTAGCTGCATCCACTTTACCAGCTCCGGGTGCTCAAATTAAAGGTTGGGGTGACGAAGGACCTTACACACAAACTAAGGGAATGCTGTCTTACTTTGAAGTACGTAACACACCTACTTCATTAAAAAAAGTAGATTACATAATAATAAGAATTCTCAAGTTACAAATATTTAATTCCAGATTTGCATGAAAGAACGAGAAGGTAAAGGTGTAAGTGGTATTGATGAAGCTGGAAATGCATACGCTGTTTTTGACAATCAGTGGGTTACGTATGATACTCCAGCGACTGTACTTGAAAAGGTACTGTAAATCTAAAAATCAAATTTTATTAAAGTTTATGAATGTGATTTAGTTGTAAAAATTATATTATGTGTTCTTATTTCATAGATGAAATTCGTGATAACTTCTGGATTAGCCGGTGCTGCTGCTTGGTCAGTCGATATGGATGACTTCAGAGGTTTATGTGGAACTTCCTTCCCTCTATTGAGTGCTATCTCTTCTACATTGAATGGTAGGATTCTAATATCCGCATGGCATAAAAAATAATGTTTAAATCCATTTTTAATAATAATATTCCTTTCGGTTATAGAAGAAAATGTCTCAACTGACCAATCATCTTTAAAAATCGGCTCATGTGAATCAGAAGGTCCTTATTTAGCGTCCGATGAAGAATCTTGCGCGCATTTCCATTTCTGCAGCGGCAGCATCAGTTACAGATTGAGTTGTGAAGAACAAAGACTGTATGATCCTTCTACTGGATTTTGCGGGTAAATATTTACAGATAGGTACCTATTTTTAGATTAATTGTGTTGTATTAAAAACGGCGAGTATTTTTTTTACTTTTCTACAGTCATCAAGATGTTGGCAAATGTATGCCTGGTCAAAGTCTCAGAATAAGTATTGAAGATGCAGCTAGATATTTGACGCAAGTTTATGAAAATGATTTCGAGGTAAGTTGTACCCATCTACAAGAAATCTAAACTATTTATGTATTTACGCATTATGAAACTAAAAGCTTTATTACTATTTTTAGTGGAATGATGTACCAGCTAAAGATAATAATATGATGGCTTTGAGTCGAGAACCAGAGAGATTTACAGCGGAATCAGATGACGTAGATATTAAAAGGGGTAAGTTAAGATTAATAATAAGAAGTTTAACTACTGTAAATAATTACTAGATGGGTATTAATTCGTGCGTTTGATTTTTCCAGGACCAGTAAGCGACAAAAAGATAGTATGCTACATGACAAGCTGGGCTTTTTACCGAAGGGGTGATGGTAAATTTGTACCAGAACGCATCGACAGCAGACTTTGCACTCATATAGTTTACGCGTATGCCTCTCTATCACCGGTTGATCTTATTGCTAAAGAATTTGATCCTTGGACTGATATCACTAACAGTAAGTTAAAATTCAATAATAACAAATATTGTAGGTACAACATTACAGGCAGCGCAATCTAGAACTAAAGTGGGCAACTTGTCTTGTTAGAATACTTACGTATTTTCTTTCATAAATACATAGTCATTTAAAGAAACAAATAAGTATCTTTACATCATACTGCTCGGTAAGTAGGATTTACTAGTATGGTAAGCGGCCGTGTAAGTTGGCATTTACAACACAGTGCATTGTTTAGATGGAACGTTCCATTTTCAAATCACTTTACCATTCAGGCATAGGGTGAATGCTTGAACTGTAAAGTTCACTTTACCATTCAAGCTATGTCAAACTCCTTGCTTAACCAATCTCTTTTGTTATAAAATGACGAAACTTTTTACTGAAAAAAAAAAACGATAAAAATGGCGGCATTTTATTTTAGTTCAAGCTATGCAAAACACCTTGGTCAATTTTTTTTTTTCATAAAATGATTTATACTGTAAAAAAATGAAAATGGCGGCATTTCATTTGAACTAAATGTTTGTTCACTAGCGACGACTGTATTGAAATTTAAAAAAAGAACATACAAGTTTATGCTAGTTCATCATGTCAAGTATTCGTCTGATGAATAAGTGGTAGGCATGCCTGATTTCTGTCATCTTTGAAGCCGAAGATGTCGTACAAAAATGTTTTATTTACCTCGCATGAATGATGTAAAGTAGTATACCTACCTCGGTTGTAAGTAGCTATTACACCCTCGAACTTTATTCGCCCTCGCTCGCTTCGCTCGCTCGTGCGTCTAAATATCTCGGGTGCACTCGATCCATAGCGCCCTTTGCGAGCTACGCTGGCACGGGCGCCATATTGGATCTTGTTCTGTAATAGCTCACTTACATACCTTGTGTAGTAAACTACTATTACATTATACTTGCTCGGTAAGTAGGATTTACTAGTATGGTAAGAGGCTGTGTAAGTTGTCATGTACGACACAGTGCATTGTTTATATGAATGTTCCATTTTCAAATCACTTTACCATTCAAGCATCGGGTGAATGCTTGAATTGTAAAGTTCACTTTACCATTCAAGCTATGTCAAACTCCTTGGTTAACCAATCTCTTTTCTTATAAAATGACGAAACTTTTTACTGAAAAAAAAAAAAGTGTGTGTGTCAGCTCCGACGCACGACTGGAGTTTACTCCTTAAGTATCACAGCCAAATTAGAAAGTTGCGCACTAAAGGTGCGCACCAAAAACGTGACACGATTTCGTTACTTGTTAGTAGGTTTTACCCCTCGGATTTTTCTCATACCGGGCGCCTTATATATGAAAATCGATTCTTAATAAACTCCAAAAAAAGGATAAAAATGGCGGCCTTTTATTTCAGTTCAAGCTATGCAAAACTCCTTGGTCAAACTTTTTTTTTTCATAAAATTATTTTTACTGTAAAAAAAAAAAAAAAATTTAAATGAAAATGAAAATTTCATTTGAACTAAATGTTTGTTCACTTGCGACGACTGTATTAAAATTTAAAAAAAGAACATACTTAAGATAATGCTAGTTAAAAGTGTTAGTTCATCATGTCAAGTACTTCGTCTGATGAGTAAGTGGTCGGCACGCCTGATTTCTGTCATCTTGGAACCGAATTTTTGACCGAACGAGCGTAGCGAGTGAGGTCTAGTGTTGAGACGGTCGGTCGCTCGTATGTTTGTATGTTTGTATGTTTGTTCGACGATAACTTGAGTACCGTTGCTCTGATCTTCATGATTTTTGGTATACAAGTAGTTGAGGTCCATAGAATTTTTAAGTTCGATCATGAGCAAGATCGGTCAGGGGGTTACGGAGACAGGGGGTCCAAAAGGGGATCTACCTCTTTGGCACACAAACTATAGGGCAAATATACCCGAGTGGGGTATCAAATGAAAGGGCGTAACTTCGGTGACAATAATATGGTACCATGGAACTGCTCTGATGATAGAACTGAAAGGAATCTGCAGGAATTATCTCATTAGCCATACTTCATAGTTCATTCATTCAAACTACTCGTCAAGAATCGTCTTGACGAGGACTTGCTTTGTCTTTCAATAGTAACCAGGGTCTGATGATGGAACTGGAAGGTGGTCATAGGAACTTCGCAATGAAACGACACAATCCCATCGAGTTTGGGCTCGTTAGAATCGTCTTGACGAGTAGTTTGTCTTTCAATAGTAACCAGGGTCTGATGATGGAACTGGCAGGTGGTCTAGGAACTTCGCAATGAAACGACACAACCCCATCGAGTTTGGGCTCGTTAGAATCGTCTTGACGAGTAGTTTGACTTTCAATGGTAACCAGGGTCTGATGATGGAACTGGAAGGTGGTCATGGGAACTTCGCAATGAAACGACACAACCCCATCGAGTTTGGGCTCGTTAGAATCGTCTTGACGAGTAGTTTGTCTTTCAATGGTAACCAGGGTCTGATGATGGAACTGGAAGGTGGTCATAGGAACTTCGCAATGAAATGACACAACCCCATCGAGTTTGGGCTCGTTAGAATCGTCTTGACGAGTAGTTTGTCTTTCAATGGTAACCATTGGGCCAATGGGTTTGATCTAACATATTTCGTTATCAAAGACCAAAAAGTATAAAATAAATTGATAGTTTAAAAAAACTAAAAAAAACCCGCTTTAATAAAAATAACCAACTAAAAAATAGAAAATAAAATTTAATAATATTGTAAATTGTAAGCGTGTTACATTGTGATTGCAAAAGAAAAATAATGAAGGTGTAGCATCACAACACAATGTAACACGCTTACTATTTACAATATTCTTAATCCAAATTTAACGGGTGTGATGGTTGAGCTGGATCTATGCTTTTAGAACTTAACAACAACAACAACAAGTTATGCCTGTCGTGTTTGGATTCTCTAAATCATCCAATGTCAGATATTAGCGATACTAGTTTATTTACCTCGAAAGAATGATGTAATTTAGTATACTTACCTCGGTTGTAAGTAGCTATTACACCCTCGAACTATATTCGCCCTCGCTCGCTTCGCTGGCTCGTGCGTCTAAATATCTCGGGTGCACTCGATCCATAGCGCCCTTTGCGAGCTGTGCTCGCACGGGCGCCATATTGGATCTTGTTCTGTAATAGCTCGCTTACATACCTTGTGTGGTAAACTACTATTATATCATATACTTAATTCAATAATTATTCGATGGCGAGAATCTAACGTGTAAGTAAAATGTATGTTAGGGAAATAATATATTGAAACTTGTTTTTTTTTTTCAGATATGTACGAAAGAGTAACTTCCCTAAAAGACGTCAAAGTCCTTCTCGGTTTAGGAGGATGGACGGACTCAGCGGGCGATAAGTATTCAAGATTGGTGTCATCTGGATCTGCTCGAGCCAAATTCATACAAAAATTAATACCATTCTTACGCATGCACAACTTCAAAGGTCTCCATTTGGACTGGAATTACCCAGTCTGTTGGCAGAGCAATTGTAAGAAGGGTGCTGTATCTGATAAGGCTAATTATGCTGTATTTATTCAGGTAACTGAGTCTAAAAATCTCAAAACAGGTGTCAAAAAGTCTGCTAAAAATGAAATCGTAATTCTATGAATGTTTTTCAGGAATTAGCCAAAGCCTTACACGCAGCTGATATGGAACTAGGCGTTGCTATATCTGGTTATAAGGAAGTGATAGAATCAGCCTATGATTTGCCAATTATATCAAGAGAAGCAGATTTCTTAAGCTCCATGACTTACGACTACCATGGAGGTTGGGAAAGGACTACCGCACATCACACACCATTGATACCATCCTTGAAGGATTCCCTGTCGTATTATTCTATTGTAAGAACATCACTAGATATATGCCTGTACTGCAATGTACTGTTCGAGCAGTTATTTTCAATTAATTTTATCTTATTCGTAGGAGTATGCAATCAAAGCAATAATCAGCGGTGGTGCCGATCCAAAGAAACTTTTACTGGGCCTTTCATTCTATGGACAATCGTATAGATTAGCTGATGCAAGTGGTGCCCGAGGGCCTGGATCTCCTGCAGCCGGTCCAGGGGAACCGGGCGAGTTCACTAAACAACCTGGAATGTTGGCTTATTATGAAATTTGCTATAGAGGTAAGACAGCTTTAAAGCACAAATAAATAAATTAGACCTATTAAGACTATTTAGTAATTTCAGACATCAGACAAAGCAAATGTACGTACACCCCAGGACATACGTAAGGAAAAAAAAATATTTTCATGCAAGGTGCTTCTTTTTGTTTCATAGTAAAGAACCTTCGTTGGAAGACTGGTCGCCAAGAAAATGCTGGTCCTTACACGTATTCAGATAATCAATGGGTTGGATACGATGATCCGAAATCTATTACGGAAAAGGTTTGTTTAACAGAATAACATTTATTACGAAAACACAAAGAAATTAGGCAGATGAATAAAAAATATCCGATTCATACGGAGAATTAAAAGAAAAGAACAAAGTTTCTGAAGGAGGTACCTAAACTATTCTACTGATAGTAATTTAAGCTTTTATAAGTGATTCCTTTTGTATCTATCAGGTGGAATGGGCAATGCGTCAAGGACTGGGCGGAGTATCCGCGTGGGCTATAGACCTGGACGACTTCAACAACCGTTGCTGTAACGAGCCCGCGCCGTTGTTGCGAGCAGCTGGGCGAGCGCTAGGGCGCGCGGTGCCGGCACCACCCACCGCGGCATGTGAACGTCCACCAGATCCGGTCACACCAGCACCACCTACTACCACTACTATGGATGGTGAGAATATAATTTTATTATTATTTATTTATTTATTAAAAACTAAATTATAACACCATAACAGTTTAAAACCAAATCGATGTTATAACTCAAAAATTAAAAATAACTAAAAATATTACTTAGGAATTAAGTAATTTAAAAAACCTAACAACTACTGATTATTTTTTCAAATAATTTTGACTTTCAATCAACCTATGGGCCGCTTTTAACCAGAGGAACTCGTTTTGTCTTATTCCTTGTAGACCATCGCATCGTAGAGATATTGACTTCATCATATCAGCCCTAAGACGTCCTCTGCTGAAAATAGGCCTCCCTCAAAGACCTCCAGAGCGATTGATCGTTTGCCCTCTGCGTCCAACGGCTTCCGGCTACCTTTATTAAAGTTGTCTGACATAGGAAGTCAATGTCGGAAATCTACATTGACTTTCTACTTATAAATAGGTTGACGTATACGTAGATTACTGTAATAAACATTTTTATAGGTACAGAAATCCTAATAAACTAGAGTACTTGATAAAAACCCATTGAAGTTGGTGAGTATTATTTGAACTTGCTGTCGTAGACTGTTGAATCAATCAACACCTGCACTTTTTACAACTTCTATACAAAAGACATCAACGCGGTACTACTAAATAAACTTTCCATATAAAAGACATCAACGAGATCCCAAATTGTATTACCATAATGCTCACTCGTGGAGCACACTGTGTGAATGCGACGTCTTAGCAGCAAAACGTAAGTGCCTCCTAGGAAAAGCGTATCCCAAACCGAACCTTCTTCAAAGAGTAAGAAACATTAAACACAAAAGATCCCACTGAGTCGAAGTGTTGCTGGCTCTGTCAGCCCCCGATGTAAGATAAGATTAAGGCTGACTCACATAAAGATTATCAATTCACCAGGTTCAATGGGAGGCGGTAGCGGTGGCGACCATAACCACGGCAATCACGATCACAGTTCCACCACATGGCCTAGTTGGACCCCAGCAGCGACCCAACCTACGACACAGATGACATGGTGGCCTCCAGCGAGCACCACTCCATCGACTACAACGACTAACAAGCCCACTACTACCACGAGACCAACGACGCATAGACCTGTGACTACGAAACCCTCCGATTCAGGTAGGTAGCTAATAACTAGCTGCGTCATTTAAGATCTATTTTATTTAGCTACTTTTTCATACTTGTTAGACACGATTATAATATTATATCACTAGCTGTCCCGGCAAACGTTGTTTTGCCATACCTATACAAAAAAAAGGAAAAATGAGGCCGATCGTGCCTCTCTATCGCTTGTTCCGCGCTCTCGCTTACACCGACCATAACATGACATAACATGACACTTTTTTGTGAGTGCAGTACGATGTTCATCCATTTTTAAGACTTTTAAGAGAGATTCTCAGACCTAACGAATATACCTACTTACCTATACAAAAAAAACCATGCAAATCGGTTCAGTCGTTTAGGTGGAGTTTGGCAACTAACACCGCGGCACGAGAATTGTATATATAACTAGCGACCCGCCCCGGCTTCGCACGGCTATATTATGCATGTATAAACATTCCTCTTAAATCACTCTATGTATTTAAAAAAAACCGAATCAAAATCCGTTGCGTAGTTTTAAAGATTTAAGCATACAAAGGGATATAGGAAAAGAGAAAGCTTTGTTTTATACTATGTAGTGAAGTTGTAATCATCTATAAATATTGTCTACACTTTTTATCCCAAGAGTCACCGTTTCTGAGATATAATGGTTCAAAAAGTTAGAAAGACTTTTATAAAACATCCTTTTTGTCTTTGTAGGTTTAGTAGAAGGTGGCTCATGTAGAGCTGGCGAATATCACGCTGATCCGAGTGACTGTGAGGGATACCTTCAATGCGAAGGGGGACAATGGAGGAAACAGTTCTGTGCTCCCGGCTTGCATTGGGCAGCGGCTGTCAATAGATGTGACTGGCCAAGTTTTGCTAAATGCACTGGTAAGATTATTAATTAACTGATTTAGTCTTAAGCATTGAATTGTGCTTTGTAACATACTGACTAGTTTCCAATGTATGAAAGTCCCTGAAATTATGGGAGATGTTGAAAAGAATCACGAGCCCGATTTAGACAAAATCCTAAAACAGCTACAAACTGCGTGATTTAAAAAAGCATCTGTCGGAAATCAAACTATAGGGATGGAATTCTGGCAACACAATGACATTCTGATATCAGTCAAATAGAAATGAATACTTAATTCAGTTTTGTATTTTTAAACAGCCACATCGGGTAGTGAATCTAGCACAGCAACAAGCACGCTGGCTCCGATGACGTCACGCCCCCCTCCACGACCGACAACAACAACAACAACAAAGAAGCCAACAACAACTACCACCACTACTACTACAACAAGACCCAGTTCTGGTTGGTTAAAAAACGTGACTTCAGAATAATCAGGGACATGACATGAAAAATTCTAGACTTTGCTGAAACACGACGCTTATCACTAAAATGGCTTAACTAAAGAGTTCAGAGAGTAACGAATTCTATGAAAAACTATAATCGAATTCGAGTAGTCTAAGATCCAGTTCAGTAGGCGAGTCTTCTTTCTACTTTTATTACCGATTCCAAAAAAGGAGCTCTCAATTTGACTGTATTTATTTGTGTGTGTGTCTATCTATAGGTATATACCTATAAGTTAACATTATTGCCTATTAATAAAACTAACACTTGAAAATTTTAAAATAAATAAAGTTATGTTCTCCTACCAGATACTCAAGTATCGTCCTGCAGCGGTCAGGAATACAAACCAGCCCCAGGCGACTGCAATGCCTACCTCCATTGCGACGGCAACATCTGGAGGCTTCAACATTGCGCTCCGGGACTGCACTGGAGTGCTTCGCAGAAACACTGTGACTGGCCTAAATATGCTAAATGCCAAGGTGAGGTACTACAAAATAGGGATTATTCCACTACGTATAGTCCTTCGTCCTGCACCCGGGTATCATTCCAGGTGAATACTATGGACTACTTCTAAACAAAAATAGAACACGTAAACCATAAGCAATCCAAAGTCCAGAAGCCCAATGAAAATTTGTTTATTGGTCTTCTGGACTTTGGAAATTGCTCACTAACGGAAAAGTTAGACTCAATAGCCTATGCTTGTTCATACACGATCAACTGATTTCATTTCGTTTTTCGTTTCATTTTTTATCCATAACTTTTTACAGAAACCGCACCAGAAGCACCAAAGCCTACTAAACCTTCGAGACCAGTTACGACATCAACAAAACGTAAGATTTATTTGCACTTTTATTAAATACCTACTCGTGAGTTTCAACGACGATCTCATTAAAGTCAATAATTATAATATGCTGACATCGCTGTGGCACATTTTTGGTCTGAGAATATACTTAGTACAACCTAAACTTAATCGATATGATGAGAGTATGTAGATACTCTTGGAATAACGTAGGTTTTCCAGAAGATGTCCACTTCATCCATCTCAAAAGTGTTTTCGAAATTACTTTGTCCAGGTCCAATATCTGATAAGGAAGAAAACAGAGAATGTGGCGGAGCTGACATGCACGCTCCATCATCGTCTTGTGATGCCTATTTGCTATGTGTCGATGGAAAGTGGCGCAAACAGATGTGTCCTCCAGGACTGCATTGGGATAAGAGAACCAGCCGTTGTGATTGGGTAGAATTCGCTATGTGTGAAGGTAAATTACAAAAATTTTGGAGCTCAATTTTTCTGCGTCTGATATAAAATATGCCTTGTACTATTGTATTTTATTGTTCTTTCTTTCTTTATATAGTGAAACCTTCAGCTACAAAATCGCCGATTCTTATGCCTCGCCCAACTAGCTCTACTACAACTTCAACCACTAGAAGATCCACAACCTCGAGACGACCACCAACTACAAAACCAATAGACGACAACAATATACCCAGCAAGGTAATGCAAAATTTGGAAGATTATTGCAAAAAATACTCAGACTAGACATCCTAGTCATATTATATGAAACTTGGTTTAAAACACTTTCAGAAATACCATCTAATCTATCTATACATATAAAATTCTTTGTCCTGACTGACTGACGGATCAACGCACAGCCTAAACCGGTGATCGTAGAGACCTGAAACTTGGAGGATGGGTTCTTTGTATGATGTAGGCATCCGATAAGAACGGATTTTCTGAAATTCTACCCATTAGGGGGTGAAAAAGGGGGGCAAAGTTTGTATGGGACAACGTGATTCTTTGGTTCAATCTACTAATGAGTATACGAAGACGAAGTCGCGGGCAAAAGCTAGTAATTAATAATATTTAACTCAGCTATTTTTATTTGCAGGATTGCATCACAGGGACCTACCATGTCCATCCCAAATGTGAAAAGTTCTACGTTTGCGTCAACGATGTCCTAATATCTCAGAGTTGTGCTCCCGGCCTTGTCTGGAGACAGGATAGGACTCAGTGCGACTTTCCTAGCTCCTCCTCTTGTACTGACAGGAGGCAAGGGGTTTCGGCACCATTGATTGATGCCAGTGATGATGCAACTGTTGTAGATTTGATTGAAGAACCACCGAGTAAGTAATTCGAACGTAATTCAACTCCAACTGAAGAAAAAGCCTCTGATTTTTTTACCCGACTGCAAGGAAAGGGTTATGTTTTTCGCGCCTATCTTTGTTTGTATGTTTGCAATATTCTTTATTCCCTCATATCTTCCAAATCATTCAAAGGATTTCTTTAATTTAGGTATCGTTAGATTCGTCACAATAGTTCAAGGTGTACCTACTTTAAAAAAAATTGGGCGGGCTGCTAGATTCCTGTTTACCCTAAAAAGTAAAACAGGTCGAAGCTGCGAAAGTGGAATTTTAAGATGCGCGCGCATCACTGTAACACTAAAGAAACAGGTTGAAGCTGCCCGCAAAATGAATATCAGACGGACAAACAGACAGACGGACGTATAACTTCTAGAAGTATAACTTCTCACGCGCGTACATAAGTACACGCACTTTATTTATTTAATTTTAAATTATTGGAAGTTGAGAGGGTTCGTAATTCAATAAGTGCGATTTCTTTTAGTCAATAAGAACAACTTAATTTTTTTCAGAATACTGTGACAATGGCGAATATGCATCTTTTCCGTCTGATTGTTCGCGTTATCAACACTGTCTTTTCGGTAAATTCCAAGAGTTTTCTTGTAGCGCTGGATTGCATTGGAACCAGGTAAATTAATCGAAAAATTCTTGACTTTTTTCAATAAATTAATAAAGAAAATTGGTTATGGAATACGGTTTTCAAAAATTTCAGGAAAGACAAATATGTGACTGGCCCAAAAACGCGAAATGCAAGAAAGTTAGCACCACAACAACAAGTACATCAACTACCACTTTTCGCCCGGTAATGGTAGAACCAGAAATTCCGGATGATGACGATATTATAGCTGTTCCGGTGAAACCGATTCATAGTGTGCCTTCCACAGGAACTCAAACAGATATACCGAATAAGCCGGCTCTATTAAAATGTAAGTTGAAAACATTTGCGAATGACTGACAAAGCTTAACCAAAACCACTAGGAAATTATGCACAAATTCTTATTTTGGCACAAAAGGATCCCCTTTGTGTCTAAATTAAGAAGATATTTTTTGGAAACTATCACGTAGAATAGATATGTGATCGGACAGCTAATTTTATAATACTCACACCTAACAGTTTTATCATCAGCCCAGCCTTTTCAAGTCAATAGTCAGATTTTGACTTTCTATGTTGTTTCAGCTCCATATAAACTAGTATGTTACTATACAAACTGGTCGTGGTACCGTCCCGGAATTGGAAAATATAGCCCTGAAGATATTGACCCGACTCTTTGTACGCACATTGTTTACGGATTCGCGGTTTTGGGTGAAGATGGACTTATAACGGCACATGACTCTTGGGCTGACTATGACCATCGTAAGTATAAAACAAAATGACTAACAGAGATGTCTAAGTGGCAGGACAGAGAAGACGTTGTAAAATATTTGTATTATTTTAATTAGGTTTCTACGAACGTGTGGTAGAGTTCAAAAGATACGGCATAAAGGTGTCACTGGCTATCGGTGGTTGGAACGACTCAGCTGGCGATAAATACTCCAAATTAGTAAACGACCCTGCAGCCCGCGCAAGATTCGTCAGCCATGTTGTCACATTCCTTGAGAAGTTCGGATTTGATGGGCTGGATCTTGATTGGGAGTATCCTAAGTGTTGGCAAGTAAGTACGAATAACCAGTCATCCTTTTGAGACATCTCGATAAAATTGAATGGTAATTTTATAAAATGCTTCCTATCATTACCAGGTCGATTGTTCAAAAGGCCCCGATTCAGATAAGCAAGCCTTCTCAGACTTTGTTAGAGAATTATCAGCCGTGTTTAAGCCCAAAGGATTGTTGCTTTCTGCAGCGGTGTCGCCTAGCAAAATGGTTATAGACGCCGGTTACGATGTCCGCGGTTTAGCCGAACGTTTGGACTGGATTGCAGTCATGACTTATGATTACCATGGACAATGGGACAAGAAGACTGGGCATGTTGCACCATTGTATTATCACCCTGATGATGACAACACTTATTTCAATGCTGTAAGGAATATTATTTTACAATATTTAAACTGTTCTTGTAGACAAACCAGACAAATTAAAATTTATTAATTTTTAGAACTACACAATGCATTACTGGATAAAGAAGGGTGCTTCACCATCTAAACTTGTAATGGGTTTCCCAATGTATGGACAAACTTTCACGCTGAATTCCTATAGAAAACAAGCTGGTCTTAATACTCCAGCTATCACTGGAGGAGAGGAAGGCGAATATACAAGGGCTAAAGGCTTTTTAGCTTACTATGAGGTAATGACAAAAAACTTAACTCCTTCCACTAAAGTAGGTGCTAAAACAATCTGGTTAATTAATTTGACTTTTCAACAGATATGCGACCGTATCAGATATAACGGATGGACTGTAGTCAAAGATCCAATGCGTCGTATGGGCCCATACGCGTTCAAAGGTGACCAATGGGTTTCCTTCGACGACCCCGAAATTATCAAGAGAAAGGTCGATTTTGTCAAATCTTTGGGTCTTGCAGGCGCTATGGTATGGGCAATGGATCTTGATGACTTTAGAAATAGGTTTGTAGTCTTCCGTTAATAAGTATTTAATTGAAAAAAAAAATACTTAATGCTTATTGTATTAATTTTATAGTAAATGAAACTAGTACATATTGTCATTATGTTAAATTATCTTGTTCCCAAAGGTGTGGCGAAGGAAAGCACCCGTTAATGAACGTCATCAGGAATGGACTTTTGGATTCACGTGCAAGTGACATAATTCACTCTGATCCTATATACGATCCAGTTAACTCTTTAGACGACGATTTCGACGATATTCAAGTGAGACCAGGGAACAAACCAGTAAAGCCAATACAAGATACAGAGACTGATGTAATGCAAACTACGAAGCGGCCTACTACGACAGTTATCAATTATACGGATGAGCGTTACAAAGTTGTTTGTTATTACACAAATTGGGCTTGGTACAGGTAAGAAAAATATTGGTGAAAAATCGTACATTCATAAGTCTTGATTCCAGTAGACCAGATTTAAGGACTTGTGATATTGAGCAACGTTGTAAAAAATTGTTAATAATTTCAGGCCAGGATCCGGCAAGTTTACTCCAAGCGAAATAGATCCGTCTCTATGTACGCATATCGTGTACGCATTCGCAGTTTTAGATAGCTCGCGTTTAGTCATCAAACCTCATGATATCTGGCTCGATGTTGAGAACAGTAAGTACATTAAACCAACTTTTCTAAGATAAATAACGTTTATAGCTTATTCTAAGCACGTTCAAAGGAAATATTCTACACTTATCGAATCAACTTTTATAACAAAATAAAATGTAAGTATCTTTACTAAAAAAATATCTAGTCTGCCATAGATATCTTGGGCCGTGGGGATCCGAGGCCTTTATGATTTATAAATATATTAATAAATCAATATGCTATTTAACAAGCTTTCGGTGACCGAAATGCTGACCATTGTATCGGTCAGCGGATAGGAATCGCAATCCAACGAGGCAAAATTGATACTTACATTTAACCTAAACATCACGTACCTAAGGAGGTTAAAAAGATAAAATCTTGTAAGCCTTTCAATGTCTGTGTCGACCTGTGTCGTAATCTCGGGTGTATTCCACTATTTCCATTATGAATTTCCATTGATAGAAATACTGGGACAGGTTCTGCCAATGTTTCCATTTCTGGCAGCGAAAACATTCATAAAAATAAATAAAATATTCATATTTTCCATTGCTCAATATTTATTTATCAGTAATTTATTAGGCCGTCATAAATATGAAATAGTGGGATACACCCGTAATCTCTGAAACTGATAAAAATTCATTCTAAGCTCTTTCTAACAGGTATTTATATTAAAGATTAATTTGCCTAACATCTTGTTTTACAGAATACTACGAGAAAGTTGCCGCACTAAAATCGAAAGGCGTGAAGGTTGTGCTCGGTCTCGGTGGATGGGACGACTCAGCCAGCGACAAGTATTCGAGGCTTGTAAACAGTGTTTCAGCAAGGAGAACCTTTATTGTTCATGCTATCGACTTTATAGAACAGTATGAATTTGATGGACTGGACCTTGATTGGGAATATCCGAGATGTTGGCAGGTGGTTACATAATGTTCTTGGATTCACTTTGGATATCTTATCTCTATTTTATTTCTCACTAGCTGCGCACCGCGGTTTCACCCGCGTAATAATTTTATCTACGCGACTTTCTTTTCTTTTTCTCTCATAAGAAACTTCTCCTGACAATAACAAACACAACTGCTGTTCTCGAGATTTGCGCTTTGCATTCAGCTATTCATTTTTATATTATAGATACTAAAACCTTCCTCTTGAACGATTATATCTATTAAAAAAACCGTATCAAAGTCCGTTGCGTAGTTTTAAAGATCTAAGCATTTATAGGGACACAGACAGCGGGAAGCGACTTAGTTTTACAGTATGTAGTACCTAAAGATCAAAAGGCTGTTTTTAAAACTTTTTTTGGGTTTGCTTAGTCATCTAAGTATTTTCTAGGTTTTTTTTTAATAAGAGCGATATATATTTTATAGAAAGTTATCTATACTTAATAATATAAAGCTGAAGAGTATGTTTGTTTAAACGCGCTAATATCAGAAACTACTGGTTCGACTTGAAAAATTATTTTTTGTGTTGGACAGTCAATTTTTCAAGGAAGACTATTTTTTCGATATTTCCACGGGATCGGGAGTTATGCGGGTGAAACCGCGGAACGCTGCTAGTTTTTTATAAATGTCCACTGTGTTTTAGGTCAACTGCGAAAAGGGTCCAAGCACAGATAAAGAAGGCTTCACAAATCTAGTCAAAGAACTTAGAACAGCATTCGCTCCAAGAGGACTTTTGTTATCTGCTGCTGTTTCAGCAAGCAAAAGAGTTATAGATCTAGGTTGGTAAACATTTACTACAGAAAGTAAACGAAATTATTTAAAAACATACTAAAACTTTTTAAATATTTTTAGCATACGACGTGCCAACTTTAGCGAAGAATTTAGACTGGATCGCTCTAATGACATACGATTATCACGGCCAATGGGACAAAAAAACTGGCCATGTAGCGCCAATGTATGCCAACTCGTACGATCAAGATATGACCTTAAACACGGTAAGTTAAAGATAACTAGATACCTACGGAGATAACTAGCGAAAAAATGACTTTTGTGAGACCGCTAAATATTGTTATGATGATCACTAGGTATTGTGTTTAAGAGAAAAGGTACCCAGCTCTCTCTCCATACAAACTTAGTTGACTGTTTCCTCCTTGGATAATGACACTAGCACAAATATTTTTGTTGCATAACACCTATAACTACCATGACTATGCCCCTATGTCTTGGTTTTTTTATTTCCCAATTATCATAGAAAGTAAAATAAAAAAAAACATAATATAAAATGTAAAAAATAAGACATAGGGCCATGGTCATGGCGATTATAAGGTTTATGTTACAAAAATATTTGCTCTAGTGTCACCAGGGAGGAAACAGTCGACTACGTTTGTGTGGAGAGAGAGCCGGTACCCTTTCCTCTTAAAGGATTTAAATAACATATTTCATAAATAGGACAAAAGGTAATCCCTAGGAGACGTTCTATTATATCTAATCTTTCTGTTGTAGAATTTCTCTGTCAACTACTGGATAAACAAAGGTGCAAACAGAGAGAAATTAATCCTAGGAGTGCCATTTTACGGTCAATCATTCTCACTGATGGATAATGTTGGAACTGGTTTGGGAGCACCAACGTATGCTGGTGGCGAAGCCGGAGACGAAACAAGGGCTAGAGGATTCCTATCTTTCTACGAGGTAAAGAGTAACAAATAGCTTGATAACAATATAGGTGAAATAAGTCAAGTAATGATATTAACTGATAAATGGCTGTAGTCATGACGCGATGCGTTCAAACTGAATGAGCGTTACACGTATCTGATATGATATCTAATGAGGAAAATACTATGCGTGTCATGCTCAACAAGCATTAAGTTGTTATATGAATATTTATAGCGCACATATAAAACCTTAACTTTATTTTATAGATATGTGACCGTATCAGAATAAAGGGCTGGAAAGTGACTAGAGATCCTGGTGGCAGAATGGGACCTTACGCCGCGTTAGATGACCAATGGGTATCATTCGACGATGACTTCATGGTACGTCACAAGTCGGAGTACGTACGAGCTATGGGCCTTGGAGGCGCTATGGCTTGGGCAATAGACTTAGACGATTTCTCAGGAAAATACTGTTCATGCGGAAAATATCCTCTGTTATCTACGATCAACTACGTTTTGAGGAATAAGGAAATAACGCCGCGTTGTCCTCTAGAAGAGAGTAAGTAATCATACTAACAACGATCACCTTAATTTAAAAATATTTACTTTATAGTATTTATCTTTTGTATCAATGAAATATTTTTTATTTATAGTTCAAGCCCCAGAAACAACAACAGCTGTGGCAATGCCTGGTACCACAATAGAGACAGTAACAGAACCAGTATGGATGCCCGAGTCTGAGCCAGGACCTGACCATGAAACTGGAGTCGTTGAAAGCGTAAGTATCTGTTAAAAATAGCTTACTAATAATGTAAAGAACTTTAATAATTATGACTATTTTTTATGTACTAGGGATCAAATCTCGACGGCAGTGCTTGTTCAGGAAACACATTCAAAGCCGACAGTGTCGACTGCAGTAAATACTACCTTTGTATTAACGGAAAATTAACTCAACTCTCTTGTCCCGAACCACTTCATTGGAATCGAAACCACTGTGATTGGCCGGAGAAATCTCAGTGTAAATTAAAAGCTCAACTTAGGCGTAGGAGACCTACGATAAACAATGATGAAATTGAAGATGATAAGCCAATCCTAGCATGTTACTTTACAAGTTGGGCATATTACAGGTAAATAAGTAAAATTTACAAATAAGTAAATAATAAATGTTGTAAGTAGTGTTGTAATACGAAACATCAACAGAGACCTTATTTATTTTAGGAAAGGAAACGGCAGCTTTGGTCCAGATCAAGTAGACCCATCTCTTTGCACTCATATTATTTATTCCTGGGCTCATATTGACAATAAAACGTACACAGTAGTACCTGGTGTCCCAGAATTGGATATCGAAAATGATTTTTACGGCAAAATAACGGAACTAAGACAGACAGGTGTCAAAGTGATCCTTGGTGTTGGCGGTTTAAAGGACTCGGAAGACGAGAAGTGGAACCAAATGGTGTCAGTTCGTAAAAACAGGAGGAAGTTCATATCATCAGTGGAAAAATATCTGCAGAAGTGGAACTTTGATGGTGTTCAGATAGCTTGGCAATATCCAGTTTGCAAACAAGTAAGCGAGTTAAGAAAACTGCGAAGATTACCTAACGTAAATGTTGATTAGAGTAACCCAATTATACATATTTTTGTATTTTCCAGGTGCCTTGCTCTGATACTCGTGAAGATGTCCAAGAAGCTTTCACCAACTTAATCGTTGAACTGTCAAAGTCTTTATTAAGTCGCAATTTGGAACTATCGGTTATGGTAGCAAGTTCTCCTGAAATAGCATCAGTTGCGTACAAGCCTAATGTGTTTACGACAGAGATTGACTGGGTTGCAATTGCTGCTAATGATTATTTGGCGTCATCGACTGGTAGAACTACGTTCTTGGTACCCTTGGAGAGTCATGATATTGCGGGAATAAACAGTTTTGTAAGTACTTATCCAAGAAACTCAACTAAACGAATACAATAGTAACTTGGGATCAGCTTGTGAAAATCATATTCTTACTAAATGGGATTGTTCATTTTTATAAAAAAAATAAAAATATAAAAAAATAAATAAAAATATAAATATTCAAATTAGTATCTTAAATTAGTCTATATTTACGGAAAATAATATCGAAACCATAGGTCTTTAGGAAAAATTTGGATGATCCCAATTTCATAAAATGTCATTTTCTTCCAGAATGCTACCATAAACTATTGGACAAGTCTAATCCCAGCAAGGAAGTTGGTACTGAACGTGCCTGCTTACGCAAGATCATACACACTACGAAGCTCATCAAACACGAACCCCGGAGCTCCTATATCGGGACCTGGTGAAGCTGGCCCATACACCGCGATACCCGGTTTCCTTTCTTATTATGAGGTATGTATTTAATTATTTACAATACAAGAGTGCTATTGTGGAGAATTAGTGAACTGTCAAGGTAACTTCAATTTGTATAACTTTAGTCCTTAAGGTGAAAGGGTACAGGCGCTCTTTCCATACAAACGTAGTCGACTGTTTCCTCCCTGGATAATGACACTAGCACAAATATTTTTATGCCATAAATTAGCATAGTTATAGGTATAACTGCCATGACTATGCCCCTATATTATGGTTTTTTTTTCATTTTCTAATTATAGATTACATTTGCTCTAGTGTAATTCATTATCCAGGGAAAAAACAGTCGACTACGTTTGTATAGAGAGAGCCCCCGGTACCCTTTCCTCTTAAGTAACTAAAGAAAAATGACCATATGGAATTTGTTTCAGATCTGCAACGGTGTTAAATCAAAGGAATGGAATGAAATACAGACAAATGAGGGAACATACAGTTTTCGAAATGACCAATGGTCTTCATATTTGAGACCAGAAGAAGTTTACAGAATAGGTGTGACAGCTGCCTTGGCTAAGATTCGAGGCGCCGGACTTTGGGCTATTGATCTTGATGATTGGCGAGGTGACTGCGCATGCCCACGACCCCTACTTACAGCGTTACGACAAGGACTTTTAGAGCCTACGATTCCACTTTCCCTTTGTACTCAATTATAAGATTTCCAAGTGAGAATAGAAAAATAAATGGAGAATGAATTTCAAATAATTTTGCATACCTACCTAGTTACTATAAAACAACTGATTAAATAAGCGTTGTATAAAATGTATGTAAGATAGAACTAAAATGTAAATTTAATTGTACTTAATTTGTACTACAATTATAATAACTATTTTAGTTAATTAGGTGTGAAAAATATTTTAAGTGATTGTGATATTTTTGTAAGTTCCTTGATTTTTACTCAAATTTACTCAATATCAGATTTATTTAAGTAGAAATTTTAGGAACAATTTTTATACCTCGATGATTGTGTAAGTTTGCAGGAAACTTTCTGATATACTTTTTAAATGAAATGACACATTCATGACATAGGTACCTAGCAAGATCATACCTATCTATACGATGATTTTGCCGACTGAAACTTTAACTGCAATAAAATATGTTTTTTTTATATCTCGTATCTTTTTTTTCGTCCTTATACGTAGGTACATAATCAGCATAATATATCATTCTGTTATCATTGTATAGTGTGTAAGTAGTGTGAAATTATACCTAAATTTGTAAAACAACGTCCATAAAGGCAATTGTAGAGTCCAAAAACATCAACCTTTAGACTCAGACGGTACAGTTAGATTCAAAGTCCACACGCTTTAAACTAAACAGATTCCACAATAGTTACTACGGATTACGAGTCATTCAAACTTGGTAACGCAGCTGACCTTGGTAGGCGGCAAAGATTGGCGGCAGTCTGTGTTATTCTAGTGCGGTGCGTCACCGTGTTAGGTTAACTTGTAAAATCTATATAAAATGATGAAATTTTAAATTAAAAGTTAAACTAAAACATCAGACAAAACGCGATTAAATTCTCATTAATGTTGCTGGATTTAGGTGTTGCAAGTTTTGTGTGTTTAATTTATATTAATAAAAACGAATATTTAACCTAGGTGACGTACTTACCTACCGTAAAAACTCGTGATAATCAACGTACAATTTAGCACGTTAATAGTTAATGTAGTAATACTAGTAGTTATCAGAACGAGTATTCTTTAGTGTAGATTATACAATCGTATAGAAAATGTTGTCGAAACGACTAATTTCAGCGATTTTAAGCACGAATTTTACAAAAACAAAATCTACAGTCGTTCTTTTATCAAATAATATAAACAGAAAGTTGCATACGAATGAGGTAAGTCAGTGATATTATAATTTAAATTTATTTTGTGTAGGAAAGTACCTACCTTTTTTATTCAACATAAATTAGTAATATTATGTAGGTGGGTGTATCTCAAAATTCATATACATTTATTAAATACAAATTTTTAATTTGTCTATTATATTTTATGTAATCCAAATTTCTAATGTTTATTTAATACAGCGTAGCTACCTATTGTAGTTACCAAGTTATTTACACCTAGTTCATAATATATTTTCCAGATACCAGTCAAAGAAATTAAAATACCCGTGCAATGGGGCTACATATCCGGTAAATTGTGGGGATCTGACACGAATCAAAGACCCATCCTAGCCTTACATGGGTGGCAAGACAATGCGGGCACCTGGGACCCTATAGCACCCTTGATTATCAAAGACAGGCCTATATTAGCGGTCGATTTTCCTGGCCATGGACTATCATCGTGGCTACCACCAGGTAATTATCGTCTTAATATTAGAGAAGTAGCACAAGTAAACAATAAATTAAATAGGGAATTTGCTTACCTATTGCAACTATTTGCAACGATACGAGTAATAATTTGCGCAAGGAAAGGGTACCGACGACGCTCTGTCCGTACAAACGTAGTCGACTGTTTCCTCCCTGGATAATGACACTATAGCAAATATTTTTGTTGCATAAAACTTATAACTGCCATGACCATAACCCTAATTTTTTTTATCTTAATTTCTATGATTAGAAAATGAAAATAACCAAGACATAGGGGCAATAAGTCATGGCAGTTATAAGTTTTATGTTACAAAAATATTTGCTCTAGTGTCATTATCCAGGGAGGAAACAGTCGACTACGTTTGTATGGAGAGAGCGCCGGTACCCATTCCTCTTAATATTAGAAAAATAGCACAAGTAAACAATAAATTAAATAGGGAAATCTGTAAAACCAGTAAACGAGTATAATAATTACCTACATATAAGACCAAGTAACCTTACAGCACGATTTTCCTTTAACTTTCAAACTAGAGCTATACAAATCTAGGGAAAAAATGTAATATTGGTTTATTTGGTTAGCTTGATATTCTTAATGTTTCAGGTATGCAATACTTCGGTTGGCAGTTGCCTTCCCAAATATTGGCTATACAAGAGTACTTGAAATGGGACAAAGTCTCACTAATGGCCCATTCTATGGGGTCTATCGCTGCTATGCGTTTCGCAAGCACCTTTCCTGATGAAGTCGATTTCTTTATTGGAGTCGACAGTTTGATATACGACGACTACGATCTAAGCTTTGTTATAGAAAAATTTCCGAAATTAATAAAGAAATGTCACGATGAACAATCACGTTTAGAAAATGAACCACCGAGTTACACAATGGAAGAACTAACACAGAAATGGCATTTGGGAACAAGAAAATCTGTTGACTTGGAAAGCGTTCAATATCTCGCAAGAAGAGGTACAAAACAATCTAAAAAAGATCCAAATAAGTACTACTTTTCCCGAGATTCAAGACTGAAGTACACTTTATTTAATCCAGAGGACAAGAAGTTCGTGGAAGCTCTTATCAGGAGACTGAAATGTCCCTCAATATACATAAAAGCTATAGACTCGCCGTACGCAATTGACGCATTTTCAGTAGAAATGAGAGAAATAGTAGAAAAAAGTAATGAATTGTTCGAAAGTCACTTTATACCTGGTACTCATCATGTGCATTTGAATAACCCTGACAAGGTTGCGCCACTGATTTTGCGGTTTTACGAAAAGTATAATATTCCTCATTGATGATAATTTATTGTATAGAATTTTAACCAAGATATCACTTGTCTTCTTTTGTTGATGTTAATAAATGTTAACAAAAAATAACGAAGGTACTTAAAGCAGTAATAATGTCTTCTGCATTAAGGTACAAATATTTATTTTATTTTTGGCATTTATGAAAATTTAGTTTATCTATACTAATTTAATAAAGAGGTTTTTTTGAAGTGAAAACTTCTTATGGCGCGTTGGGCACTTTTGTGGGTGAGCATTTTCAACCGATCTCGCGACAGATTTTGACGCGACAGATGAGATTTTATTTGTGTTAGTCTTTTTGTTTAACTTATACTGCCATCTATTACACAAATTGAGAAACTTAGTTTCTAGAAAGACCGCTATTCGAATGTAGATGGCGCTGATTTAAATTTTTTACTGCCATCTAGCGAATAAAAAATAAACTATATTTGTTGAAGTGAGTGCTAATAGATGGCAGTAGCAGATCGTTTCAAGAAATATTCTATGAGAAATAACAAGTTTATTGTTTTCACTTCTGCCTGCACTCCCGGAGTGCGCTGTTTTTTTTTGTTTGTGACGAATACCAATAGGCTCATAAACTACTGGACCGATTTAAATGAAACTTGGTATGAGGATACATTGATTCTTTAAGAGTTACATAAGCTACTTTTTATCCCGATATTCCCACGGGATCGGGAGTTACGCAGGTGAAACCGCAGAGCGCTGTTAGTGTAATAATATTAGTGAAGATTAACCAGCTTTGAATATATTGTAATAAGTTATTGTTATCCTACAATATAAAACTAGTCATTTGTACTCGAAAATCATATATTTTTGATCATTTAAATATACCTGTTATTTATATCGTAATAAATATATCAAAGTACTTACTTAAAACCTAGTTTGTAAACCAAGGTTGTAAAATCACAATGAGAACGCAAATGAAACTTTGTTTCGTATTTAAAGTACTGTTTACGAGGAAACCCGGGTATTGCTCTCTGCATAAACATGTATTACTCTATTTCCCTTCTAAATACAACCTTAAGAGCAATAATATTATTTTCATTATACCCATAATTGCTTGCTATAGGTACACACGCTCTTGTGTTTTCCTTTTTTCTTACAACTTATTATTAAATAATATAATTTTCATTTCCATTTATAAAAAACTTGCTGTTTTCTGAGGACTTAGCTTTATATGTAGTGATAGTGATGGAAACCAGACGGGAATATTTACAGCAAACATAGGTTTAATGAAAACATTATTGCTCTAGGTAGAGACATTATTCAGGAAGACAATAGGATCATTTTTATGGAAAAAGCAATGCCGGTCTACGCTCTTAATACTAACTAGAATCATCATCACTAATATAAGAAACTTCTAAGGTAGGATGTGTTGTACTAACGCCACTGAATTGTGCCCCCTTCCTAAGAGGTAGAACTTTCTTCAAGGTTTCCTGCCATGACATACCTTCGCAAATTCTCACCACTATTTCGAATACTGTAACAAATAAGTAAGATATTTGTTAATGTTTAGATAATTGTAAACCTGTTGTCTGTTACTATAGTAAAATAACTGTTAAAACAATTAAAACTTTTTTTTATAAGTACAGTTCCTATCCGGCCAGGTTTCTTTTAGTAAGTTTGACAAGAATAGTTATAATTTACAAAGCTATGTCAATCATTAAAAACACAACATTCTAGATTTGTCTTTAAAAGGAGGTTTACAGATGCGCGTTTTTGGGCATGGACCTTTTATATGGACAGCAGAGAGGATAATACTTTTTATATACTAACAAGAAGGATTGTTTCATTTGTCGATAACTTTATATTACTATTATTTATAATAATAATAATAATAATAAGACCCCGCGGTCCCGAGTGCTCCAGGGGGAAGCAACCGTTCCTCATCTCCGGCTGGCCTTAGTTGGCTGATCGGAGTGAACAATGACGAGGAAGCGGTCCCCCGCCTCTGGCTTGCCTTCACCGGCCGTCCAGAGTGGAGTCGCAAGAGTATATTCGAAGGATATATGCCGCACGTAAGTGGTGAGTGGGCCAGGTAGGCTGGACCCTCAGGGAGCCCGTGACCTGAGTTTAAAACCCAGTGTGGCGTCACTATCCTTAAGCCACTCTCGTCCCTGTTGCCCCCTTGCTGTAATTTACTCAGCTGATTAGGGTGGCCCAGTTTGAGAGTTGGCGAGTCTCCGCCTGCCACTTTTACATGTTTGTTGAACATTGTTACGGCAGGTGCCATAGTACCCATAGTTCCCCAGTATCCAGTCCACTACCATCCCATCACAATAGCCCAAGTAGTAGTTTTCTCCTGTAGTTTATCAATAGTTCTATTCAAACCGGAGGTTGTCCTTGGCTGCATTTTATGGTGCAGACAGGGATAATCGCCGGTTTGATGTCCACATCATACTTTGCCATTAAACTTGTTATTGTAAAGGGCCTCTACGTGTTGGCTTCGGCCCCACGCATGCCTTCCAAAGGTCCGGGACTCCATAGTCCCGTGATATAGGACATATAACAAACAAATAATAATAATAATAAATTTATTCAAAAAAACTTAAAAAACAGAAATGTATAAATTAAGGCTACTTTTAAAAACATACCTACTTATCTGTTTACATGTGCCTGAACTAGGTGATCCTGTGTTTCAGGCAAAAACTGCTGTTATGGTAAATTGGTACTTACAAATTAAAACATAAAACTACAATTAATACCTACTTACGCTATTTTCTATAACTAGGTACCTGCTATACAATTAAACAATATATTTACTGTAATACATCTAATAAGTTCTCTGTATCTTCATAAGACATATCCTGGAGAGCTTCACAAACCATTATTTTACATCTGGTGTAGTTGTGCGGGTATATGTAAGTTATGGCATTTATTCTGTTATACAGAAGTGGACCAAGGTACATATAAAAATTGGATGTAAAAGCACGGCGTGTGCTAACGTAAGGGCAAACAATATCCTTCCGTCTTTTCTGTGTTAACTGAGTATTAAAGGAGAGAGTTGCATGCTGCTTTAGAACTGTATACATTATATATAATTGTCGGACTGTTAGTACCTTAACCGACTCATATAATAGTTTAGTTGGGAAGGTGTAGGGTTTAAAGGTGGAGACTTTTAGGATGGCCCTTTGTGCTCTCTCCAATGGTATTAACAATGTTTTACCCGCCCCACCCCATGAAGTGATGCAGTAGACTAAAATTGACTGACATAGGGCAAAATAAACTTGTTTTATCAATTTCAGATCTGCTATATGGCGTAACTTTTTGAAAATAAATATTAGTTTACGCACTCTATTACTCAAAGCTTCAATATGTTGTCGAAATATGAGAGTCTCGTCTAATATAATACCTAAGTATTTAATTTGATTAGTTCTTTTAATAGTTGGACACGAGCATGGGTTGTTACATGTAATGTTGCAGTGATGAGCATAAAGTCTGAAATCACTTACATTAGAGCAAATTTTGCGCATTGTGAATTTTATGAAATTAGTTTTATCTGCATTTAGTGTGAGTAAATTATGCTGAAGCCAATTATAAACAACATTAAATCCAAGCTGCGCATACTCGAAAACCTCTTTCTCAGTATCAGCGGAAAAAAGTAGTACAGTGTCATCAGCGTAAGTTACAATTGCGCCATGATCTAATTTCAAGTTGCAAAGGTCGTTTATGTATATCAAAAATAGAGTTGGGCCCAAAATACTTCCTTGGGGAACCCCAAAAGTCGTATTTTGCAAATCATCGCTGACGACACTTCCGATCCTTACGCATTGCGATCGATCGTTGAGATAGCTATTGAATAGTTTTAGCTGCGTTCCTCTTATCCCAAGGGCTTCCAGTTTCCGTAACAATGTTAATACAGAAATGGTGTCAAAAGCTTTGGCAAGATCCAGGAATACTCCCACAGTGTGATTGCCTTTGTCGAGTTCCTGTGTCAGGTAGTTAGTCAAGTAGTGAACGGCGTCATCAGTTGATACCTTAGCTCTGAAGCCAAATTGAGATTTTGACAAGATATTTTTGTCTTCCAAAAATTTGACTAATCTAGTATTGATTATTTTTTCTAGAATTTTGGAAATAGAGGGAAGGATGGAAATTGGCCTATAATTAGTTACTTGATTTTTTGATCCTGATTTATGAACAGGTACCACTACTGCTTTTTTCAAACACTTTGGGAATATTCCTGTGGACAAACATGTATTAAAAATGTACGTCAGGGGAGGGACCAAAATGTGCTTGAATTGTTTAACAATTTTTGACGGTATATTATCCCAACCAACTGCACAGTCATCTTTTAAACACATGATTATCCTTTCTACCTCGGCTTCGTCAGTATCCAACAGCGCAAAAGATGTTAAGCTAGAACAATATGTATGAGTGCGAGTGTGGCATTGTGATTGACCTTGTACTTTTTCCGCCAAGTTTTTACCAACGTTCACAAAGTAATCATTTGTGACGTTGGCAGAAGTCAAATGCGAGGAATTAGTTTGTAATAAACACGAAGATGACTCACGCTGCTTGGAGGTGTATGTTATGTTTTTAATGCATTTCCAAATCTCCTTACTATTTTTACCAGCTTTTTCCAATACACTTTTATCATAGTTAATTTTTACTTTTCTCAAAAGGTTATTACAAAAATTGCGGTAGCGCTTGTAAGATAGTTGCAAGTTTGTATTATTAGGATTAGACTTGGCTATAATGTGTAACTTATCTCTATGTTTCATACATCTAATGAGGCCAGGCGTAATCCAAGGTTTAATGTTATTTTTTTTTTTACTCAAACGAAACATTGTTGTGCTTCTTTGAATTGCTTGTTGCACATTTTCTATTAAGTATGTCATACAAAATTGCGGATCAGCGGAATTATAAACGTGACTAAAGTCGATGCTGCGTAAGTCACCTTCTAGTTTACTTACATTTAATTTATTAATTGTGTTAATATAATGAGCTTTAGGTATTTTACAATTTAGGGTTAATAGGGCAGCCTTGTGATCGGTTATCGATGAGTTAATAACAAGTGCAAGAGATTGACAATTTGACTTAAGCATTATATGGTCCAAGCATGATCCACTTTCAAATGTAGGAAGAGTGTATGCGGGAAATAAGCCGTGAAAGGAACATGAGTTGAGGTATTCTGGAGAGTAATCTTTAGAGGGTGGGTTTACTTTACCTAGACATATATCGATATTAAAATCTCCAACTAAGATAATATTTTTAAAAGACGCGAGTTTCTGCAAGGTGTCATTTAGAGAATGAATAAAATTTGTTGGGTTTTTAAAAGCACAGGGTCTATATATTGCAAGTATTGCAAAATCGGAACCAATTTTAATCAGAAGTCTGTTGCAATCCACCATATTAGGCTCCTCCACTGAGAAATTCAGATTGTTTTTTAGATAAACTACAACACCATCGTTTTGATAGTAATGTGTACTGCTTTGATGCATACTATATCCCGGCATGATTGGACGTGCTTCATCCCTGTTAGTAAGCCAGCATTCTGTTAGTACAATAATATCACAGTCTATGTTTAGTCTTTGTTGTAAGATTAAATAATTATCGAAATTTTTAAAGATACTACGAATATTTTGTGTTAGTACTGTAATGGAATTTTTGAAAGAGGAAAGATATTGCTTGCAATTTTCCACTTCACATACCTTTGAATCCGTCACAGAGAACTCATCTATGTCATTAATTAAATTATTTATCATTATTACAATAAAATAAAATAAAAAGATGTTAAAAGAAAAAAGGTCAAGGTTAAAACTGTTTGCTGGCGCTCTTAGGCGCCTTCATAATCAATACTATTTATATACCTATTTTCGGCTATAAGTTTAGCAGGACAGTCAATCGCACCTGTAACGTGGTTGCTTGGTTTTTTGAAACGCAAGCAAGTTGCACACCTCGGCTCCTGGTCCTTCTTGGGGCATTCCTTCAGAGTATGTCCTTGCTGGCTTAGCTTTATTAGGCCTAGGAACTGATCAAGACTGCAGTCTTTAAGTGTTTCCGCGACGTTTTGTTGATAGAGGCTCGTAAATACTTCTTTGTCGCTTAAATTCGAGGGCACACCGATAACAACAACTCTAGGTTTTCGTTTATGCGGTTCGTCAACCGTTAGGCCTGATTTCACAAGCTGTTCTGCTTTTTTGAGTTTCTCAATGTCCTCTTTTGTGTCTGTGCTGATAATTACACCCCCGTTTCTAGTCTTACGCAGGCCTCGGACATGGAGCTTCATCTCTTCTGGATTAATAACTTTTTGGACCAAGGTTTTAGTATCCTCACTCGACTTAAGTTTATCGTTAGGATAAATCGCCACAGAGTTGTGCTGATTATGTTTAATAAAATTATTGTTACCTTTTTTTATCATTTCGGCGAAGGTGACTTTTGCCGGTGTTGCGGATTTTTCAATGGTTTGTTGGAGGTCATAGATACGTTCTGAGAGGTCCTGTTTCTCTCGTAGCTCTTGTAGCGACGCGTGGGCTTGGATGGCTCTGGACTTAATGGACTGGTACTGCACCGCCATCTGAGAAGTGCCATGGGCGACCTTACGGCACAAGTTGTGGATTCTCGACTGATGTTCCTTGTTTAGCTTCCCTTCGGTTGCGATAGAGCACACCTCGTTCAAGCATTGCTCAATATTGGACATCCAGGACTGGATCTCTGGGGTGCTTACTATTACGGTGTCCTCATCTCGATCTTGGGGTTTGGGCGCGGCCTCGGGAGCGGGCGTGGTAGGAGGACTGCGGGGCGTTAACCTACTTCGGTTTCCAAACGGACTGCTTTCCATTTTTATATTAGGAATAATTTCATGATATTATGAAATTATAAGTAAAACAAATACTGTACAAACACCTCGCACTACAAATTGAGTGACCTAGATAGCTCAGTAGGTAATTGTCTAGGTCACAATTTTGCAAGAACGTCACTATAAATTTTAATACATTTATTAAAAACAAACACGTCCGGTCGATGTAAAGACCAAATTAATTCCCCTTATTAATTCCCCTTAATTTATAAAGAACTCACGCAAAAAAGTTGCGGACAATTACCTCGGGAACAAGTACAAATAACTATTAAAGAGCAAGGCTGAGCTAGTTTTGGTTTTGTATCAATCAGTCATACCTATTTGCTTTTTAATTCCGGTAAGACGAGAAACATAACTGGAAGCACAAGTCATTCTAAGGACAGTAAACTTTTAAAAAGAAGAAATACTTACCATGATCAATAGTCAAGACCTTTCTAGTCTTCATGTTGACATATTTATCAAGAGGTAGTTGTGCATGCCTGATGCCTTGTTCTACAGCTATCCTGTGACACAGACCCTGGAATTAGACAGAAAACAAAACGTAAACAAAATGTTTGAAAAACCATGACATGGCTTGAATACTTGTTTGGGTAAACATCTTTGTGTAAACCTGTTTTTATAAATAACTAGCTGTCCCGGCAAACATTGTTAAAAAAATAGATGTTGTTCTATTCTCAGACCTAAGGAATATACACAAAAAAATTTATACAAATGGGTTCAGTTTGAAAACGAACACCGTGGCAAGAATTTTACATAGATAGGTATTGGGATTAAAATTGAAATGTAAGAACTGTGATTTATCAATAGAGCCTGAACAAAAATTAGATAAGTATACTTAGGTAGTCAACAAGTTAACAATTGGCAAGAAATAGCCCAGACCAGGTAGCAATGGAAGACTCTCGTTTCTGAGGTCAAGGTTCACTTTAGGTCTCTGAGCCAGTGGAATAAGTAAGTATACTTAGGTAGGTTATGTCATAGACATGTTTTATACTATGGTACATTATTTTAATTTCTAACTAAGTAATTTATAGGTCGTGGAGTAATGGATTTATCAATTTTAAATTTGATTAGTATTTATATTTGAAAAGCACCCTAACCTTATGTTTATTATGATCTACAAGTCCACCAATTATGTAAAAGGTATCTTCTTCAAACTTCTCTATGACATTTTCTGACTCACTCGTAAGATAAACCAACTTTTCTTTTGGCAGGAATTCTAAGTATGATTTCGCATTGTATTTTATCTGGAAAGAAGTATAGATTGATATGGATTTATTTTCTGACAAGTTAAGTATTTTAACTGATTAGTAAACCCTTGACTGTTACTAACATCCCAGTTTTCATATCCATTATGCCTAGACATGTCATTCTTGCTCTTCTCACCAAAACTAGACACAAAGAACTGTAGAGGTGTCTCTGATCTTCTATTTAAAGAGTAGCAGCGCAATATTTGCTTTATTACTTTATATCTATCCTTCTCAATCATAAGATTTTCAAAACTGAGGTCTATTATTATGCCTGTATTGATTTTTCGTTTTTCTTCTTTCATTTTCTTCAATGCCTTTCTGCTAGGGCCGATGTCTATGTTTGCTTGACGAGCCTCCTTCCTTCTCTCTTTGGCTCGAGCTTTCTCCTTGGCTCGTTTGTCAGCTTTTTGGTTCTCCCATTTAACTTTTCTAAGCCATTTCTTCATAACATTTTTAGTGTAAGGACGAGGAACTTCGTTGCCGTCATCGTCTTTCATGCCGGGATCGAACTTTACATCGTTTAGTGTGAGATGGGTGAAAATATGCTCGTTATGATCATTTTTTACGTCCCCATTGTCTGGGGATACCTTATCCTGATTATCGATCATGTTTACATTAGATTCACTTGAGATAAAGAGAAGAAAAGTTTAAGATATTATCGGACAAAACACCAAAGCTGACGAGGAAAATCTAAATAAATCATAAAGGTAAGTACATAAGTAATGGATATTATTACATGTAAGCACTGGATTAATGTGACAAATGTGAAAATATTATATAGAAATTGTAATTCAATATTTTGAGAAACAAAAACATAACCTCAAACGCCACGGCACTCGGGGACGGAGTGACTCTGACATTGACAGTCGAGGTTTTCGTGGGCGTTCAAAGACATTGACAGATTTGGAGCCGATAAGCTTTACGCGGGAATTTTCAAAACCAACGATCTACTATGTTCTTAGAGACTATGTTATTTAATTACCCATGCTACAATAATTATACTTAAGCCTATCTAAAATATCTTTAAAATATATGTGTTCTTAAGGAACCCACGGCTAAGTTGCTCCAGAGCTATTGACAAGTTCTTTGCTCTGTATCCGGACCACACCCAGACCACATGAATAAGTACTGTCTGATTCAGACTACCGTCGCGTCGTCTCGTTCCGCTCGGGCGCATACGCTACACCTACTACTCGGTCGATTATGTTAAATAGATTGCAAACTAGGTAGGTACTTACTTGCTCTAATCAACACTCAAAAAATATAATAGCATGGATAAAAGTTGGTAGAACTTAATCCAACCAATTATTAGGTAAGTACTTACTATTTATTACCTTCTTATTACTTAGCTTACTTACAAAGAAGTAGGTAGTTACTTACTAGTTATCTACCTAGATACTACCGTAACATAAGCTTAGTTCACATTATTCCATTAGAGCTCTAGTCGAGTCCAGTGATCCAACAAATAATTACGGACCAAAATATTGTTATGTAGGTAGCTACAACATAATAGGTAGGTACTTCCATATAACTACTCATACATAAAGTATAACCAACCATTATCTTATCAGTGGGTTTAAATAAATAACCTTATTAACCCGTCTCCCTTGTGACACATAAATAAACAGAAATTATGTTCACTACATCAGTTACAGATATATTATTATAATATCCAGTTGTACTTCGAGACAAAATTGCTTTCCTATTCTTTGTTACGAGTTGTTACGCGATGTCTTCGGTAAGTTTTTTTAATACTTACATACCGTAGAGTAACTAAAGAAGTAAGTATACTTTGCAAAGATATTTTACGTATTTTACCCTAACTTTTATGATCAAAGCCCTATTTTGACTATAGTTCTGAGAACATTGGCTTTGTTTTCAGATAAGCGTAGGTATTTCCCGTGTATCTGATTTAATTAAATTACAGCACTTACCAATCTACCTACTTCTCTAACAGTGAATTACATACCCAGTTACCTATTTTATATTCTTCGCAGATAAGTACCTATTACAAAAATAGTCAAAAAATGAATTAAGTTTACGACGACGACGTCAAAAGCACTTACTCAACTAGGTACCTATTAGGCCTGTTTTATATTTTTTTTAGGATACATACCAACTATGGGGAGGTTGTTTCGAAGAAGAGCCTTCAGCTGTCCTGAAACGACTGAACGACTCTCTACCGATAGATGCTAGATTGTTTCGTGAGGACATCCGTGGAAGCCGCGCGTGGGCCCAAGAGCTTCACGATAGTGGCTACCTGTCGAATGACGATCACAAATCTATACAAGAAGGTCTCAACAAGGCTAGTAATCTTTTATTGATCAAATCAACTTTAACTTACACACATTCTGCTACACTACCTACTCCTGTCCTCCTTAAAAAAGCCTCGTCTAGAAGGGTAAGCTAACCCACCCCGTTTTCACAATCAACCCTATGAGATTGCATAGTGCGCGCGAACGCATAGAGCCGCAAATAAGATGCTGATTCGCTAGTGCTCGAGTGAAGAGAGCAGCAATAAATTGACCAATCATAGGGCCGCATTTAGCGCAGTGCGTTCACTTATCCAAGAACAACTTCAGTACGTTTGTGTATACGGGCGTAAGACTTAATTGGGACCCCAAGGTCCATTATTTGATTCTCGATATTTTTCTACCTATTACATTCCCTTACGAGAGGTATTTTAGATTTTTTACTACTGAGCCATTTACCTTTAATGCATGCGTCCACGTCGTAGAGCTCTAGGTAATTTACTCTACGTCATTTTTTTCGAACAGGTAGAGCAAGAAATTGAAAAAGAAATAGCTACAAATGGCCGCCTAAGAGATCCAGAAGAAGATATCCATTCAGTAGTAGAACGGAGACTGTTTAAGCATGCAGGTGACTCGGCTCTGAGGCTGCACACCGCACGCAGTCGCAACGATCAGTCTGCCACTAACACCAGACTGTGGATGATGAATGCTTTGCCAAAGTTACAGACTGCTCTAGTGGATTTAATCAAGGTAAATTAAAATGAATATCAAGTCCAAACATAACAATGGATTGATCAATCAATAAAGCACAAGGAGATAATACGTATTTTAGGATTATATTAGAGCAAATTAATATGCAACAACATGCTATTTAAAGTTGCCTCTAATAGATGGCTGATGTTTCATCCCTTGCCGTTTTTGTTCTTATTTTCCCCTTAGATCCTGGTGAAACGGGCTTCCAGCGAAATTGAAATCATTGCTCCTGGTTATACACATCTACAGCGCGCTCAACCAATACGATGGAGTCACTTTTTACTAAGGTGTTGTACTTTCCAATCTGTAAACTCTCGCTTAAATATGTCACTTACCGGGATGGTTTTATCTCTCGTAACAGTCACGCCTGGAGCCTTCGCGATGACGTCACACGATTAGAAGAACAAATGAAAAGAGTGTCAAGGAGTCCACTCGGGAGTGGTGCTATAGCTGGCTGCGCGTTACCGATCAACCGACAAAGACTTGCAAACAACTTGAGCTTTGAGAATGTTACTCCAAATTCCATGTATGCTGTCTCATCGCGGGACCATTTAGGTATGAAGGCGGATGAGTCTAAAGTGAAAATGGTAGGTTTTTGGTCCAAAATATCTAACGGTTTCTTAATATTTTTACAGTGGAATTCTTGAACTGGGCGTCACTCTGCGGCATACATCTCAGCAGAATAGCTGAAGATCTCATTATTTACAGCTCTCAAGAATTTGCGATCGTTCGATTTTCCGATCAATTTTCAACTGGTTCAAGTTTGATGCCTCAGAAGCGTAATCCAGATGGCATGGAACTTGTGCGTGGTTCTGCTGGTCTTTTACTTGGGGACTCGTTTGCATTTAGTTGCGTGCTCAAGGGACTTCCAAGCACTTATAACAAGGATCTCCAATCAGATAAAGAGATTCTGTTCAGATCATATGATCGATTATTGGACTGTTTAAAAGTTACAGCTGGAAGTATTGAGACAATGGAGGTAAGATTTTCTAATGTTCAAAAACTCATTTTCACGCAAAAAAAATTTAAGTCTAATATTTTTACAGGTAAACGCTGAAAGAGCTACGGCTTCTTTAGACCCTAGCATGTTGGCAACGGACCTAGCACATGTTTTGGTCAGACGTGGCGTACCATTCCGTAAAGCTCATCACTTAGTGGGAACAGTTTTGCGAAAGGCATCTTCACTGAATGTGGACCTTAAGAATTTACCTTACAGCGAATATATGAAAATCTGGTAAGAAGATTGATTCTATAGTTCTAGGTGGAAGTAAATGTGATGAAACTTACTGAATATTTTAATTTGTAGCCCCGAATTTGGGTCTGCCGAGGAGCTCGCAGCTATCTTCTCGTGGGAGGCAAGCGTCGAACAATATAAAAGTGAAGGTGGAACGGCAAAAGCTTCTGTTATTCAACAAATAGACGCGTTTAAAGACTGGCTTCAAATTCAATAACTGAAACAAACATTAAAAATAATTTATTTTCACAAGTAACTATATTTTAATTTTTACATTGTAAATATTGAATTATGCGTAAAGAACTACCCATTCATTACTTGGTACAAATCCTATTTAGGTTTTCTGTTGGTATTCGAGATGACTAAAGCCTACAAATAGCCACAAAACTCTCGTCTGATGTCAACTAAAATAAATAAGACCTATTTCCCTTTGCTTATAACTTCAACCTACATAATATTAGTCACGTGCTAAAACAACGATGTTTGTATAAGGATATTACCTAGTGTTATACCGATCACATCACATCTAATTACATGTCTATTTTACAGACATAGATTTCTATGGTAACAATTAAGCAGATTTAAAATAAGTACGTTTAGAAAAGTAGGTATGAGACCCTGTAATTAAATCTATTCTACTGTGAGAAAGACCTCTTTCTAATAGTAGAATAGATTTAATTATATATACAACAAAACTACCTACTTTTGATAGTTGAGACATAGTATAAGTACATTTTTGACGACGAATCCTTCTGTGTGTCTGATATTTCTTCGCTCATCAGATTTTGTTGAAGTTTGGCATGGCGACAATAACAGTGTTAGATACAACCCTGTAGTTCTAAATAAATTAGAAATCTACCTACTGCTTCCTTTTGCACGTGTTATTATATTAACCGAAAATAGAAAAGCTTACATAAATATCCAAGTACCTATTTATATAAATAACCCAATGATGCTTTTAGAAACATTTAAATAAAACTATGACGTAGTAAAGGAATAAGTTCCCAAGTACCTATAAATTATATAAAACGGGCAGGGTTTCCGCGCGCGGTCTGCTGTCTCTTGCACGACTCTCTGTGACGTCTCACTTCGGTTTTCCACCTGAGCGCTTATTGCTACCTGTCAGGGAATGTCTACATACTTAAACGAGCCTGTAAAAAAAAGAGACGCGGGTAGAATGGTAAGATATATAAGTACAGTTATTAGTCTAATAAAATAAGGAACGACCTCTGTGGCGCGACGGGCGAAAACCCGCTTGCGACTCAGAAGGTTAGGGGTTCGATTCCCGCCTCAAACAAGTATTTATGCTAAGTATAACATGGAGGTAGAAAGTATAATATTTGTTTCTGGTCTGGGTGTCTGTTTACAGAAATTATTTATGAAATATTATGTTATTTACTAGTGGTTTGGTGTGAGGAGGCGTTCGTTTCCAAGTGCTCCCATGAATTTCTACCTAACCTTACGTAAAAAGTCATTTATTGCATTTTTGGCAGCTAATCTGCTCATTACTCCAAAGATCCTCAACAGATCTTCACCAAATTTGTATCAGACCCATTTGAAACTACTGTATTTCCAATAAAAAAAGAATCATCGAAATCAGATCTCATAAAACGGAAATATTCAGTATCAATAAAATCGTAAAATCTGTAGAGGAATTGGGATTTTACGATTTAACAGATTTATTAGTAGGTAGTTGGTACTTACATACATAACACATACTGACAGTGGAAAGCAATTTTTGCCCAATTTGAAGCAGAGACGCTTCGCTCGCTCGAATGAACTGAAGATTTCAAAGCGTTGCGATATGGTAAGATTAGTAAGTATTAAGTAATTATATTTTATTTATTTACCCAATTGCGTAGGTGTGGGGGGTAAGGACCACGCAGAGCACGTAACTGCCTACCTACACGGTACCCTTACGTTCGCCCATCGCGATCGGCCCACCCACTTTCCATGGGACACTGTCGATTGCTCTTCATTCTATTGTTGCAATCGACAGGTGTGGTTGGCTCTCTCATTATATTTCTTTTAGTGTTTTTTTTTGTAAACGTAACAGCCTAGTTGTCTGAATTACAGTAATTATCTACCTATGCAAAGAAAAGTACCTACCCAACTAGTTTATATCTTTTTTTTACCTGAGCATGTAAGTGTAATATTTTTAATAATCTGTTTATTTTTTTAGATTTCATTTAAATATCACAATGAAACGAGTCACAGCTCTACTAGTTATAATATTGGCTGCTATTACCGCTGCTCAAGAACAGTTAAACAATGAATACGTGCCTATGGATGACGGTGATAACAGTAGAGATTCTTTAGGACTCAATGAAGAGGTAAGTTACTAACATAGGTACTTGTGGTCAAATCACGCGTTGGCAAGCATTTGAAAAGCGCCATCTAGAAGATCTCTTTTCTTCCTTTCCAGTGTTAAAAATCTCCCTTTTTCAAGCCATTTGAAAATCTATAAATTAACGTATCTACTTACAAGGTTCGGTGGAACAACGCCTAGATGGGTACACTGCGGTACACATATAAAAATATAATATCTCTAGGAATTTATGTGTTTGTTTATCCAGTGAGCTAGCTTTAGAGAGAATGTCTTTCAGAACTTCTTATTAGTGCGTGCAAATTTCGAACTGAAATAGAAAAAAAGTTAAAGATTACTTATTATACAACTGTATAAAATGTAGAAAAAATAAATAGAACAGCTCACCGGTTTATTTGAAAACAATCTTTTCTATTCCTATTTTTTAGCGTCTTTTTAAATTTATTTTCTTGTTTACAGTACTTTCGTCACATACATTCTATAATCGACGCATACAGAGGCGACGTGCAGGCCGGACGTCTTGTCATAGAGACGAACTCTCTCATCAACACCAAATACAAAACTTGGAAAAGAAACGCAGACATCATCAACTCCCTATTAGCTCTGCCTAAAGGAATGAACGAAGCGGGACGTTAATTATTGTATCTGACACCAAAACTATGTCTAGACAAACTCGAAAGTTTGCAAGAATCGTTTTTTCGTACCTTACGAAGTGTAAATTATGTAAATAAAAGTGCAGCCATTCTCAAAAACATATTTTATTGTACCGTATCTTTAATAACTAATCGATCAACTGATCCCACAGAAGTTCGTCACTAATTTACTAAAAAAGTATTTACAGTAAAACAGACACATTACCATTTTTTTTTTACATTTTCATGTTTTACACAGTTGATTAACGTTAACTGACGAAATACCATGCAATTTTGTTAACTTTAAGATAAATATTTACATTTTGAGTTTAAGACTAACACTAAAAATTGCATTCAATAGAATACATAGGCTATTGCCGACTTACAAAAATAAATATGTTAAGTTATTATATCACTTTAAATTTTTGCTTTAAGTATATAATATGTAACACGGGATTTATCGATATTACATTGATTATTAGAATACAGATAATAGTAGTTTTACTAAGTACAAATCTACTTAAAAGCATGGAATTTCTCAATGAAATTGACATATTATTTGTATGGCATAGGAATAAACGGCAGTAATAATCAATATCCTGATATTTTAACTACTTAAAGGACAAACTATGTAATACAGCTACATAATGTAGTATACATACACAATTTACAGCTAATATCAACTAAATTATGTTATCATTATTAATTACTTACAATGAACTAAATTCTAACGACATTCAATTCTAAGCCTCACCTTTATTTACTTGTTTATTCATTTTGCGGGAGTCTGTTTTTTAGAACTGTTAAAGTCCCATTACACAAGTTACCGTAGTTGCCAAATGAGTATACCGTGACTAGCGATAAAGCTCTTAATTTTTGTTTTAGGCGAAGGACCAAGAAATAGTTACTCCTCAATCATGTTCCGAGGATAGTGCAATGGTGTCTTAATGTCGCGTCTTTTTTCGATGCTAGAATTTGAGCGAGAATCCAGGTGCGACGTTGAGCGACCGCTGGTGTAGCTGGAAGCCGAGAGCTTCGTCAGAATCTCCGCGTGAATATTGAGCGTACGCGGCGCCGCCGGCTGGCGGGCGCGGACTGTGCGTCGTACGCCGGTTGCCTTCAGACTTGGCGGGCCACGTCGGGAACATGGCCGGGTCTATCGCCACTGGTTGCTCCTAAAAAATCACCACAAAATTATTAAAACATGAAGTTAATAAAAGAAAATCGTAGCAAAAAGACTAAGTATGTGTTAGTAGTAAGTAGCGATATAAAATTTAGTCACAGGTTCAAATAGTTTTCAACACCTCCTAGCATACATACAAACTTTAACATTATGTTTAATAGGAAGAATGGAACTAGCAGATGGACTACCTGATTGTAAACATACCAATACGACTTGTATAGCATCAGCTTGCGTCTTGTAATTTCACCTAAATTAACTTATTTAGAAGTACTCACTTTAAAGTACGCATGGTCTAAGCCCGCCTCCGCAGTCAACCTTTTAGCCGGGCTGTATGTCAGGAACCCTTGTAGCAATGATAGCCCCGTCTCCGACAGTAGATCCGACCCGATGCGCTGCCGCAAACCTCCCGCCGGATGATCAGCAAACGTCATCTTTTGTACCGCGGGCAATTCATTGTATCCGGGCCATATTGATTCCGATGGTGTTCCTAAGTCCTAAAAAATGTATATGTTTTAGTCATGAAATTGGTTACAGTTTTTAAATATAATAAAATAAAGAAATAATATAAAATAAATACCTTAAATATACGATTTAATTGATCAACTTCAGACTTCCCAGGAAACAGAGGATTCATAGCGATAAATTCGGCGAATATGCATCCAACACTCCACATGTCTATGTGTGTTGAGTATTCCTTGCAGCAGAGAAGCAATTCTGGAGCCCTGTACCACAGGGTGACCACAATAGGCGTATATTGTCGAAGAGGCGATCCATATTCCCGCGCCAATCCAAAATCACCCACCTGAATAAATATGTAAACAAATGAGCACTTGAAACATATGAGTTATCGTGATCAATGGATTAGTTGTAAGCTCAATAGCGGATGCCGCTTTTATAACGTGGAAACCGATAGTTCCGCTTCGTTTAAAATATGTCAATTACCTTTAGGACACCTTTGTGTGATAGCAGGAGATTACTGGTTTTCAGGTCTCTATGAAGGATCCAATTATCATGCAGGTGATGTACCGCACTCAATAACTGCGTCATTAGACATTTCACTTCACCTGTAAACAAATATTTAGCGTATTAGAACAAAACTTTCTTTGCATATACTTTACATAACTACATTACATAACTTTCTATACATATAAAATGCTTTGTCTTGAATGACTGACTAAGGCCACACAGCCAGGACACAGACACTTGGAGGGTGTGGTCTTTGTATGACGTAGGCATCTGATAAAAAAGGATTTTGAAAAATTCATACACTACGCGGACGTAGTCGCGGGTGAAAGCTAGTCATTAATATGAATATTTTCAGAAATGTACCTGGCAAGAAAACTTGTTTCTTTCCCCGCATAGTCTCCATTAGGCTCTTGAGGTCGTGTTCGACGTAGTCCATGACAATGAATATCTTGTCCATATTGGAGCCGACGACGATCTCTCGAACGGTCACGATGTTCGGATGCTGGCCCTGCAACGACACAAGCGGGATGTGCGACTCGTTAGTTACAATATTTGGACGGGCCTTTGTATCATTCTTTACTTTCATACCTAGATCTTGATTGGGGAGTCACGAAAATGTTTACCAAACTTACAAATTACTTATGTAAAATATCTGAAAATGTAAGCTTCACTCTGTATATTTTTGGCACAGAAAATATGATAAATTTTGTATTAGGTACCATGTAGACACTACCGCTTTATAAATTATAGAAAGGTAATGTATGCAGGTCATTGAAAGTACAGCAACTACATAGTATCTTATACATGATTAACATTAAATAAAATTATTAACAATAACAGTAAGAAATACTAATTTCGGAAAGATTTGGTCTATGAATATTAACGTTATATTATGCATTATTTATTTACATAAAGTCGTACTATGTCATGAAATCACAAAGCTTTCCGAAAATAAATATTGAATACGAAAACTAAAAAATACAGTGCAAATGTTACATTTTCAAATGTTTTACATAAACTCTTACATCTAAGCCGTGGCCATACTCGCGAATATGTGAATATTTGCGTATTTGTGAGTTATCTAGCCAGGCTCGAACATCGAGAATATTCGGGCGAAGACTATTATTCGTATTGTGTCGAATATTATCCGCAAGTCCGCGAGTAATCAGGGCACGGTATTCGCCGATGATCTAATATTCGTATTCGCGAGTAGTCAGACCAAAGCATAACCGAGGACAACAGCATATAAATAAATACAGCTCTTATTTTTCCAGCTTCGTTTCTTGAAATGTACTTAAAATAATTAGAATGAAAACATTCCAATAATAGTAATTTTTGAACTCTACCGGGGGCTGCAATTATGCAGCCGACCGTACCTTTTAGGTAATCAAATAATGAAATTACCGAGTGTAAATAAATTACTACTAAAATCACAAGAGCTTTCCGATATTCATAGATAATGTTAATAGTTACCTAATTAGGTTTCTCAAATAAATCACAACATAATAATGTTCCGATTTATTTGATCTCTAATTAAAACTGAAACTTTCAGATTTATTTATTAGCAAAAGTACAGATTATTTACTGGCATGCTTATTATCGTTATATTTTTCTTTAAAGTCTCAATCTCAATTTAAGGGTAACTTAATAAATACGTATAACTATAAATGCCAGGCCCGGCACCATTCTAGGGTAAATGTTGTTCAATTTGTGATAGCTCTTCTGTCTTCTTGAACTGGATTAGACTGAGTTTGTTCAAAGGATAAAGACGGCGTCTAGGGGGTATTGTAGATATTCAAAGGAAGGAATAAACAGAGTTGAGTATAATTTATAACTCTACAGTGATTCCTTGGCCAGGTCTGGATAGGTCCGTTTTCGTGATTCAATATCCGAATCTTAAAGTTTACTATAAAATTATATGTAGGTACCTACTACTTTATAAACGAACATCGAAAGTGGATTACCAATATTTAAGATAGCGAACGCAACCTTATTATTTAAATAAGAAAATGTAAAACCAGGAAAATTATAGCTTAATTTCTGTGGTCCTGCCCCCAATACAATCAAACAGTTGAAAACTTGACATACCGAGCCGAACGAAACGTAGTCTAAGTGGCGGCATGAGTTTATTCCTGAATTGCAAAATAATGTCTCGAAATGGAAAAATCGGATATATATCCTCGCGAACAAGCCTCTCTGTGATAAAACATTACAAGTACGGTTAGACAAAAAAAATCAGAATTACAGATGTGTATTCTTTATATTACTCTGTCACACAATGCTCCGGTGACACCAGGTCAGTATTTCAAAAATATTCCGCCACGGTTAGCTGTCCTAGATTCTCTCAGAGCTACTGGACTGACCTGATATTGGTGTTTGAATGGTGGAATGGCATGGTGTCACTCGGGCAAAGTGGCGCTCGACCTTGGCTGGAAATTTACTCAAGTCATACCACATAATCATTTTATAATAGTCTGCTTGAGATGTAGTCACTAGAGAGATAAATAAGCTGAACGCACGATATGCCGAGAGATAAAAAAAATCTTATATTGTCAGTTCAGCACGTAACAATTTTACATACCTAATCTACATTTGAACTTACAATGTTAATATTATTTTATTCGAAGTCGTAAATTATGTAAATGTTAACTTCAAAATTCTGTAAATCTTCACGATTTCACAGGAGGACCTAATTGCTGGAAACCAAACAAAATAAAATAGTTTCAATTGCGATTAGTAAGACAATACGGCGTTGCAGATCAATTCGTCTATGGTCACATTTTTTACACAAATAACGTTATTCTGTTTCATTGAAGCGTCCATTTCAACACTTGTTGAAGAGGCAGGACCACACAAGTTATTGTACTGTAAAAACAGGTTAAAACTCACAAGAAAGTTATGTAAATAAGTAAAACTAAACAACACTATGTTGTGATAAAAAATAAGTTAGACTACGTTGAAGCATGATACATACGCAAATATTGAAAAGTGTAAGTGCTAAAATATTACTTACTTGGAGTGAGAAAGTACACAAATATGGGAAAAAATATACCCTGACAGGAGTCGAACCCGAAAAGTAATAAAATTCAATGATTTGGGACAAAATACTATTACAAAAAGTTTTAGACTAGAAAGTCACTTTAGAGAGAGAGATCAAACAAGGAAAAAACTACTAGAAGAATTAGATGCCTGATACCGAATTGATTTTACCCGGCAGAAAATTAATCTATCTAATTTATACATATAAAATGATTTGTCCTGACTGACTGACGGATCAACGCACAGCCTAAACCGCTGATCGTAGAGACCTGAAACTTGGAGGGTGTGTTCTTTGTATGACGTAAAATCCGACATGAAAGTATTTTTCTACCCCCTAAGGGGGTGAAAAAGGGGGGCAAAATTTGTATGGAACAACTTGATTTCTTGGATCTTATTAGAATCATTTTCGACTTCTACGCGGACGAAGCGCGCGGGCAACAACTAGTATTATAAAATTATCTAGATTCGGAAACGGTAGTTTGGTATTTAATGCTTCGTCAATATTCAAGACTCGCGAAGTAGGTCGATCGATAGCCAAGGACGAGTGTAAAGGGTAGCCTATTTTTCGTTAAGAATCAAGAAGTAACGTCTATGGGAGCTAATAGGATTATTTTCAAAGGGTTCCAAATTTTAAAACGTAATAGCAGTATGACCAGAATCATTAGGTGAACAGTTTGTAAGACATTTTATCCGTAGAACACTCCCATCTCAAGACGGTTTTGTGCCTGAGTTCAGGTTTTATCGACCGTCGTCGTAGCTGAAGCTTTGTGAGGCGAACCTTCGTGAGGAAAACGATGTACCTAACGTGGAACGAGTATAAAAATAGAAATATAAAAGAAAAAATATAAAAGAATAATAAAGATAATATTAAAGAAGAATTTCAATCAAGAATAATGCGTAGAAATTTGTAGAAAAGTGTTTTATTTGAATAAATTTTGAAATTTATTTCCCTAATACTAGAAAATATAAAATGTAATTTTGAGCATTTTTATAGCAAGATGTTATCTTGAAGAAATGCTCATCAACCACAGAAAATATCTGTAATATATAGCACACACAATAAGCATTTATCTATCTACTTCATGGACAAGATCATTAAAATTATCATCAGTTAATTTGATCAACTATTGTACATTTACCCGCTAGCAGTATTTGCTTATGTATCATGCATGTTTTATTATTCTAAGGGTCGGAATTCTACAATAAACTAAATAAAAAAAATAAACCTATTAAATGATTATACCACAATGTATTAATATTTACCTTCACTCCACTCCTTCCTTACCTTGTGTTACTTGTAGTAGTTATACAAATTGGTATTACAATAAATAAAGAGTTGCATCACTATCTTATATTACCTTCGATGTTCGTTATATTAATAATTATCATTGGGGAATTACTTTTTCAATGAACACGTAGTTCATGTAGGAAAGTATCTGAGGTTATGGTATGGTCCCCTGGAATAAATTCCTTATAAGATACTTAGGCCCGCCCGTGTATCGAAGTTGTTACCCTTGCAATGGGGTCACACCTCAAGCACAACCCTCTTGCAGGTAAGAGGTGCCGGGCCTGTAGGAATAAAATACATAGCATTAATCATATGAAGTAACCACATGAGCCATCGAGTGTTTCACAGCTCGCCGGCTCAAGCAAGCTGCACTAACGTTAACTCTTACTAGTTGGTACTTGCAAAACATGATACCTTCATTGAACACTGAACAGTGATGCATTAAGATGGCTCAAGTGAGTTTACATTAATCATAACTAAGATTGTGATCCTACCTTGAGTAATGTGTTGATTTCCCTCAATGAGGTTATAGGAAATCCTTCCTTTTCCTTCTCCATTTTGAGTCGTTTCAAAGCGACAATTTCCTCAGTGGTTTTGTCCCGAGCTCTGTAAACAACGCCGTATGTGCCCTCCTCTATTCTATTCAGACATTGAAACTCCTCAACTGATCGACACCCCTATAAAACGTCAACAGTCATTTATGAATAAAACATAACAATAAATTAAGACAGGAAAACATAACATAACATTGGTTTTGCTTTGAAATTCATAGTTGAAATATTTACCTGAAAAATAAGTTGTTTACCACATCTACATTTCATAAAGAGTTGTCATTATCACCTTTCTATCTTTAATTTTAGCAAGATAAATGAGGATTAAACCATACTGAAAGGCGTCAATCCATGAAAGTAATAACATTCTCGGGACTGATTGATAATGGATATCACACAGCGAAAAGTGCTAGGTCTAGAAACATTACATTGTTGCAAAGGGGTTTCTTTAACAACACAATTAAAGTATTACATATTAAATAAATGGAATTATTACTGCTGAATACTAGCTATGTTCAAGAAATTGTAATTACCTGTAGAGCCGGGAAGTATGGTGGAAGTGCATTGATGGTTTCCTCTCTTAGTTTAGCTTCCTCATCATTTTCTTTGGGTTCTTCAATTTCAGCAGTCTTCCCATTTTCTCCACGAGGTGGTGGCGAAAATGAATGTGATCTGCTTCGACTTTTTGATCTAGAAAGTGACCTGAAAAAGAATTTTAAAATAAGAAACATTTTGTTTATAGAAATTTGGAGACTCTGAACTGTGAAATAGGAAAATATTAGGAGCACAACTGATCTTCTAGCCAACGCATGCTTCGTCCGGCATTTTCCCATTACGCATTCTCAAAGTTAAGAAGACAAAGAAGATGTCATTTGTTTTTATCACACACTGGATGAGCTAATTACAAAAATCTTATTACCGTCTAGAATCACGAGAAGATGGCGATCCACGCTCAGACTTTGGAGTTGGTGATTTTGATTTTTGTTTAATTTCTTCAATTAGAGGTTCTTTTTCAACTTCTTTATCAGATTTGTTGTCTATATGTTCCTCATCCTCAGATTTCGATTCATCACCTGATTCTGATTCAGTGCTCGTCTCATCTTCTGATTCACTGTTGGTATGCTCACCTAAGGGCGAAAAATATAGTACAGTTTTAATAAGACAAAATCACACAATTTACACAAGGAAATAAATAAAATATAAATTATTTCCTCAATTTATGTTACACTGATTTATTATATTAAGTTAATATAATTTTAAATGTTTTTCATCAAAATACATACCATCTTCTTGGTCCGAGTGTTGAGATTCACTTTTCATCTCAACATCACTGGCATCAGAGACTGTGACCACAGAATCGCCGTAATTAGGAGAATGTTCAGCCTTACTCTTCTTGGTGGCCGAATTGTTGGGTGAAATGGAACGTTTCTTGCCGCGTCTCCGTCTATCTTCACGTCTCTGTTCTAATTCAGTACGAGACTCATGCTTTCTCTTTTCCATTTCCCTCTCTAAAAAATGATAATCTCTATTTAGGAGTATATATGTATAACTACCACAAAAAACATATTTTAGACTTAGCAGTTACAAGACTAGATCAAACAAAACTAAAAAATACTTACCAGCTTCTAATAATCTTTTTCTCCGTTCTTGTTGACTCTTATCTAAATTTGAATGGCGATCAGGCTTAGAGCTCTCTTGTTCATTTTCATTCTTATCCTGACTTTGCATCTCTTTTGATATCCTTTTGCTGAGCAGTCTGGATCTTAAATCTTCTAATTCTTTATCGCCAGATGTCTTGTCCCTGTTTTCTTTCTCATGATTGTTACTATTACGACTTTCTGTAGCCATTAATCTCAGTCTCGTTTCAATGCTTTCATTATCTGGACGTTTCCTATCAGGGTCATAGTTTTTGTATGGTCTTTCTCGGTTTGCATATGGATCTCTTTGAACATCTTTCTCTTTGTAGATTTCTTTTTCTCTATATGCCTCTCTAGGTCTTGTGACGTCTCTAAATGAAGGGTTTTCTCTATACATTTCTCTGTCTCTGTAATCTCTTTCTCTATAGGTTTCCCTCGGTTCTCTGTAGACATCTTTTTCTCTGTAAGCTTCTTTGGTTTCCCTATATAAATCTTTTTCACCTCTGTAAGAATCCTTGACTCTGAATGTCTCTTTTTCAGGTCTATACACTTCTTTATCCCTAAAGCTTTCCTTTTCAGCCTTGTATAGATCTTTGTCTCTCAGAGTTTCCTTTTCACTTCTGTAAGCTTCTTTATCTCTATTTGGTTCCTTGTCTCCTCTATACAGGACATCTTTATCTCCACGGTACACATCTTTGTCACCTCGATACATTTCTTTGTCTCCTCCTCTGTAAGCCTCTTTTTCCCCTCTGTAGGCATCTTTATCACCTCGGTATGCCTCTTTCTCCCCTCGGTATACATCTTTATCACCTCTGTATGCATCTTTTTCTCTATACATATCTTTTTCCCTGTAATATTGTTGTTTTTCTCTATAATATTCTTTAGACATGTCTTCTCTATCATTTTTAGTCATCTCTCGTTTAGTTTTTTCAGACTTATCACGGTCCCTGTTGAAAAAGGTTTAGAATTGGTCTAAAATATTTCCCAAAGTCAGGACGACAGACCTTAAATGACATAATCATGATTACTCAAATGCTTATTATAAAAGTAGTAAAAAAATTACACATTAAAAAAACTACAACTATTAAGTATACCCACCTATAGAGATGTTTCTTCTCTTTCCGGGAGCCTTCTTTGTATCTGTCCTTGACAGTTCTTTTGTGACCTCGCTTGTCTCTATGTGAAGGTCTTACGACTGCTTGAGGCGGTTTAATCACCAATGAATCAGCATGATCTCGGTCCTCATCAGATAGACTAAAATACACATTACTATGTAACCATAAAAATCATCAGATACACATAATACATTCTTAATCCTAATAAAATGTAACTCTTATTTAATCGACTTACCTGCAGCTGTAAGTAAAACACATGCAATAGAACACTAAAACATTGTAAAAAAACACCACATTGTAGAACTGTTAGCTAACACGGAAGGAACCTCTGGACTTCTCGAAACGAGCACGCCTTCATCGTGCTCTTTATTGTGCAACGAGTTATAGCGTTAACACTTAGTAGTTAGTTTAAACGGTTACACATATCAACGTATTTAGAAGAAAAGAGACTGCAGGAAACACATACCTGAAATCCATGTCGTCTTGGATAGGGCTGCGCGCTAATTCCCCATCTTCACTTTGATCATCTTCGTAATTACTCATGTTATTCTCAGACGAATTGGAAATAATAAAAAAATAAAATAATAAACAAACGAAACTTAAAATTGTACACCAGTTCCACTATAGAAACACGTCCAAATTCCAAATAATTAACACTTTTTCAAACGTGACAAACACAAAGCATTGATTGATGGAAAAGACGCCATCTTGATCACAAACCGAATGAATGATTCGTCATTTATCAATGCTACCAACAAAATAATATATTTCATTCACTCAACGGATTTTCGTCAGCCGTATAGGTGCGGTCGCACACTTGCAAAAAAGACTCAAAGACTCGAACCACAGCTCGATCGAAAGGGGTCAAGACAATTAGCATTATATCTCGACGTATCGTGATTCTTTACCCATACCTCAGTAAAGCATTATTAGTTAGTGCAATAAATTTTATTGTTCTGAGACCCATCATCGGTAGAGGGCGATGAACAAATAAAGTCTGCCATGGTTTTTCCCAACAAGTTTTTCCACACCAATGCGGAAACGAGCACGAAACAAGATATATTTGACAAACGTGATAAGAGTAAAAGTCCAATGATTTTCGAAAACGGGAAATCTGCACGTTGCTCTCATTGATGAGTGATGTTTTTAGCATTTTTCATTGAGATACAATTTTTAAAGAAAGAAAGAAGATTTATAAGCAAAAGAAAAAAAAAATATTCGTCAGGCGATGCTGTATAGAATAAAACCCTTTGACATATCCCAGCGTGAATAAACATAGAAGAAAAAAACAGTTTGTCAATGTCAAGAAAAGGGAATGGACATCTCGTAGATTTGTTTGTTTTTATTTAGCAAATCTCTTCAAATAATCGCTAATAAAATAATTACCCTATGTACTAACATCGCCAGCCTAAATTGTATTAAAAATTATAGATACCTCCTTTAAATAGTACACGCTACAAAGCAAGTGATGTTTCATTAGTGGTCTTTATCTCCGCGAATTTCCTGTTTTGTGACCATGGTAAGTGAATAACGATTATAATAAGTACTAAAATACCCTTAAGACTACGGCCATGTGAGAGGTTGATTCCGTCCCGATAGTTGTATCGGCAAACGGATAGCGAATAACTGATGCAGAGAAAGAGGTCGAACCTACACCTCAGGCCCGAGGGAAACCGAGGGAACCTTGGGCTAAGGTTCCGACTCAGAAGGCAGTCCTTTTAACGTACTGCACCAACAGCATCGGCTCTACCCCGCTGCTAATGGCTCCAAGACTCCAAGGTTTAGATTTTTATACCTTATTTAACTGTTATACTTAAGTATCTGTTTATACAAGATTTTTATTTATAGTTTAGAATATTAATTTAATATTTGTTTAATATTAAATGCCTAAAACAGACTTATTGCTAGGAACTTTTCATTAAAAGAGTGAGTACTTACCAAGGTACTCACAATAATAAATTGTAATGCTAAAACTCATTACCTTGGTAACTAACTTATCAACTCTAGCCCAAACACCCTTGAAGACCCATTCAGAAGGGAAGTTACCTTCTATCTCACATGTAGTTTAGGTACTTAGACAACTTGTTGAAGATTTGTATTAACCTCCATCAATGAAAACCTAAATTAATCCCTTTTGAACCAAACCAATAAAATTAAGCTTATTACCATTAAATTTTGAGACAGAGTTGTTTCCATGCAGTGTTTTTTGCTTGGCCGTCACTCTGTTGCCGCTTGGTATAGTGTCAGTGTGTCTGTACAAAATATATGTAATATTAGTTGACCATGCTACGAACAACACTTGAATCAGATCCGACATAGTCTAGGATGTTTAAAGGAAGTATTAATAATTAGTTTTTAGTTCCGAACCTAGACTAAACTTACTTCCATTACAGATAAGGAGTTCCGAAAAGTAACACCGGATTCAATAAACTATCTTATGGTCTAGCATGAGTCATCCTTTAATTAAACTGTGTATACTTTACAGAACAGTAAAATATTAAACACAATACAAACACAAATAGCGACCGCATTAGACAGTAAAGAGGAATTAAAGAAAAGAAATGAAAATGGAAAGATACTTCTACAAGAACTTTTAAATTGTGTTCAAAATTGCCAAAATCGCTTCGGGGGAAAGTCAGAACTTGCAACTGAAGATGACATAAGGTTAGTTTGAATCTTTACTAAATATGTATTATACAAAAGCTGTTTTTGAGCATTGAGTCTTGTATACAGCTGGAGTTCTCACCTAACCTAAAGCAAGAATCGGGCTCTGACAATTACTATAATTCAAATTTAATAATTTTTATTCAATAGGAGTTCAAGACAAAACTGTACTGTTTTCAGAGCAAGTACAACTATACTTACTCTACATTCTAGTCTAAAAGTTAATGTGTAATCAAAATAAAGTTTTTTCTATACTATTCTTAATAGGAAAGGGTACCGGACGCTCTCTCCATACAAACATAGTCGACTGTTTCCTCCCTGGATAATGACACCAAATATTTTTGTTGCATAAAACCTATAACTGCCATGACCATGCCCCTTTTTTTTGTTTTTGGTTTTTTGTTTTTTATATCTTAATTTCTATGATAATTAGAAAATGAAGAAAACCAAGGCATAGGGGCATAGCCATGGCAGTTATAGGTTTTATGCAACAAAAATATTTGCTTGAGTGTCATTGTCCAGGAAGGAAACAGTCGAATACGTTTGTATGGAGAGAGCGCCGGTACCCTTTCACCTTAACTGATATTTGTTACAGAATTGTACAGTTATGTGATAAATGGGAGAAGGTACTCAGTCATGGCATTAGAACAAATCTGTCGAACTCTTCGATACAGAGTTTGGTTACTGCTGGACTTAACTTCACTTTTAACATTATTAATGTTGGTAAGTTACTTATCTAGTTTAACTTTTATTTAATGGACCAAGACCGATTTAGAATTATATGCAGATTATAAAAAAAAACCAAGAGCATTTGGCCAATTATTCCAGCTCCAATTGCAAATAGAATTATAGGTTTTACGAATTACTCATTAGTTGGCTTATTTTTGAGTGAATAACCTTGAGTAGAGTTGCCCAGCAATATGTCTGGAGCCAACTAAACCGCGAGTTTCATCACTATGTTTCCTGAAGGAACCGTAAGAGCAATGTCAATTAGCCCACATACGTTTGTCATAACAAAAATTCATTGATGAACGGCGGCCAGCCGAGATTCGAACCTTTGGAATTAAAGTCGAGGTATCTTCAACTAACATCGCTCTTTTTACGATGAGTATTCTTCGTTTAAACTATGTTATCTAGCCACTAGAAATCAATTATGTCATAATTATAGTTTACTTACTGACTTTATTTTCAGGTAATTCACTGTGGAGTTATACTTGTTTGCATCTCACAAAACATGAAAAGGAGAGGTTCAAGATACTTTCAAACATAAACACACCAGTTGGTTACTTTAGAGCATTCCTCAGAGCTACTTTGAATGAGAGGTCTTTGGATAGGTAAGACATTTCATTGTTTAAGGTGAAAGGGTACCTACACTCTCTCCATACAAACGTAGTCGACTGTTTCCTTCCTCCCTGAACAAAGAAATTTAGATTTCAAAAATTAAACATGAAAAAAAAAAATAGGGTCTTGGTCATGGCAGTTATAAGTTTTATGCACCAAAAATATTTGCTCTAGTGTCATTATCCAGGGAGAAAACAGTCGACTATGTTTGTAATAGTTTGTATGGAGAGAGCCCCCGGTACCCTTTCCTCTTAAGTAATTATTTATCATCGAAATACATATGCCATTAGTATACTGATTCTAAGGCGCAACTGATGATGATGATTATATTATAATAAAGGTAGAAAGGACATAATGTAATTGGAAGCAAATTAAAAAAAATCATTGTTTTTATTAAATTTAATGTCTGTCTCTTTGTCTGTTCCCTATGTAATTTAAAACTACCGATTCGATTGATCTAGTGTTTAACATTAGTAGTAAGGTCAATTTTCTGAGAAAGTCTTGGTATAAATACGAAAAACTACGGCCGCCTTACGAAATACGATTACTAATTGTCCTGATTTTCCTACAGAATTAGAACCAACGTCGGTAAAACCGCGGAGCGCAACTAGTAAAGTGTTAATTTCATATGCGTAATATGATAGGATTTATTGAATAGATTGTTGTTTAACACATGGCCCCGTCAGCTAATGATATATTACGTTTCCACACAGATATTTACAAAGTTGGATCGCCCACGGTCTCTTACTAGAGTATTATGACGAAGGAGCACTAGTTAGAGACACGGAAGCTTCCAATCTACTCCCGAACATGGCGGCAGGTAAATATATCACTTTATAATGCAAATAAGCGCTTATCTAGGTCAATGCTCGAACCGAAGTGTTAACGTATTTCAGGCTTATCATCTGTTTTGTTTGCATTGTCAATCGACAGACCAGAGTTGAATGAACAGCAACAAATAAACTCACAAAGCAAGGCAGAACTCGTCATATCGCTACCGACGCCGGTCAAGTCTTCCCATAATCTGAAAAGAAAGCCTTTGAGACAGGTCATATCGTTCGATAAAAACGAACAGAGGAAACAGAATCTCAGTAAAACCAAGTCCGTAGAAGTGGCGGAGATAGATGACTCGGTATGGAAGAGCGCGCCGGCCACCTGCCTCAGCTCACCCGACCCACGCGTTGCGCCGCAAGCCTCGAACAGTGAACCTACTACAAGCTCAGAACATAAAACCACCTTGAGACATTTCTTCCCCGACAGCGTCAAAAGCATAGACAGCCCTTCACAGATATTATCGAGGCTCTCTGAACGCGCTAAAGAGATATTCTCATCTTCGAACAGTATTGATGTAAATAATGTGATCAGAGACGATAATATATCAGAATTAAGCATAGGTAATGTTAAAATATCTGAGAGTGATAGCGAAGAGATTGCAGGAAGCATCGACGGCAGCACATCTTGCCTCGAATTGTGTTTCACTGAAGACGAAAGCATTCCAGATGAGAAAAGCTTGAATTCAGTTTTAGAAATAAAAGAAAAAGAATTTTATAATTTACAGTTGAAATGTAGTCAGTTAGAAATAGCAAGTAAGGAAAAAATACAGAAATTGGAGAAAATTATTTTGGATCAGAGCAAGTTAGTAAACCATTCTTCTTTGTTAAAATATAAGTACTTATTCTTATTTCTCTTACTATGAATATAAGATTAAAACATAAATCACTACATAGTATAAAATAAAGTCACTTTTCGCCGTCCCTATGTCCGTATGTCCCTATGTATGCTTAGATCTTTAAAACTACGCAACGGATTTTGATGCGGTTTTGATGATTATAGAGGAAGGTTTTTAGATAAATATAATACATGCCTAACATAGCCGTGCGAAGCCAGGGCGGGTCGCTAGTACATAATAAAAGCCTATTAAACCATACGAGGTTTATCTTAGGTGAACATTCCTCATTAACTCACTCAGGTACAAGTACAAGTATGTATGTACCACAATTTTAATCAATTGTTTTCTTTTTAGGGAAAATGACAGGTTAAAAGAACAGTTACGGCATTACATGTCTGCCGTTGAAATGGGGAAAGCATTACGAAACAACAATACTGAAAATGAAGAAGTTTTACAGTACGAAAGGAAATTAGTTCAAGTATGTTATTAATTGCTATTAAAAAAAAGGTCTGCTAAGTCAATACATAGCTGAAACGCTGCCATTTGAAAGGGTTTATAACATCAGTTTTTTTTATCACACATCGCCATCTTAAGTAATTAGACTTGTGCTATACAACGGATATATACTACTTATATACTTTTCTTTTGTAAATATATACTTATAATACGTAGAAACAACCAGACCACAGACAAATATCTAAGCATAAATATTTGTCTGAGGCGGGAACCAGCGACCCTGTATTTGGCAGTCCGGCATGATGACCATTGTGCCAAAGGGGTCGTCAAAAAAATTCATATTTAGGTTGAAATTGCAATATCTAGATTTGCCCATATATTATATTTTTACATAGTAATTTGAAAGTCTATTTTATCTTTCTAAAAAATATATAAACTAAATTAAGTACTTATATTCGTTTTAGGTAGCAGAAATGCACGCAGAACTGATGGAATTCAATCAACATCTTCAACAAAGATTGAAGGAGCTCGAGAATTCATCACTAGAAGTCTTGGACTATCCACAGTCAAACGTCAAGGCGTACATTCCCACTGCATTTTTATATGGAAAGAAGACTGGATCATATCATGTTTATCAAGTAAGCATATAATATGGTTATTCTATAATAGGTTTATGATATCCAAAATAACTTTTTATCACAGTTGCTCATAAAGTGGACCTTATCAATCCACTTTTAAGCTCATATTCCAACGCATTACGCAAGCGTGCGTTTTACTTTATCATAACGCACAAGTGCTGTAAAGTTATCCCGATAAGTTAAATTCACATCTTACCGCTAATTATATATTATGTAGATGAAACATTCTTAATTTAACTGGGTTATACTGTGTTGATGCATCTCGGCTTTTTGAAACGCGTAACAGGCAGGCAAAAGACTTTTAACCTATACAGCCTAGTCTGACATACAATATTGTTAAGGGCTTTTTTCATTTGTTTTTGCGTCGGGGGTTAAAAACAAAATAAAATGGTACGGAAAAAAATATATTTAAGGAAAGAAGAACAAAACTCAATTTTATTCATTTTTAAGACTTTATCACGTAAAATTGTCGTTCCTAAACCGGCTTTATAGACAACCACTTTTGCTGGAGTAAAAACTCTTTGTTGGTAGTTACCTACCTTTTTTTATCCATCAAAACAGTATAACCCAGATAAATTAAGAATTTTTTATCTACCTAACATGTAATTAGCAGTAAGATACCAATTCAACTTATCAGGATAACTTTTTACACACTAGTGGCGTCAAGGTAATGTAAAACGCACGCGTGCGTAATACGTTGGATTATGAGCCTAACAGCAGTTGAATAAGATCCACTTTATGAGCAACTGTGATAAAAAATATTGTATTGTATTGAATTATAAGTTGAATTGAATATATTTTATTATTTATTTATTTTTTAAAAGTCTATCGCGCGTTGCGTTGCGCTATAAGCGTTGGTTTTGTATGTTTAGTTTTTTGACGTTATAACGTCCTTTAAATCGATGAACACCGGCATTCACAAAAAAGTGTGACGTCATGCGTTACCTTACGTTATTGACATGGTAACCATAGCAACTTATTGAAGTATGCAAAATGATATGGTCAACGATACAAAAAAGTAAAATTATCATCCGCAAACAGACTTTACAGTCAACCATTTTTTTCCCCTTTTAGATATTTCTCCAGATAGGCACAGAAGAGTGGAGCGTGTACCACCGATATTCTAAATTCTACGAGCTACACACGCAACTCAAGAAATGCCATCCCGACATAGCAACATACAAGTTTCCTCCAAAGAAAACTCTTCGTAAACTAGTAAGTAAACACAAAAACAATCGAATAGGCCAGGGGTCGGCAACATGCGGCTCGCGAGTCACATGTGGCTCTTTGGATGTGAAGCTGCGGCTCTTTAGGTCCATACGCAAATATTATTTATTTAATAAAAAATACATTTTAAAACCGTTCTGAATCGATTAACGATGATTAGGCACCATTTCTATCTCTCAGCAACTTGTCCTCGCTTTTCAGCGCTATCTATCTTCGAATCGATACCAATATTCGTGCGAGCAAGTGTTCTCTTGCAATTATCTAATTTGTGGTGAAAAAACACTACATAGGTATACAGGAAAAGTATTTTTGTAGTGCACATTTTTTTTCTGCTGAATATTATGTCGGCAGTGGAGTACATTTACGCAAAAAATAAATTAAAAAAAAAAACCAAAACTTAATGTGAAAAACTTCCTGCAATTTCTAAATTATTGGGTATCTCAGTATTGATACACACAGTGACACGTAGGTACCTACCTTCATTTAGAGCGCGTTATTAAACTCGCTGGCGCTAGTATTGTGTCCATACCTACCTTCATTTAGAGCGCGTTATTAAACTCGCTGGCGCTAGTATTGTGTCCATGGACTTCGTCGTTTTGTTAGAAACACTTAAATGGTTATATCTCTGAGAGTTTTTGAGTTAGCTCCAAAATAAAAAAAAACAGTATTTTTTATTTTAATGTGCTTAAAACATACCGAAATTTGTGCACTACAAAAATACTTTTCCTGTATAAATAATAGATATTTTTCTTATAAATTAATAAATTAGTTTTCTTCATCAAAAAACTTTATTTATGTACCTAGTTATGTAACTATTTATTGTTGGCCAGAAAAAATATTGTGGCTCTTTAAAACTTTGTAAATTGTCATTTTTGACTCTTCCGACTCAAAAGGTTGCCATCCCCTGGGAAAGGCTGTATTTGAGACGCAGTTTCAGTGGAGTTAATGAAATGGATATGTAGCTAATCCAATCTTTTGATTATGGCCTATCTACCTCCTAGATTAACTATGATGATTTTATTGGACCGAAGTTCCTTATCTCGGGTTGGCCGAGCCGAGAAAAATGATAAGAAAATGTAATCTCCCACATATCTTTATATCTCCTACATAATATGAAAACAGAGTAAAAATATAAAATAAAAAAAAGGTAAGAAGAAAGGGTACAGACTACCGAGGCTCTCTCCATACAAACGTAGTCGACTGTTTCATCCCTGGATAATGACACTAAAGCCAATATTTTTGTTGCATAAAACTTATGACTGCCAGGACCATGCCCCTATGTTTTATTTTTTTATTTTTTATTTATCTTAATTTCTATGATAATTAGAATATGAAAAAAAACCAAGACATAGAGGCAAAGTCATGACAGTTACAGGTTTTTAGCAACAAAAATATTTGTGCTAGTGTCATTATCCAGGGAGGAAACAGTCGACTACGTTTGTATTGAGAGAGCGCCGGTACCCTTTCACCTTAAGGGACTTCGTTCGAAATGCGTGTCTCGCGAGTTCATTTTTTGTCCATAACATCGGGATCTACGCTACGATTGCTATTTACAAAGAATAAACATAATTTTGTTTACTTGTCCAGAATGCGAACGTGGTAGAGAGCCGGCGGCTAGCTCTGCAAGCGTACCTTCGTCACATACTGCTGGTGCTTCCTGAACTCAGAGAGTGTACCAGTCGTTCTCAGCTCATCACTTTACTACCGTTTTTTGGGTAAGTTATTTATGTAGCTATCAATAATTTAAAAAAATACCCAAGGGGTTAAAATATAAGTATGGATACTGGTTAAAGGACATAAATACAAACCATGTAAAAAGTTCAAAAAGTGTGTAGCTTTGATAAAAAATTAAGTAGTTTTTTTTATTTGCCACCTGACACTTTATGAGATTTTGGTTGTTTCTATTGGTGTTCTCTATGAATTGCCAAAGGTTTTCAAAGGTGGCCACGCAAATAAAAAATATATGGTCGACTGTTTACTATGCCCAGAATTTTACATCCCCTTTCACTGAAATGTCCTAAAATGCTACTGAACTTGTCTTGCGTAATATTTAGTAGGCAGTATCATGCTAATATAAATGTACCTAATTCTAGCGCAGTAGAAAGTTATCTCATAATGTGTCCCATATCACGGGGCTATGGAGCCCCGACCTTTGGAAGGCGTGCCTGGAGCCGAAGCCAACACGTAGAGGCCCTTTACAATAACAAGTTTAATATCAAATCATAACATAATGTCCTATATCACGGGACTATGGAGTCCCGGACCTTTGGAAGGCATGCGTGGGGCCGAAGCCAACACGTATAGAGGCCCTTTACAATAACAAGTTTAATGGCAAAATATGATGTGGACATCAAACCGGCGATTATCCCTGTCTGCACTATAAAATGCAGCCAAGGAACCGGTTTGAATAGAACTATTGATAAACTACAGGAGAAAACTACTACTTGGGCTATTGTGATGGGATGATAGTGGACTGATACTGGGGAACTATGGGTACTATGGCACCTGCCGTAACAAATATTAATAACATAATAATTATTATTTGATATGTTTTAGGACGTCTTCAAGTAGCAGAGAAAATGGTCTGCAAAATTCTATAGACAGGCAACAGTCGATCGACTCTATCTCTACATACAGTGCTATGTAATATTAGTACCTATAAATTACGGGCCTGCTGAGTTGACTCATTCGAAGTTGCAGCAAATTTATCGCAGTAGTGGAAAATGAATATGCTTCAATTAGCACAGAAACCCTATAAACCCTCTTTGCAACTTGTAAGATAGTAGGACATTAGTAAAATATATTTTTGCATGAAAAATAAAAGAAATATTTTAATTTAAAACTTAGGGAAACTGAAAATAAAATGAATTTTCAAGATGTGGCAACACTATTAATGGCAGCGGCAGCGGGCCCTTCATAACTAAATAATGTTATTGTTACATTTCGAAATTCCCTAAACTCTGTAAATAAGGGTAATATTCTTAAACTTATTTATTTTTTACTAAGAGCGGTTTCGCACTACGTTCGATGGGAATCCGATCCGAAACATAAATATTAAATTAAACGTAAATTAAATTAAGCGCTGAGGCTTCTAGCTTTAGCATCGTGCTGAGGACGAAACCTTTTTTCTGGGCGCTGTTCTACTTTTTTTTCTTGTGACTTTTTTACGTGTCTTTTTTTTTTGTGTTCAGAAAATAAAGTTTTATTTCTTTCTTTCTTTCAAATTACCATAGAAATAGTTGTACAACTACTCTACCTAGACCATATTTTCACGGGTTCCCGGTACCCGTGAAAATATAGGCCGGAGTAGATCTACATATTTTTATCAGTTTAATTTAATATTTCATTTCGGATCGGATTTGTATCAGACGTAGTGCGAAACCGCTCTAATTATTATTATTTTTCAGTAAAGTCCGGTAGTACTTACTTACAAATACCTAATAGGTAAACGTTTTTCTTCTTTACTCACTGTGGCATTGCTGTAACTTCAGACGAGTCGATTATAGTCATGAAAACCTATATCATAAATTATGACTAATATGTACCTAGTAGTACCTACCAATCATATTTATTGTAGAAGGAATATAATGAAATAAAGTAGATGTTTATTAGATTTTAATATAAAATGTCGAATGCGCTTAATAAATCATGGTACCTATATTATTGTTTTAAGAGTTCAAAACTACAAGACACATGGTAAAACTTGGTTAGGTTAGCATATTGGAAAATAAATAGATAACTATAGATTATTTAATGTAAAAAAAACTGTAACTGGCTTGTGCATAGAGTAATTTTGGCGGGAACATTAAAAAAGTTAGACATTTGCTCGCGGTCCATTAAAACGTAATTTCCACCCTGTTAACTAGCCGTAAGCTAAGAAACGCCCCCCAAATTGGTTAACTTAAATTGGTAAATTAACTTAACCGATTTGGTCAAATAAATAAATATTCACAATTAAAAAAATATTCAATAGGAATTATGCCGTGCATTGCATCACTTTGAAGCGTCTTAAAAATTAGGTTAGGATGTATTGTAGGTCATTCCACACAATGTCATCTAGCCACAAGCTAAGCAACTAGGTAAATCGGTTAAGTTCTTAAAAGCCTTTGCACATTTTGGCATAGTAACTTAAAATGCCGCGGTGCATTTCGAGACCCATGCCAATCGATAGTAGGCATTACGGCGAACAAATAATGCCTTCACACCGAACCTCTAAAGCGTCTCGGAAACGGGATATACAAAGAATTGTGATTCGTTCAACAAAATGATTAAACAAATATCCCGTTTCCGAGACGCTTTATGGGTTTGATGTGAAGGCATTATTTGTTAGCTGTAATGTTTCTATGGATACGTATGGGTACTCGAAATGCACCGCGCCTTTTTAAAAAACTCACAGTACAAAACGTTTTTTTAAATATCCCGTTTCCGAGACGGTTCGGTGTGACGACATTATTTGTTCACTGTAATGCCCTTTATCGATTGGCTCGGGTATCGAAATGCACCGCGCAAAAAAAACACTGCTAAGCTCCCATACTAAATGTCCGGACCCCTTTGGCTAGTTTCAAAACATGATAAATAGACTAGAGGTTAGAAATGATGTTCTAGCTAGATGATGTAGAGATATAACTACTAGCAGATTTTTGACCCGACGAAAAATCGGAGGTGGTTTTCATACTTACATTATTAGTTTGCAAAAATCTAGGTCTTTGTTTCCCGCCATAATTACCCTTTGTGCTGCCTTAAATTGAACCCTAGCACTACCTCTAGTTTTAGAAACAAATTAACACATACCAACATATTAATAAAAACAAATCACACAACGAACGAATGTAATAAGTAGAGTTTGTATATTTTTGTATTGTCGTTAATGTAAAATTTATACCTATTTAGACGTATGATTAAATTATTTCTACTGTACTGTAGTAATTAGTAATGAATGTAGACACTTTTAGTAACAATCGTGGATCTTGATATAGCAGTGCCTTACAGTTTCACCCGCGTACAATTGCGGTACTTTATGAAGTATTGTGAAGACGAAATATATAAGGGATTACATTACATTAATTAATTAATCTTTTATGATCATTTTGTTTCCAATTGGATTGTCTATAATTCGTTTCGATCGCCTTTTGTTAACCACTTAGTTGAGTAGTTTGACCACAGTTTGACTACGAGGAAATTCATTCCTTTTGGACAAACTAGTTTGACCAGAAAGTTTTTATTTTAAGATTAGCAGGGACGTACCTAAATTGCGATCCCTTGGTAATTTTGGAATTAATAAAATAGCACAAGTTTCATCCTAATCGGTTCAGTAGTTCCGGAGATTGCCCATACATCCAACGTCTTTATAATATTAGTTGGTATCTTTAGATAGATCTAGTTTAAAATAAGTTACAGTTTTTACGACATTACCACTGTGAAAGGTTTGCGCACATTTCAATTTTTTTTATTTTTGCCTTGCGTGCCAAACATAAGTGATCTTTGAATAGCGAAGTGCAATAAACTGTATTATAATTTTAGTAACATGTAACATTTAATTTTTACTGTATGTAGCAAGTATTTATTTTAATAAATAAGTTGCATTAAATGAGAAGTTTATTGATTATTTGATTATACCTTTAATCACCAAGAAACATTAATTACCCACCGCACTACCAGTCGACACTACCGGTAGTGTCGTAGGATTTTTTTCCCTTCTACACTACTCGCCAATAGTGTTAACATCTCCGTACATATTATAATACCAGTGCCTTTATTCACTAAGGTTCAAGTCGTCGGGCGCGCGTGATTAGGACGAGATTTCCATACAAAAACCGCCCCCCCTCCGCCCCTAATCACGCGCGCCCAACGACTTTAACCTTAGTGAATAAAGGCCCAGCTTAGTCAACCATTTGCTCTATAAAATAGTCGTTGGTCTGTAAAAAGTACTAGGCAATCAGAAGTTAGTAGAAGGTATAAATCACACTTATTACGTCATCTCTCTTTCTTCAATTTTTCTCCTCAAAGTATGCGATGGCCATGAAGGAATTATCACTACATAGTTTAAAACAAAGTCGCGTTCTCTGTCCCTATATCCCTATGCTTAAATCTTTAAAACTACGCAACGGATTTTGATGCGGTTTTTTTAAATAGATAGTGATTCAAGAGTAAGGTTTATATGTAGAATACATGCATAACATAGCCGTGCGAAGCCGGAGCGAGTCGCTAGTTGAAAATAAAAATAAAAGTCTTGCCTGCCCTTTTAGGAGGATAACAAAAAAATATTGCCTAAAAAAATTGTTAACATGAAAATAATCTAAAATTCTTAAAAACATGTTAAAAAATATTTAATTTATCTGTTTTTAGTATTTGTTGTTATAGCGGCAACAGAAATACATCATCTGTGAAAATTTCAACTTTCTAGCTATCATGGTTCATGAGATACAGCCTGGTGACAGACGGACGGACGGACAGCGAAGTCTTAGTAATAGGGTCCCGTTTTTATTACCCTTTAGGTACGGAACCATAATAAAACTGGAAAAATAATTCAATTAACTCGAGCATGATTTCACATAAGATATCTGACAGTTTTTTTGTAGGATACCCTCTACTGAGTTCCGATTGCCTGGTACTTACCTACTGACCAAATTAGTATCAAACAATTTACACGGTAACGGAAAGAGAGCAGTTGAAGAAGAGAGAGATATGGTTATAAATGTGATTTATACCTTCTACTGACTTCTGATTGCCTAGTACTTACAGACCAATTAAACAATATATAGGAAAGAGGAAAAATTTAAGAGAGAGATAACGTTATTTAAGTGTGATTACCTTCTACTGACTTCTGATTGCCTAGTACTTTTTACAGACCAACGACTATTTTACAGAGCAAATGGTTGACTAAACACTACTGGCGAGTAGTGTAGGAGGGGGAAAAAATCCCTACGACAACTGACGCTCACGACAATACCGTCAATGATCAAGAAATATATTGTCTGTACTGATTTAACTTAGCTAAGTTATAAGGTGTGAGAAATAAAAATACACTCTAGCAAATTAAATTCATAATTTTATTTTTATAATAAATAAAAATCAAGAAAACACTCTTGGTGAGAATTTTCTATATAAATACATCATACAAAAGATGTCAATACGAACTAAATCACTTGGTGCAAAGGCAAGCCTGCCGGTTTGGGGTTCGCCCGAACGACGACGACGCGAGCGCCCTCTTCACAGAGCTCTATGCAATAATGCAACAGGCGAGTGGAAACCGAGAGTAGCCTCTTTAACTACATACACTTTAACAAAACAACTAGACTTAAGTAAACAAAGATACAATGTGCTTTCCCAGTGGAATGCATCTTTGCGGACATCTCTTTAGAATGAAAATAATGTATTTGATCATGATTGTAAAATATAGTTTAAATAGAGGTATGTAAAAAAAGCGTATTACACTTCAAAAGTGAACAAAAACGAGATAATTTAGTTTAATGACGTACAATAAATAAAATATAATAAATCAAGGGTCTAACTTAGGTGCGAAATAATTTACTAGAACTTTACATCTAAACGATACAGACAAATGTATTGCAACACGTAGGAGCTTTGGAACCATTGAGTAATACGGGGCTTAAATTATATTTCAGCCGGTAATTAATCTCAAATAAAATAAATCTATAAATTGTGATTTATCTTTGGCTTCCTGAATATGTTTACGCGACCATATAGTTCCATAACTCCTTTTGGACGTATCCTTTGCATGATAACCATTCTATACTTCACTAGAACATCTGCTCTGGATAGCTATCCGTGATTGAATATATTTCATAAGTACCTATATAAGTTACAGATCTACTAAGAAGCTGATTTATCTTAAAAGCAAATAGAGAACTTTAACCAATCAAAAAATTTTGAAAATTTCACATTCATTCAAGATAGAGAGAAGTTTCTAAATTGGCAACAATAAGAACAATCGATCTATTTAATTAACGTGTCAGTGATTGTAATACATTGTAAGCATTTTTTTTGTTAGCTTTTTTTCATTACACGGAACCGATTATTTATTAGGTACAGTAACTTAGTAAATAATTACTATAACAACTACATAAACATTGTTAATCGAAAGATGCAGGTAAAAATGCTAAACAACCATCACAGCTCACAAGCAAATGTGAAGGCAATGCGCAGAAAAGAGCCAAGCTTGAAGGTGACATGAATGATAACTTTCATCGAATCGATTTCGTCAACTTTAAAATTCTATGGGATTTTTAAAGTAAATTTGGCTATGGAGGTTATAGGATCACCAGATGAAAAAAACTGTAATTAGTTGGAAGTGATTTTGATATTCAATGTTCGAATATAAAAATCGTCCACTAAATAGCGTCGGGTCGTGTTACTGTCTGGCGCTCGTCGTGCCTCTAGGCTATAAGCTTGCTAGTGCAGCAAGCCGCTGAGACACACACGCATCAATATTTCCCAACTCACCACTCGCCGCTCCATCACTCTACCGAGCCATGGTTCGTCAGGTCAATAATGTTCTACGCAGTAATTAAATTACGAGTCGTCGTTATCACTCATTACACCTCATTATTATTATACAGTGTTTTCGTTTCGTTATCTAAATAAATGCTCGTATGCCGGCATATCAACGCTTATCACATATAAAAATATATATAAAGAAGCTTACCTACTACACTACACATTGAAGATGCACACTGCTATGCATTTGCCACCACACGTGGAATATGAGGCGATCGATATAACATACATTTTTTTATACTTTATTTTACATTTTTTTTGTATTTTTTGAAGTTTTTATTTGTGCGGCAGCATATGCAAGTCTGCAAAATAATTCACAGCATATTCTTATAATGTAATGACAATATTGCATAAGAGAACACTGGTGTTGTTACATTGTTTGTTACATCCGTCAGGAATGCAATGGAGACGCAAGTAAGGTGACGTGTCACGCGTACATTGGTAACTGGCTCGGTATTTTGTACTGAAAACTTTCAAATTCATTACTCCATGTCCATTCCCACGAAGACAGCGAATCATTTTATCCACTTTCAATTTGGAACAGTATGCACGCAGTACGAGAGTTAATACTTTAGTCATTTCATAAAAATATTTTTTAATCTGATATTTAAAATAGCGACTTTTAATAGGCTCTATAATACTTTTATACGGTACGGGTACCTAACCAACATCGAATTCATTAAATCTGGCTATGTAGCAATAAGCTTTACTGTTCTAGATCCATGTGCACTTATTAGTTTTATGTAAGATAGCTCGAAAGATTAAGCCTAAAAATAATCTACGATATTTTTCATTTTTGTTTGCTGCTTAAATTAGGCTTCTCTTAAACACACAGTAATTATAATGGGTATATTTCAAGAATGGTTTCGTCGCCCATGTTAGGTACATCTATAGTATGTAATTCAATTATTTATTTTAAGAAATCTCTTCAACTTTCATCTGTAAAAAGAAAAAAGAAATTAGTACCTAACAACTCAACATAAAAAATTCAGCCAAATAGTGTCTTAGTAGATTACCTCTAGCGCCTACAATGATAGACTTTCGTTTGATATCCTGCGCGGGCGCAGGCCGAACTACGCCGGGCGCGCCGCCGCCCACCAGGTGACCGCCGCCAGCGCGGATCGGTTTGGCTGAAAACGATCACAACATTCACAATAAAAATTCATACAAGAAACAACTTCAAATTGGTGCATTGACAAAAATTCTATTTACCGATTTGCGCCTGAGGGCCTCGTCGGGCAAGATTTTTCGCGCGCACAGCCTCCTTGATCCTGTCGACTTCGAACTGGTACCTCTTGCGATCGCGCATTGCGCCATCTTTCGCCTCCTATCAACAACAAAAGAAGATTTAGAAAAAGAAAGAAGATACATTAGTTAAATTATTGATTCATATGGTTCAGTAAGTAAATTTTGTTAGATCTCAGTATTTTTAGTTTACCTTGAGGGCAGTCTCGAGCGCCTTGACGCGTTCCATCGTAGCTCGTAGACGTTTCTCGAGCTTGGGCACCTCGCACCGAAGGTCGGCGTTGTCGCGCACCAGTTGTTTGTGCACCTTCGTGAGTTGTTCCAAGTTGTTCTCGAGGAATGAGATCTTTTGTTTCTGAGCGAGAGACCCGCCCTCCTCCTCGGCACCTTCCTCCGAGTTGTTCGATTTCTTTATCCTGGCCTGTTTGAGAACATTATTTTATATTAGTTGCTGAATGGTTCACAATGTTCATATAAAAAGTTTAAGGGAGGAAGTGACGTTTACCTGCAAGTCTTGCACGAAGAGTTTGCGTAGATTGTGCAGGGTCTGCAGTTCCTTAGCGACGGTATCCTCCAAGCCCTTGAGATCAGCGCGTGCCTGTTCACGCCGCTCCACGCTTTGACTATAAACAAACATGACAATCAACACTTGAATTATCGATGAACATTATTTTACAATGAATCCTCGAGGGAATTACCTGCAAATATGGATGATCTAACTATCGCCAGCACGCACCCCATCCATAAACATCGCCTTGTCGCGCTTTAGGCCGAATCGTCTCAAGGAATGCCAGCCCCCGGCAGAATGAATATGAATGGGATACGTGCGGAATAAAATGACAACTCAAAATAAAATCAAAAAGCGGAAGGCGTTACGAGATCTCGCACTACATACGCTACATCGTACTTACATCGATCACGAAGATACAACTAAGCTTTGTCGCTTCGTTTTGTGAACGATTTAATCTACAAGAGTTATAATAAAACTAATAAACGGAAAAGGAATGTCTAACGTGTACCGTATTGCAATATTGAACGAAGACAGGCCACTAAATGAGACGACATGTGCATCTACAACATTATACGACACACACAACGACAACTAACAAATGTACGTATATATTTACACACGGACTCGACACAGTTCGAGGCGACATCACTCTTCGGCATTTAGAGTGCATTCAGACCAGAGGAAGTGACATGGACACTAGGAAACATCTAAGTAAATGCAGCATCATTAAAGTGATCACGTGGAATGAACAATGTTAGTTAGGTGACATGCAACACACACGCAGCAGAAATACAATTTTAAAATGCAAATATTGGAATGAATAAACACAAATTGATCCCTGTTTCTAAAGTTCATAGTAGATATAAATTTCCAAAAATTACTCAACAGCTCCATACTGCCTAATAATACGATAAAACTCGTTTATATTTAACTACATTTATCATTAACATTATAACAACTTTCCTATCATTTATTATGATATTTATGTATGGGAGTCCCGTCGACTCGAACAAACGCAAGTATATTCACGTAAAATACGCAAACACTGAGTACTGAGCATAATTTTAGTCATAAAAAAATAGTTTGATAAAAATATCTCCTAAATGACTCTCTATACAAATGTACAACTTTATTTACAGAAATGTTTCAACATCGCTGCCTTCATTTGATTAAACCGTTTAACTTTGTGCAAGCTTCAAAATAAACCTTAACTTTATTTGTACTACATAAAAAATCCTACACACAACAGAGTTATATAAAAGTTGGATTTTTATAGTTAGTAATTAATCGGAATATGTTTCATTATTAACTTTTAAATGCGTTATTGTATTTTAAAACTAAATAACAAGGCAGTGTACATTAAAACACGATTCATCGCCGCGTTTCACTTTTTAACCTTAATTGCGCGGGAGCACGCATGATCGTTATCTTTCGTACTCGATTTAAAGACTCGTTTCATATTTTAATGTAGGCCTTTCATTAACAAACCATGCTATTTAGCTAAACAAGACTAGATCATGAAAAATTAGTCTAATTAAGCATAACTCATCTAGCTTATACCGACAATAAATAGGTTTAAAATAAATGCTTATCTGACTAGAAACGTAATAAATTATCTAAAGCCAAGCGTAAAAATGAACCAATTTACGACTTTCAAATTAATGAACACATTTTACACTACTCGCTCACATTACCTATTTGTTAATAGTTATTTGTACTAAATTTTATTGCTAGTCAAGTAATGTGTGACAGTAGTATTATTTAGTAAGAATAAATAAGCGAACGAGGCGTTCGAAAATGCTCGTGGATCTCACACACTCATTCGGACTATGGTAATCATTCAAAAATTGTAAAGGCACTGCAACTAATAGCGTCTGAAGTATGGAGATCCACGTCATTATACGAACTTAGAGGTCAGAATAATGAATGCTCAAACCAAAACAACAATCTGCGGATAACGATGGGTCAAGAGGATCATAGTGACGGATATGAGCAGATGTAGCTGAAGGGGATGGATGTTGCAGGTGTGGCGAGGGGCGGGGGACTTGGGGAGTGCCGAGAGCGACTTTTCCTCTACGACCGCGACTCTCTCGAAGTCACGGTCGAACCCATAGCCGAACCCTAGTTTCTCTCTCTTTGGAGACAGGATATAATCTCTGTATGCGTTATCGTCGTCTTTGTACAGCATTTGCTGGTTGGCGACCTCTTTCTCGGCCTTGTCTAGGTGACGGCGCGGCGAGCGCGACACTAACATGAGTTCCTTGAGTTTGGCGGACTTGTCGGCCTCCTCCCGCTTCAGCTTCTCGTAGTCGTCCTGTAGTTGCTGCCGCGCCAGGGTCAGCTCCTGGTATGTACTGCAAAGGGAGACAACAAACATCATTATACATTTACACCAAATAGTTCGTAGGTAGATTTTCACAATAATTAATTGCTTTGTGTTGTATTGAACAAGTACTAACTCCTTGAGTTCCTGGTGCTGTCTCTGCAAGGCCGCGAGTTCATCCCGCAGGCCGGCGAGTTGCGTGGCGTGCGCTGATCGCAGCTGTTCGAGCTGAGCCTCCAGGGCACCACGTACTTGTGAATCCGCGCGTTGCTCCGCCGCAGCCAGTTGCACGCGTTCCGCGGCCTATGGTAAACAAAGTTATGTTCATATATTTACTGTTGATCAAACTAGGCTAGGATTTCAATTCGTCCTGTGATTTTCGAGAAATCGAAATTTCGTAGTCTTATTTTAATTTGAATAACACATTTGAAACAGGTTTAAACCCACTTGTTCGAAAGAATGGGATATGCATGAATGCACTCCTCATAGTTTGTCAATTCTATTCAAATGTGGCTCATAATAAGATCGTAAAATGTACGTCATCAGGCCATCAATTTTACTGTCTTCGTATATACATACTACCTATACATTGAATTTATAGTATGCAGGTACTGAATGGGTGATAAAATGTTATATTCGTAACGCACCTTGAGTTCAAGGACAGTAAGATAATTTTAAAGTTACCTGTAAACGAGCACATTCCTCACGCAGGGCATCGGCTGCCTCCTCCAGTTGCCTCTTCTTGTTTTCAGCTTCACGCATGGACTCGGCGAGTGAAGCGCACCGCGCCTCGTGTTGCGAGATCAATAGGCGACATTCTCCGAGAGTACGTTCGTAGTCTTCGATCTACATAACATATGAGAAATATTTCAGAAAATAGTTAATCAATAAATAAAGTTTTACATGTCTATCCAATACTTAAGTTTGTCTTTATATTTGTTTGTTTATTGCTCAATCATCTACTAAACATGCAATAAAACTTGGCAAATAGCTGGCCAAGATACAAGGGCTCCAGCTGTAGGCTGGAGCCTGGTATAGCTTAGGTAGCCATCGATATGGATTGGTACATGGGAAACTTTTTATCCCGGTTAAAAAGCTAAAAGATCGTAACTTTATAAGTCAAACTTACCTTCTGGTTGGCGTCAATATTGGCAGATTCCAGTGAGTGACAACGCTGCACAATATTTTTAACTTCGCTCTTCATCTTGCTAATATGTAGACGAGCGACCGTGAACTCCTCTTCTAGTTTCCCAACAGTATCAACATTCAGTTTGAAGTCGAGTTCAGAGCCTCCGACGGCGGCGCCGATCTCGGCCAAGTCTCGAAGCAGGTTGGTAAGAAGTTCAGCGATACGTTTGCGTTGATGAGCGGAGAGGTCGCGGAGTTGTTGCAGCTCGGCAGTGGCGGTGGCTAAGGCACTCTAGACAAGCGAAACAAGATAGATACAGTACAGGCTGAACGACAGCGTTGAAAAATATCAACAGTACCCACAAACTTGAGATTTATTAAAGAGCGCCATCTTTTTTCTCATTCAAAATAATTTTAAAGTCTGAAATAAAGTCACATTAGACTCAGTTAAGGAAAAAATATGATTTCATCATGATGTAAATACCTTCCCAATGGAAAAATGCCTGCATCTCCGTGGAAAGTTAATAGAACAGTGAGGTATTATGTTACCTGTTTAGTCTGTAATTCCTCAGACATCTGGTCGCACTCTCGACTCTTGCTGTCGACCTCCTGCGACTTCTGATCGTAGTTGACGGCGAGCTCCTCGAGCGCTTGAAGGACCTCCTTCACCTCCTCCTTGGCGGCTTCGTTCTCTTGCTGGATGCGGTTCATGTCACCTTGCAGGGATTCGTAGTCGCGCCTTCAATAACAGTACACATCAATTGTATTTACTTGTTAACCTTGTCAATCGAGCTCTAGAATGCGGGCGATACACAACGATCCCGTACTTATGAAGTTATGTTTTAGCTAACCAGGCATATTCTTCTATTACTGATCCTACTAATATTATAAATGTGAAAGTTTGTGTGTATTTTTGTTACACCTTCACACAAAAACTACTGGACCGATTGCGATGTAACTCGGTATATAAAATAGCTGGAAAATTGGATTAATACATAGGCTACTTTTTATCCCGATATTCCCACGGTTCGGGACTTACGCGGGTGAAACCGCGAGGCATGGCAAGTTGCTTAATAATATTTTAATTAAAACATTAAACTTACATTAGAGCTATTTTTAACCATATCTCAAAGAAAAATCAAACATGCATATAAAGAAACGACGTAAATATCGATCACGTGATAAGATAAACGCAATCAACTGCAATTCATACTTTATTTTCCACGGGGATTTTGTATATAAATTAACAAACCTTGTGCAAGCAATAAGTTCCTCCTGCTCCATCATCTGTTCCTTCAACTTCTCGACCAACTGCGAATGTTGGTTGATCTCCTCGTCTTTGTCGTCCAGCTGTTGGTACAGAGTCTCGAGTTTCGCCTGCATCGCGGCATCTTCTACCACACTTGACGATACCGCCACCGGTACAGGCTAGAAGATAAATTATTATGAGGGCATGATCTGGCAAACAAAGAGTAGAGAGAAGCTCCTATCTATTTAATCATGTATACATATAAAATGCTTTGTCCTGAATGACTGACTGACGGATCAACGCATAGCCTAAACCGCTGACCGTAGATCTGAAACTTGGAGGGTGTGTTCTTTATTTTTATGATATAGGCATCCGATAAGAAAGAGTTTTTCGAAGTTCCACCCCTTAAAGAGTGAAAAGGGGGGCAAAGTTTATATGGGACAACGTGATTCCTTGGTCCATTCTACTAAATCTACACAGACGAAGTCGTGGGCAAAAGCTAGTTTATTCATAAGACGCTCACGTTAGTTTCTACTACTGGATATTCGAATATTCTGGAGTATCCATACCTTTACTAAAACTGGTAACTTGTACTTGTATACGGGCTGTTTTCCGCGATTAGACCGTTTTTAATTGGGTCCTTTTTGCGTGAAGATGGAGTAGGCTTGCCCAGCACCTACTACCCTCTCAACTTAGTCGACCATGTCCAGAGGAGAGAACTTGTCAATACTTCTGGAGCCAACTAAGCCGCGGGTTTCATCACGTTTTCCTTCACCGTAAGAGCAATGTCAATTAGCGCACATACATTTTTCTTAAGAAAAAAACATAGGTGCACGGCCGGCCTGGATTCGAACCCACGACCTTCAGAATGAAAGTCGAGGTATCTACCACTAAGCCAACACCGCTCTTTAAACTGGTAAATATAACAACGCAATACCAAAGAGTTATAATAGTTTCCTTATGAGTTCTAGTCGCGAAAATACTAAGGCAATGAGTACCATGTCTGATTAGTTACCGTGTATACGTTTTATGATTTACGAGTTTCTTATCAATAAAAACAACCGACGACCGAATCTTAGATCTCTATTTATAGTAAGACCAAGGTTCTATCGATAATATTCACAATGCCTTTCTAATTAATTATGAATGTACTGAATTACTGTATAATTAATTTGATTCATTGAACTCTAAAATTCATAGACGCAACTAGTGCTAGTGCTAGATTAGAAACGGTTCTAAAATTTCGTTTAAATAGCCATTACACGACAGAAAACTTAAATGAAATACAGGGTGAGAAAAGTTGGTCAAACATCTATAAAATAAAATAAATATATATTCCAGGACATTCCACACATCGCCATCTAGCCTAAAGCTAAGTAACTAGACTTGTGTTAAGAGTATGGGTGCTAGACTACGGATATACTACTTATATACTTTTCTATTGTAAATACTTATAATACATAGAACATAGAAACAACATATTGTATACTTATAATACACATAAACAACCAGACCACAGACAAATATCTAAGCATAAATACTTGTTTGAGGCGGGAATCGAACCCGAAACCCTGTGTTTGGCAGTCAGTGCCAACTGGGTCGTCATCTGCTAGGCTGTAGCTTCAAACTCACAGGCACAGGAGGTTTCTCTTCAATGAAGGAGGTGACAGGAGTGACGGCTTCGATCTCCTGCAGATTAACTTGTTCCTCAAGTCGCACCGTCTCGCCTGAACGCCAGCGGTTGAGCTCCGCTTCCAATTTCTCCACCTTTTCAACACATAAGTATATACAAAAATGTTACCCTGATAACTTGAATCATATGTTACTACTGTTTACGCCTTGCAGTTTTTACTGCGAACTCCCGATTCCCTATGTTACTCCTAAGGATTTACTGTACCCTCATATCAAGTTTCATGAAAATCAATCAAGTTGTTTTCTAAGCAAAAAACCCATTATTATATTTTTAAGAGTAGTACAACAATATAACTTATTTTCTCTATTTTAGGCAGAGAGAAGTAAACTTCTTTAATAGCTATGCAGATTTCATGTTATTTTCACGTAACGTACTTGTTTAAGGCTGCTTATGCTGCCAAACGCAACGCGCCTAAAATATCCGTCGTTTACAACTAACATTGTTGATTGTAACAAATGTGTTTTGTTTTTCTCAAAAGTGCTGAGATGGAATTGTAGGTGAAATTTTTACCGATACTTTGGGGTAATTTTAAGGCGAAAATTCCTTGTCTTTTCAAAGCTAGACTAGTTTTAATTCTTAATTTTAGGATAGGTTCAAAACTATAGGAAATTATTGGCTCAAAATCACATCAAAATGTCGGTAAAAATCTCACCTACAATTCCATCTCAGTACTTTTGAGAAAAACAAAACACATTTTTAGAATCAACCATTTTTACCAACGGAGGCGACCGGTGCAAGTAGTAACTATTTAGTAGGCTGTGTACCAAGGTCGTTGGCGTTTGGACCCCCCTTAAAGCTTCCAAGTTTCATCAAAATCGGTCCAGTAGTTTCGGAGCCAACAAACAATCAAATCGTTTCGCTTTATAATACTAGTATAGACATATTTGGCTCGCTTTGATAATTCCCACCGATCCATTTAGAATTATTCTAAGAACTTCCTTTTAATTGTCCTGTAAAAGTCATGCGTAGTTAGCTTAGTAATTTGTTCTAAACTATTTTCGTCCACGCGAGCTATTATTTGTCCTTAAAGTTATGCGTACCGACATAAAACGCGACTGAGCAAATAAACACAGTGAAATTATTGTAAACTACTTATACCGAAGTTATTTAACGGAATATTTCTCATTTTTCTTTTTTTTTGTGGAGTTTGATACTTTGATGCTGTTAAGGCACCATTTTCACGAGTCAATATTTTTAGTAAAAATAACATGGTAGTAAGATCTTTTAAAGTAAAGGTAGAAAAAGTAACTAATAGTATAATAGTTTATGTTAGAGTGTGTTTGTTGCTCAATCAAGTAAAAACTACTGAACCGATTTCGGTTAGTATGTATGTTGATAGGTACTTATTATAATAACGCATAATTTATATCCCGATATTCTCACGGGATCCAGAATTGAGCTCATTAAATCTCGAGGCGCTGCTAGTCACTACCTAGTATAAAACAAAGTTGCTTCCCGGTGTCTGTCTGTTAGATCTTTAAAACTACGCAATGGATTTTGTTGCGGGAGTGATTTAAGAGGAAGGTTTTAGTACTCGCGGACAACAGCTAGTTTTAAATAAAAGTAAGTTACCTTGCCCTTAAGCCGCGCCACCTTTTCCTTTTCTCTCTCATATCGACGTTTCCATTCCTCAGCCGTGAGCTCTTCATTGACACATACAACGTTCTTGACCGTTTTCGCTCTGAAATATCATCATCATATAATCTCCATCTCCACTAATAATATAAACATGAAAATCTGTTTGTTTAGAATGGAATCGGTTGCCAGCGTCCGTCTTTCCTGACGTGTACAATTTGGGGGTCTTCAAGTCGCGAGTGAATAGGTATCTTCTAGGAAAGCGTGCTACACGCAGAGAAATAGGAGTCAACCAGAAGTACAAAACTGTATAGTTAAATTATTTTACGACAATTTTAGTCTGAAATACTGTTTTCTTGTAATCTCTACGATTTTATTTTAAACCTCACTAAATGTTTAATAAGGTACACTAGAAAAATATTTTAAATCAAAGCTACAATAATTTTGTATTTAAAACAATAATTCTTGCTTCATAAACGAAATGATTTGTATTGTTTACTAGAATAAAATGTACATTAAACGAAGTTAAGTGTTCTGATTAATGATCGTCATGTTGGTAATGCACTACGAAGTTGCCTGTAACCACAACAACATTATTTTAATTACTAAAAGAATGTATAATTATCCTTACTATTCTGTTTGTTTCTGAAAATAACTAAAACAAATTGTTATAATAACAAAATAATTAAGTTGTCATAGATGAATATCATGTTAATTTAACACTATGTTCTTTTATATATACAACAAAATTATTGTTAAAACTACAAGACTACATTTCTGTGAATGCAAGAATATTCTAGTTAAATAATTATATTTATGTGTAGCTACTTATTTATTTAGTTTCATGAGTCACAACTAGATGGCACCTGTAGTAATTTTAGATCGCGCTATCGTTGTGTTTTATTAAATTACCTTGGTCGAGACGAAAATTTTGTTTTGTATCGCGGGTGCGTACGGATTACGGACTCCGCACTTAAAGCAATATGTGGTTATAGGTACTCCACTATAGCCATAAGCGCTGCATTTCTCGTAGAGCGTGCTGACGCGTAGTCTACGAGACAATGTAGTCTAACTTTAATATTCCTTTTTGCTGTCTAGGATTACTATAATTGATTTATACATCAAACGCAATTATCGGAACTAGAATATTTTATACACTACAAAAATATCTAGTTACATTTACAATAACCTAGTAAACGTAACTAGATTGTCTATCCGTGTATACTAGTAGACTAGTAGTGTGTACAATAATTTCTAGTTGGTCCTCAATAAAAAATATTTGGTAAAGACAACTAGTGGGTACTGCTGTCACGGATCCAAACAGAAGTTCTGGTTGCACTTACGAGATTTCTCGTACGTCTAACAACATTTTTCTCTGTGTGTACGTCTCAGGCCGCATCGTCACCTACCATCATCAAACCCTGACCTATCATATTAAAAAAACTATCTATCCAAATTAAATGACCGTGAACATTTTTTTTTTCTTCAGATCAGTCAATTTATCTGATAGTCCTGGAAGTGTGCGAACTCGCGGGTATAAACTAGTCCTATATCCTACAACCACAATTCCTAACCTAGGGTTAATTACACCCGCGTATAAAACTGCAATTCTATAGGTGCAATAAGCTGTTAATAGAAATAAAAGAGGGAGGGGGAGTGTAAGTTTCCCTAGCTTACTCATCATAAAGGTGACAAGTTGGTAAAGGTTAGGAACCTCCGTTCTAGAATACGTGATGTTGCGCACGTCAATTACGCATGTGTAGTAAAAGGGCAAGACAATCTATAAGTTTGTTGTTGTTTGGCTATTGTGACGTCATTTCACACGTGTATTTATGCCACGAATCACTCCAGACTAATGCATTATTAACTTTAAATATTCTATATTCTATAAAGTCCTGAATATTTTATTTAGAACTATGAGAAACAACTACTAAAGTTACATAAAACTGTAGTATATTTACCATATTGTGTTCGAAATATCGAGCTCTTAATCATATTAATATTCTTTGCCCAGTGTAGTGAACTGTTGTGACTATTTTAAGAATTTTTAACCGACTTCAAAAAAAGAAGGAGGTTCTGAATTCGGTTGTATGTACGTTTTTTTTAACGGCTCATATACACAGTTTGACAACCGCAGACCCACGTAAAGCTTAAAGTTCTAATTCAACTGATTGCAAATAAAACGCAGAGAAATAAATATCCCGTTTTAAAAACATAGTCTGATTATGAGTATTGCTTTTGTAAAACATCTGTTTTTATAGTTCTAATGGAATCATTAAATAATCAAGTGAAATCATAAAATTGAAACATCAGTTGTCTTCACACATCAATTTCACATATCAGTTTCAATGTGATTTCATGCAAATTGTATGATTTCAAACGCATAAAGATTTTTTTCTTTCTAGAAGAGTGTGTAAGTGACTTACCTTTTACCAAAGTCCAGTGTACTCTTAGTTTCGCTCTCGTTGAAGGACGCCGGCGAGCAGCAGATAACGATGGTAGTCCTGGCGTTACCACCGAGCGACTCTTGTAAGATACGTGTTAGTTTCGAGTCTCTGTACGGTATGTGGGATTTATTGCCGTCGGCTAATGCCGATATCACGTTCCCGAGAGCTGAGAGAGACTTATTGATGTTTTTAGCTTCATCTAGTACAGTACCTTCAGCACCAGTTTTTGATACCTAGATAAACAAAATAAGTAAGTATATAACAATCACACAGTGGACAAATAGAAGAGAATGGCAATCCTCGAAAATAATATAGTTCAAATTACATTTAAAGATCATTCCGATTATAAAAAATACTCTCCAAATTGCCGAGCAAATTTTATGGTCCACCCTAATAGCTGTATATTGGCTGACCTGATGTCAGCTAATAACAACACCAAAGACCAGGCAGCTCACTTCTTATTTTCTAGTCAGTGACGTTCAACCAGTCAAAGTTTTCCTGCCCAGTAGCTAGCCACTGTAACTGCAGCGGCGTTGGCCTCTACCAGGTCCTCCAATGTGCAGGTATTAGAGCACAATGGGCTCAGGTCACTGGAGTGGGCAGATCTGACTCTACCTCATCAATTATCTCCCTTTAATTGTGCTATCGATACGAAGAAGCTCAAAATACCCTCAAACTCCGCTTTTTGACAAAAAAACTGACTTTGAAGGTAATTTATGTAATCGAAATGATATTGCAATTATTGTAATGTAATTTGAACAATGTTATTTACGAGAATTGGCCTTCAGATCGTACATACTTTTTCAGAACCAGCCAAGTCCACAAGATACAACTTTCCAGATAATTTCTTTTGATTCTCCAAGTTCTCTTGCTTTACGTTAATGAGGAAGACTGAGTGAGATCTAGACGAATGTTCGTTCATGTCTGTAAGGTGTAAAATATTAAAATACTGAAATTTTTAAAAATATAATCATTAAATTGCGTCTGTTTATGGTACAAACTTGTGACAGCAATGTGACGATTTGATTTCCCCTCCTCTATGACTTCAAACACCTCCTCTGGACTCGAAACGAAACGTTCTGTAGCACCTTTTACGAATGGAACCCTATTTTTGTCCTCATGCACACTGAGGTTTACTTTAGACACTGTAAACAAAACACAATTTTAGAAATAAGTCCATTCGAAACTGAACAAATGATCAAGATATATGATACAAACCATCTAAAAGGTCTCTGATTTTGTCCATATAAATTTCAAAGTACGATACTTTTATGTGAAATTCAAGGTTCTCCTCCATTGCGTAGATGTGATTGAAAATATCATTTACTATTCTTGGTATAATACCCTGTTTGCCTGGATCGCCTAAAACACAAAAACTCATTATAACTTCTTACCTTACGAAAGCTTTTATCGGACGTTGGTCAAAATTACTATAGCAATTTCAGACGCCGTAATCTCTCCATAAAACATTAATAAAAGTGTAAACTCGCCGTTGGGCGACCTTCTGTGAAGCCAAGTTACCCAATAACTCAACTGTCAAAAATATATAGCACATCCTTTTAGGGTTCTGTACCCAAAGGGTAAAAACGGGACCCTTTTACTAGGACTCCACTGTCCGTCTGTTTGTCAACAGGCTGTATCTCATGAACCGTGATAGCTAGACAGTTGAAATTTTCAGAGATGATGTATTTCTGTCGCCGCTATAAAAATACTAAAAAAAACTGGTTGCCTGTAAAGTCGGTATACGGGCGAAAGTTTTACGTGACAACAACTGTGCTCGAGTGGAAGGGACGCGTGCCTTTCACTTTTTATGTCTGTCTCTCTCGCTCTTAGGCGGGCTAACCATGCCCGCGTGCCTCTCACTCGCTCTCATTGTGAGCGCATAACGTCAGCGGAGCGTAACGCAGTTTCTTGAAGTGTCACCCGGCAAACCAATTTATAAAACGTTGTCACGTCAACAGAATCTTCCTGCGCGAGTCCTACTCGCACTTGTCCAGTTTTTAGGGTTCCGTACCACACAAGGTAAAAAAAAGGAACCCTTATAAGATCACTTTTTTCTCCATGTATCTGTTTTAATTATAGGGTTGTTACTAACCTATGACACCTTCCATGGTATGTGTCTTTCCGGAGCTGGTCTGTCCATACGCAAATATGGTTCCATTATATCCAGCCAGGACATCAGATACAATGCTCTTTGCCGCTTCATTGTACACCTTTTCTTGTGTCGCATTTGGCTTGAATACTTTATCAAACAAGTATACTTTGCCCTAAAATAAATAAATAAATATTGCAGGACATTCCACACGTCGCCATCGTGTTATAGGTGATAGACAACGGATATACTACTTATAAACTATTCTTTTATAAATATTTACTTATAATACATAGAAACAACCAGAAGGCCAATTCTCGTAAATAACATTGTTCAAATTACATTTCAATATCATTTCGATCACAAATAATACCCTCAAAGTAGCTCAAAATACCCCCAAAGTTAGCTTTTTGTAAAAAAGAACTGATTTTGAGGGTCTCTTTTGCAATCGAAATGCAATCGGAATGATATTGAAATGTAATTTAAACAATGTTATTTACGAGAATTGGTCTTCAGACCACACACAAATATCTAAGTATAATTACTTGTCTGAGGCGGGAATCGAACCCGCAACCATGTGTTTGGCAGTCCGGCATGATGACCATTGTGCCAACTGGGTTGTCAAGTATAATTACCTGTCTGAGGCGGGAATCGAACCCGCAACCATGTGTTTGGCAGTCCGGCATGATGACCATTGTGCCAACTGGGTTGTCAAGTATAATTACTTGTCTGAGGCGGGAATCGAACCCGCAACCATGTGTTTGGCAGTCCGGCATGATGACCATTGTGCCAACTGGGTTGTCAAGTATAATTACCTGTCTGAGGCGGGAATCGAACCCGCAACCATGTGTTTGGCAGTCCGGCATGATGACCATTGTGCCAACTGGGTTGTCAAGTATAATTACCTGTCTGAGGCGGGAATCGAACCCGCAACCATGTGTTTGGCAGTCCGGCATGATGACCATTGTGCCAACTGGGTTGTCAAGTATAATTACTTGTCTGAGGCGGGAATCGAACCCGCAACCATGTGTTTGGCAGTCCGGCATGATGACCATTGTGCCAACTGGGTTGTCAAGTATAATTACCTGTCTGAGGCGGGAATCGAACCCGCAACCATGTGTTTGGCAGTCCGGCATGATGACCATTGTGCCAACTGGGTTGTCAAGTATAATTACTTGTCTGAGGCGGGAATCGAACCCGCAACCATGTGTTTGGCAGTCCGGCATGATGACCATTGTGCCAACTGGGTTGTCAAGTCATAGAGTAAAAAGTACTAAACTAATCAAATTGCAGTTTTATTGCTTGCTATTAGCAATATAACGTTAATTAAATAAAACAATAACCTAAAGAGTTTAAACTTGATAGCATACCATAAAACAAAATAGAATTCGTTTATTGTCAAACTGTACATGAGCAGACTAAAAAAACTATCATATTTTAATAGTTTACTAACTTTTATAATAGAAATATACTAGCTGTCACGGCAAACGTTGTTTTGCCATTTAAAAAAAAAACTAAAGGAAACAAAATAAAAAATAGATGTTGGCCGATTCTCAGACCTACTGAATATGCTCACAAAATTTCATGAGAATCGGTCGAGCCGTTTCGGAGGAGTTCAACTTCGAACCCCGTGACACGAGAATTTTATATATATAGGGATTTTTATTCTTGAATATACCTACCTACATTGTTAATGGTCAACAGATTAAACAGACTGTAAAAATAAATTGATTGCACAATAATTGCACAATAAATTATTTATGATGTGGGTTAGACGTGGGTAAGTAAAATAATTTTTAGTAAAGTATTCAGTAAAAGGGAGTAAAAAGTTTATTACTTTTCTGGGATAGAATAGGCACAGGAATATTCATTAGTTAATGATTAACTTTTAAAATTTATTTGATGACCTCTTTTATGCAGTGGGCAAAAGCCTGCAATGCATAAAGTTGCAGGGTCAATTCTCAACTCGAAAAAATATTGATGTGTTACTGATGGTATATTTGTTACTGGTCTAGATGTTTTTGTATTTAAATAAGTATGTATTTCGAAAGAAAATTTAGTTATATGGCCACCATAGCACAAGCCTTATGTTGGTGTAATTGTCATGCAATATCTTTTACTGATTAAACCAAATGCTTAAAAAAAGCCTTCAACCTAATGTAGATAAGTATTTGTAAAAGAAATAAACACATTTATTATTATATTTTTTTTTAAGATAACAGGAAAATTTCAAGAGAGAGGAAAGAGAGCAGAAGTTTTTTTCATCTCAGAAGTCTTCTTAACAGTTTATGATCCATCATCATATAAATATCAACACAAATATTCATTTACTGCAAATACCAAAAATGTATAGTAAATGTATGTATGTGTAGTAAGTGTATGTATAATTTTTTTCAGAAAGGAACAGTAAAATAGCGAAACTATTTCATGAGCTATTTTCTGTAATAATATTTATTGCATATAAAGTCTAAGCTCGGTATTAATACCAATGCTTCAGTTTAGTGTTAAGTGTATCATGAGTTTTATGAATCACTCGGAGTTATGAGGCTGTGATGTCATCAAACTATGTTGAGAAAATTTCCTAAACATAGTTCATTCTGAATAGGAACAGATTTCCATTAACAAATTAGAAGAATCATGTCAATAGCCTTTGCTACATTTAAGCCTAATTCCTATATATATAAGATTCTAATGTTGCAGTGTTAGTTGCTAAACTCCACCTAAACGGCGACCAATTTGTATGAAATTTTTAGTGTATATTCGTTAGGTCTGAGAATCGAATACTATTCAATTTTTTTTTTGTATATGGCTAATAAAGTTTGCCATTACAGCTAGTTAATATTATAAATCCTAAAGTTTATTATTTATTTGTTTGTTTGTTCCTTCTTTATGGTCGAACGGCTGGACCAATTTGAATGAAAATTGGCATAGTGGTGGTTTAGAGGATGCAAAATGGCATAAGTGAAGTGTCTGTAAACAACTCAGCGATTGATCCAGTTACCTACCCACATAAATTATAGAACTGTACAGTATAGTGTTCAAGTTGACAAATGATTTTGATGAAGTGGCAAGCCAAAGTTAGCTTATTGATGGAGTATGCGGTCTAAATAGCTTGGTCAAGAAACATAAAATTTTGTACAAAAATTTCTGAATTTTGTCAGCACTAAGAGTTATTTTTATTTCTAAAGCTAGGTCTTAGGCAACTACTTATGCTACAGCTATGCAAATATGCTATAGCTTTGCTAACATTGAAATAGAAAAGTTATTTTTTCCTAGTGTTTGCCAACTTTTACCTAATTTTATCAAAATCAGTTTAGATATTAACCCAGTTTTATTCCTTTGGAAAGTCCTACTGCCGGGCAGGGGCCTTTACTCAGAGCTTAAGAACTTGCATGCCACAGAAGTTACAGGGTTGGTGAATGTTTATATTTTTTTTATAACTTCTGACATTTTATAAATAAAGGTACTGTTAATTATTTATTAAGAATTTAGTCATCAATTAATATTTATAATTGTTGTTTTTATGAAATGTATCAGATAAGCCATCCAACCATCTCATAAATCAAGAGATGAATGGAATGTATGCTATGTGCCTATGAGTAGTGCATTGTCCTGCCTATATAGCTATTCTGAGCTGACCAGACACTAGTGCAAGGAAAGTAGGTATGTGTGTACATACATTTTTCGGTGCAGTTTATTTATGGCTATATATGGAAATCTTATGTAAACAATTACGATCCAGTTTTACTGGAATCTTGGGTCAAGGTCGAGAAGGTTTTTGTATTGATTTTTACAAAACAAAGAGGCTAATGTCGACTTGCCTATTATTCGGTAAGATTCTTGAAATATACGCGTTCATAATCATAACCATCGAAGCGGAATAGAAAAGAAAGGCCATTTCGTAGCAGGTGAACAACTTGCAATGTATTAGTCATCATGATCTAAATTAGGGCGATGATAGGGGAAAGCAATACGAAAAATAAAAATAAAACATCGCATACCCCTATGGAAATGCAGTTATCATCCGGTCCTGATGGGAATTTCACAATAAATTTCGAGCCAGCCTTTTCCTCAGAGTCATTGAGTGGCCGAAATCGGCATACCACTCTGATGCTGTCTTCAGCAGCAATCTCACGATCAGCTGCCATATTTTAAAAAAATAAAATAGCTTACACTAAACACTGTCTAAGCGATTAAAAAATAATACAATAATGGAACATAAAAACCGTGCATGAAGAACTACAAAGTTAAAAATTGTCACTGAAAAATCTTCATGACAGCAATATCAAAATGTCGGCCATATTCTTTGATGAGGAGGACGGAGGAAAGGCTCGGAATGATTCTCATTGGTCGACAGAGCAACGAGAGCCAACATAACAAAAAGAATCGATTTTTATTGGAGAAGAGAATGCTGCGTTCAGTTTTACATTTTCTATTGATTTTCTGAAAGTATTCAAGAGGCAAAAGAGACTCAAAAAATATCAACCAGTGTGAGACCCCATGTATCACAGATAACAAAAAAGACTCAAACAAGAATGAACAACAATGAGTCATCGTCAATATCATTCACTCACAAATGTCAAAACTTTACGACTGTGGGTGCTGTTTTCTTGCATTTTTGGTTGAAAATAAATAATTTCTCAAATTCCCTTTTTATTTATTCCAAAAATAATGGGACAATAACAAAAAAATAAGACTGGTGAGTTCTATTTATATAAGTTTTACTAAATGTATACGATGTGTTTATACATGTAGGATGAGCAACCCACGGGCGCGACCTGATTTCTCAATTTATTTCTCTTTGATGCAGAATCTTACACTTACTATGATAACATTAGAGTTAATCTCTAGAGGTTCTTGATTTAATTAATTTTAATGCCTGTAAGCAAATCTAAGTCCGTAATTGGCTGTAAATGTGATAAATTCTACTACTGTAGACTTTTTAAAACTAGATAATATTTATATGGGGTCTGTGCTGTGTAGTCTCTCAAATCTCTCTACCTACTACAAAATAATTGCATGCCCTAGGTGCAATAGTCAGCACAAGAACCCCAAATTTCTAAGTCGCCTTGCACAACACCCACGGAAGGAAATGGGTTATCCCTATTCTATGCCCGGGGTTATACTATAACTGTTTACGAACCAACTGAAGTAATATTCCTTAAGTTTATATGGTAATATTTTAGAAAATAGGTATATATTTTATATTATGACTTCCTTGTTTACATAGGTATTTATAACTAGCTGCGCCGTTTTAAAAGCGCTTTAAAAGTTCTCTTTAAAAGTGATATTGATTTCATAGAGACAGAATACAAAATCCCACTAATATTATAAATGTGAAAGTTTGTGTGTGTGTGTGTGTGTGTATGTATGTTTGTTACTCCTTCACGCAAAAACTACTGGACCGATTGCGACTCGGTATCTAGATAGCTGGAGACCTGGATTAACACATAGGCTACTATTTATCCCGATATTCAAACGGGATCGGGACTTACGCGGGTGAAACCGCGGGGCGCAGCTAGTAACTACTATAAAGTGAACATGAGGTTTGTACCTTATCTACGCTTTTTACCACTTTATAGATTGAATTTATAAAATCCTGTCTAAATATTTGTCTTTGTCCTAAAAGGATTTCATACTCATATACCTCTTTTAGTTTCAGAGATTCCTTGATGAGTCTTTTTCTCTTTTATTTATAGACTAGTTGCCCCGGAAAACATTGTTTTGCCATTTACAAAAAAAAAGGAAAAAAATAAATGTAAAAATCACTTCATAGTATAAAACAAAGTCACTTTCTCTGTCCCTATATCCCTTTGTATGCTTAAATCTTTAAAACTAGGTAACGGATTTTGATGCGGTTTTTTTTTAATAGATAGTGATTCAAGAGGAAGGTTTTTATGTACAATACAAGATGGAATAGGCTTGCCCAGCACCTACTACCCTCTCAGCTTAGTCGACCATGTCCAGAGGAGAGAACTTGTCAATACTTCTGGAGCCAACTAAGCCGCGGGTTTCATCACGATGTTTTCTGTCACCGTAAGAGCAATGTCAATTAGCGCACATAAATTCAATGAGAAAAATCTATTGGTGCACGGCCGGCCTGGATTCGAACCCACGACCTTTAGAATGAAATTCAAAGTATCTACCACTAAGCTAACACTGCTCTTGTTTGACCCTATTCCGCAAGAAGACATCTTGTTTTAAAGTGATTAACATGTTAATTAATAAATGAATAATTGAAATATGGTTAAGGATTCTCAAACATTTAGGGGTCCCCTAATTATGTAGACGCTCCTATCTTATTGAAATATAAAGCTTAAATGACAATTTAATTGCCACTTAATATAAGTAGCCTTTCGGTATTCTGGTATTAACAAATTATTACTTTACTTATCTCATACTTTTTTTTTATATATAAATTTATATATAGTCCAAGGTAGACTGACCTCTCTACTCAGTCCTTCAATCCATACTTATACTGTGGTATAGACACCATTGATGGTTTTTTTTTTTAAAAATTTTTTATTTCTTTGGATGTATTAAAAGTATAATAGACCACTTGAAAACGTCTTAAAAACTAAGTTAGGATGTGTGCCTTCGGAACGCGCCCACCAATGAGAAGAAGGCACAAGAAACTCATGGGGTTTTTTTTTTCTTCATGTGATCACGCTCACAATGGTCAATATTACAAATATTTGAAAGTATTATTTGAAATGGAGCAACTAAAGTCACGTCCATGGGTTCTTATCATTAAGATAAGACGAAGTATCATAGTACGCCTTACTGCACAATCTATGCTTTATAAAAGTTTTGAACCTGTTAATGGACATGTCATATACCTCTTTAGGTAATTTATTATAATAGAGCACACATGTACTATTAAACGACCTGTTTATTTTCCGGAGCCTACTACCGGGCACGGTCAGTTCATCCTTATTTCTTAAGTTGAAATTATGAATATCGCTGTTTTTACGGAAAATATCAGGATTTTTGTGAACGTAGAGCAAGTTTTCGTAGATATATTGGGAATAGAGCGTTAATATGTTTAACTCTTTAAATTTTTCTCTAAGTGATTCCCTGGGGCCCATTTTGTAGATAGCTCGAACAGCTCTCTTTTGCAATATGAAAATAGCATTAATATCTGCAGCACACCCCCACAGTAGGATGCCGTACGACATGACACTGTGGAAGTAGCCGAAATAGACTAGGCGAGCAGTCTCAATGTCCGTGTATTCGCGAATTTTCTTAACGGCGTAAGCGGCAGAACTAAGTCTATTGGACAATGCTTCCACATGCGGGCCCCACTGAAGCTTAGGATCTAAAGTTATACCTAGAAAGACAGCCTTACTGACTAATTCAACTTCCTCATCATTAATCTTTACAACAGTTTTTACTTGTTTTACATTTGGAAGTGTAAACCGAATTAATTTAGTTTTGGATCCATTCAGTAATAAATTATTGGAATTGAACCAATCAACTATTCTGGAGAGAGCATTGTTCACATCGTCAACGTTGGACTGACGCCTTTTAACCTTGAACACCAAGGAGGTGTCATCTGCGAACAACACTATCCCATGGTTGTCCCTTACAAGGTAAGGTAAGGTCATTTATATAAACTAAAAACAGGAAAGGTCCTAATATGGATCCTTGAGGAACCCCCATTGCTATCGCAGATCCGGGGGATCGTTTCCCGTTAACATCAACACTCTGGACCCTACCGCTCAAATAAGAAGAGATAAGATCCAGGGCGCCGTCCCTAATACCGTAGTGGTGTAGTTTCATGATCAATGTATTATGTTGAACGCAATCAAATGCCTTGGATAAGTCACAGAATATGCCATACGCATCATGTGACTCCTCCCAAGCATCAAATATGTTTTTAATTAACGCTATACCCGCATCAGTAGTCGAGCGCCCCTTACTAAAACCGAACTGTTTATTATGTAAGATATTATTATCATGGAAATGTTTCAGTAGTTGCTTTAAAATAAGTTTTTCAAAAATTTTACTTAACGTGGGTAGTACTGATATTGGTCTAAAATTGGAGGGGTCTGAGGTACTACCAGATTTAAACAGTGGAACTACTTTACTCAATTTCATTAAATCAGGAAACACACCACAATCTATACATCGATTAAATATAATGACTAGTTCTGGTATAATCAGTTCAATAATTGATTTAACAATCGGGACAGACATCCCCCATAGATCTTTAGTTTTCTTGAGATTTATTTGCTTAAGCACTACAATAATGTCATGATTTTTAACATATTGGAATTTAAATGTTTTATTACAATTTGGTACATTCGTTTTTAGCAATGCAATGTTATCATGCATGTGCTACCCTCCCCTTCATAGAACTGTATAAGGCCGTACCTTTCAATAACTAGCGGCGCCCCGCGGTTTCACCCTCAAAATTCGCGATCCTGTGGGAATATCGTAATAAAAATTATCCAGATCCTAAGTTTTATCGCAGTCAGTCCAGTAGTTTTTGCGTGAAAGAGTAACAAAGATCCATACATAGACTTTCGAGTTTATAATATTAGTGGGATAGGATATTGGCCATTTATTATTAACGCACATACATTTTTCATAACAAAAATCCATTGGTGCATGGTCGGCTTTGATTCGAACCCACGACCTTAGGAATGAAAGTCAAGGTATTCTACCACTAGGCCAAAACCGCTCATACCTTTCAGTTAATCTATACTTAATATTATAAAGCTGAAGAGTTTGTTTGTTTGAACGCGCTAATCTCAGGAACTACTGGTTCGAATTGAAAAATTATTTTTGTGTTGGATAGTCCATTTATCGAGGAAGGTTATAGGCTACTTTTGATCCCGATATTCCCACGGGATCGGGAGTTACGCGGGTGAAACCGTGCAGCTAGTGGACAATAAAATCACTATTTAACTCGAAAAGTCGACCTTATAAAGTCTGTCAGAGTTCATATTATTCAGCTTTATAGGTACCTACCTACACACTGATTGAAAATGTGAAAGGGATAAGCCTAAAACCTTACAAAAGTCCAAGATATCCTCTGTACCTTAATAAACATTACCTTGTTAATTGAATTCAAAAAAGGTTAAGGTAAAACAAATAAAATAACCCATACGGATACCTATGCGCCGTATGTCTGCATAATATCGGTTGTATGTTTGGTAACATACATGAGCTTTTATGTCCCGACCCAGCTTTAGTTTAATAAGGGCGAGTTGTGCGCACGCTCGCTAAACCGATCGCGGGCAATGACCCATTCCGTCCACCCCTCTACCGTTATCACCCATCGATAAATGGAAACTGGCTTCTGTCCCGGCTTAAAAAATGCATGCTTGTCCCCGTTAAGCTTCTTATAAGGAAGTAGGCATCTATTAATGGCTTAAGTACTGTTAAAGTTTAAAAAGTCTTCGTATCTGGGATGAGACGATTACCTCTATCTGATTGAGACTCTAGACGACCGATAAAAATACCCTTGTAATGGGTAAAGTAAACTTAACTACAATAACTACATAGAGTAGGTAGGTAGGTACTTAAATAAAATATTTGGTAGTCATTTTAATTTATAGGTAGCACTGACTCTTGTTTAATGCTTGATATGGTCATCAAATTGCTTAGCTATTGAAATCATACTCGTATATGATCATGTTTATGCAGGATTTGAATCATCGCTTCATTATCGGTCGGTCGCTAGTGACGTAATTTGTACGACCTACAGACAGAAACACCGGTTTTTACAATTTACTCGAATGAGGTCGCTGATCACCTTCGAAAATGTTATTTTGAAGCTTATTTTGAAGTAGAATTTTTAAGCAGAACCTGAAAGAAACACAGCGATAGTCTGCTGCGATTAGAATTATTTCATGAACAATTTTTTTCTAGGATAGTTTATATTTTAACAAAAAGTATTGACATGTTATTTAAAGCTCTTTATTTTAAAGTAGGTCAGGGACTGATGTGGGATGTTTGTGTGACACAAATACGAGAATTAGTAACTTGACTATAGCTAAAGTTTACGCGAAAGAATTGAATGTGATGCGCATGATGCATTGATTATTGGTTCCGAGAAAAAAAACGATGACTTCGGCGCCCGCTGTATCACTCTCTGACGAAGTTATTTTCTGTACAATTAGTCACGCGTGTATCCGGCGCGGGCGCAAGTCGCGCGCTCCTCACGGCTCTTCGAAAATATACACCGGAGTTATCGTAACAAATAATTACACAATACAAGTATAAAGACAAAATTTCATTGTTTTCACCGTGTTATCATCAGTTATCTATACCGTGTCTATAAGTTTTGTTTGCTCTTTTTATGGTACTCTTGTGATATCATTAAATTTGCACATTATGCACTACCTATGTTTGCTGTAAATGTAGGTAGATCTACTCATGACATGATAATCAACGTTATGTTAAACAATTATCCTCAAATATTTTAGGGAAATTTTAATACTTATCAATATTGTGTAAAGTGACTATTGTGCAAATAATACGAAATGTAAATCAGTTCAGTGAGCCGAACTGTGATAAGAATATGAGTTAAACTCGTTTATTTAAAACCAAAGAGAATTCAGTAAATGCGAGCCGCTTCATTGACTAAACAATCAATTAAATTAGAAACTCAGGTATTTATCCTAATTTTACCTATAATAAACAAATCGAATTTATTTGTTATGAACCAACCTAATTGTTTTCGGTGAACACAATATTTTCTACTATAAATCAGAAACATAATATTATCCATTGTAAGTCTTTATTAGACTTTGTTCCATTGAAAGATATTTTTTGTAGCTTTAGTTTACCTTGTCGATCTATGACGTGCGTAGGAGGCAGCCCTTTCTCGATTTGCGACGCCCACACTTGACCATCTGTCTCTACAAACATTCTAATATTCTTCTGACCACTACAGAAGTAGTGGTTGACAGTTTCAACATGTCATTAATGTAGGAATTACAGGTAGGATGCCATTAATCCACTGATACTATCACGTCTATTTATAGCACGTTATTAATAAACTTTCAGTGATGACTAGATACACATTTCTAGTGAGATAGTCGTCAAAATTTATAGGTACCTACGTTTTATGTGGAAACGTAACATCGTTATTATTCACTCGAAACTTTTCTACTTCTACTTGAAAAGTTGATGACAGATTGTCCTTATTCCCTCGCTTGAAAGAAGTCTTATTGTTGGGAAACATTAAAAGAAAACTCGCCCTAAGCCGTAATTTGTTTCCGACGTATTCAAAAGAAGAAATAAATGTTCGCCCTTGACAACAGAGCTCCGACCCTAATCTTAAATAAAAGCTTTCCTTTCACATAATGTTTGTACACGGCTGTTTGTTTTCTTCAAAACAGTGTCTAGTTTGCGTGATTTATTTTTGGCTCTGTTTATGATTGAATCTTGTTTCCGGACCACTGAACGCCATAATACCGATAACTCTAACAAATGTTCGTTGTCTTTGTTTTCTTATTATATAAGCTTTTATATGTAATCATAGGGAAACTGCCACATTATTATTACCACTTTCTCAAATCTCGGAAGCATAAGTTATTCTTGGCAAATATTTAAAGAATTTAATAAAATCTAGCTCTATAAAAAGTTATTTATTGTTCTAGTTCTTGATCTGAACCTCATTAAAATACGCACACCAAAAATGCACATACAACGATCGAGTTTACTACGAACGTGCGTGTGGGCGATCCTGTTAGCCGCCTGCACGGCTCAGCGCGCCGAGCAGCTCCTCGCACAAAATCCTTGCTCTAGCAAGACCACATGTAGCGATTGCATTAGGACGGCCAGCTGCGCGTGGTGCTTCGCTTCAGACTTCAATGGACCGAGATGTTTCAACCCCGCCATGGAAGGTGGCACCGGGGGATGCGACGAAGCTTTCATCTTTAACCCGGACAATCAGAGATCAATCGATCCTTTGTATAATAGGGAATTGAGTAGAGGTAATACCTACGGGCTATTTAGCTTACCTCTTTTTTTTTCTTTCACCTTTATAGGTCGTTAAATCGTTTTATATTTTCAGCCAAAGGTCGGATGGGTATGGCCTCGGGTACTTACGAAGAATCCAGTTTCCAAGAAAGCAGTTCAGGGTTTTCGGGATCTGGCAGCGGGGTAGCAGCAGGCGGGGCGGGGGGTAACTTAGTACAAATGAAACCACAACGGGTTAAAATGCAGTTGAGACAGAGTGAGTAACAATACAATATTAAGGTTGAATGAATGACGTATACTTCAATGATTATGTCATCATTGACACTATACAGTGTCATAGACAGCTAAGTGCTACTTCAATATTTTCTTAGAATGACTTTACTTATGTTTACATTAATTTCAGATCAAATGCAAAAGCTATCGTTTGCCTATTCCCGCGCTCAGGACTATCCAGTTGACTTGTACTACCTTATGGACTTGAGTAGATCTATGCAGAACGACAAAGAAAAGCTCAGTACCCTCGGAAGTTTGCTCTCAACTACAATGAGAAATATGACATCTAACTTCAGGATAGGTTTCGGATCATTTGTTGATAAATTAGTCATGCCGTATGTCTCTACACTGCCGAAAAAGTAAGTCAGAGTATTAAAGACTAGCAGTGCTTCGCGGATTCATCCGCGTAACTCCCGATCCCGTGGGAATATCGGGATAAAAAGTAGCCTATTTTATTCCCAATTAATCAATGTATCCTTATATCAAGTTTCATCAAAATCGGTCCAGTAGTTTCGGAGCCTATTCGTTAAAACATAAAACCAAAAAATCTTTCCTCTTTATAATTAAGTGTAGTTTACTTTTGAGCAACCTATTGCATTAAATATGACATAAATCTGCAATCAGTTCGACCCGTTTCTGCTTATTAATCAATTTATTGCAATGAAATTGACTGGATTTATGTATGTCACAATTTAAAGGTTGGTTTACTTACGTTCTATTACAAACAAAAACATTTCTGATTTTTTTATTATGCATTTTAGCTTGATCTCCCCTTGTGGTGGATGTGCTGCGCCTTACGGATTCAAAAATCAAATGTCTCTCAGCAAAGACACCGATTATTTCGATGTAAGTACCCTGACTAACTACTCTTATCAAGGTACTCATCGCAACGTCTTAGCAGCGAAGCGTATGAGCCTCCTTGGGAATGCGTATCCCAAACCGGAGGAATATAGGTTTCTTCCTCTTAGAGGGATTACCGCGTTAATGGACAACTTCTTCAAAGAGTAAGAAACATTAAGGTAGATGGGTCGAAGTGTTGCTGGCTATTTGTCAGCCCCCGATATATAAGATAAGAAGGTACTCATTATATTACAGCTGGAGCCAACCAAATTATCTTAGTGCATACTTGGTGCATTACAAAAACAAAATACAAATAAGTGTATTTTCTTAAAAAATACGTAGCAATATTTAAAAAAGCAGTGGGGCATTTTCTATATTTATTTGGTTTTGAAAATTATAGACGTACCTTCTATTGAATGCCTTTAGCATGTATCTGACTGTCTATGTATTTAATGCCGTCGTAACTCCCAAACAGTGTTTGTTAATTTAACCTTTTGTTAACAGAAAGCAGTAGCCCTAGCTGACGTATCTGGCAACCTGGACGCGCCGGAAGGTGGTTTCGACGCCATAATGCAGGCCGTCGTATGCAGGAAGGAGATCGGTTGGCGCGACCAGGCGCGACGATTGCTCGTCTTCTCCACCGACGCTGGATTCCATTACGCCGGAGATGGCAAGGTACTTCAACTTTTTAAAAGCTTTTGCTAAGTGCTGCTTCTGGTGTTATCAACGTAAATTCACATCCCAGGTTGGGCGTACTTGTGACGCCTTTTCATTTAATGTCGCGCGTTAAAAGAGTATAAGATAAGGAGAAACCTTAGTTTATTTTGTAATATAAATTATTTTGCTTATGAATTTTTTTAACCGACAACAGCGAAGCCAAAAGGGAGGGTTATATCTTTTATTATTAATTTTCCTTTGTGTTTAAAATATTAATATCGCTTTCCTTTTTTTTTAGCTCGGTGGTATAGTTCAACCGAACGATGGAGAATGTCATATGGAAAACAATGCTTACACGCACTCTACGCTGCAAGACTATCCCAGCATCTCACAGATTAATCTCAAGGTAAGTGACAAGCAGAATTTCAGCATATTTACTCTGTTTTCGACGACTACTAGTGGAAACGTCATATAAACAGTATAATTCGAACAGACTTTGATTGGAACCACCATCACAAAAATATCTAAAAATCAGTTTCACTGCCCGTTTGTCTCTATGTATTCAAAATTCTCGTGTCGCGGTGTTAGTTGCCAAACTCTACCTAAACGGCTGAACCGATTTGTATGAAATTTTGTGCGTAATTTTTTGTGTTAAGTCTGAGAATCGAACAACATTTACTTTTTATTTTGTTTACCTTAATTTTTTTGTATAAGGCAAAACAACGTTTGCTGGGACAACTAGTATAGTATATTATAAAAATTCTGCAGGTTCAAATTGTTCCTCACTTCCATTTTTTAGTTTTTAATCAAAAAATTGCATATAATAAGAGTTTGAAATATAAGTTTTGACCATTTTTTCCTCGTATTTTACGACTTATTACTTACTATGTTTACCTTTTTGATGATGACTATTGATGACATAATCTCTGATTAATAAATTATTTAGAAAATCGTCAATCGCGTCATCGATTTTACAATGATAATATTATGTATTTTCATTCCATAACAACCATTTACCTATTAAACAAGGTTGACTAACATAACATAATTTTCATAAAGGCCCCGATTTAGTTCCACCTAATTGAATCGCTTTTAATCACGCAACGCAACGCAATTAAGTTTGCGAGCTTGACTTTACGTTACGCCTACTCGGTTTCTCGGTTTAATCAGATAACATTAGAAACGCAACGCTCTAGAAATAACTCAGTCAATAATCAAGACTTTAATTTGACTTGATGTACTGCCTTTTTAGCAGGAAATCTAAGTAGACTCGAATTCATTCTTTAATTGCATGAGTTACAAATTACTTTTTTACAACTATAGGCAAGCATTCCATGAATGAATGTCATTTATATGCTCGAAATATGGTACAAAGATGTCACATAAAAATATAGTTCAACATATTTCACCAGCATTTAGCTTAGCATGCAAATTAAAAGTACTCTCAAAATAATTAATCCAATAACAACGATATAAAATAATTTAAAAATCTTTTATAAGTTAAGTGAAACAAAAACACTAGGCATATCTTATCCAAAGATAAGTGAATAAACTGAAGTATTTTGACAAAGGCAGCGAAAACAAATACATATTGGTTCCCTAAATAAATACTTTCAAGATAAGTGCTTGCTGTCTAAGCTGTATCACACTTACTTGTATCTAAAATGTACCATTCTTAAGCGACTTGAAGAATTTAAAAATAAAAAATTACAGAGGTTCTAGAATATATTCGCGGCATTATTTAATTATATTTTTTTGATTTGACTTACGATGAAATAGGTTATAACCTATTTCATCGTTGATTATAATCAAGATTTTGAAATTAATTAAAATATATTGTTTTAGGTGAAAAAGCACGCGATCAACGTAATATTTGCGGTAACAGCTGAACAAATAAATGTCTACGAACAACTGAGCAAGCACATCGAAGGCTCAAGCAGTGGAGTTCTCAGCAACGACTCTGACAACGTTGTCGACTTAGTACGAGAACAGTATAATGTATGTATATTTATTACATTTTAGTTAATTTGTATATCAATATTAATTTATACTTTTATACCTACATTAAGGTGTCATACGAACATTAAAATAAATAAATAAATATTGCAGGACATTCCACACATCGCCATCTAGCCCCAAGCTAAGAACTAGACTTGTGTTATGGGTGCTAGACAACGGATATACTACATACTTTTCTTTTGTAAATATATACATTTAATACATAGAAACAACTAGACCACAGACAAATATCTAAGCATAAATACTTGTCTGAGGCGGGAATCGAACCCGCAACCCTGTGTTTGGCAGTCCGGCATGGTGACCATTGTGCCAACTTGTGCCAGTACTTAACCACCAACTTACCTATTAAATTTTAGGAAATTCGTAAATTATCTGTTAAATTATTGTCCTTGCATTATACTCAGAACATGACAAATAATAAACAATGTTAACTTTCAGAAAATAACGTCAACAGTTGAAATGAAAGACTCATCGAGCGACGCTGTACAAGTTGTGTATTACTCATCGTGTCTCGGGGGCAAGGAGCTTATACAGACTAATAAATGCGATGGCCTCAAGGTATGTATATACTTTTAACTTACTGATCTTTGTGAAGCTTGAAAATAAGCAAATATGTGAATCCATTATTAAAACTTCCAAGCTATTTTTGGATTTTATACCTTAATTATCACTAGCAATCTAATAGTATTAAATACATTTTATAGCATAACTATGTGAGCACTTGATATAGATACATTATTAATTGCTTTAATGAATAATTAATTTAAATTTGGCTGGGCCATATATCTAGAATGGATGGGGATAAATGGGCCATAACGCAACAAGCTGAACACCTCCGGGCTCTCGGCGACGTTGATTCCGGCCACAAAGGCGTTGGCGAGACGACCTCAACCGCGAGCCATCTTGGCCGGAGGTGGCCTCGGACTGCTGGAGAGAGATGTGGGAGACTATTGCCCAGCAGTGGGATCGAAAAAATAACATAATTTCTAGCCATTCACCATAAATGACGGGATTTTGACTGGTCAGAGTCTAACATTCTTTGCTTGTTTCAGGTTGGAGACGTAGTAGAGTTCACAGCCGAAATAACCCTGAAGGAATGTCCTAAAGACCGCAACAAGTGGAGGCAGACGTTCGACATCTCTCCCGTCGGTATCTCGGACAGTTTGACTGTGGAGGTAGAAATGATCTGCGACTGCCCTTGCGAACAACCTGGACACCATGTAAGTCATTTATCATTGTGTAGGCAATATACTATAGAGTGTTAACAGAGTATGAAACGTTTGTACCTCTTCATACTCCTCCCTCAAATTGGCAGACGTGTTAATAAGTATCTCTACAAAAAGGATGTATTACTTTGCGAAAATTGTAAAATGTGTAGTTCCTACTTCAAAGACGATTTTCGGAAGCATAATTGAAAGTATAATGTTATTCCCAGATTATTAGTCCCGATTTTGTTCTGATGTTGATGCAGCAACAAACATAATGAAAAACTTACGCGTTATTTAAATATAAGTGGGAAAATTAGGACTAAGTTAAGCTTAACAGAATGGAGAAGAAGAGCCGAAGATCGGGCTCAGAGGCCTTCGTCCAGCTGTGGACTGATACCGGCTGATGATGATGACGAAGCTTAACATTTGGCTACAAGTGTGATTTAATCATGTCCTAGGCATTCAGCAACAGTCCGCTAGTGTGCAGCGGTGAAGGCGTGTCAGCTTGTGGCGTGTGCGTGTGCAACCCGGGCCGCTTCGGCAAGAACTGCGAGTGTTCCGCGCACGGCGGAGTCTCCGTCGAGCAGGAGCGCGGCTGTCGACCCACTAACGCCAGCTCCGGACCTCTGTGTTCTAATAGAGGAACCTGCATCTGTGGGGTTTGCGAGTGTAACAAGATGGATGATTCTCTCAAGGTACTATAATATACACAGTGGTTTGATTCAAGTAGTGTGTAAATTTTGTTAAAATATTTTTGGGTTCCACCATAGCACAAAGTTATTGCGATATCAGCTTAGTGTTAGAAACAAATAGTACCTCTTGCAATATCACGGTTTTTTAAAGCACATATACTATTTTATTTTGACTTGTATTTAAAAAAACAACTATTCAGGTGATATCGGGTCCATTCTGCGAGTGTGACAACTTCACGTGTGACATGAACAAAGGTCTGCTGTGTTCGGGACCGGAGCACGGCGAGTGTGTGTGCGGGAAGTGTAGCTGCAAGCCCGAGTATACCGGGCCGGCGTGTCAGTGCTCGCTGGATCAGACGCCTTGTCGGTCACCAGGTAAATAAGAAAACTAAACAAATACTGCACGATCATTTTGTGAAATGACAGTATATTTTTACTACTTTTACTTTTAAACTCTCCGTGTATACCTTAACTCAAGTCATCCCCAAAACTGTTCCCTATTTTTGTATCTTGTGTGTTGTGCAAATGAAGCGATGATCAATACAGGTTTAAAATAAATAAAAAAACTAAAATAACTGATAGAATATATGGTTCCATATTTAATGAAAAATAATTCATCAATTCATATTTTGACGTTCCAAGTTTTTTATTCTATTTGATAAGTAATTTGATTTTCTATTAATTTAACTGTTTGTTATAGAAAACGGTGAAATCTGCAGCGGTAACGGGAAATGCGTTTGCGGACAATGCATGTGTAATGTGGACGACGATAGACATTACTCGGGCAAATACTGTGACAAGTGTCCTGTAAGTATCTCATAAAACTTTGGTATTGAAAATAGGGGATATTGAAAACTACATGTCCGAAATAACCGAATTGTTATTCGTTAAATCTTTATCCAATAACAATTCATTATCATATACAAAGATGTTATAAGTAATATAGATCTATAGATCTTGCCATTTTGGCGTCCAAATTTAAGTCACCAATAAAAGAAAATAAAATGTTTAGGTCAGGTATACGGCCAATTGTTAATAATACACACCTTGTTTTTGTCAATGTTTCTTATCAATGAATTATTTTGTATTTTTGTAATCATAATGATTCGCAATCAATTTACGAAATTGTTTTCCTAAAAAAAAACAGAATCTACTGAGATCTAAATTCAGGAGGAACTTATAGTTTTGTATTGTTTTAGACATGTCCGGGTCGCTGCGGTGAATTCAAAGACTGTGTGTTATGCGAAGTACACAAACGAGGCCCCCTCTACAACGCTGATACTGATACTTGCGGTGATTGCGCTCTCTTCCCCATCATTGAAGAAGGAAAACTCGAAGGTAAGTTCTTCGAATAACCCTTTTTTATAATAACACCCAAAAGGGAACGTCTTTATTACATTTAACACCCCAGGATGCTACAATAGATTTATAATCTCTCTAAAATTTATAGATGAAATAATCAGTTTTTTTTTTAAATAATAAATTGTTAACGTCACCGGTCACACGCCATATTAGAAGGCTCACTCCATGGAGGTTATATTTTTTTCAATATTTTATCTTTATAATTATCACGAACCGAATTTTACCCTATGACTGCCTTAATTGATATCTGTTTTACAAATTAAATAGTAAAATTTCGTCAAAATCGGTTTAGGAATTAATGATATTACATGAACTTTTCAAAGTGTTAGTCGATGATACTGCAGTTGAAATATACTAGGCTAAAAAAATTTTTACTTAAATGTTTTTTTCTTTGATTGTAGCGAACGAATCTCGAAACGAACATTTATGTAGTTTCTACGACGATGAAGACTGCCTTTATCTTTATGTTTACTCGTACAATGAATCTCAACGTTTGGTGATCAGAGCGCAGAAAGATCGCGATTGTCCCAAGAAGGTAAGCAAAATAATGTAAACATGCTCAAAGATTGTGTTATTCTTTAAATTAAAAAAGAAATGCTTCAATACCCCTCATATACGTCCTTTTAAACACCATTTTGTAAAAAGAAAAAAGTTTATTTCGACCTCATAAGTATATCTATTTGTCTCTATGTATTCCTATGTGGCATTGTTGCCCCTAAACCAATAAAGCTACAGATTTTTTCTATCTGAAATTTTAATATTTGATGTCCAAAGACTAAAGACGGGACCCTTTTACCAAGACCTTACTGTCTGTCTGTCACCAGGCTGTATCTCATGAACCGTTATAGCTAGACAGTTGAAGTTTCCACAGATGATGTATTTGTGTTGCCGCTATAACAACAAATACAAATTTTTAAAAAATTAATTTTAACGTGATAACGTCGAATAAATTGATGAACACCTGCATTCACAAAAATGTGTCACGTCATTGTCACGTCCCGGTGACGTCATGTCTCGTCCTGGTGACATTCACGTTACAGCACGCAGGAAGCGTTTGTTTTATATTTTTTTTTATTGTATCGCTCATCTGGGCTTGTGTTATGGTGACGAGTGACGAATGGAAAGGAAAAAAAGGGGGGAAAATCTCAATTATTCATCGTTTTCTTATGACGCTATCACGTAAAATTATCGTCCCTAAACAGACAACCATATTTTGTTTAAAGATATCTCTCTCTATATATATAAAATTCTCGTGTCACGGGGTTCGAACTTGAACTCCTCCGAAACGGCTCGACCGATTCTCTGAGCTGAAATTTTGTGAGCATATTCAGTAGGTCTGAGAATCGGCCAACATCTTTTTTTTTTCTGTTTTTTTTTTTTGTAAATAGCAAAACAACGTTTGCCGGGACAGCTAGTATTATGATATATATTTTGTTTAACTCGCAGGTTCCCATCCTCGGTATCGTCCTAGGTGTGATAGCAGCTATTGTGCTGGTTGGACTTGCGTTGCTCATGTTGTGGAAGATGGCGACCACTATTCACGATAGACGAGAGTTCGCCAGATTCGAGAAGGAACGTATGATGGCGAAGTGGGATACGGTACGTATTACAATCTAGGATAGGAATTCTAATAAAATTTTTAAACAATTTTTTTTAAATGTTTAAAATAGTAATCGAAAACATTATGTTTAAAATAGTAATCGAAACTCAATCTTCTCTCTATTTATACGTATAAAATGATTTGTCCTGAATGACTGACTGACGGATGAACGCACAGCTTACCTGAACCGCTGATCTTAGATACCCTTGCAGCGTATGCTCTTTGTATGACGTAGGCATCCGATAAGAAATAATTTTTCCGAAATTCTACCCCTTAGGAGGTTAAAAATTACACGTTGCATATACTAGTGAGATACAATTAAATAGATATAGTGAAAGCTGAATCAGTTCTTTTCCATCCAAAGGTCGCCTGGAAGAAATCGCTTTCGCAATCGATAAGGCCGCCCATTTGTGCAACTTATACTTTCTAGCTATTACTTTTTGTACTCGTATTTAATCATTTCTAAAAATAATCTTCTTATTATGTTCTCTGTGTGTGTAATCTTTCTGTGTATGTACCTATCTTGTTCTAAGATCTTTTATTTTGTTACCAGGGTGAAAATCCGATTTACAAACAAGCGACATCAACTTTCAAGAACCCAACGTACGCCGGCAAATAGACGTACCGTGTCTATACAATAACTACGTGTCTTGACTCGTGAGTGTAATATATCTAGCCGGAATAGTCAGTATTTATTGAACGATATCTATTCATTTATTGAATTCTACTGAGAGAAGCTTTCGTGATGATAGTTGTTAGAGAGTTGCCTTATGACGTGCCTTGATATTTAGATTATACAGTAAAACAGTAAGTGAACAATTTAGTGAAGAATTCTTACTTTACAAAGCATTTAAAATTATGAAGACTAATAATTATGGGGGTTGGAATAAAATTTATAAATGGCATAGTAATATGTATTCCCAGGTTTTTACCGCGTACTTTTAAAAATAGAAAGAAAAAAATATCACATAATAAAAATAGAGATCGGTATAAAACCTTTAAACAGAAATGACAGCGGCATCAGAAATACATCATCTGTGAAAATTTCAACTCTCTAGCTATCATGGTTCATGAGATACAGCCTGGTGACAGACGGACGGACGGACAGCGAAGTCTTAGTAATTGTGTCCCGTTTTTACTAAATGGGTACAGAAACCTAAAAAGTAGTAAGTACTGCCAAAAAAGGGTTCGTCTTCAGCAGGATGCTAAAGCCCAAGCCTCAGCGCTGAAAAAAGTTTGCCCGACCTTCTTACTGCAAGCGTGAGCTGACGCCCGTTGCTGCTCCAATCTCCCTGTGACCACGGCTATTGCAACAGCCACACATAAGTCGGAATACATAATACTATGAAAAAAAAACTTGTGGGTTAATTAAAAACATTGTAAAGTATAATCTCGAAGCATTTTTCAAACTTAAGCCAATGTTACATCTTCCATTTTACTTTCACAACTGACAGGTCTGTCCTAATCTCAATGTGTTTCATTAGGTACGCTATTGTACTTATTAATTAGTATGTGTGTATGTTGTATATGTACTTATAATTATCGACGGACGTACGTGTGGTCTCAACTACGTCCGAAGTAGGCTAATTGTAGAATTTTATGTCATTTTGTTTTAAATTTTTATATAATTTATACTAATATAACTCGCGAACTGAGTTTTCTAAAGGTGAATACAGAGTTATAAGCATACTTCATTAATACGTATTTATTAAACTTGCTTTTTTATACTGCCAAATTAATACGCTCTGCCAATAACTCTTTTCTAGTCTCATTTAATTAATTTATGTAACCCAGAGACTCGTGTAGAGCGAATCAAGTGCCTTGCAACTTAATATTATGAGTAGATGTAACGAATAGTAGACTTAACTCATATTCGGCTAAACTATTCGGTCTGTTTAAGCCATATATTAAAATGATCCTTCAAATCAATCCTTTGATTGGTCTAAGTAACCTGATTTTTTTATATTTCTGAGTTTGATAAATATTCAAAAACTTACGCCCGAATACTGAAAGGCTACTTATCTTAATTGACGATTAAATTGACATTTAAGTGTCATTTTTACATAGGATAAGAGCGTCTTAAATATTTAGGGGAATCCTAAATTTTAAGAGTTTGAATATTCGGGCAATAATCATAATATATAAATTGAAAAACATTGTAGCTGTTATTTAGTGATGTTTCATTTTCTTTAATCTTCTGTATGCATACTTAAATAAGTAAAAATACTATTTTTATATATTCCGCTGAATAATAGAAAACTGAACCCTCCATTTTGGTTCCGCCGTATATTCGTTACATCTCCATAATATTATTAAGGAAACAGTGCCATTTACAGCTATAATAGAGAAATATTTAAATATCTATCGATATTCAACAGCGTAATTTAAGTGTGTGTTCGTTTAATTTTAGATTTTTGTACGTTTAAAAATGTTGTTGTGAAATAATTAAAAATTAAGATTTATGTATCGTATGAAGTACAATATATTTATTTTATACATTTTTTATAAGATCATCAAAATGTACATATTTAGCTTTGACATAGTTTTATCAGATTTTATTTTAAGCTATAATAGTGGCTTCTCATGTCTAGTGCCTAATAAAATTAACAATTTAATTAAATAGTTTCATTCAAGAAAAATATTTCCCAGATAAAAACAAAAGACTTGTCGAAAATTGTAATAAATTACGTAACTGCTTTGTTCTTAGACGGAAAACATCCCTTTTTCACTAAAGAGGTCAACATCGTTTTTCATGAAAAAAATATTACACAGATAATAAATTCTTAATTGGGCCAAGTAACTAATTCGCTGATATAATTATGTAAAGTTATAAAAGTTAATGAACCTCCAACTTCCATTCGTGATTCGTTAATGAAGTTTGCTTACGAATACCGAAGTTTATAATTCGTTTTAGGTGATAAAATTAAAGGGAATAGAATTAATGACCGATGCTTTTACAAAGTTTTTACAAAATATCTTGCTCATTTAACTTTGTGCTCCGATAACAAAATGTTGGGAGTCATATTATCTCAGTATCTACTCTAAATTTATATATTCCGAGAAGCAGTAATTGTACCCTAGTATCTGAAAATGTAGATTCAAATAATAACTACCTTTTTAAATTTGGTTAAAACACTAATACGCAAATAATCTAAATTACTTTCAAATTTTCAAATGAATTAAATATAATTATTATAAAATTATTTCCAAACATTGGTTTTTACGATCAGCGGCATTAAATTCAGTATGTATAGGTTTATTAATATCCGGAATGATTGAACAATTATGCCAGAATATGGCTCGTTGCTCGGCTCGATCCGACCGCTTCGCAAACGATTTGATTACAGTCAAATTATCTGTTCAGTTGAAATATCAGACACGGGTATAAATGTTACATCGGTTCTTGGAATCGATGTTGATTTATGGAATTAAATTAATTTAATATAAATTTAACCAGTAGGTACCTATATTATACAACAATGATATTAGGTACTGATAACTACAACAGCGTAAATCCCAATTTCAACATAGGTGTATCCATTCAGAACTATAATTAATATCATGAAAATTGATACATATTATTTATCCACCCTTCTTTAATAATCACAATCACATAATTTCTTTAAGGCATAAACTTTAGGTAAGATCCGAAAGTTAGTTTTTATAGAAATTTACGGACACTGCGAATCAACTTAAACACATCCTCTTTATGTCGCTCAAAATTGTGTATTATGTACATTTTCTGAGAACGAAGCCTCTATTTATATAATACAGAAATATTAACAGCGAAACCTTCAATCATCTGTCCGTCAGGCTTATCTTTATTTTCCCAGTAAATATTTTTAGGAATTTAATTTCCGCACGAGTACGTAAATGTATATCCACGTTATCAGTTCGACAGTACTTGGACAGCTTATAAGCAGTTTGCCGCTACTTAAGGCTGAAAGCAGACTACAGACTTTTCTATCGGGCAATAGCTCGCCGACAGTTCAATTTACACGCAGACATTCACTTGGTTTTTCATTTGTGAGCTAAAGCGTCGATCGATATGTCAATAGTCTGCGTTAACCCATGTTCGGTATGTTGAAGACGTGTGATTAGGGTGTTTATATTCGAGCTCATCGGATTGTTTGCCAGACCACAAGCTCCCACATAATACGCCTATTATATCTTTGTATTTCTTTTGTAGAAAGTTTGGGGCGGGCATAATAAGGTATTTTCTATTCGACGTCAAAACTTGTTAACTTTTTTGTAAAGCTACAACCCCTAGTTGCCCTGGCTCAATAATAAATGTATAGATATTATTTTCTCGTAAAAAGGTGGATATAGATGTGGTTTCACAACATTCAGCGAAATAACCGTGTTAAAAGCTTTTATGGGTAACAATATATAATTTTAAAAGCCTTTATAAAATTGTAATTATGTTTTTATCAAATAGAATACCTAGTTACTGTTAGCCGTACCTTGTCAGGTAAATAGTACATACCTATATCACCTAGCAGTAGCTAGATAGCTAGTTACCAATTCTCTATTTCATAGCTCTGCAGTGGCTCTGGATATCTAGGAATTAGTGGTTAACTCGTAATGAGCTGATTCATTGCGACCTTCCACAGAAGTCCGGCTCACCGATCTGCACTCAATTCCAGATCCCATTTATTTCCTTGAATTAGACACAAAATAACAATTTTGTTTAACCTTTTTCCTTCTTATACCTACGAAGGTACCATATTAAATTCCATCACGTACCCTGTCCGTATATTTTATTCACATTATTGTTGCTTAAGGTACCTTCTTCGTGCGGATTTGTGAAGATTAGGTAATGTGATTATCTTATTTGGTTACATGTTGGGGCGCGTTATGTAGGAATAACCGTAACAGTTTGTTAATTTATATTTTCCATGTAATCTCATAGCTCGGTCGGTCGCTACAGTGTGTTACTAATTAGAAGTACGCCTACATAATGTCGGCAGATATTAAAACATGTGATGGTTATGGAAATATGTAAGTATACCTACAGTGTACTGTAGTATAGAATTACTTTTACATATTTATTTACATATAAATGAATGTGATTTCATTTTTTAATATGTTAAAGTTGATAAGGAAATATCGTCAATTCACATTGGGACACGATTTATTTGTTTGGAAGGCATTTTCTATCAACAGCTTGCATGGCACTTAAATAAAAATAATTTAAACTTTACGTACTTATTGAAGCCACGGATCAGCTAAACCATTTAAATTCAATTGAGAAGCAGGTCCTACGAACAGTGAACTTTACAAAATAAAAAGAAGAAATCATTTTTGCGTCATGTCATATTGCCATGAAGATGAAAACAAGCGAATTCAATAAAACTGTTTATAGTAAGTAACAGAATTCAGTGACTATTTACAAAAGGCTCCGCAGGTGGCTCGGCGATTAATCACTGCAAGGAATTTGAGGGCGTAGGGCCGTGTGGTAGCGGGCAAGATGGGCGGCTGGGCGGGCGGGACGAGCGCGGCGCGGCGGCGGGCGCGGTAGTGCCCTCGTGGAGTCGCGCCGCTACGCACGCCCCGCCCGCCTCCACAACTTCCTCGACCACCCGCGCCACTCGCTACGAGCGACACATGGGACAATCCGGGATAACCACAACAAACTGACACTTCTTGCTAAACATAAGGTAAGAACATTCACTTATACAAATACAATATTAACGAAACTTAACATGGGCCGTTGTAGCGGTCGAGTTCACATCTACTTTTTAGTCCCGAATAAAGTTTTAAACTTCATTAATAGTTGTTGCTTTCGGAAAGTTTTGAAGTAAGTATAGCCGCAGACTGTTTTGACCTCAAACAGATTTAAATACTTTGAGTTTCTGTCTTTTGGCTAAAAACTTTCCACAATTCGAATATTTCACGACAGATTGAAAAGTTTTCAATTTAGGTATCGGGATTCTAACCTGTTGAATTAACCATCACTTTGTTATGATTGAAATTGTGTTTTTATCTTGTAAGACAGCTATAAATATTAGTTATGTACTTTAGGGGCTTATTACATTGATTTCAAACTCTTACCTTACAAATTATGACGTAAATATGTTTTTGTGTTTTCATTTTTATTTTTAACAGCTATTTTGACTGTTGTTTACTAAAAACTTGGAACTATAACGAATGAGTGGATGGTTTGAAGAGGTCGTTATAAATATGTGTATCACGCAATACACGTTCGTATATTTCGGGCTTTGATACCTACCTGGCTTGTACAAATCGTCTTCAAAGCAAAGTTCAATTTCATTTGTCACTTTTGCGGTAGTAATAGTAAGTCGAAGGACAGTGGTTTTGTGGGAGTTACTAATGTAAGGGTCACTGAGAGGACAAATAAACTCGTCTCTGAAATTAAACTCGTGTAGGTACTACCTGTTCTATTAGATACCTATCTATATATTGTAAGTAGGTACTTAACTTATGTATTCTGAATAATTTTGTCGATGCCTTCACAGCAAGTTATATATTAGGTTAATTAAGGGCCACCTTAATTAAAAAATAAATATGTCGTAAAAATGGGGACGACTAATTTTATAACACTAAAAACAGGTTATTAAATATTTGCTTTATTATCAATCTAAAAAGAAATTTATTAGTTTCTTATTATTATATTTATTATTTTCTTGTTCACTAATATGAAGGTTTTTAAAAAACCTTATACGTTGCCCATTATCTGCAGGTACCTTATTTTGAGTGTTCTGACGAAAAGAAAAAGATCTATATGATTATGACACGAGATTTATATATATTAAGATTATTGAGTATTTTTTATTATTAAGAGCCAACACTGTCCCACTGCAGGGCAAAGGCCTTTCTACCTTTCTTCCATTGATCACGATTATTTTATTATTAGTAAAATTTCATTGGTGCACGGCCGGCCGAGATTCGAACCTACGACTCTCGGAATATTGATGTTTCAACCACTAAGCCGACACCGCTCTAACATATCAAATCCAATCCAATCTTAATATCCAATCTTTTATGTGCGCCATTAACATAGCTCTTTCGGTGAAAGTAAACGTGATGAATGGAACCCGCGGCTTAGTTAACTCAGACGTATTGACGTGTTCTTTCCTCTATACACGGTCGACTAAGCTGCGAGGGTGGTATAAGTTTTGGACAAGCCAGTATACGTTGTCCATCCAGTTTATGACACACTAGCGACCCGCCCCGGCTTCGCACGGCTATATTATGCATGTATTATACATATAAACCTTCCTCTTGAATCACTCTATCTATTAAAATCGTAGTTTTAAAGATTTAAGCATACAAAGGGATATAGGGACAGAGAAAGCGACTTTGTTTTATACTATGTAGTGATATTAAAAAAAAACCGCATCGAAATCCGTTGCGTAGTTTTAAAGATTTAAGCATACATAGGGAAATAGGGACAGAAAAAGCGACTTTGTTTTATACTATGTAGTGATGTAGTGATTGCACTACACCGCCCTGAATGAACATGATTAAAGTTACTGGGCGCTCCGGGAAGTGGCTCAAATTTAATTTGCAAGATTTAATGACAAACATTGGGACAGGTGAAACTAAGATAGTTGATTGAATCCGGCGTTACTTTCCGGAACTCCATATCTGTAATGGAAGTATTAATATTTTTAGTTTTTAGTTCCGAGCCTAGTGCCAAAACACAAAATGCAATGTGCATACAGGTGAATCTAAATTAAAGCTTGTAAGATACCAATATTTAATTATTAGGTATTCATGAGTCCCTTTATTGTTGCTGACTTAATGATAGTCGAAACTCTCCAGGTTGAATGTTTCGTATCGCTAAGCAAAGTATTCCGCTAGATGGCGCTTGTTTTCCCCGAAAGTATTGTTTTATTTTATTTTGCTATAATTGACGTGGAATTAAAGTATTTGTATATATATTGCCTGTTTTCTAGTTTGCTCTGAACATATTTCAAACATAATTTAATTTTTTGGAAGTCACATTTTAATGTATTTCCAAAGTACAATTTTTAACTCTTGTCACGATATAAATGACACGCACACATACAAAACAATAAACTGTAGCAACTATAGACTATATTTGACGTAGTCCTACAGATACCGATTGGTGTAGTCATTTAGAGCGGCGGGGTAGTGTTCTGAAGAGCCCCGGTTCAAATCTCGATACAAATATTTTTTTTTAATGAAAATATATTTTTGAATAAATTTTCAAAAACAGGATCAATTTTATGGTAGGTACTGTTAGTAATCATTTTTTTTTTAAACTAGGACGAATTCTGAACTATGCAAATTGTACTAGGTCTGAATGAAAAGAGAAAAATAAAGACAAAGTAATGTACAAAAAGGTTTATTTATTTAAAATTAGTTCTATCTTATCTTATATCGCGGGCTGACATAGCCAGCAACACTTCGACCCCTTGGGATCGATTAACGCAGCGATCCCACTAAGAGGAAAAATCCTATGTTCCTCGAATGTAGTAGCCCTTCACTGATTTCCCACTCTTGCGTGTGTTTCTTATCAACGTAATCCTTTACGGCCTTTGTGATTGTGCATGCTGGCAGGCCCGTACATGGTTCTGGTCCAAGCATAGCACTTGCCGATCCTGTTCTTGCAGCTCATCAGCCTTCTCATTTCCTGCTATTCCTTCATGGCCTGGGACCCAGAGTAGTCGTAGTTTGTTCCTACGGCCCAACTTGTGTTTAATAATTCAATCACTTACAAGACACTAAAATTTCCTCAAGGTTTATTTTCAGTAGGTGCTCAGATGGATGACACTTTAAACACAATAGTAGGAATATAATAAATGATTATAATATTTTATTTTTGGTTTTTCTATTTATTGACTACTTGACATCTCTGTTGACTCTCCGTTACCTAGGTAACAAGCGCGCATCTAGTGCGAGGCAAAGTATCGACTGGGTGTATGTTGCCAGTGTGTACAACAAACAGTACCAAAAAAACAACAAGACTGCTTGGTTTTTTTTCTCGCGAATTACTATACTTCATTTATATTTTATTATATTTTTATACTATTAATTAAATGCAAACAAGTATAAATGTTTATTTATTTATTATATACGTAAAGTGATAATTTGATAAGTCTATCAAAATAACGTATAATTCAAGTATCAAAAGTGACGCGACAGTGCCAAAAGTTACATAAAATCTTGCAGGTGTAGGTCTGGCAGCACTGAGTTGAATATCATGCAATTGAAAATATTTTGATTTTTATTAGACAGATTAGACGGAGAGGCAACGTCGCCCTTATCCAGCAAACTGTATTGCGGCTCTGCTCTAGCGTAATTGCGTGTTCCTGCTTCCACACACAACGCGACAACGTCGCGTGTTTCCACACATCTATGCATCACTTACACTATGACCATACGTCAATATAACCGTGCACCACTACATACGTAAAATTGGTCTCTTTTTTCACGCTGAAACAGAGTACTTCCTGGATGTTAAACAGTGATATTTTTGGTCTGCCCCTACAATAGCTTAAATTAGGCCTACTTTAAGTCATAATAAGTTAAATATCTCAGTATAAAACGTAGGAATCTCTAAAACATTTAGTAGGGAAAACGTATAACCTTACCTATCTATAGGTTTGTAGATTATTGAAAGTTTGTTGAATAAATATTTATACCCAGTTTAAAAAGAGTTCGTAGCGGGATGCCTACTATCGCACTTAACCGAGGCTTTTTAACATTCATAGAACCTGTAGCACAAATACAACATGACTAAAATCGCATACTTTAGATCGCACCGTGCCTACTTTCACAGACAACTAATTGTTACTTTAGAATATGAAGTCACATGCCGACTTTTATACATAGCTAATTAATGAAAGGTTTTTTCTATTCCAAAAGCATTTCTAAAACAGCCAACTATCAGTTGAAGCCTAAGCTTATCTTCAAAGAGAGATATTTTCAACAGGCCCATGAAGCAGAAGAATTGATAAGGTCCGGTTCCGTCACCGTCCGGGCCCGCGACACCCGCCGAGCCCGTGTAAAGCATGTTTCACGAAAGATAAAAAATGTCAAAAGAGAAGAGATCTATAGAGATATGGTCTATGTAATGTACCCACTCATTAAACAAGCTTCTTTTATGTTTAATACAATAATTTTCGTGTATTTCCAGTAAGAATAGAAATAAGGCCCTGGTTATTTTCCTTACGTCAAGAACCGACCAACTGCGAGTCGGACTGGTATCACGGTTCATGAGATACAGCCTGGTGACAGACAGACAGACGGACAGTGGAGTCTTAAAAAAGAGCCCCGTACCCTTTGGGTACGAAACCGCAAAAAGTATCTCCTTTTTTTACATAAATATTTCTTTTGTTTTGTATTGAACGTACCGAGAGTACCTACCTACCTACCTACTTACTTTTTACCTATTGAACATTATTAACAAAATAAATAACGAGTAAAAAATATAATTAGAACTTCATCACTTTTGTAATTACTTTCATATAATCGAAAGACGGTAAATTTAAAGTTTATTTACGACACCGTAGGTATACAAAACATGGATAAATAAATAATCGGTCGGTGCTGTGAAAAAAAATGATAAAGCCAGCGCAGCGGTTTCCACATTAGTGAAAACCTAGTGACGAGTGCCATGTCTAACGCCTTATTTATATATTTATGGAGTAATGTTAAAGTTTATCCATCTATCAATAAATATAAATAAATAAAATTAAGTTAAACTAAAAGCTCTATTAAGAAAACAGACTCGAAATATTTTGTGAAAGATCTAATTTATTATAAGTGTTGAAACAGCCACGAAGCCTCCATGGCATTAATATAAGATGCCATAAACTGTGAAATCTTTGCAAACAGTTAATCTTCATTCTGGGCAAATTTTATGTTTGATCATGTAGAGCCAAGCAGCTATCCCTTATAAACATCGTTTTTCCTTTGATCGAGCTTCGCAATTCTTATATATTTTATCATTTAGACGAACAAGTAATATTATTGCGGAAAAGTATAAGCTCCTAATCTCCTTATATTTTATGTTGTGGCATATAAGTGGTTTTCGGTAGTTCCTTCTCTCAATATCGTGTGTCCGAAGTGTTTGGAAGTGTTCACCGTTAATATAGAGTCAATAAAGAGAGATGAAATTGGCGTGCGATGTAACTTATTTACGTCCCATCCAGATTTAATTTCTGCTTTTATAGGTTCTCGTAACAAAATATTAGAAGTTATATTTAGCGATAGGTGTGTAATAATATATTTTTGTTTGTGAAAGGTAGATATTGTGTTAGCCAGTTAAAATCAGAATGAACGGTTGTTATTAGTTTTGGCTGCAAAAAGCTGTCAAAAACTCAAGTTATTCTTAGGTTTTGCTTTTCATTTTAAATAAATAAATAAAAATAAATAAATATTTCAGGACATATTACACATCGCCATCCAGCCCCAAGCTAAGCAACTTAATGCTTGTGTTATGGGTGCCAGATAACGGATAAACTACTTATATACTTTTTTTTTTTTTTTGTAAATATATACATATTATACATATAGGAAACACCCAGAACCAGAAACAAGATTTTTTTTTTTTTTTTTTTTTTTTTCATTTTGTTCCCTTGTCGTTTTAGTAGGCTTTACGCGCTTGTCCACAATTACCAATGCTTTCTTGCATACTGTGGACATATCGCGGAAAGGCTTTTAGAACCTGGGGGAACTTGTTGTGGTTGGGAACACAGATGGAAAACGCTGGCGATGTCGATCTCTAAACACGATGACCTAACGGCTGATGAACAGAAGCCAATGAAGATAAATCATCTGATCATCAGCAGCATGAGCAGACTACTATCTAAGATGATCGTGATCAAAGAGGCCGACTATATACAGAGAACGAAGTTAAACGTCATTTTTCTATTGTGATAGAAAGCTTTAGATATTTAATCCAACATTTAATTAATCCCTGGCTTTAAAATGAACCTGAATATTATGTTTGGTGTAGGGTAACATAGCGCTTTGTTGATGTAATGATGTCGGCCGTGATTGTGCCTGCCCGACGATGCATATCGACGTGCCGCATGCCGCCCGCCCTCGGTGCGCCCGCCGCCGCCCGCTCCGCCCGGGTTGCATCCCGGACATAGCGAGCTACCTTGTTATTACTACGATATAAGCCTTTTACTGCTATGCAGATTTCATAACAAAGAATATCCCGTTTATGTACTCGTTAGGTATACGGTTACTTTATAGGTAGGTACACGTATTTTTAATTTCGTATTCCGAGCACAAAGCCTTTTCTTTTTAACTCTGTACCTGCGTCAGACTAGACGGCAAGTTTTCTCCAGCAATACTTTGCTCTGGTCTCCTGAGATCAGCCTCAACCGTGTAGCTCTATTACTATTTCAGCTGATTGCTGCTGAAAATGGAACAAATCCAAAATTCGAAGTTAAACGAATCGAAAATTCATGGTAGAGGTTTGGCACCGCACACCGACCGTTCCCAGTAGGTACTTCTGCTTCCTTAATTTACCTTAATTTAATTAATCGTTATTTATAGGAATATTATTTTACTCTTGAGTTTTGATGATTACGAATAAGATTTAATATATTTAATATTCATTTTTTTAAGATTCATTGGATAACTGCACAAATGAACGTATCCAGATCAATGAAAAGATCTTAGATCGTTTCTAAAGTCGGTAAACGATCCGACCGAGTGGTTCGGTAAAAGCTAGCTACAATGCTTCCTGAGTACTTGCACGATCCTGTACACAGAAATAACGCGTTCTAACTTCTGAACTTTAAGGCGCAGACATAAAGTTTAAAACTTTTGATAAACACACCTTAGTCGACTGTCTACGCTTTTCATTCACAATAACCATTCTATGCAGGTACTTATGTATATTTAGATAGGTAACGCAAACGGGAACGCTTTGTAAAAACTTCAATGGAAAATGTACGAACACAAATATTACTAAAATACTCAAACAAAAATATCCTGTTTGTTTTATCTGCTGCGCCAATATTGAAACCAATTTGCTGGTTTTATTTATCACATACATAAATATAAACACATTTCTGGATTCAACAAAATGTTCTCAAAACAAATATAAAATATATGCAGACATTATTACCTACTATATTACAATTTTCATCAAATTCAATAAGTTATCCGTACCTAACGCTCTAATGGTACAAAAATAGAGAGATGTCGAAATATTAATGGCTTTTACATCTGGGTCGGTTAGAGTGTCTTCCGTACTTACAATGAACATTTTAACGTTTTCCTTTTGTCTTTATGAAAACTCTAGGAGTAGGTATTGGTAGAGATACTTAGCTCTGCGGAAAGCAACTAAAAGTACTGTGGTACCGGAAGATATAAATCTACTGTACAAAAAGTAGTTCGCGAGGTATTCCGTTGTAGGGTATACCAGTTTCAACCGAAAAGCTTCGAGGTCGCCGGAAAACATGCACCCTTATCTTAGTTTACGGTAGTTTGAATTCATTGATGTGCTAATGACATTTTGAATGCACCTTTTATTGCGCATAAACTAAAGATAGTGTAATGAAATAAAAATTACCAATTGAAATATTAGATTACCTACCTATTCGACGACCCGCAGTTGACAGAATGGTCACCATGCCAGACTGCCAAACACAGGGTTGCGGGTTCGATTCCCGCCTCAGACAAGTATTTATGCTTAGATATTTGTCTGTGGTCTGGTTGTTTCAATGAATTATAAGTAGTATATCCGTTGTCTAGCACCCATAACACAAGTCTAGTTACTTAGCTTCGGGCTAGATGACGATGTGTGGAATGTCCTGCAATATTTATTATATTTACCTATACAGTATAAGATGACAGTAAGTAATTAATACGTAATAGTAATTATCGTTGTGTATTTCGTATGTTTGTACTGTAGGTATGACAGTTCTACAGAATTTTAGGTTTAAATATGTAGCTGAGAATACCTATATAATATTATGGTCAGATGTTGGAATGCTTTGTGAAGCGGCCATACTGTGTACGGAATCAGGGAGAGTATGGTACACATCTAAGGATTTGCCATTCAAGTGAACCAGCTCAAAGTGTCATTTCCCTCTGACGGTGCATTAGGACTGCTGTTAACTTACATCTGAATGGTTGGTTGCATTTGATCGAATGCTCAACGTACTAACTGTTACTACACAGTTAATTGGACGTAATATCAAAAGAAATTTATTAGCAGGGTTCGTTTATTTCCCTGTAAATATTAATGAAATAAAACCTACCTAGCTAGCGAGGACCGGGATTAGGAAGTTTAGGTATATCTTCAACCCTTTTTTTATTCTTCCTTTTCTCTGGACGCCCGCTTATTAAGTTACTTTTATTTGCCTTATTTTTACAACCATTTTACTTTTTCAAAAGTCTTTTGAATGATAATTCGTAAAGGTTAATCATTTAAGCAAGGTTTTCTTCTGAACAACAGCGAACGAACCTATTTAATAGTACCTAGACTTAAGCTATAGAATAAAAATAAGTGTTCAACTCGATGGAGTTTAAAGTAGAAATTATAGCTTTGCCACCTAAGTTGTTGTAAACGTTTGCAATATCAAGCGAAGCCTGAGTCTGGGTAATGTAACCTTATCTCCATATGCATGCATTCTGCGAAGCTTCATACTAAAGTCTAAACTCAAAACTTGTCTACCCCAGTAATGCCAAACAGAAATCAGCAAGCTCCTAAACATGGCTGTCACTTTACAAATAAACAATATTCTCATGTTTTAGATTAAACTTTAAGTGTTGTGTTTCCTGTCAAATTGTATTACCACCCAGGAATAGGTTCACCCTTATTTAGTTATTTATTATGGAATTCAAAAGGTACCCAAGTCCACTCTAATCGACCACTCGATCACAACTCACTTTGCGTAAATCGAGTGGACAGAAGCCGATCATGCATAGATGCTGATAGGTGAGGATTTATAATAGTACATTGTTATCCTAGGTGTGAAAGTCACTCATTACAAGTCCCGAGACGGAGTTTGGCGCCCGAGCGTAGCGAGGGCGCTAATAGTTCGAGGGACTTAATGAGTCTTTCACCCGAGGTAAACACTGTGCTTTTCATTACGAATAATACATCAAATTCTACCTAACAACGAGAGTAAATGAGACTATGAGACTCCATACTTACGTAGTATTTAAATTCTCTTTGCTCCATACCACATGAGTAGGTACTCATGTGTCCATACTACCTGATCCTCTTACAAGGTTGGGACCAAAGAGGTTATAATACATTATGTAGTGTTTTTTTTTAGGTTTCTGCTATTTGTATTCAATACTTAAATACGGCGGTACTTACCGAATAAATTCTTATTAATGAGTTAATCCAACACTGGGAAATGACGCGAAGTCCGTAGATTTAACTTACACTTTTTGTAACACGGTTTGTCTAGAAAATGTTATTTACACAAAATACACAATCATAAATGAAAAACCAGATTAAACTTATGGTCATAGGTCGCTTTGACCATTTTCGTCTTTACATTTATTTTATTAAATAAGATATCTTGAATTAAATATACCTACTTGAATTTGATTACTGAGAAAAAAAGTTACTAAGTACTAAACTCTGGCAGTATGCATGAGCCATGCCAAGCCATAATTATTATTCTTTGGTGTAAAAACAAAGCAAGGAGGTTAGGTTTTTGAAGTTCCTAATGCGTAATGATACTGATACTGGCTACATGCAGATTGCACAAGTCGTGCGAAGCCATAATTTGACATGACAGCTGTCAGTGAAAGCGAAAAGCCCTAGGGCTGGAAGTTTTATTTTCTACACGCTCTTCAGGCATATTTAGACCTACTTTCGGTGTATGAGTAATGAAAAATAATTTGTCAATTTCACACATTATCACGGGACTTCCTCAAACTTTAAACTCTCGATACACGAAACTAAAACGAACACATAGATAGTTATTGCAAGTCTTAATTGAAATAATTTAAATTAATGAGTTTGCTAAATAACAATTGGGACAGAAAACGCGAAAATTAGCACAAATCCGTTTTTAAAACCTTTTGTAATCTTTATTGAAAAACCCCGTAATTTAGGTAAAAAACTGATCTCTTCTAGTAGTATCCTGAACCTGGACAAAAATCAAAGTTTCTGAGAAATGCCTTGCTGCAGTGAAAGGGCAAATACCTATTAATTTTAGAAAAACTGACTTTTATCTTCTGTGCGAGTCACTGCGTTTATGAACTTTTACAAATAAAAAATAAAAAGCATTAAATAGCACCTATGAAGCAGAACTTATATAAGTTTGTCTGTGCAGTTTGTGCGAGAACCACAAGTATAAAAGTTTAGTCATTTCTTCCTAGGAAACGTTTAGCGATAAAGATCGATTCATTTCAGTTTTCATTTGTGTTATCTATTTCAAACGAAGAACTTGAAGGGGTTTGCACCTGTGTGGTTTTCCAAACCATTATATGTAACTACATTTGTATGTAGGTGAACACTTCTGTTTAATATTGCTTAGTACTAAGATTTATTACAATTCGTTTAAGGGATATTTGAATCTGTTTCATAATTAAATTATACCTTTTGCAATAATGCATTATGTTCAAGTTTACTGTGCGATTCATAAATCGTTAATTCGTGTAAAAGATTAGTATATGTTCGATCGTTTTCAGTATGCAATTACAATTTGTATTTTCATTATATTACACTTAGTGGTTTATCATTAATTTTGTATTGTAAATGTACGGTGAGAATGCAAAAACCATTTGTACCTACTCTCTTTTTAAGCAGAATCTATTGTCGAACTTCCTTCTGCCAGTTCATGAATCGGTTTGGTTGTTAAGTAGATTTTAATGGCAGGTTAACGTAAATTTTTGATTGCTAGATTACAATGGTTCGTTTTCTTTGTTAATATAGCCTGCATGGTGGTGGGTGTTGCGTACCAACACAGCCTTGATACAGCTTGTAACGGAACTAGGTGGAACAAAACATGTAGCGTGCGAAAATGTACCAGCACCTAATTGTTAGTCGTGGGGCCCGATTACGGCTGCAAACTCTTTGATATTCGAGAAATTCAAAACCTAAAAAGGTGTTGTTTTCCTTTATTCGCCAAAACAACTCAAGAAGAGAAAGGTTTATGGTAATATGTTTTTAATAGCTTTTCGATCGACTCAAACGGTTATTAAAATTGCATTTATATTGTGTACTTATACTGTCGTAAGTAATTGTAAATATACTCAAGATTTTCTCGCAGAAAAAGTTTTCTAACAACTGTTGTTTGTTTTGAATTCTGCGTAGTATCACAAAGAGAATTTATTGTCAATCTTTTTTGAAACCTCATATTTTTTTTAAGTGGGTACCTAAGTAAGTATAAAAACTTTGTAGACGTTAACGAGCGTTATAATCATGGTTCTAAAGTATTGGTTGCGATATGGTAAGTAGCACTAATAATACTTATACTTACCGGAAAAACGATTTTATGGTGTTTTCATTACACCTACAGCCGTATAGGTTACCTACTGAGTACATTGCATTTTCTATGCAATTATGTTAATACGGCCAATTAATGTTTGTAACAGTACCTACCTACCTATTGAACACACTAGGACTAAAGTGTAGTGTCATGGACGTGCTACTAACATAGTTCTAAGCTATGTATTATCACATTTAATTATTGTTATAAAATATGTATGTTAATCTATAAGGTATGTATCTATGGGCCTTTGTAGCCTGAAATAAATGATTTATTTATTTATTGTACAGTAGGAACTTGATAAACTTGATAGCTTTTTCTATTCTCTGTTAAGTCTAAAAAGTAGTTAGAGTTAGAGGTACTTACCTAGTTTTACCGCAAATTTTACTGTTAATACAATAATTGGATTGAAATAGGTACTTTAGGTAACAATTAACATTGTTTCGTCTGAATTCCGAGAACGTTGAAGGAGATCCGGGATATTTAATTTAGTGAGTTTTATTGTTTAGAATTCGTAGAGAGCATTTTGATCATCAGAGCAACAATAAAATAAGGAATAGCTTTTTCATGGGCACGCAATCTGAGGAAGTCATTACTGAGCAAGCTTTGCAAGTTGTTGCTATTATTTTGGACTGTGGCGAGGCAAGGGGGCTCACAATAGAAGGAAGTAACTAAAGTGGGTGGTACCTACGCTGCCTGGTGCCCCATCGCACCACCTAGTTCACGCTGTATTTATTACTCCACTCAATTGAACCACGGACACGTCGTTAATCATCACCTTCATTGTACGGAATATTAACCGTTTCACCTTTTATATTGAAAAGTTTCTTCCTTCTAACTAATGATCGTTTTGTTTATAGTTTGGGAAGTTTTACATGCTACGTGAAGGTTTCATAATTATTTAAAATTAAAATAAGTCAGTAGAAAGGTTACTTAGGTACAGTCGGCTGCATAATTGCTGCCTTCAGTAGAGTTCGAAAATTACTATTATTGGAATGTTTGCATTCTAATATTTTTGTTTATTACGTTTAAAGTCTTCTAACTCATGAAGAGTTAGAAGACTTTAAACTTTACCTAAAGCAGGTGTCTTGAATCTTGCTTATGTTGAAAACATTCTTATAATAGCCGTTTATGACATCTACGGTGGGTCTGCAATTATGCAGCCGACCGTACCTACAAGCTACACTTATCCTAAGGTACATAAACCCAGTATTTATTCCCAGGTATTTTTAATACCTTTGAATAGATTTTACTGTGAACGTGGGTTAAGAATTTACGGCATGACTTCGACCCGTTTCTTAACAGATATTCGTCACATCTTGGCAATTCCCTGCGACTGAGATTTCAGATATTTTATTACGACATTTTATACCAACGTATACCTACACCATAACAAAATGTATATTTTTGTAGGTACCTTGTTTATTCCAGGCCGTGGCTGGAAGACCAAAACTGCAGCCAGCTAAAAGCCATGCACAGGCAAGCATGCTCGCACTCGTTCTCCGCGATGACCCTACGAATGTTTTGAAAACAACATTAAAAATTCTTTATTCACATGAGATCACATTGAAACGTCTTAAAAATTAAGTTAGAATGTGTAGGGTCCAGAACTCAGAACGCGCCCACCAACATGAGAAGAAGGCACAAGAAACTAATAGGAGATTTTTTATCACCACTATCTCCAAATAATTCTAGAGAGTTTCCAGTAACCTTTTTCTATTCAGTCTTTTCAGAAGTTTCTAAATGAAGGTAGCTTTTGGAAATGGTTTTAACGGTCACTTCGAAAAGAGACCTCTTGTCCTAAACAAGGGTTCAAACTTGACCCAAAACTTTTGCTGTTATTCATTTATAATCAAACAGAAACATGGTCTTAGCGACATCGCTGTCGGAACCGACCGTACTTGTTAAGAGGTAAGGTACCCGGCTCTCTCTCGATACAAACGTAGTCGACTGATTCCTTCCTGGAAAATTACTCTAGCACAAATATTTTTGTTGCATAAAACCTATAATTGCCAGGACTATGCTATTGGTTTTTTTTTTCAATTTCTAATTAGGTATCATAGAAAGTAAGAGTAAAAAAAACAAAATATTATATATTATATACTGCATGGTCATGGCAGTTATAAGTTTTAATGCAACAAAAATATTTGCTCTAGTGTCATTATCGAGGCAGGAAACAGTCGACTACTTTGGTATGGAGAGAGAGTCGAGTACCTTTTCTCTTAAATAAAGCTAGCTTATACGCCTACACGGTACCAACACGCAAAAATATGGTTTGTATCAAAATGTAACAGTATCGACGAGTAAACAAGAACCTACGGCGTTAATTACCGGGCTGAATACGGATACTAATAAGATTACATCGCGTTAGATCTCAAATTATAAACCTACACAGAAAAAAAGGTTCGTTGATGTGAGAAATAATCCTCTCCATAGAGACACTAGATAATAATTTCTTGTTGTAAATGTCCTTGAAGATATTATGAAGTATTCTTAATTTAGGAATATTTGCTTTTAAATTAATAATGCTGCTTATCATTTTAAGATTTTTCACTAAGAAATTTTGTCTATCGTGTATAGGGAGAGATTTATTTCTTTGTTTAACAAAACCCTTATTTTCGGTTTTATTTACATCTGACTTGTTAATAACCAAAGCTGCGTTAGTTTGTTAAGGCAAAATTAATCACTAACCGCAGTTAAATTGACATTTAACTTTTTGTAAGTAAATAAAATCGAGTATTAAAAGCATTAAAATGAGAAGCAATTAGAGTCGGTTTCAAGTGGCTATGAATTAATTTAATTTGTGTTTAAACATTATCAGGTCAAGGGTAGTATTTTAACCGATATTATGAAATGATTAACCAACACTAGGTAAGAATAGGTAATAGTGTGGAACACGCGATCTTTATGCCCCTCGTTCGTCGACAGCTCTACGGTTGAGCTACGGCACCCTCCCGCCTACGGCTCGTAGAAGCTACGACCACATGAGCAAAGAAAGTTCCTATAACTCATGTGCTACGAATACCGCCCGCCTACGGCTCGTAGACGCTATTTCCACCCGTGCAAAATTAATGAAGAATTCTCTATGGCTTTTTTCTAAACTAGTTGCGAATCGCTCAATAGATGGTGCGCTCCATGCCACCAAAATCTTTAGTTAAAAGAAAATACGAAAAAATGAAATTAGAATGATAACCCTAAATTTTTTATTCATTACAAAAATATTTCTTACCGGGTCATTAGATATCTTCCAGTTTTTTTGTCAGTAGCTTAGTGGTGGTTTAGTGGTGCTGCCGTGACTTGGGGCATAAGGAACGAGTCCACATTTGCTAGAAAGCTTTATTGTGGTTATATTAAGGTAAATAAATATGCATTTAATGACTAGAAGGTATCATTTTCTAGAGAAAAACTTCTAATTATAGGCATATTGTATAAATAAACGATCCTGAACAAAGTCGCGATAGGTACCGCACCCACTCTTTACATTAATCTTTGTTACTTTATCTTAGCTAAACAGAAGCACTTTGCTTGCCGTAACTACCTAAATAATCAAGCATGATTTACTTAGGCAAAAATTACATTTTGAGGACATTTTCTTAATTTTAACTTGTTTCGATAACCTTAGTTATTATCTTTAGTACATTTTTATCTTCGCTTTTACAAGATTTTTATGAAGTTTTCCATAATATCATCATGTTTGATTTGATAATTTCCAAGATCACTCAAAGACGCCTATCATAATAAGAAGAAAACTTTTTTAATAAAAAATCTGAATTAAAGAATTAATGAAACATTTCCCAGCATATTTTCCTTTTCCTTACCATAAATATTTGTCTCGAAATATGGCTTTCATCCTTCGTCTACAAAATTAATTGGTAAAAGTCTAAACCTACTGTGCCGTACGTATCATATTAGGCCAATAAGTTCGGAATTTCACCGTGAAGGACTTTGTCATTATTATTTTTTATCGTTATACGACAATTCTGCGATTTTCCTTTTGTGGCTGTACCGGCCTAAGTCGTACGTATCGCCAAGCGGACTTGTCCGTTTTCTAATACATAGGCCGCTGCAGCCTTAGTGCAGCCATAAAAGTTTTTGTTCCACTCCGTCTTTCACCTTCACTCGCCTCCCTCAAAGGCCCCTCCATTTATTTGGGGGTTGTTGAGTCACAAACACATAGGAAAACATGCTAAATCGTCAACCGCATCGTCACTAACCATCATCGTGTGAGATAGTGATCAAAAAACTTTTTAAACTCACACGATTTGTATTCATAGTAATTATTTAGTGTTTTTTTTATTTTATAGTGATCAAAGTTGACCAATTAATTATAAAAAAATATATGGTTTATTACAAACTATGCTCATAAATTATCTGATCAACTACAGTTTATTGCCGAAGCGGCTCTTGATGGGCGTAGACTCTAAATCAAAACGATATCTCGTCGACAACGACGTTTGGAAATCTCAATTTACGTAATTGATCTAATATTGAACCCAAATTGTCACAAACAACGCTACTATAGCTTTTAAATAAAGTATGGAAAGAAATGAGTTCAGCTAAAAATATGAAATAAGTTTCCAAGGGAAAATAATAATATTATTTTTTAGGAAAACACGAACAAAGTAGGTAGGTACACACGTATTTCGAAAGATAATTGAAATTGTTTCGCTTACGCGTGGGTATAGATAGAGACATTTTTTTATTTACTTAAACTTCGTTTGTTGAAGAAATCTTTGTATAATAAAAGCATAAAGCATAGTAAAAATAACAAGCTAGGTTGTTCCAATGTGAGAAATGAATTGTTAGAAAACGTATTTATTTATCTAACTCCTAGAATCCCACTCCTGGCCAAAGGTCTCCCCCGTCTCCCTCCATCGGTCGCGGTCCTGATGGGCCAACCTCCGACCAACCTGGCTCGAGGCGGTCGAGGTCGTATCTCCAACGCTTTCGTGGCTGATGCGTCAGTAGCTTGTTCTTGATACTTGATACATGACCCGCCCAATGATTTTTTACCTGATTACTGACACCGACGACATTACACCTGCTTTGACAAAATATTCATATAATACCAGCTGCCTTTGTAATTAAGAATACACTGTATTCGAAAATGGAGTTTTAACAAAAAAGCTGTTATAGTTTTTTTAAATTGTATTACATTCTGTAAAAATTATGTACACAAGTACCTACGTTACATTGAATGTTGTTTATTTTTACATGGTTTTTTTCACAGTAATACAATTTTATAAAAAAACATAACAGCTTAATAACTTAACTTTTCCCAAGACTCCAATGTCGAAGAAGTTGGCTTCTTGATTACAAGGAGAAAGTTAGTTAGCCGGTATATTACAACAACAATGGTTTACAAGGCAGCTTAAAATGGTAACTATAACATGATGAAGTCATTTACCTATCTGTGATCCAACTAAACGATTAACCCTCAAGTTTCCGATTTACATTATAAAGCTGGGAACATATTATCGGACGCGGCTTACGGTTGCGTCCGACAGCCGCGACTTATAGCCATCTGTGTAATTGAAATGTATGTAACTGTGCACACTATCAGACGTAAGTCGCGGACGTGACCTTGAGCGTTCGGACGCCCGCGGACGTCCTAGAGCGATCTGGGCCGCTGGATGCCAAACGACCGTGCACACTTATCAGTCGCGGCAGTCGGATGCGTCCGCGGACGCGTCCGAGCAATGTGTCCCCAACTTAAGCCTCGCTCGTTTTCAGAATCTGAACTTCATCGCCAGTTGCCACAAAACATTAAATAAAATAGAGCCTTTAACAACAAAATACAACAAGTAATAACCCAAAGACCCTATACTAATTGTACCTACTATTTATATCCCTTAATAAACAAAGGCTGAGAAGTGAAGTGTATTCCAAGGATTCCAGTAAATTTCCAAGATCGAAACTGTATTTACAATATTATCAAGTCTCGTAAAAAACTCACAAAAAACGGGTTTTTCAATACAAAACGTGGGTTTGATCCCTTCTCATTTGTGTTATTAAAAAATATAAAGGATTAATGAAATCAAATTAATTTATCCCTTTATCTTCATTTTGTGCAGAATTTCTTCGAAAGGCTATTTCAACGAAAGGCTATTTTTATTGTACATTGACGTTAACTGTTTAGATATTTAAAAGCCAATGAGAATATACCTATCTACAACGCTTTGAAAATTATTAACCATTGAATGTTAATTAGATTATTATATTTTTTGCTAACCCTACTTCTAGGATCTTTGTAAAGTTTTAAAGATTCTAGTATACATACTTAGTCAATAAGGTATTAACTAATAGGTAGGTATCTACCAAATTCACCTAATTATATAGGTACAGTCGGCTGCATAATTGCAGCCCCCGGTAGAGTTCTAAAATTACTATTATTGGAATTTTTTCATTCTAATAATTTTTGTTTGATAAATTGATGGGTTAGAAGACTTTAAACTTTAACTAAAGCAGGTGTCTATATAGTATCTTGCTTGTGTTCAAAACATTCTTATCACAGCCGTTTTGGAGCTCTGCGGTGGGTCTGCAATTATGCAGCCGACCGTACAGAAATTCATACATAGGTGCACCCCGCGATTTTACCCGTGTCTCTTTAAAAATGATATTTTTCTCCTACAAACTAGAATACATAATGGTTACTACGAACTCCAAACATTACCGTGCCTTTTAACCTCTTTAGAGGTCGAATTTCCTTAAATTCGGACCTCTTAGTGTCACCTAAAGCAGTCATGTCAAACATACGGCCCGCGGGCCGTATGCGGCCCGTGAATCATAATGATGCGGCCCGCAGTCGGAATCTAGATCTCAAAATAAATTATTTTTTAAATCTTTATCTCTCCCGCACTTGCAGTGACCAATCTGCAAAGCATCCTTGACTTTGAGTATTCGAAAGCTAGCTATCCTTTTTGGTATCTGGTATGAATTTCAACTTGCTAGGTCCTCCCGTTCCTGGGAAAATCGGTGGTGACACACGGACAGACAGACAGACAAACGGACAAGAAAGTGGTCTTAAAAGAGTTCCTTTTTTTACTTTTTGAAGTAAAAAAAACTACCTTAAAAATTTACTTGTTTAATTATTTTATGTCCGGCCCGCTAACACATCTGCAATTTTCGAAATGGCCCTATGGAAAATCCAGTTTGACACCCCTGCCCCTGCATGCAAAATTTGAGACTCTAGCACTTGTAGTTTTTGAGATTTCGTGATCACAGTGAGTCAGTCAGTGATTTTCTCTAGATCATGGAACTATATAGCTATATATGTAGGTATAGGATAGGTACCTACTTTACACTTCTGTTTTGATATCGCTATGTCATAGTTTTAATATCCGGTAAGTTAATAGGCGGGTACTGCTATCAAAGGACAAGTTCTCTTTGATAACTACCGGCTCAGTTTTCCAATATCTAGCTATTAGGAATTCGGATTGGTTATATATCACAAATCGATTATTTTGTAATGTATGTCGACATAATTAATAATACCTATTTTGATATTAGGTATATACATATATCTACATAGGAAAAAAGGGTTTTTTGGAAGCATGAAATAAATCTCTACCTAAAGACGCTAGAGACTAATGCCTTGGTTTTAGTAAATAATCTTATAATGATAAGTAGTAGGTACCTACTTAATTTAAAATCAATATTCTTAAATGAAGTTAGGTAGGTACTTACTTTTTTTCAAGAACATTTACTAAAAACAAGACATTATTTTCTAGCGTAGATTATTTATTGCTTCCAGAAATGTTTTTTTCTGTGTCAGTCTAATTTTTACGGGAGAATTCAGAGTTATACGTAGGTACATAACGATGACTTTCTTTTTGTAAGGATTCTAGGTTTAAGGCGTCTAAATAAGAAAGGAACAGAAATTATTAACAAATGAAAACAAAAGACGAACAGGACAAAAGACCTAAAAGAAATGACTTTATAAAAAAAAAGACACAAAAACTAAATAATATTGAAATAATATTGTTATATAATATTGTTTTTAATATTGATTGTAATCGGCCGGGAATTGTGCTTGAAATTTTTTAAATATATGTCTGTAAGCGCGTAGTTATAAGTATAGATACATTGTACTATGGTGATGACTGACATAAACCTACGACCCGAAGAAACTTGATAAATTACAGATCGTATTTTTTTCAATTCGCTAAAGTGGAAACGAATCTTCCTTACTACAGCTATTTACGATTTTATGCTAAGGTACCAAGCCTATCCTATTTGAATTTTATAGTTGCAGTATACCTGTGTTATATACCTACATTCATTTAACAAAGTGGAGAGTTTTAAAGGAAATTTAATATAAATAGAGGTTATTCTTCTTTTCGTGTCAAGGGTACAGCGTTTAAATTCTGTCTGACCAATATTGCGCCACAGCTACGGCAGCATCATTGGCCTCATTTAGGTCGTCCAACGTGCAGGTGTTGGGGCACAGTGCAAGCATATATAAAGGACTAGCTATTTTAACCAAATCTGAGCGTAGGTAGGTTACATAAATTTAAAGGCACATATCATCAGAACATATTTTAATCATATGAATTACATACCCATCAGCATTACCTACTCTCTCTCACTAAAAGGTATTCAACTAACTAACTAACTCAAATAAATTGTGCGACCATGAAAAGGTTCAGGCATCATGAAGCTACTGCGACAGAATGAACCACGTTCCGTCATTTTATTCCTATTTATAGACACAAAACAGTAGTCAAGATGGCGGCGCCCTGACGTATACATCAAATGAAGCACTGTATTGTTGACTTCTTTCAGTCGTTTTCGTTTTGTCACTGACACATATTAGCATTTAATCACGATGCAAAGTTAAAGCATTGAGGAAATCAGGCATAAAGGCTCCTATTGTATTCTTAATAGTACCCACGAGTAAGTACACAACTTGTACCTATTGACTGCTCGAATTCGGATATAGACATACTTTGTCGAGCTTTGCTTCCGTTGCTGGAACAGTCACCAGAAGCCCTAAGTTACCTAGGAACTTCATATTTTGTAGCCACTCCTGCAACAGTGAGACGTAAGGCTAAAGTTTCACAAAGTGTTTTGCACAACAAAGCTTCCATTTCGACAAAGGAAATTAAACAAGTTTTCTTTCCGAAAATTAAGTAAAGTTACTTCATCTGTTATTGGAAGTTGAGCCCACAAAACTGATGACAAGGATTTAGGTACCAGATATTATTAAAACTAATTCTAACTTTCCTAAAATACGCAAGTACCTAAACTACCTGCAATTGGTAAAAGAGAATATACAAATTATTAATTAGTATTGGTGTTAAAACCACAAAATACCTCACAAACTGATGGCGCAGCATTAAACATTCATGCGTCCTAATTTATAGCGAAAGTACAGATATAAAACTAGGTCTTCTATTAGCGGATTAAATTGACGCGACGAAAGGGACACGTCGCAGTAGATACAGTAATTATGCCATGGTAATTAGCATCACATCACATCATGCTCTGTTTGATAACGCGAAAACATGATAGGTAGGTTAGCTTTGAATGACATGGTGACATAATTTGTGATTACAGTCATTTGTTTAGGCTACTTTATTACAATTTACCATGGATTCTCCTATTAGAAAATTTGCCATTTAGTCTTTTCAGTACTGGCCGCCCTATTTTCATACTTTCTCTTACAATTTAGGACACATTCGTCATATTTTGCTTTTGTCAGTAGTGTTTTATTAACTATTTTGTCTCCATTTCGTCAATACATGCTAGAAGTAGAAAAATCATCTGAACCTTTAAATTCCGCCTCCATCAGTAGGTTAAACCATACTATTTTCTAATGGTTTACGCCCGTCGGCTCCCCTAACGGATCCCCCTACTCCCGACGACGGCGGTCCCCTTTTCGAGAACTTTTTCACGCTCGTCTTCGGGCCCTCTGGACTAGAGGACATTCACTCTTTGTTTCAGTACAAATCCATCTCATCATTCGCATCTCTGCTACATGCAGTTTCTTTTTATCCATCGTTTTAGTGCCTTAACACTCCGCTATACAATAAGACAGACCTAATAATGTTGTAATATTTTCCTTTCAGTTTCAGGGGCACTCTCCGATCACATGTAGTCCCCGTGAACGTGACTTTTATGCTTTTGGTTTCATCCCTATCAATCTTCCTGAAGTCGTTCTGCACAGCGAAACTGGTTTCAAGCAAGAAATAATCATCTCCCTATAGATGCTTGAGAATTATTTCTTGGTTCTTGTAAAAATCTTATAACAGTAAGCAGTATTCTCATTGACTTAAGAAATTATTGTCTAGCGTCTTAGGGAGAGGAGCTAGGTAATCGAACAGACTGGGTGGGAATAGATAAAAGTTTTGTGTCAATACAGGTCTCCAACTATCTCCATATATCGAGTTTCATCGCAATTGATTTAGTAGTTTTGCGTGGAGGAGTAACAAACATACACACATACATAAACAAAAACTGTTACATTTATAATATTAGTAGGATAGGATTAAAGAGGAAAAGGTCAAAATCATGAAGTTTTCTGATCCCTTTTAGTTCAGTTTCTACTGTCTACTTTAGCTACGTTTCAATCAACCCTTCTGCATTAGCAATACTTATCAACTCTTAAACAAACTACCTAGTTTGTTTACTTATGCTTGAAATGAAAAGAAGTTATTTGACGTGCTTGTGTTTTAATTTTAATATAAAGCTACATAATTTTAATCGAACTGTATTCAAATGAAGTCAATGAAAACTGAGAAAATCGGTGGTGACAAACGGACTGACAGACGGACAAGAAAGTGATCTGATAAGGGTTCTTTTTTTACCTTTTGAGGTACGGAACCCTAAAAATTGCAATTATTGTCCGACAATTCCTTGACTCAGTGTGACTCAGTTTAGAAAATGTTGTTACTTATCCTACTTATACGTACCTATATTGTACTTAGGTACATAGAAAAGTAAACACGTACGTACGAGTAAATATGAGTACCTAACTTACATAAAATAAAAGCTTGTAGATAGATAGATAGAACGCTTTATTGCACACACAAGTTACAGAAAAAGTAGGTACAATTAATTGGAATTATACAAAATAAAATAGTGGCACAATAGGCGACCTTACCGCTGAAAGCGGTCTCTTCCAGGCAACCTTAGGATGGAGAGGATTTGACGTAAGATTATGGGTAAGGCGAGAGAAGAAGAGAAAAAATGTCTCTGTGCATCTACCAACTCCAATTTTGGTTTTTTGTACTTGTATTTTTCGCACACCACAGTATATAAAACGAAGTAGGATGTGGATGAAAATTCTACTTGTTTTTTTAATTTTTAAATTAGGAACGTTTACAGCAGCCTAGAAGGGTTCCTGATAAGTTGATAACGTTGTTGGTAGTCTGTAGGTACTTTGATCGGGTTCTTACTGTGACAATTTTAAATAAAGAACTTATTTCGTTCAAAGTTAATGATTTAATATTAAATATTTTTTTAAATATTTAATTAGACTTACTAAAAATATAGTGAATTTGTATTAAAATGGATGATTTAAAGTTAGGAATGTTAATTGAGTGGTATAACGAATGGGAAGACATTAATTCAAGTATTTGGGTAAGTATTCTTTAAATCTAAGTAGAAAATAGTTTTAAAGTTTAAAGTACTTAAATATATAAAAACAAACATACTTAACGTTAAAATAAATACCTACTGTCTGCTATTAACGTAACGTTGCACCCTAGCAAAGTTAGAGATTCGAGGGACCTCTACGTCACTAAACAATTTGTTCTGTGGTGTTCTAAATTCGACAATAATAAGTAAGTACTTCTAAATCAGGTTTTTTTGTGTCCGAATATCCCCTTAAGCTATTTACTTTAATCTCTATTTTGTATTCGCTGTACCGGTGTCTACATCTAGTGACTTTTTTCCTGAATGAAAATGAAAATGCACTCAGCAGCGAGCGAGCGTGCGTGCAGCAAAGCTTTCACGATATTCCCCTTCTCTATCATTTTCCAACCGTTTCATACGATTATTTCGCCTAGCGCTGGATAGATGGCGTGAGTTGATTCGTAATAACTAGGTAAATAAATAGACAGATGTAGGTATACATTATACTTAATACATTTTTAATTAAATTCATAGGGACCACCTAGGTGTTAGGTATGTAAACATAGATCTATGCTATAAGCGTTGCCTTTGCTTTAAACGTATTCAGGGAAACTTGTCAAGGGAATTTATGTACACATACACAGAGTATTCTGTTTGTCTTATCTCATTCAAGCAACGGATAAGGGAGAGCGCACACTATAGTCAAGACTGTAGGTAGTTAGTCAGTCTACCATCCTATAAAAAGAAGAATGGGCAGTCACACGTACTGTTTCATAAAATGGTAGACTAACAGCTAACGACAGTCTTGACTATAGTGTGCGCTCGCCCTAAAGGTACGAATTTGTGGGATCGAAAATGGATCGGAATGAGAGGGATCTCGTCCCCGTCCCGAGATGAGGCAAGCTACCAACGCCCCCCGCCCAGCCTCAGCTGCCTGTCCCGCGACCCCCCGCCCGTCGCGCGTCGTCGTCGCTCTCCCGGCCACGATTCATTGATTCGAACAGCGCCACCGTTCGGGATAAAGAAAGAGATAGACGACTGCTAAAAGCATTTTTAGCACAGCTTTTCAAAGCTTTGCAATAATAATATTTCTAAACAAAATTAAAGGTACTGGGTAGTTAGTACTTATTTAAAAAAACCTAAAGAAGGTATTTTTCAATCACTAATAAACATAATATTTGAATAGAAATCTACCCACGAGATATCTACAGTCGGATAATTATTTCGCTTCCCGCGTCTTACAATTTGTTTTAAATCTAGCTTAATTGTTGGCTAATACTGGTAAAGTTTCATACCTACTGAAGTACCTTCTAGGTCCTAGGTATTAGACAGACAACGCGATTGATTACTTGTTTTGAAACGTTCCCTTAAATGTGAGTAAATAAACGAAACAATTTTTATAATTAACTTACGAAGAGGTACAATTTTTGTTTTGATATGTGTGTAGTGTAATAGAATTCCTATGTATAATAGGTACCTGTCCGCATAGTTAAATTAAAACGGATCCGAATTTGCCCCCGAAAAAAAATCGGAAACGCGGCATACAAAGTTGAAAATCGTGGACACATGTGCGTATTTGTAGTAAGAAAAGGAACGCAATATTCTCCATCGCGCAAAAATGCCGATCCCGAATCCCATATATAGAGATTGCCTATCTCTTTTTTATCATGTAGCAGAGAACGAGATGACGCGACAGAATCGTTTGTAGAGTGGCTACGCGAGGCCGTCTTCGTATTCGTTGTTGCACATCGACATCAACCGTTTTCAGTGCTACAGCGCGCGTTCCTTCGCGTCGCGATATACTCACATAACCTAAAAGTTTAACAAGCCTGTTATTTTTAGTATTTTCTATTGTTATACATCATTAAATACTCATGAATACCTCGAATTTATAAGTTAGTGTTGTGAAATTTTACGCCCACAAACGGGGCGTACGTGAAGTGATTTTTGTGCAAAGCAAAGTAAATACAAACGGCAAGCTGTGGGGATCAGGGGCCTTTTTTTTGCCGCCGCAGGGGATGTACTATCCTGTGAGTATGGACGCTATTTATCTCAAAATAACAATTCTATTTTACTCACTGTTGTTGTCCTCTAGGCTAGCTGATGAGTTTGATTGAACCATAGCTCTGTACCTTTTACAGTATAGTAAGTATTTGAACTGAGATGAAAAGATGTTGATGCTTGGTAGGTAATGTTCTGTTAGATAAATTATCCACTTTGTTTGCTGCCATGAGCATCAAATAAAATGTCGCTACCCATAACTGTAAAATTAAGAATTTCTGCTCTGTGGTAGGTAACTTTGCGAGATGAAATCAGGGTTGCTGTAATATGAACCTAATTTTATGAATAATACCTAATTAGGACTACATATATACCTAATTATGTATATTATATTATACCTAATCATAACCTGACTTATCAGCTGCTGTAGGTTAGTAATAGATCTAATTTTGTACAAAAACAACACATTTTTGTATAATGTAACCAATGCATTACAAATATTAAACAGAACAATGAACTTTGAAAATAAAAAAGGTAGGTAGGTATGTACCTAAATACAATTCATGTCATCCTTTGTTTTGACATTGAATGATGAATGAATATTTTTGTTTTCTATCCTGCTCTGGTGCACCCAATTAAACAAGGATAGTGGTATTTTGTGTATTTACTTCACCATTTATTTACTTTGATTTCTATTTGCAATAGGTGAATACCAATTTTGCCACTATGTGGGTATCATTAAGTATAATTTCTATGGTAGGCATACAATGGATGTACCTACATAATTTTATGTTAATTTGCATTTCTTGAATTCCTGCATAGTTGCTTCGTTGATTTAACTGTTTTCCAAACTAATCAATTAACCGTCTAATTAATACACATACAGTAGAATCTCACAAATACATCACTATTTAAAAACCAGGAGGAAATTAATTTTTGGATTGCTTACTGAATGAATTGTATAGGAAAATATAAAATGCATGTCATCGTACATAAATAAAATGTGATGTAAAATCATAAGTTTATAAATGAAATTCTAGACATACTCAAAAAATATTTACTTTATTCTGTTTTTAGTTTTTGTTGTTATAGCGGCAACAGCAATACATCATCTGTGAAAATTTCAACTACCTAGCTATCATGGTTCATGAGATACAGCCTGGTGACAGACAGACAGACCGAGAGACAGCGAAGTCTTAGTAATAGGGTCCCGTTTTTACCCTTTGAGTACGGAACCCTAAAAATGACAATGGCATGACAATGGTTTGACGACCCAGTTGGCACAATGGTCACCATGCCGGACTGCCCAACGTAGGGTTGCGGGTTCGATTCCCGCCACAGACAAGTATTTATGCTTAGATATTTGTCTGTGGTCTGGGTGTCTGTATGTATATTAAGTATATATTTACAAAAGAAAAGTATATAAGTAGTATATCTGTTGTCTAGCACCCATAACACAAGTCTAGTTACTTAGCTTGGGGCTAGATGGCGATGTGTGGAATGTCCTGCAATATTTATTATTTATTTATTTATGACAAAATTATGACATAAGGTACCAGATTACTGGGCGAGCCGGGATATTGAAGTTTCTGATTATTAGCCAGATTGATTCTATTGTTTAGAGGTTTACGTACTTTTTATGAAAAGGGCAGGGGACAAAGGACAAAGTAATATGTGGCATCGACCAGATTTCATTCGAGCTAGTACTGCCACAAAACAGTAGTGTATTCACTGCTGTGTTCTTATTTGAAGGATGTCAGTGAAATAACAGACACTTGAGACAGTTCATTTTTAAATCAATCAAAGGTTGCTGTTGTTTAGGGCAAAAGTTATTGCTTCATACCAAGTAGCCATCTCATCACTCGAATATCTAACATAGATAAACTACTTATCTATACATAATAATATCAGTTAAAAAATACCAAAACCTGATCATAGTAAGTAGTAACTATACCTACCACAAAATTCTAAAAATAAGTGATCGTTTAAAATAGCCTTTGGAACACACCTTTCAAAAAAGAAGTATTTTCTGACAAAAGAAAATATTTTTTATATTAAACCTGTTCTAAAGACAACAATCACAGTATTCAATTTCTGACACTCTTTAAATTATCTATCCCTATTCATTCTCTAGTTTTAAATTTAATTAAAAGGTTAAAAGTGATCCTTAACTTTTTTAAAAGTCTTTTAGAATTATACAAGAGGTCTCTCAGATAGAAACAGTATCTGTAATTTGAAATGGTTCTTTCTAGACAGTATGCTGTCCGTCCAAATATCTTCGAAATGGAACAGTTTTGGACATCATGTTAAGGAATTTTTTTTATTATGTGCCCTTTATTCAAAGATTGTGTGAGTTCCATCAAGTCACAAGATATTGAAAAAAAAATCAAGGCACTGTGACAAAAAGTTTGTACAAATTCCATTTGAAATTACAAATTAGATAAGATAAGGAATCTTCCTCATCAAATTATGTACGGTTGGCTGCATAATTGCAGACACACCAGACTTCAAAACACGGCTGTTTTGAAGCTCTACGGAATGTTTCAATACAAGCAAGATCCTGCTTTAGTTGAAGTTTAAAGTCTTTTAACTCAAAAATTTATAAAATAAAAATTATTAGAATGAAAACATTCCAATAATAGTAATTTTAGAACTCTACAGTGGGTCTGCAATTATGGTGCCAACCATGCCTATACCAAAATGTTGAAAAGATTTCATATACAATGGCACACATTTAACTATAATTTTCATTCAATAATAAACATTTTTAGTTGTAGGCGACCGGCATTTTGCATAAAGTTGCTATATGCACGTTAACTCATTTTGAGCCTATTTTCAACGATAGAGAGAAATTGAAAAAGAAGATATTGTCTAAAATGTATTTTCACCCACTCAATGCGTTTGGGATTAGGAAATGAATTTTTTAAACGGCAATTTCATCAAAAATACTCGTAGCTATCCTGGGATTTGCTCATTTGATTGCTTTACTTCGATTTGTTGGAAAATAATTCTTAATTTCGGCACGTTTTAACGTGGGCAGGCGCCCTTCCTCTCGCTCTATTGAAATTTTAATAAAATCGTTTTGGTTCCCCCGTTTTAAACGATAGAGTCAAAATGGCGAGTGTCGGAAGGGGAGATCACTGGAACCCGTTCATGGCTCAAGGTAAACGTGAAAGCCGACCAAAGATGGTAATAAGGACGAATTATTCGCATTCCGGTCCTTTGTTCATGTTTTGAGTTCATGGGTGTTTAACTTCACGATTCGGGCCTTTTGGGGCGGTTAAAGATACTACCTGCTTCTACCTTACCTACACCCGGTTGCATACAGGTAGAAGAACATCATTTTAAAGTAAATATTAATTTTTATAAAAAAAACGCGATAAAGCATTGCAAGAGATTTTCTTCTGTAGCACTACTAAGTGGTTACAGTTTGATTATGGCCAGAAGGCCAATTCTCGTAAATAATATGGTTTCAATTACATTTCAATATCATTCCGATTGCATTTCGATTGCAAAAGATACCCTTAAAGTCAGTTTATTTTCTACAAAAAGCGAACTTTGAGAGTATTTTAAGCTACATTGAGGGTATTATTTGTGATCGAAATGCAATCGAAATGATATTGAAATGTAATTTGAACAATGTTAATTACGAGAATTGGCCTTCAGATCAGTATGACCATTTTTATAGATTTTAGACTAACGTGGTTATTTTCCGAGTTATTTATCATATCCCGTTTTAAATAATTTTAGTAAGTAAATTATACTTTCATCTGGAGTATATACGTTTTTAACTTGCCGATAATAAGCGGAACAAACACCTCTACTCCCGTAAGAAATTCTACTTTGTTACCGACGACCGTCAACGACGACGAGATGGCAAATTGCTTTTCCGTCCGTCCTTCGAATAAACCCATGTATTTCGCTACATGCAAGATAAACGTTTAGATATAAAGTATGAAAAACGTTACAAGTAGGTGAAGTAGATTCTTCTTTTCAGAATCCTTATTTACTAGAAAAAATGATTGCCGGAGGCGAAAATGATGGTACCATTTTATTTGTGTCTTTGACAACAAAGTGGACACCGCCTCGGGCTGGTTGGTTGTACTGGCGCTCATTTGTCTCTCAGTCGCGCGATGACGGACAATAATCAAGTTTCAGACAGGCCTTGTGCGAATATTGTACGGGTATTATACCTACAACACAGTATACAATACATATAGGTATCTAAGTGTTACAATGTTGTGTGGTTACAAACTTCTTCAACTAGTTTGTGTTTGATTGATTGCCAATTGTTACCAATATTTGTCGTGAACATGCCTTCGTTGAAATTTATTTAATTTAGTATTTATTAACAGTAACAGAAATCTAGTAATCCCTTTTAGGTACATCTAGCTAGGAACACACGGACTTTACCCCAAAAAATATAAGTATAAAAAACCGGCCAAGTGGGTGTCTTCTCGAGATGCATATTCTGTTTTTAGTGTTTGTTGTTATAGCGGCAACAGAAATACACCATCTATGAAAATTTCTACTGTCTAGCTATCACGGTTCATGAGATACAGCATGCCTGCCTAGCATGAAGACCAAAACACGATACGATAAAGCGATATAACTACATCAACTCTCAAAATTTGATAGATAAAGCCGCCTTGTTGAATTTTTATCATAATTTTTATCGCAATTTATTATAAAAATTCAACATGGCGGCTTTATCTATCATATTTTGAGAGTTGATGTAGTTATATCGCTTTATCGTATCGTGTTTTGGTCTTCATGCTAGGCAGGCTGGTGACAGACAGCAGACAGACGGACCAGGGTCCCGTTTTTACCCTTTAAGTACGGAACCCTAAAAATGAAAAATAGATGATTTTTTTAATTAGTCTAATTTAGAGGCATAATTTAGAGTTAAGGGTTTTTTGTTTGGTTTGTAATAAATTGTCTCATTCATCGTTCAAAGTATCTGCAGAATTTTGTCTATTTGCGATAATATTACAAATGACTATAATTCTCAAACTATCCCGTTGTCGCTTGAAAGCTCGCGTGGCTTGTGGTGTCTTATTTACCACCAACAACGGCACCAAGTCAGAGAAATATCCGTTAAGATAACTGATCTGCGGCAATTACCATACCTTGTAGGGGTCGATCCCTTCAAATGTACTTACATAAATATCATTCTATTGTTGTCGGTTTCAAATTGTCAGCACCCAGGAGGTATTAACCGGGATAACTCTGTTTAATAAAATAGCATCGTCCCCCGGTTTCACCCATATCAGTGCCGATACCGTGGGATTATTAGAAACTTGACAGACAGACGGACGGACGGACAGACAACAAAGTGATCCTATAAAGGTTCTGTTTTTTTCTTTTTGACGGAACCATATAAAAGTACCCTATGTTACTTCCAAGAATTCAATCTTCATACTTACCAAAAAAAAGAAAGAAAGACAAAAACTCAGCATTCTTCTTCTCAGTCTGTCTTATTCAGTCTTATACCTAATATGCAGTAAAACACGTATAATTCCTAGTTTTAAATTTCTTTAGATAAAGGTGGATTGAACCTTTTTATGCCGGCGATACGGGCTCATGCGGGCGAAACAGCGGTACAAAAGTAATTATTTTCACGCCTAAACCGCTGAACTATTTAAATGAAATTTTTGTGTGAATATGTATGTGGTGGCTTAGAACTCAATTTTACCCGGTAGGTGCCACTGCAATCGGATTTCAGGTTTTTTTTGACGAAACTTGATTGCGAAAGCGATTTTGTCTAATCCCTTTTTTGTGTATGTTTGACTGAGTCACTGTGATGTTTTTGGACCCACTTGGTGGCGCTATTTTAGGGAGATTTATGAAAGCTTGAAGAAAATAATAGGCTACTCGAAGTTATCATTCTACGCAGACTAAGTCACGGGCATAGGCTAGTTTTAGAATATTTGTGAATAATAACGTTATTTTTATTCAAATACAATGTAGGTCTAGGTATCGGAATTTATTGCTACAAAGATATTTTACAATATTAAAATATATTTTTTTTAATATTGGCATGTTTCCAGCATGATATCAATTTAAATGGTGTCGTTCGATATCACATGAATGTTGGACACTTGAGTGCTATTACACATGATTTACATTTCCTTCTGTCCACTTAATGGGAACTGTCCTGTCAACCAGTAATATTATATACTGCAGACAACAACTGACATGTCGCCTTTGAACAGTAGTTGTGCTTACTACACTTCGATGAAGGAAGACCCACTATAAAGCTTATCTTAAATTCATCACACCTCGAATGATTTACTAAACCAATTCAGGTGAGATTTAAAATATAGTTCGAACGCCACTGAACTGTTACGTATAAAAATCCGGCCAAGTGCGTGTTGTCGAGCCTTGTGTAGGGTTCCGTAATTACTCATCATTTGGACGTTTTTTTATATTTTTGGTCGACTCTTACTCATTCAGCTGTATTGTAAATCCTACTTGGTCGTGATAGTTTTTCTTTTCAATATGTAATACATTCCGAAAACAACCATTCAGCTGGCAAAGGGAGTGGACACTTGACTCGTAACAAAGCATAACATTTTGCAAACGGAGCCCTAAATCAAAACACAAACTCCTCTTATATTTTTTAAAACGCTAATGACTCCCTTCCATTGGATAGAGGAAAAATTTAAAATCCCCACTTTTTTAGATTTTATTTTACCACTTAGTTTGGCGTCATTAATGCGGACGACCGGACGAACATTGCGAAACTATAAGGGTTCCTTGTTGACTACGGAACCCTAAAAATTAAAGATCACATCGGTATTTCCCTTTCTAAATGAATAAAACTCAGTTTTAGAACCACAAATACAGAAACAATATTTTCGTTAAAACGGCTTCAAACGAAACATTTTCCGATGATATTTGCTATGGTGATGAAATATTCTTTGTGAAATATTTGAAAAGATACATAACGTGGAAAATATCAGCGTAGGTGCTTTACCTAAATAAATCTCTGAAGTGGAGAATAATAATTCAGAGTTATGTTTAAAGATCTTAAATCCACAACCCTTTAGATCCCCCACGGGGATGAAAAGGGCAGATTTTACTCGTTGTTTTGATTAGGTGCTTGTTTCTGTCTATACTATGATCACTATTTGCTATCTTTCGTTGTAAAACAACCGTCAGTATCTGTAAATATAAATATTATTTGCTAAAGTTATTCATTCGTACTTCTTCAATAGTTGCGAAAGTTGTCAGTTGACGTGCTTCATCGGCATCGTTATCAGTAGTTGTTTTATAATAAGAACACTTACTTTTACTTTATTGTTTTAAAAACATCAACGGTCCATTAATATCTATCAAAATGCTGTATTTCGGTCTAATCACATTGATATGGGCAAAAAATGGCAATATCAAATAGCTTACTCAACCAAATAATATCGATCGGCGTCTAGACTTTTGAAAGATGTGTCCATTTACTTTGCAAAAAATAAAACTGGGAAGCCTTCGTGACACGCATGTACAATTGATTGATTCGTTTGTACTGTTAGAATTTATTATGGGTTTCTTCCTGTTGTCTATGTATCTTTTGTTCACTGATTGGAAGACATTGCGTGTTGTTCAGATAACGAGGTCGTGCTTATCTGCAGGTCGGTTACTTACTAGGGATTTTTATGCTCTTGTACGAGACTAAACATATTTATTAATATTAATGACGTCTGCAAAGAATGTACAGTCGCCTGCATAATTGCAGCCCTCGGTAGAGTTCTAAAATTACTATTATTGAAAAAAATATTAATAATTTTGTTTTATAAATTCACGAGTTAAAAGACTTTAAATTTCAACTAAAGCAGGTGCCTAGAATTTTGCTTTGTGTTGAAAACATTCTTATAACAGCCGTTTTGGAGCTCTACGGTGGGTCTGAAATTATGCAGGTGACCGTACATATTAAAATTGTTTTCTTGAGGTCCAATGTTCTCATACTATCAGAGCATACCAAGGTGGTTGACATGACACTACAAAACGTCGATAAAAAGGGGTACAAATGAGGTTCACGTTTTCTCCGTATATATTTTCTTCACATGTGGCAATCAAGTTATTTTAGTGTTGGTAAGGAGTTTTAACCACGTGCAAGTACATTGAGCCGCGAGCCGGGGGCAGCAACAACAAAATCGAAACTTCTTCTCCACTTTTATTAATTTTTAGGGTTCCGTACCCAATGGGTAAAAACGGGACCTTGTTACTAAGACTTCACTGTCTGTCTGTCTGTCAGTAGGCTGTATCTCATGAACCGTGATAGCTATACAGTCGTAATTTTCATAGAATTATGTATTTCTGTTGCCGCTCTAATTTTATATGAAGTCAGTAGGATCCGTCGACAGATTCAAAATACGGTATCCTGTGTGATAAGTATTTATAGGATGAGTTGACCCAAGAGCCGTTTGATCGCTCTATCTACTGCGTTTTGTTTAACTTGTACCTGTCTACAAAGTAGAGCAATGCGCAAAACGCATTCCACAATGTTAAAAATGTATGAGATTAGTCATTGTGACTGGGATTAATACATAGCTTTACTTGGTCTGAATGTACCGTACATTTGGTATCGCCCACTACATTTTACCGGCACCCACATTCCTTTCCCCAACATACGCGATTCCAGGGCGGGTACTTGGGTACGTACATCACCCTACAAAATTACGAAACCTCGTAAAATTACTTTCCATAACTCAGAACTAAGTACTAATTAGAATTTAACAAATAGGTTTATGTGATTAAGCAAAAATGTTCTAAATTCTGTAATATATTTTGAATAGGTATTATTGTTCTTACTTTATTTAATTATCTTTGTTTTTGCAATATTACTTTTTCAGCTAGATAAAATATTCGCAGTCAAACCGAAATAAAACCATCTTTTAGACATCTATTATACTTACTAATATTAGATAAATTTTCATCAAAATCGGTTCAGTAGTTACGATTTTGATGTGGCTTGGTATGAGGATATACATATTGAATCATAAAACATAGGTTTTTTACATTGATTTTATCCCTAATCCCGATATTACCATGGGCACGGGGTTAGACCGGATGAATCCGCATTGCGCCGCTAGTTTTTTTAAATATAAACGACATTAAATCCGATTTCAAATGGGATGAATTGAGACAACGGGATACATTTTAGAGTTGAATTGGGACTATCTCATTATTTTGTTGTTAATTAACGTAGGAAACGACGACAGCTCATTTAAAAATTTGATAAATTAACTGTACCTAGTTCCAAGTAAAATAAATGATAGTAAAATTTTGTTTTGAGTGTCAGTCAGGTGATTTTTTTTAATTAATTGGGTCGTTTCCAATGGAAGTATAGTACTTACTTGAAATCCTGATATTAAGTACCTAACGGTTGTTAATTAACTGATTCTTAACTTAGTACAATATCATTGTAAAGAGCTCGAGTAAGGCTCGGAATGTCGGAAAGCACGAGTGAAAGGAAAATATCTCCAATATTTCCTTTCCGCGCTCTTGAAGCAATGGAATGAACTTTGTTTGTTACTGTCCTGATTGTATGTGTATATTATCTCTTTGTTTATTTGGTTGAACCTTCGGTTTGTGTCAATGTTTGATTGACCGCTAATGAAGCGATTAGTTTATCTATTTCTTGTTGAATATAATTATCCACGTTATTGTGTGTTGGTATTGTTTAAACAGTTAGTATGTACCTAACCTAACCCAGCAAACGACGACGTGTATAATGTATGTACAATTCCGTTATATGATAATTTTTAAAATATTTGTACTACCGCCGCACCTTAAAATCTGCAGTTCCTTAATTCCCATGCGAGTACACTGACTGCTGTCTGTTTGAAGGTAAACTGCTCGATAAATAATGTGTAGGTAACGCTATACGTCGTTGTCGAAGTCGCTCGAAGGAGAGGTTATTGGTAGGTAGTATAGGTACTTATAGTTCACCATCACGGTTAAGGTGAAAGGGTACCGGCGCTCTCTCCATACAAACGTAGTCGACTGTTTCCTCCCTGGATAATGACACTAGAGCAAATACTTTTGTTGCATAAAACCTATAACTGCCATGACTATGCCCGTATGTCTTGATTTTTTTTCATTGTCTAATAATCATAGAATTTAAGATTTAAAAAACAAAAAAATTAAAAAGAACAAAACATAGAGGGGCGTGGTCATGGCAGTTATAAGTTTTATGCAACAAAAATATTTGCTCTAGTGTCATTATCCAGGGAGGAAACAGTCGACTACATTTGTATGGAAAGAGCGCCCGGGACCCTTTCCTCTTAAAGCAGTGAGTAGTTGTGGGTACATATTTCGAATCAAATTGTTTAATCGTGTTGTTGTTAGTTGTTTTTCGATGCTTACATTCTTGATCATTTTTAAATTATACAGCTACTTATTGATGCATATTGTTAACTAATATGTATAAGGAGTGACAACGGTATTTGGAAGTCGCCAGTATTGCTAAATCCAAGATTCGTCACTTAGTTGAAAACAAAGCCAAACTAAGTTCATTTATACCTATTTAGATGAGATATGCTTTTGTAAATGTGATTTGGCTAGTAAAATACAAACAATGAAAGAAGATATATTCGGCAACAAAAGCTCTATGGTGGGTCTCCACAGTAGAGTTCTAAAATTGCTTATATTGGTTGGAATGATTTTAACTCCAAAAGGCCTTTAAAATCCTGTTTGAGTTGAAGGACTTTATACTTAAATAATCGCTTAAATAATACTAAAGTATACTACCATTTTTACGTGCTTGTTGGACATTGCTACGGCAAACGCCATAGTATCCATAGTTCCCCAGGCAGGGACAGGGATCATCGCCGGTTTGATGTCCACATCATACTTTGCTATGAAACTTGATATTGTAAAGGACCTCTACGTGTTGACTTCGGCGCCACGCACGCCACGGGGCTATCACGGGACATATCCCGTGATAGCCCCGTGGCTATAAAGCCCCGAACCTTCAAACACACTCAAATAAACTAAATGAGTACTTTTACTAAAATAATATCAATTTGAGAATTCTACAGTGAGCTTCCAGTTTTATTACCTGATTGATTCTACTGAGCTATACTACATTGTTTCTTCTGGAGTTTCGGCTTCGTAGAATTCCTAAGTAACAGCTCGTCATATCTCAAAGGGTTGAAAGAAAATAAACGTGACGTAAATGACATTCGATATTCGCCTTCGCTACAAACAAAGATCGCCTACTGAACCTCGATTTGTGATAGTGATAGATATAGTTCTGAATCAATTTCGTATCCTCACACCGTCGGTGGTTTCGGTTTCGTAAACCTCACTGCTCCTGACAATCTGTTGACTGATATAGTTGGTGATCTGACAAAACAGAAGTTTGTAAAAAAGCACGCGCGAAAATAGTATGAACAGTTTATAGCGGAAGTAATGCAAACCTTCAGCCTTCCAAACAAATAAGTCCTTTCGCGAATAAGTAATTGTGTGAGATAATGTCCTTTAAATCAGACATGAAATATAACACACAAAAACAAAGCAGGTAAAGAGAAGAATAAATTGTCAAAAACATGTATACAGTGGTGGTCATATAATTAAGAACGCTGATATAAAAGGAAGAATTTTTCAAACTAAGACGCAAAACTAATTGCATGTATTTTTTTTTTATTTCTCTCGGTATCGTAAAACGTTTCAATAATACCACTGTACTTATTGATACACATGATTAGCTTAAAAATAAATAGACAAACTTTTTACACTACTTCTAAACATAGTATTCCTATTTACTGGCTGGTCACGTAATTAAGAACGCTAAATAGTGTATACCTTTATTCAAAAAATAGAGAACACTCAGTCGATTTGTTACTGTTTGTATAATTTTGGCGCCATGTAGTGCTGGAAAGATTAAAAGTGATTGCTTCTTATGAAAAAACAATGGGAAAAAATAAAAGTTGTGATAAATCTACAAGGGAAGTAATAATAAAACTTCGCCGGAAGAATTGGTCTTATAAAAAGATAGCCGACCATTTGCAATGTTCAAAAACGATGGTTTTCCACGCTGTAAAGCATTATGCTACGTATCAAACTACTTCGAATGTTCCACGTCACCCTAAACAGAGAAAAACGACTCCTCGAGATGACCGAAACATCGTTCGTATGGCAAAACAAAATCCTTTTAAATGGTCTAATGAGCTGAGAAAAGAATATTTTGGTGAAAACAACCCTTCAGCAATCTCAGCACGCACTATTCGAAGACGTTTGGTAGAAGAAAAATTGCACGGTAGGATAGCAAGAAAGGTACCCATGTTGAAACTTTGCCACAGGCAAGTCCGGCTTGCATTTGCGAGAAAGTATGAAAACTGGACTGTGCGACAGTGGAAAAATGTACCTTTTTCTGACGAGACGAAAATAAATAGAGTATGTTCTGATGGAAAACGATATGTCCGACGTCCCCCGAATACAGCATTTGACCCTAAGTACACAAAAATTACATTAAAGCACGGTGGTGGAAATGTGAAAATTTGGGGGTGCTTTTCTGGACATGGTGTGGGACCTGTAAAGTTGATAGAAGGTAACATGGATCAGTTCCAAAACAAAAATATACTGGAAGAAACAATGTTACCTTATGCTGAAGACGTTCTACCGGTTATTTGGACATTACAGCATGACAATGATCCAAAGCACACTGCACGCACCGTTAAGGAATTCCTTACAGCGCAATCAGTTTCTGTCTTAGACTGGCCAGCTAACAGCCCAGATCTAAACCTAATAGAGAATCTGTGGTTCGAAGTAAAGAAAAAGGTTTCAAATACAAAGTGTGGAAATTTAAGAGAGCTGTACGACGTTTTTTTAGAAGAACGGAACTCTATTTCTCTTGCGAAATGTCAAAAAATAATAGAGTCAATGCCTCGCCGGTGTAAAGTATTTTATTTCCTTATTCAGAGGTGTAAAGCAGTAATTAAAACCAGTGGATATGCTATTGACTATTACTTTTAGTTAAAAATGTATTAAATTTCTTTTAAAATTTTCCTCACGACATTTATTGTGATTTTTTTTTAATGTAAGTCTCATACTAAACAATTTCCGGGCAGTTTAATAAATCGTTCTTAATTATTTGTCCAGCTTCAATACTATTTGAATGTGTTACTTTAGTAAAATATATAAAATGTGTAAAAAATAGTTAGCGATTTTATTCTTTATTCCTAAGCTACGTTGCTCTATTCATGTGGTTATTTTATAACATAACTAGTTGCTTCTCAGAAGGTACAGATTTCTGTGTATGAGACGATTTAAATAAAAAACTTCTAGAACTTCAAATCGTTCTTAATTATATGACCACCACTGTATAAAGTAATTGTTTGTAAAAATACAACCTTCGATTTATTCCGGTCGGATCCCCTGGATCTGATACCCTGGGGGATCAGTTTTATTTTAAAATATTTAATTTTTAAAACTATTCCGGTCTGATCCACCGTGCAGGGGATCACAAATAAATTTAAATATTTTATTCCCTGCACGGTGGATCAGACCGGAATAGTTTTAAAAAATATTTTAAAATAAAACTGATCCCCCAGGGTATCAGATCCAGGGGATCCGACCGGAACCTTCATGGAATAATTTGTTTGTAAAATGTACAGTATTCAGATTTTTAAAATATTCTTAACGGCAATAGAAAACGAAAAGCCTATTTTATTACTATGCCGATGCCGTCGAATTAAAATATGTATACATACAGGTGAATTTCTTATATGGAGCTTCAAGGCAATTTCCTAAACTATAAGAGATAGCGAAAAATGCTAAAAGGATTTCGTCAAAAACTAAAACTATATCATTAAATTTTTGGAAAGTTTTATCCTAGTCAGGGTAAACCTGGCTAATAATTCAAACTATTTTAAAAATAAGCTATTTCCTTTGATTTTCTATAATATGTTTATTTCTAGGAATTGATCTCTATCAGCAACAATATTGATTGGTGTAAAGATGCAGGAATGTTTTTATTTTTGGAAAATTAACAGGTTTAATGCCTGGGTAAAGATTTTTCAAAAATATTATTTCAGTTTTTGTTAAAATCAGACACACGATTTTTCGCTATCTCGTGTAGTTTGTAGGAAATGGCCCTGAAGGCCCATTTAAAATTCTATGTACGCGGTGTGCAGAATTAGTAGGTGGATAGAATGGTGCAGACAGCTTCTGTACTAAACAAAGCGGTTCTTGCGTGTAGGTGGAAAACTATAACATTTAATAACGTTAGGTGCTTCAACTATGTAGTTAATTAATGGTCTCGTTAACATTTGACCACGTGACTAACATGCATGCATAGCTCTGTACGCGTTTGTACGCAATTTGAATTGACTGATATCTCGTAAAGTGTTTAATCGATGTACTATCCATATAAGATACCATTTCTATCAAATGTTGTATCCCAATTACAGATGAATGTTTATGAATTGATCTTCAATCTACTTGGAGACGATTATTAACATTCATTAGCGTTGTAAATTCGCAATAAATTGGTAATTAGTCTTCTGTAGTAAATTTACACTACAAATGAAATAGATAACATCGTTATTGTAACTGTTTCCAATCTAACAAACATGTTTTATTATTCGTTTACTTTTGAAATAAAATTAGATAAACAGGAGATATGTTGACATAAAGAAGACACATTACGAAACATCCCCGGCCTACGCCAGAAATCGGAACGGAATTTATTTTTCTGTTCATGCGTGATACACACGTGATAGGTACATTGCGATGTAAATGATCACCGATTCAGGTGAATAGGGCAACTTATCCCAATACAGAGAGGCGAATGAAAAATATTTGGAGTCTTGCCAAATTTGCTCGTCCACGGCTGGCGCCCACCGGGCAACGTTCGCCGTCCTATCGTTCTCGACTCGACCGACCGACACGGACATTGGACTCGATAACTTCGTAATGCAATACCTGCTTCTGCCCGCCTACCTGCCCCACAAGTGCACCACTTCAATAACACTTTGATACATTTCCTAAAACGACACAACGGAAGAGTTAGGCGTCTATCTGCGTTTCCACCGGTTTTACTTCGCCAGTGCTTGCCTCATTACAACTACAACAATGATCAATTTATTTAAACCGCAAGTGTTACATCATCATCCCAATCATAATACTATTATAATGATTGTAACACTGTTTATATGACTAAAATTTTCACAATTTTTCATGTCAACTGAAACGGGTCGGGACGAAGCCGTTTCCATATCCCTTGAAATACTTCAGCTTACATTTAAGAATCTTAAGAGAACAATTTGTTTATTAATACTTCGTAGTAGGCCCTGATTGCAAAACTCGTGTTTCGTGTTTATCGATCCCGTAGGATTAATTAAGTACAAATAGGAATTATTACTAGGATAAAACCGCTGTAAGCTGAAGATAAAGGTTGTTAACTAAATAATTTGGTTTACAGGTGAGTAACGGCAATGTCATCGACACAGGAACACCTACCTTACTGGTATTTACCATTTGATTACTAAGCATGTTATGTTGTCTTGTCTATCTTTACTAACACAGACTAACACGACTAACGCAACACGTCCCTTTAGACGCATAACATCATATACGCGAAAAACCAACTCGAGATTTTGTGGTGTTTTGCGGATTAGTAGAAATAATTACGTAAAATACCAACTACGCACAATTCCACAAACGCAAAACACCACCTTGTCTTATCATCATCCTCCTACTATACGTCACCATAATATAAACATAATTGAGAAACTAAACATATATGTCTATGTATAATTGATATAACATATCACGGCTGATCTCATCTCATCCCATACTGTACAATTAATTAAACGTCAAGCAGACCATACGCACATACTCACAACGTTAATTTTGGTTAACTGCATGAATATAATTGCTTATTTCAATAACGATGACAATAAATCGTTTTAACGAAAAGTTGTAAGAAACGTTCTCATCCTCTTTTTCATTTCATCAAAGCCTTCGGTAATCTCGTTGTTGTTCTGTAGAAACGCCTTACTTAGACAGATGTTATTAGTAAACTTAATTTATTTTCTGGTAAATTCACCATTAACCTATTGTAAATTATATGTGCAAATTCGTATTCTTTAGAAAACAAACGACTACTTAGTCGTTACGCTGGCGAACTAGTCCAAAAGCAATATTAACTGACGCGATGATCTGGTCGTACCTGATGTAGTCATAAAGGTGCTAAGCCCTTAAGTACTTCTTAAATTAATTGAAATAATTTTATAGATTCACAAGTGTATGTGACAGCTGTTTTTTCTTTGTGATTATATTAGTTTCACATCTGGAAACGTGTCTTCAATTTGCCTCCAATAGAGTTATGCCCAGAATTCGAGCTTGACATTGATATGGACCAGAGAGTGGCACACGACACTCAAATACGCTTTGATCTTGCTCTAAGAACATTAGTAAGCAATAAATTAAATTAACGCTTGGTAAAAAAAAGTTAAAAATATCACAACACCAGTCAATTTTAATTACTCAACGAACGAAAGTGTACTGTGTAGCACAAACACGAGCTCACGTTCGTCGTAACGTACGTACTAAATTAAAGTTAAATTAAGAAGCGTTTTCTAAGGAACGTAGGATAATCTCATTTCTTAACTTTGCTTTGGGGAACCAATTCTGCAAAGGAAACCCAAATTATATATTTTGATAAAATATTTTCCTTTACTCGTACTATAGAACTCGGAGAGAAGATTGTTAAACAAGTACGTATAAGTAAACGTAATATATAACTTTATTAAAAATATCAAGATAGGCAAATAAATTCAGTCTAAAAGTTTATTTTTAATATAAGAAAAAACTCTAAATGGTACCTACAAACAATCACGGTGACGTACATTGTTATCAACGTATATAATTATAATAATACTAGCGACCCGCCCCGGCTTCGCACGGCTATATTATGCATGTATTATACATTATAAACCTTCCTCTTGAATCACTCTATCTATTTAAAGAAATCGCATCATAATCCGTTGCGTAATTTTAAAGATTTAAGCATGCATAGGGATGTAGGGACATAGAAAGCGACTTTGTTTTATATACTACTAGCTGCGCCCCGCGGTTTCACCCGCGTAAGTCCCGATCCTGTGGGAATATCGGGATAAAATGTAGCCTATGTCTTAATCCAGGTCTCCAGCTATCTACATACCGAGTTTCATCGCAATCAGTTCAGTAATTTTTGCGTGAAGGAGTAACAAACATACATACACACACACGCACACACAAACTTTCACATTTATAATATTAGTAGGATAGGATATTATTACCTAAGAAATACATGACATTGGCTGTATGGAGTTCGAGGAGCCAACCAAGAAATACGAACGTCAAATTCTATGGAGCCAATACGAATAAAAAAGAAAATGGAAGACCGCGAACTGTGACCGTGAACGTCATGGAGTAGGAAAAAGGCCTTTGGACACAACAGATACAGTAACTTAAAAAGGCCGTGATGCACTTTAAGACCCATATCTATCGATAGAAATAAATAATGCCTTCACACCAAATCTTTAAAGCGTCTCGGTCTCGGATGGAATTTTGAAAAAAACGTGATGCGTTCTGTTATACGCCTCACATGTAGGTACTTAAGCTGACTACTGCTGCCTCAGCAACAGTAGCCATTGATTAGTTAAACACGTCATTAGCTCATCAGTCTCAATCCAGCCGCGACTGCCGAAAGACGGCTTTTCATACTATCATAATTTCTATTTCCTAGTTTTTTACTAAATCCTAATTATTAATAAAACATTTTCTATTTAACCAAAACATAATCTTTATTTTAAAAGCGATTCAGTGGCTATCCTATAACAGTTCCATGTTTCAACAATATCCCATCTCCGAGATGGTTTAGAAGTTTGGTTAGAAAGCATTATTTGTGCACAGCGCACTTTTGAAAAATCTTAAGACATCACGTTTGGTCAAATACCCCATTTCCGAGACGCTTATGAGATTTGGTGTAAAGGCATACTACTTCATTTGCCGTAATGTCCTCTATCGATAGGTATGGTTCTCAAAAATATCGGGCAAAAAATACTATGTCAAGTTCCTAGTTAAATGGCAAGACACCTTTTTTTCAGTTCAATTTTCGAAGTTTTTAACCTCTTTGGTTTGACGTTAACATTAGCTGCTGTCAGCTTGAGGTGACGTCATGACGACCAATCTAATCAAAAGCACTAAAGAGTATTGATATCAACTTCGAAGCAAATCAAAATAACTTTCTACCCCTTTTTAACCCCGTTAGGGGTTGAATTTCAATAAAATACGAAACACGTGTTTCATTAATTCTGTTAAAGAATGTTTATGCAAGAATCACGTTGTCCTATACAAACTTTGCCCCCATTTTTCACCCCCTTAGGGGTCGAATTTCGCAAAATCCCGTCTTAGTGAGCACCTACGTCATAAAAGGAACCCCCATGCAAAATTTGAGACTCCTAGCACTTGTAGTTTCTGAGCTATCGTGATGAGTGAGTGAGTGAGTCAGTGATTTTCTCTGTATAGAAGATGTAGAGACTTTATCAGGTTAAAAACGCCTTTATAAAAGCTCTAGGAATTAAAGAAAGCGTCTGTCTGTCCTTCTCTCTATTCGGTCGCTATACTATTAAAAACTACTAGATCTGTTGGACTCGGTTTTCAGTATTGAATATAATTTCAGGAAAGTTAGATGTACTATTAAATTCCGCCATCGCTTTCTTGTCTACATCTACGCTAATATTATAAAGAGGAAAGTTTTTTTACTTGTAACGAATAGGCTCTGAAACTACTGATCCGATTCTGATGAGACTTACGCAACTAAAACCACGGCCAGCTGCTAATATTATATATTATTTATCTTATTGTTCCTACGGGAACGGGACTGACGCGGGTGAAACCGTGAGACACAGCAAGTGTATAATATTTAAATAGAATATTATAGTCGCTTTAAAATCTTTACAATAGATTAAATCAGCAACATATTATCACCATTGGAAATTGTCATACATCGAAGTATCATTAAGTCCTCGCCTGGATCGTTGCCAGAGTCGAAGTATTATTAGCACAACCGACACTACTTTAATCAAGCTCAAATAAGATCAATATTTCCCGTAGGTGGCCTAAAGTCTCAGGGTCGGAGCCGACTGTATGTCAGCTAGGCATAGCTACCGTAACACCGTAACCGACGACGACAGGAACATCTAAGCCAACACGACATGCCTATTAAAACTTCTAAACGTATGCCAAATTCCTATATTAACATCGCAGTTATTTTGAAAGTCAATGCAACAGTGTAAATGGTACATAGTTTGACTCTTATATTAAATTATAATTTCTTGCGTTTATTAAATTCAAAATATATTCCTATTTCTGAACGTTTCTTTAATGTTTTGCTTATCAATTACTCGTATTTCCTAGACTATCGTCTACTTTCAATATAGTTGCGTGCCTTGACGGTTAGCGTGAATTGTCTGCATGCCTGTTAGAGAAATGTATGAGCAATGGTGCATTACTAAACACCATCATCTGTCAATAAGTCTAATGTATGGAATTGTCGTGAAAGTTTTATGCATACGTAGTATAAGCAGTACCACTGCGGTTTCACATGCCGCAAGTCCTATCTCGTGGGAATACCAGGATAAGATGTATGTTACATACCAGATTTCAATGTATCTCCATATTGTTTGAGAGCCTACTCATTATAAACAATTTTTGAATATTTCCTCCGCACACAGTAATTATCTCTAAATGAAAAACCTAATATGAGCCACTGACACACAAGAAAAGAAGATAAAAAAAATTACAATCTCTTTACAATATTTAGCAGAGATTAGAATTTAATTTATTTTCTTTCATCTTCTAAAAAGCTGCACGGTGAATGAATAATCACCTATTTTATTTTAGATGACAATTACTTCCTTGGCAAATGTACATGGATTTAGAGTGCAACTTTCAAACATGTAGTTTTAGATTAAAAAAATGTTAATTAACCAGCTCGGCGATCCGTTAAATAGGGACGTTCGTGTGCAGTTTCAAAGAGATTGGGTCGGTCGACTCGGTGAGGCGAACGAGCTCACCTCCCGTGCTGCAGCGTCAACCTGCGAACGTAACTACACCACCGGTTTTAAACGCTCCAATACCTCGCAAACCAATTTTAAAATGAAATGATTAATGAACATATGGTTGATGTGTTTGCGATCCTATATTGCAAACGTTTGTCTCTTGTTATCGCACAAAGATAGATAGCATACACATGCTTGAGGTTTTCTAAAACCGTAAGCTACGGGATTAAATTACAAAATAATCCGATTTGGTGCCTTCATATTCATAATGTGTTTTCAAATGTAGTAGGTATGAATGGCGCAAGTCCCCCATACGCGTGTTTGATTAGCATACGTAAGGAACCTGAGTACACCTTCTGCTTACAAATAACACTCATTAGACTAAGCTATTGTTTCTTTAAACTTTATTTATTTTTTCATTTAGAATAGGGTACGATATATATTTTAACTTTTCGAAAAATATAGCTCCTTCGTTTACTTACGCCGCCTTTTGGATAAATATTAACAGAGTCGATAAAACCAGTCAGTCAAACCGTCATAAAACAAGTCATCTCTTCAATTTCATTAAAGGTAATGTACCCATTTCCACTTGTGTGTCAGATATTGTTAAATCAAGTAGTCCATTATCGGATTCTATCATTTTATCTTTGACACATACGAAGCGTTACTCTTTCTCCTATAAAAAGGCGATCAGATGTAATCGAATATTTATTGATTCCTGTAATTCGTTGAGTTGAGCGATTTCGGGCGGGATAGAGAGGTTGCGGGCGTTTCGGTCGTTGCTAATGTGGGGGAACTGGACTTGTTCACCGAGATGAATTTTATTATTGATGTCCTATAATAGCACGATCTCTCCCTCTATAACAATACTACTAATTATTTACATTTGATGTAAATGAATGTCCATATCGTCGTACCCCGGCATTCATGAAAAATAGCACATCGAAAATCGTGTAATTACTTTTGCTAGCTTCGTCCTCATTAAGTTTAAAAGTTACAATAAAGATAGTTATATCGTTATTAAGGTCCGTCCAGCTTCTGCTCAAAAATATATATTTGACCCTCCATTCACCTCCTGCGATGACGTCAATTACTGCGGGAGCGAGCACTAAAAAAGAGAAGTCGTTCGGACACTGGTTCGTTGTAATCTGCGGTAACATAAAAAAGGATTTAAAGGCTGTACTTAACTGACACGAGAAGAAGAATGAAGTAGTACTTAGAGAACAAAAACTAAATTGTATTAATCTTGGAAAAAATAAGGTCTAATAAAATCGAAATAAAGAAGCCAAATACAATTTGTGACCTTACAGGAGCCAAATGATCACTTTTGTATTGTTCAAGAGAGATAGCACAGATGAATAACATCAGCTCACACCAACTTAGTGAAGATACCAAGCGGCGAACGTGAAAATAAGAATATTGTTGCCTTGCTCCTCTCAAGTTATCGTCGAACAAACAATTCTCCTATATATAATTATTGGAATACGATAGTTGACGTCAATTGAATTTTAAAGTGTGAACATGAGCTTAATCGGTCGGGGAGGTTACGGAGATAGGGAGGGTGCAAGAGGGGGATGAAACTATAAGACAAATAAATATGCCCGAGTTATCAATATGATGAAACAATGGAGTTGATCTGATGATGGAGCTGGAAGGAATCCACAGGAACTTATCGTCTGATGTTCGGTTATTAAATAATGAGAACATACTAAACATTTGTGTTGTCTAGATTTTATAATCAGACAATGAAAACGGAAGGTGATCATAGCAAATCAAATATTTTAAGTAAGATAGTCATATCGTTTTGGGGCTCGTTGGAATCGTCTTGATGTGTAGATATTCTCGATACTAAAGAATTCCTGAAATTTAGAGTCAGTTGCTGACCGTTAATTTTGTAATATTTTTTGTCAAGGAATAAATTAATATTATATTGGTTAGTAATAAAGCTGATTTTTAGGGTCGGAAGATGAAAAGGTCAACAAACATAATAAAAAATAAAAGGCTAAATCGAGTTTGCGACCAACCAAAACCACTTACAGGTGTGAAGAGGTCACGTCTAAGAAGCCGAGATGAATAGCACTAGCTCGAATCAGGTTGGTGAAGATGTCGAACGCCGGACGCAAAATCGAGATTTTCTACTTTATAACCTTCTACATTCAACCGCATCGCCTGCAAATGATTCAAATGTAATTCCAATAGAAGAAGACGATCTTGAAAACCCTTGAAAATTCATCGATCATTCAAAGGAATCCGAATTCACGAAAAATACTAGCGGCCCGATTTCAACCCATTCATCCCATTTTTTTTTCTGTAATTGTTAACTCGTTATTGATGATACAGTGTCATTATCAGACTTTGTTTTGTAGAATAATAACAAGCAACGCTCAAATTACAAGCTTGTAAAGGTATGCCCACACAATTAACAAAGTATGATCGATTCTGGACACGCACATAGGACAAATGTATAAAGACTGCATTTGCCTCGGAGTCGGAAACCTCTCAGTAGAGGTACCTACCGACGAGATCTCCAACTCAGAAGATGAATAATGTAACGATGCGTAACACGGATATTGGTGTGGCTGGGCAGAGTCGAGCGGGCGCGTTCAGTGCGGAATATACCTACTGCCATATAACATACCGCCCGCCATACCGCTCCCGTACTCTCTCGCCCGTCCGCACCGGAAGACGACTATTCCGACCATTTGCGAACGAATAGCTACTAAATCACCATCTCTTGTCCGCTCTTGTTCAACGTCATAATGCCTTTTGGCCTCGATACCTCTTTACTACGATAATTTGTTTAAAGTTCACAAGACCCAGACCGGTTTTAATTGCCATTTGCGATATCTTGACCTTATACGTGCAATCAACCAAAATAATAGATGTCTAACAAAATTGATCGGTCCAGCAAAAAGTATCTTAATTTTGCGTTATTAAACTTTATGAGAGTAAAAACATCTCGAAACCAAAATTACAAAGATTTCATGAATTCTTGGCAGAATCAATATTATTTAAAAGTGCGTCAGCCTGCACTGGCCGTTTGATCCTAAAATAGTACATTTTCCTTAGAAATATGTTTCTTAGAATACCGATCAAGCCTGGAGCTTTTTATGTAATTATCAATGAGGTAGTTTTTGGCTGGATATCTTGTTGTTTCGTATAGGATAATAATGTAGTTTGTCAATTACGTGAACATCTCCAAACAACCACCCACTCCTCTTTCATCTCACCGCAATAATCACTCGAAGCTCGATAACTGAACATGTATAATGTTGACTAAACAGTATAATTACGTGTGTAGAAGTTCACTTAGACCGCCATCTGTATGTATGTATTAGACCATGCTGAGTTTGAGTATGAGATATGTCATACATTAAGTAGCTTATTATTTTATCATTTAGGGTTTTGGTGTATGAATTGCCAAATTGACATTTTTTTATAGAGGAGCCATATCTATTGATTTGCTGGTCTTTGTTGAGTTTAACTTGGCCTCTCTGCTGCTGAGCTAGACAGTTTGTTTGTGATAAATGTTAATAATAATTAGCATTTATTTGAGGCAGCAAAAATTATCCATATGCATAAACTGGGTAGCTGGATGGCGGCGGCAGCGGGAGGGTGCCGAGAGCGGAGGCCGCGCGCTTCGCTAAGCACTGTAAATACTCCCCTGGTCACGTAGCGCTGCCTGCAAACTGTTGAATATTAATACAAAATAATATTCATCATAAGAAATCTCACTGTAAACTGAAACTATTTTCGTCTCTGTAGGGCTAATATTGAAGCAGGGAGCAGATGAATCTTGTTAACCAAAAACGTGGGTGTAACTTGCATATATTAAACTCTACGTGGCCTGCTACAAATGCTGTTGTTTTTTAATGATTCCGTGTTATGCTCGTAAAAGTAAAGAATCGTACAGGATAATAAGAAAATGATGAGATAAATCTACATAACTTGTTATAAATGTAGTTGTAGGTATACAACACATATTGATATTGAAAAGATGAAAGATAACAGTAATTAATTATTTATTTATAAATTAATCGAGGCTCGTACCTCTAGAAAAAGGGTAAAGTATTTGTTTTGATCTCTTTAAAGCTCCAATCCGTTAATCTATGCTTTCATGAGCACTGATCGGATTAACGTAGTAAGTAGGACGTAGTCGCCTGAGGCATACTCGAGTGATAAAGTACGTTTTCGGTAAATAACAATATAGAAGTAGAAGCTAAGCTGCGCGTGTCTTCTCATACTGTAAACAGACAATATCTTATTTGAAGTCAAACTGTAAACAACAGTCTTTAAGAATATAAACAATTACATTAAGTTGGATTTAGATAGGCTACTGCTAACAAGATTGTGTTTAATCTTTTGTTAACACAATAAAGTTTATCACGCTCCATCAACACTAAACAAACTCGATTTTCTCTGTACATAATATACAGGGTTTCCCAGAATTGGTGGATAATCCTGCACGTGCGTGTGGAGGGGGCGACGTGGGGACCCACCCACCAAAAAAAAAAATCTACCCCAATCGGTACTCGGTCTACGCCATTTTTTGTAAAATTTAGAAAAATCCCAGTTTTTCGCACATTTGTGGGCACTACATCCGCTATTTTAGACCTAGATCAGATTTTTTTCTTTTAACGTGTTCCCTAATAATAGTACTCCTAAATTACCTTCAAAAAAACTCAACTACTTAGCATGGTGGTTAACAAGAAGTCACTGAACATAAATTTTATTTTTGAAATTTACTTAACTGCTTAGTTTGAGCACCTGTGGTGTAAAAAAAATGTATAGGAGTTGTATTAGCCAACCCGTTAAAAAATAGCCAACATCATAAGGATTCTAAAACTGTAGCATACTATCTACTTTTAATCGTAAAATTACTGAGCTATAGCCATTAATGTGTAAAAGTAGGCATTTCATTACAAAAATGGAAAATTATTTACAGATATTTTTTGGAGATTTTATTAGGTAAAAGTAGTGCTGTCGACCCTAAAAATTAGACTTTACGACCTGCTCGTCTTATTTAGATGAATTCGAGCAAGACAAAAACATATCTTTTTGTTATGTACAGTTGTAAAAATATGGTTTGCTGTTTTCTATGTTAAAGGTGCTATACTACAGTTAGTATGTAGATAGTATGCTACAGTTTTAGAATCCTTATGATGTTGGCTATTTTTTAACGGGTTGGCTCATACAACTCCTATACATTTTTTTTACACCACAGGTGCTCAAACTAAGCAGTTAAGTAAATTTCAAAAATAAAATTTATGTTCAGTGACTTCTTGTTAACCACCATGCTAAGTAGTTGAGTTTTTTTGAAGGTAATTTAGGAGTACTATTATTAGGGAACACGTTAAAAGAAAAAAATCTGATCTAGGTCTAAAATAGCGGATGTAGTGCCCATAAATGTGCGGAAAACTGGGATTTTTCTAAATTTTACAAAAAATGGCGTAGACCGAGTACCGATTGGGGTAGATTTTTTTTTTTTTGGTGGGTGGGTCCCCACGTCGCCCTCTCCACACGCACGTGCAGGATTATCCACCAATTCTGGGAAACCCTGTATATTATTATGTAACTAGTAGGTACCTATATCAAAAATCAATATAGGTACATGCTGTTTGAACTTTCTCCTGCCTGATATTGAACTGCAAACTCCTGGGATTAGGGTGTGCGCTCGAAGTGTTAGTGAACTAACAAATACACTCCACTTGTTCATGTTAAAATTGTAATACTTTCTTAAAGATGAATAGATTTTATCTGAAATAACTAAACTGTAAATCTTCTCTTGATATAATAAGTCCCTAGGAATAGTTTGATGTTGTTTTATAAAATAGCTGTATTTAATGTACGCACTTGTTAGATAGGTACCAACAAAGTTTGTTGTTTCTTAAAGGTTTGTTTAGTTTCTTCAGTCTAAATTTAGCCGATTTTTAAACTGGATGATTGGTTTTTAGTCGTATGTAGTTTGCTTTGAGTTACTTAAAACTACTGAATAAATATTCCTTTCTACTATAAACCTAATATTTTACCATAATGTGCAATTTGTTATAGACTAGTTTTCTGTGGTTAAAGTATATATCTGTGTATTCTGTTTAACGTTATCGAAATGCCACGTGAAAGTGTTAAGAAAGGATGACTATGGTACATTTCATTTTAGATTTAAGTTATAAGTTTTCACATTATTCATCGGGCTCTGGCAGCTATACGTACGACCACTCTGGCAGATAGAGAATGTGGGCGTTACAAATAATTATAGGTAAGCCAATATTTTGCAAGTACCTATACGAGTAATCGTAACCAATAATTTATTGTCATTTTTTTTCTTTATAAAAAATTCCAACGAGCGCAAACCATTTCTAACTTTCCTAGACCGGAGTCTAAATGAGGATCAAAACAACGTATTATTCCAGATGCCCACATTATTGTTCAGTTATTCGAATGACACATCCCGACTGACTCCAACAAGAGTACGATGACAGCAATTGTGTCGCGTTCAATTACATTTAATCGGTCTTGATATAATTACCTAATTGTGAACCGGGTGGAGCACATGTATGTGTGACTCTATTTCTCTATATATTTAAGTACTATAATATTATTTTAGATTTTACAACATATTTATTATCAACAATGGATACTTTGCCATTACCCCTCTGAACGAAAACTAGCACAAACCAGCAATAGGTACTTAGAAACCAGTTATAATAAAAATGCCACATATTTATTAGCATAGAAAGGCAAGCAGAGGAATTATTAACTCAGGTAACCATTAACTTGTCATTCATGTTCCTTACTCGGTTGGATTAGATATCCTTTACGTGTCTACAATATCCCGTGACCCTTGTTTCCCTTGCCAAAGCATTTTCAATAATAAAAGAAAGGTAAGCTGGAGCTGGATTAAAAATGAAATATAATATCATCAAACTATAGACTGGTAGACAGATGTTGAGTCATGTTTTTCAACGACCGGTTTGTCTATGTTTCTGAGTTTCTGGTAAATGTTTTAGTTGGTTTACAAATACTACTTTAATTTTGGGAGCAAACGGGACTGTGCGGGAGGCATTTGTTTGAGATGAATCGCAGACATGCTCTATAAAAGTCAGATTGTTTACGTGATCACCGGATACGATTGGTGGTAGCGGGCGTGGCGCACCACATGGTATTAAAATGTAATGATCAATTCTGTCAGAAATATACTTACAAGTTTTTAAAACTTAAAAAGTTTTAAACGTGTTTATTATCAAGATATCGATAAAGGTTGTGTCTACTATTTCCCCGGGGTTTATATGTACTTTGAATACTAACACAAGTTTGCTAAAGCTTTTGCTGTCAAGATTTTGTGAACAGAATTTTAATTCAGAGTTTGATTATTGCTAACACGTAGTAGTAGTGCGGAGAAAATGAGTCACGATTATTGTGTCGTCATGTAGTGTTGCCATAAATAGCAACACAACAGTAGGGGTAAAAGATCCCGACGACGACGCGGACGTAATATTGTAAGTCATCGTCCGCCTCGGCCTCGCTCGGCCCAGGCAGCTGCGGTTGGACAATTAAAACCCCAAAGCGAAGTACCCTTCGTTCTGCGACAAGAGGGCCGAGCGAGCGCCACTCCATCTTGCGTGTGTAGCCGCGAGCAGCCCTCTATGCGATATAGATGACATTCTGCTATCTCATGTATCTTCACGTTTTATTTATTTACGTTCTTGGCGAGTAACCGCATTCACTGCTTTATTGCCTCGTGGGAGTTTAATAATGTTATTAGGGATGTTTTGCGTGAGGTACCAAACGATTTACTGCTTACTTTTGTGTTTCATTTCATAATTGCATTGCATTTTCTTCTTATTTTATGCGTTTGACTCACAACTGTATAAAACCTTTAAGACGTACCTAGGTAGGTAGGTACTATGAACCGTTATACGTCTTCTACAGGCTAAATTCTTTATATCTGCATTTTCCTTTTCACAGTCATTGTTTCTTTTCGTCAGTCGTTATTCAGATTCAATTCGAAAGGTTAAAAAATGGGCTCCACTTTGTCCTATTTAAATAAATTCATAATTGGTTTGAGTATAATAGTTCCCTAGTAAGCACTTAAGCGTAATAATACTTTTTTGGGACAAAAAAGTTAAGTAATGCGAAAGTAATAAATCTAATAAATGCTCCACAAAATATCTTTTCCATTACAAAATGTCTGCCAATCCATCCACCCACTATTGACAGTATCGCCATTGGCAAACCAATCCTTGCAACTTCAAAGAAAATTTAATGGCCCTCTTTCATACTTCGCTCCATTGTAAATCACTTAGGTGGCAACAATAAGTAAAATTGTTCTATTCTCGTAATTTTCCATTCATCATTTGAAAGAGAAATTGTTTCAAAGACTTTGAAAGCTCTGCATAGCATAGATTCACTTTTGTATATGTATTAAACGTATTGTATTTTATTTAAACTGCGATATGGAAATATCACCCTATTTAAAAAAAAAACATTTTAATGGAAATCATTAATATCGTTATTTGGAGAACATTTTGTCTCTGTGATGTACTCGTAGTACGCCCGTATTGTAGCAGTCAGTCAGTACGCAATTGTGTCTATTAGCTACATCCTAATTTACTCTTATCCTGTTGTTAGTTGTCGTTTGTGATCTCGGTTTATCATATTTGTAATAATTTGCAATTTAAAAAACAGAGACGGCGCGCTCTGATCCAAAATATACAAAAACCAACCCAAACGTTGTCTTGTATCAGGGAATCGCTCCTTACATTTCTGAACGCGGCGTTGTGCATTTCATATTTTAATTATTTTAAATACTAATTTACATAGCGATCACAATCGATTAATTTTCTTACGAAAAACATTATTATTTTCCAATCGTGGTATCTATTTCATTAAGTACCTACCTCTCAGTCATTAAATAATTAACAATATAATAGTTTGTTTTGGGTACTATGTTGATTTGAAACACAGAACGAACGAAATTAATAACTTCTATAATTTCACATACAGCCTATGGTTATAGGTAAATAAACTACCTACCTGAATAAAAGTATTTTTGCAAACGTTAAATGTACCCATTAGTTTTAATGCCCATGGCTATCACATTTTTAAAAGCTACGCGCCGCGAGACGGGATGAGCACTGTGTTAGACTTCATTGGCAATTTAATTTTTTACCCGGCAGACGAGCGGACATTTCGGGTAAAATAAAATTGAGCGAGCGAGGGTGCGTAGAGAGGCAACCAGTACAAGTCGCAGTTATTATAAATGTTACACTGAAATGAGAAACCCATTTTGTCAACCTTAAACACTTATTAAAGATTAACTTTAGTTTTATGTGTTCAAATGATGACAACTTATCTTAGCTTGTGCCGTGTCGTAATAGCTCGTGATGGAAGCACATAAAATAATTTTACCACGAATAATATATTATACCTTACAATGTGCTAAACTCGTCGCTTTATAAGTCCTGTGTTGTGGTACCTATGCTAAGCGACTCTAGTTTTGGCACCAGTTCTCACCGTCAATAATATCGAATCGCAGCCTAGAAACGTCAGCTATACGGAGCTTATTTATTACGACAGAATTAGTGCGAAGTATCCCACCTAGACTGACGACGTCCCTGAGACGAAATTCTTGATACATTATATTTGGCGATTTGAGAATCTTGGATTCTAGGTAGAGATTATATTAATATTATCAGTGACATGTTTTTCACGGCATGAGTCGCGCGTTGATTGCACTCGACCGATATTTATTATAACATATTTTAGTTTATGTTTTGTCTATTCCAGCACATGGTGGGAACGGGAATGAATCCGTTTCCCGCTGCGGCGGCGGCTGCGGCTGCAGCGGCGCAGTTCGCGGCGAGCGGCGAGGCGCTGTCCGTCAAAGCAGAGGGCGGAGCTCCAGCGCCGCCCCCGCAAGCTCCTCTGGTCAAGAGCGAAGGACCGCCGCCACCAGCTCCACTGCCACCTGCCAACTTTTCACCACAACCTCCGACACTTGGCCATCCAAACTCAATAGAAAATCAAAATAATACATCCGTAAGTTTTTTTCTTCATGTAAGTACTCTTACTCTGTTTAGCGTATCTTTCATTGGAAGGACGATTAACGCATATTATCTTCAGATTCGGCATAATTGTTTTCAGCAGAGCGAAGGCGAAAGTAACGACGAGAATACACCAGTGAGTGCGGCAGCCGTAGTAGCGGCGCAGCAAGCCGCGGCGGCGGTAGCGCAGGCGCACGCCGCAGCTGCAGCGGCATCCGCTGCCGTAGCCGCTGCGCCAGCCCACCAGCCGTCTACCACACCCGACAAGAACCTAGTGCCAGTATCGCAAGCTTCACAACCTAAACGATTACATGTCTCCAATATACCCTTCCGATTCAGAGATCCAGATCTCAGAAATATGTTTGGCGTACGTACCTATATCTACTACCTTCTATCTATACAAAACGCTTGTAGAAACACTGCATGCTGCTGCCTCTATCTAAAATAATTCTCGGGTTCGAATTATAATTCTAACATTTTACATTTCAGCAATATGGCACGATACTTGATGTAGAAATTATCTTCAACGAACGCGGCTCTAAGGTAAGCATCACTCGGTTCAGACACCTTTTAGAGCGGTCCTTTGAAATCCTTTGCCGAGGATTTCATAGGACCACTTTTTGAAATATTTACTCCTTATCGAAAGGGTTCGAGATGTTTACTGAAGTTCCTAAGGTGGACGTTTATTGATTCTTAAAAAAGGAATTTTTTGAAACCATTTTCTTCAGTATACATGCTATGAATCCCGAATATTTTATTGAAGCAATAGATAAATTATTCTATTTCCTAGGTTTGAGCGATTTGCGGTAAACTGAAGAATCAGCTATAATTTGAACCTTGGACTTGATAAGACTAATTTCTTTATTGCTTCCATTTGTATTGTTATTGGAATAATAAACTGGGACACGGTCCTGTTTTCTACGTTATGTATTTTATAGTCGTTTATATAAAATTGTCGTGTCCCTGATTTTATCTTTTGTTCTTCCAATAAATTCAAGTTAAATTAAATTTCAAATTATTACACTTCATAGCTATTGGACATAATTATGTAATTTGTTGAGTACTTACATTACCATAAACTTTGATATTTTTGTCTTAATAGCTAAGGGGTGAAATAAAAAAAATGTCCCCAATTTATTTGATTGCTGCCCAAACCGAAACTTTAATTTGTAATTTGCAAATAAGCGAAGCAAATATATTATGTTTCTAATATTTAATGGCCATTTGATTAGTTGATTAATATACCAACCTGGCTTAACAAAAGTCTGAAGGCAATGGGCTTAGTTAAAATAATCTATCGTGTTTTGAAACCAACTTTTCTTTCTTATAGCATATTTTTGGTTTTAACGTTTGGTGCAGTATTTCTAATTGCATTGTATATTACCATCAAATCTATAATTTTCGAATTTTATGAACAATTTGTTTTAACTTTTGACCTACTTTTCTCTGTAAAATAAAAAGTACTATGGTGGTTGATTGCTGCTTGATTAATTTTATCAGTTCTCTTAAAACTAAACATCCATGTCATTCATTATTCTGAAAAGTAAGTCAATAGTAAGTCCATAACAATAAATTTACTACACATTTAAAATATACTCAAAAAACAACTCATTGTAAATGAATTAAATTGAATTTTATAAGCAAGACACTTTATTAAAATAATTTTTCAAATAATTGATTGGATTGAACGCTTTTTTCGTGTTTTCTGCTTTTCTTGTGTCCGTTTGGTGACCGCCCCTAAATAGTAGTCCAATGCTCGCTCATACCAATGAAGTATTTTTACTCTTTTGAAATAATAGTTCCGAGTTATTATTTTCTAAATGCCTCAGATTGGGATATGCAGTACCTATTAGAGAATGTTGCATCGTCACTATAACAGCTGATTTCCTAAGTCATAATTTTAGGACAGCTCTATTATTCATCACTAATAAGGTTGTTTCAATCATCCAAACTACAATTCCTAAATTGTCAAATGATATAAAGTTAAATAATGTCGTCGTATTTACTATTGTCTCACATTCCTCCATTTTATACCACGGTTTCTTCTACTATAACAGCTAATGGTCGTGCCGCTGGACCAACGTAGTTTGGATGATCCCAATCATTGAAGTATGTAATGTTTAATCAGAATCTTTTCATTCATGTTGTATTTTATTTTCTCAGTCGAGTTAAATATGTAATTGTTTCAGTCATAGCTTATTAACCAGGGAAACACTAAGTAATTTCTTCATTAGTTTTGGGCATGAAGTACTACTGCTGATCTTCGATTGACAGAATTGACTGATCTTTAGGGTGTATGACATAGTTTGGCTTTATAGTAAATGTGTCCTTTTACGTCCGCGTCGCGTCGGTCGCAGGATTTATCGATCGATTTTAGTCTGTTCTGTACGATATTGTTCCGAGAGCTTCCTTGCACCACCCTGCGTGTGTTATTGCGTTGTATTATTACACTCGCAACTCGACATCTAAATGGTTCCCTATCGTTATATAGGCACTCAGTATTTTAAATAGTACTCTTTCTCTCTGCCCAATTTATTGTTTTAAGTTATATTTTTGCACTCAGAATGGTAATAATAGAGCTGTCATTGCTTTGTAAGTGTAAGCGTTTCGTACAAACAGCAACTTGTTTGCCACTATCACGACTCGTTTCTTCCACTCTTGTATCGTGTGCTGTGCTAGCTGCTTTTTGTATTTCTATGGGTTCTCACCAATGTTTGAAATATTACGTTATAATACAAGCACGATCTTCGATCTAAGAATTATAAAACTGTGTTCTGTAATAGGTATACATACTAGACGATTATCGAATATAAGTTTAAAGACAAACAATACTTTGTACACTTATAAGTTATACTTACCACATGACATGAGTTTGTTAAATTGCTTTTGAATATGCTTAGAATAGCACTGTAATTTATATAATGCACTGTAAGAAAGTATCGTCATTGTTTGGACGAAATAGCTAGGACAATTAATATGATACTTGATTGATACGTGTTTTAGAATCTGCCCTTGACTTGATATTAGTGGATATTAGGCTGTCTCATTGTGTCTATTGCCTTCAATATTTGGGTAGTTGTTTACAGTGAAATTGTAAATTAGCTAAACATTTAATATGTACCTATATGATTGTTACTATCCTAGAACATTAGATTTGTGCATGTACGGTGATTTACCTGTATAGAACAAATTGCAGCTAACATTATACACGAAACTTAATATAATTCCGGTAGTGTCTGTGAAATGAGTAATCGGGCAATTGTAATATTTCGTCTTCACAATGTCAGTCTCCTACCGACGACAACGACGATGACGACGACGATAGTACAGACTACTAGGTCGAGCGACAATATATTGTTTTATTTACTGTAATCCAAACGCTTATGTGTACCCATTCAGCTAGAATACGCTCAAAGTATCAACGTAATCAAATATGTAATATTATCCTCTCGATATTTCACTAGAATTATTTAAATAAAGATTATGCAATGCATAAATGTTAATTTTTGTTGCACGTTGTTTTTTGAGCGACGCTGTTTTTAATGCATGTTTTGTCTGTCTTGCATGCAGGGATTCGGTTTTGTAACATTCGCAAATAGTGGTGATGCGGAGCGAGCACGAGAGCGTCTTCACGGCACCGTGGTTGAGGGCAGAAAGATAGAGGTGTGCATGAATACTCAATGAATACCATCCGTCGTAGCACTATGTAACTTATATAACATATATACATCCCGCTCCTGCGCCACCGCCGCCCGCCCACCGCCCGCGCCCACCGCAACCTGCGCTCGTCTGCTCTGTAGTTACTGTACTGTCATGCTAGACGCACGGCGCGCGGCGCGCAGTGCGTATGCCCACACTCTTTATCTAATCCAACCAAACAAACCTTATTTATTTTGTCCCTTTACTCTCTAGACGGTCATTTAATATGCCGATCGATTGAGAGAGAGTCTCACAGAGAAATGTAGACAGACCGTATCGTCACATTGTCATCGAGGTAAGATACAACACACGATTATTAATAGTTCTTAACACTAATGGTAATATTTATAACCAGCTCGCTCGTTCAATCAATCCCTTTATAAAGTCAAATTCGAGCAAAAGGTGACACAAAGGCGTAAGAGCACTGGACTCTGAAAAGATTTCTCCTTTTTACAAAATATATATTGAGCAGTTCCCATATAACCTACCTAACCCACACACATACACACATGTCAAATGTCTTTCAACTATTTTAACAATTACGTATAACTATGTACTTACATTAAAGTTTGTTAGAAAAAGAACATTTTAAACTATCTTAAATAACGTGACATTTGACATACTTAAATATTTGGCTGACTTATTAAGATTAGAGTACAATTACCTAGTTATTTTAAATTTTTGTTTTGCACTAAATAGTTTTTACAAAGTCAGCCAAAAGTACAGAAAATTGAAGAGATGTGAATGTATTCTGACATTATTTTAATTCAATATCAGGTTAATAATGCCACGGCGAGAGTCCAGACTAAGAAACCGCCTACAGTACCAAACGGTAAGTTATTGGGGGTTCTTTTCACAAATAATGTTCAGTATAATATATAACAGTCACACCTTAACACTCTTACATGGCCCATAATTTCATTAATTTATTACTTGACTTACAGTAAGCTCATATAATGTCCATAACCTATCACTATACCTACTTATTTTATAAACGTTCATAAAACTTGTATTAACTTTAATGCATCTTGGACTTTTTAATCCATCCAGTTATTCTGGCTAGAAATGGATCAGTTCCCACTTTGGGTGAGAGAGCTGAATTTGTAAATGATGAGTGTTGTTAATGTCAATGTAACTACTATCTGAATGTTGGTTGCTGGCTAGTACTTGACTGTTGTCTGAATGCAATTAGGTGAATGCTATTTAGAGAATGAGTACACTGTCACAAGCCGGAGACAGTCTAACGCACACCCTGCGCAAGCGCATCGCATCGCACTAGTGCATACAGCGGTATGCACTGGCGATCTCTAGACTCTGCCAATCTCACTACTTACATTTCACAATAATTATTGTCTTTGTAATTAATTACTGTAAGACATGAAAGATTGGAATTAAGGCTGTCTCCGGCGAAGGTTTTCGATGCCTGATAATATCGACACTTACCCATGAGACTTTAAATAGCTTTTTAGTTGAAACAACATTATATGTATTTACTATTTTTAGGAGACGGTATTGATATGCATATTACCTTATTTTCTGGTATAACTGAATGCAACTTCGATCTTGCACTATTCATATTTCAATTATGTAGCAGAGAATGTATTAACGCCTTGATTGTCCTAGAATTACAATGAATGATTCAATGTTAGTATCTCACATGTGTAATTTATTTTGTTTCAGTGTGTGTGCAATGGCCTGAAGGTAAGATTACTTACAACATTAGATTGTGTACATGATCTCCTTTATTTAAGACACTAAAGCTTTCGCGTTACATTTTTATAACATTCATTCGAGCATGATATTTATTGATGTGGTGGGACTATGCGATTGATTAGATCTAAGTACTGCTCGATCGTGGATGTCACAGATTGAATTGAGAGCATTTTGTAAATTACCCAGAGGCCATGCTTCTTTAGAGCAGAAAGTCAAAGGCCACTTGTGTGTGTCGTCGTCGTGTCCTTTCCGCAGCCGCAGCACGGTGGTGCTAAACTAATCGTGTATTGAATTACTATCTAGTACAGACATTCCGGCTATAATGTGGCATGGTCCATGCCCCCCTTTAAATATTCGATCTTTTAAATTGGATTTGTTATGTGAATATAGCTGCCTCGTTTTGGAACTATATTGTTTAGTACACTACGTTATATTAGTAACTTAGATTACTTTTGTGGTCAATTGTTAATATTCTTTGTATTTGCTATTTGATTATATTTAACTAGCAGCGTCCCGCGGTTTCACGAGCGTGAGTCTCATCGCAATATCGGGATAGTTTTAGAGCCTATTCTTTACCAACAAACGCACATATCTCTTTATAATATTAGTGTAGATTGGCACACTACTGTATCTAATCGTACCTGGCGGGAACTGCAACGGACTTTAAGGTGTCGTATATATTCCACAATCTTCAGCAGAAAATCAAATTGCTATGTATGTTTCAAATAGCAATAAAAGCTCAGTTTGACACTACTTTATACATACTGAGTACTGATTATAAGTGAGTACTGACGTTAGGTAAATTGAACGAAATTGAATTTAAACGATCTGTTCGTTACCTAGATGCATCGAGTACCTACATAACAAGGACATTTCGTCAAATCAATGCGGGGCGATTGCTGTGTCCGATTGACCAACCCAAGTCAACGTAATACTACAGTTGAACGAAGAAATGTTATCGATATTAATTCGTTCCTTATTCACATGTTACTAAATAGAAATAAGACAATAAGTAGGTATTTAATCTATAAATCAATAGTTTACTGCTTTACGGATTATAGCGGGTATAGCACTATAGTAACGCCTCTACTGGATATGTGCAAGATGCCTAGATATATATATAAGTAGTATAGTGAGTCGAATGTGTGAGCGTGTAGTGCGGGGTGTATGTTAGAGAGTCAGTGTGTAGAGGCGGTGTGTGTGCACACAGGGCTGCGGGTGTCCGGCGTGACGTGGCCGTGGCTGGGCGGTGCGCCGGCGGCCGCGGCCGCGCCGCCGCTGGTGCTGGCGCCGCGCGCGGCTCAGCGACGCAGGTACGCCGCATGTTAGCCCCTCGATCCTTGTGTTGCATGTAGCCGGCGGTGCTGGCGTCACGCTGCGCGGCCGCTCCCCCAGACCGCCCCCGCACATCCCGCACGCTGTCCTGCCCCGTGCCGCATACGCATCGCCGTTGCACGCCTACGCACCGTGAGTATACTCACCGCACAAACAACCAACACCCGACCTCTCCCGGAACGAACTAGTAACGTTCAACTTTGTGCACCCGTACACGTTTACTCGGTCGGGCATTAAGTTTAGCGCTACCGACTTCACCCATTGCAAAGTTTATTACCGATTTGATAGTCTCGTAAAATCGGGTCTGTACGGTGTAATCGCTCTTCCGTGGAGACGAGGGCTTACGATCTATGCAAAGACACTATAAATTCCTCTGAGAGCTATTTATAATTAGTTAATTACAAAAAAAAACATAATTACAGACATTGCTAATGAAAAAAAAAAACAAGATATAAAAGTGACTGCATTGATTGTATTTTTGCACTGCACTTTGTCCCCATTAACCTTTGTTATGTCCTTATTTTTCGCAGGAGACGAGACCTTTCCTATACCTACCATCCCAAATACAGCAACCTTTAAATCCCTGCATCCCTGTGTCCCTATGTTCGGTTCATCCATATAAGTGTAATAACGGTATGAAACATGATATTAACTCGACAGCACTTGTAACTCACTTAATATTACCTCGTAGTTTAGATATCATACGTGTTTTGTGTAAACTAACTGTAGTTACCAACATTGAATGTAAATTGGTTGCCTTAGCTCATAGTTGTTAGAGCTTTTCTATCTCTTCCTCTGCAACTATGTTTATTAACATTCTTCTTTTCTTCTCAAATAAAATTAAGTTTATAACGCCTCGGAAATATCTGTGATCTTGGATTATATTTCTTTCTTCGTCTGAAGTTTTGCGACTTACTTGTTGAAAGACGTAAGAAATACATTTCAAGTCCACTGCTATTCCGATTCGTTATAAAGTTTGTTGCATTGTTAGAATTTTTTTCTGTAAATAGTGTTGCATCGTAGACTTTAATTATGAATATCTAAACATATCGCTATGTATCTACTTATAAACTACAATTTTGAGTATCTTCTCATACATATTGCTATTGTAAATTTAAATAAGTATTTCAAAATTTAAATTAATTAATTTTAGAATAATATTTTTAACTAATTCGAATTTCAATGTAATATGTAGTGTATTATGATAGTAATGGTTTGTTTCTCCACAGTGTGTATTACGATCCGTTCTTAGCAGCGGCGGCGACGGCTGACTCCAACTACAGACTCCAGGTAAATGTCGTGTGTTAGATAGGAGAGCGTGGGTCGCGTGTGTCGCTCGATGTACCCATGTGGGTGGAGCGGGACACGTCTAGTGACCGTCAGTGTGTGTTGTTGCAGGCGGCGAAGCCCGCAGCAGAGGTAAACCACTCTCGATCGATAAGCGACAATATATCTATGTTATCGCTTCCCGATTCATGTACCACCGCGCTATTATAAGATAGTAATTCATCGTGGAGTGAGTCCTGGGATTTTGTTTGCTCCTTATTTATACTCGTATAGTCCTATTGGTTGGTAATCCACCGTAATGCCGGGTGCACATTGTGTTTGTGGTAACAAGAAGCCGCGTGTCGCACGGCCCGGCCGCGGCCTCGCCCTCGCCCGGCACGCCATTGCTTTCTCTTGAGTTTTCCTTGTTCGTTGTTGGTATTTGTGGTGGGTGAATTAGTTTTAGGTCTTTGCTCAGGCTGTGAGTTGATTCGATCAGATGCTAATTTTGTATCATGCTCCAAGTAGAACATTGAGCCCACAAAGTTATTTGCAACTAAATCAGTATGAACACTAACAATCACTACGAATATGTAGATAGATTTAATGAATCATATTCTTTTTATAATATTTATATTACGTATTTAACCATTTTAAAACTGCATGTTCATTGTCATCAAACAACTTATAACATTTTCTGTGACATAAATAACAATCTTTACATACGTAGCACCTAGACGCGTAATTATGTCACAGAAAATCTATCACCATATCACAACATTTATAGTTAAATGGAGTGCGAATAAGTCTGCATGATATTTACGTAAATAATTTGAATCGATTGAAACACGCTGTTTTAATTTTTTTAAAGTATGGTAACTTAATACTATATTTCCATACTTGTATAGACATGGTTTTATTTAGTATATTGCTGTGAATATTGTTAGCAATATCTATCGTTAAAATAAGATGATATCTCGTTATCTTCTGTAATGACGATAATGATAAAGGAGTGAAATAACGCAACTGTTTATAGAGAAATAATGCTTTCGCGGGGAGTCGGGTAGCGCTGTTCGCCTTTTTTGTGGGCTCACTGTTCACGATGCTCCTGCGCCTAACTCAAGAGTACTTAGGCTATTTATTTGGTTCACAAGTGTCAACTCTGCTGACTGAAATATTAGAACATTTATATTTTATTCATTACTGTAGAATCTACAGTACACCTAGCGTCAACGTGCTCACCGAACGAAGTGAATTTCAAAAGCCGAAGTATAACTGTTACGTCCTATTATCATTTCATTGAATACGTTGTATGTTTGTTCCCAACGATAATTCGAAGATTGTTGATCTAAAATTCAAGCTTTGTAGCCAAAGATAAAATATTTTTAAAGGCATTAATTAACAGAAAATTTAAGAAATCTTCGTAGTATATTCAAAGTGAACCATTTAGATAACGCGATGGTAGAGTTGACACATTAGAACCAGGATATATATAGTGTATTATATGGTGTGTGTTGTGTGCCAGGCGGCAGCTGCGGCAGCTGCAGCGGCGGCACCCCTACTGAAGAGCCCGCTGAGTTCTGCGCAGCACGCGGCGGCTGCGGCCGCGGCGGCTAACTACGGTGCGGCTGCGCGCGCGGCGGCCGCTGCGGCGGTCAGTGCCGCGCCATCGCCCGCCCTCACACCTCTTGCTGCAACGTAAGTTAACAACGCCATTATCAAATATTGAAAAAATCATGGTATTATGTGCCCCTGGCCCCTGGCCCAAATCATTACAAAAGCAATTTCCATTTAGCTTAGCATTTAGCCAGCTTTTCTTAGCATATAATTTAAAGTTCCGGTTCGAAGGACCACATTGTACCTACGAGGATAATAAGTCCAAGCTTTAACACTACATAGTATAAAAAATGGAAAGAAAAGTAAAAAAGATCCAAACGAAGCCAAAAAACTCAAATTAACTTGATACTCGGGCATATCTACTAACATTCGGTTGTTAATCCTGAGTATTATCCCCCATAACTTTTAGACGGCTGGACCGATTTTGATCATACATAGATATTTGTAATGTACGAGTCATGCCCTTTCATTTGATACCCCACTCGAGTATATCTACTTACATTCGGTTTTTGATCCTGACTTTCATCCCCCATAACTTTAAGACGGCTGAACCGATTTTGATCAAACATAGCTAAGAACACTCCCGACTAACTTATCTTTCAAACAAAAAAAACTAAATCAAAATCGGTTCATCCGTTTGGGAGCTACGATGCCACAGACAGACACACACACACACATACACACACAGACACGTCAAACTTATAACACCCCGTCGTTTTTGCGTCGGGGGTTAAAAACAAAGTCGGTTTCTTTGTCCATATGTCCCTATATCCCTTTGTATGATTAAATCTTTAAAACTACGCAACGTATTTTTTAATATATAGAGTGATTCAAGAGGAAGTTTTATACATGCATAATATAGCCGTGCGAAGCCGGGGCGGGTCGCTAGTATCGTATAACAGTGTTTCCCTATATAGGAAAAAATTATGCTCACATTTCAAAATAATACTTATTTACAGGTATGCCAGAGAATATGCAGATCCTTATTTGGGACACGGTATTGGACCAGTAACCGGTTATGGGGTAAGAATCATAAAATTATATATCCAATGTTAAATTTGTTAATTTTTTTATTATTATTCTAATAAATTATTTTCCTATCCTTCCAGACTGCAGTGTACAGAAGTGGTTACAACAGATTCGCGCCATATTAAGCCAATGGAACTATACAATAATTATACTCGAATATTGAAATACCTTCGTCACCCGTTTACCCTAAACATGACAATGAACTCTCTTGAACGTACAAATGTAAAAGTTATAATAAGAATCAATTAATGTTGCTAGCCGAGTGTAAAAGCTTGAATAGTGAACTAACACACTACATAAAACTCAGTATATATAGTGCAGTAGAGTGAGCCATTGTCTCGGCAACCCTCGAGGGTTGTACTTATCTTATACCAAAGTCTTGTAACACAACTAGTTTATCAACTATTCATGTACGTTTATTCCTGTAATAATGCTATACAAGTGCGAGCAGCTAAAACGGCTTTCATTATTTACATTGTATGTATCGTTGTTATAAGTACGTATAGGTACTAACTATTGTTTGTTATACATATGTATATTACTTTAACGAATTTCAGACACTGGGACGGCGGATACCTAATCAAACATTTAAATACTATTTGTGTATTTATCTATGGTAGATATTACATAATAATGACAATAGCGAGATAATTATACAATTTCCATGTAATCGTGTGGAGATTTAGTGAGCTTTGCACTTGCATATCATAATAAATTATTGTAAATATATAAAAGAATAATCCCAATAACAATTTACTCACAAAAATTTTAGGGGTTGAACAATAGTGTGTTTGCTAGATAGACTGTAGTTCTTTTATCGCCTCTGAGAGGTTAATATTTTTAAAAATTTCCGTTGAATGTAATATGACAGATTAGATCACGAAACGATGTCGTATATTTCGTGGATTAGACAACTGTCTGATGTTACACATAATTTTAGTAATTGCCAGAGCTAGTGTCTAACTTAGTTCCATGATTTAAAACATCTTTTCAAGTAGAGCTTTCTATAATAATAATGAATAGCTAGGCGCATACGAATAGTTTAGATGCGGCTCTTCCATAGTCGAAACGGTTTTAATATACAAACTATGGTGCGATTTTAATTCGGTGCCATGTGTTTGGTTGTTATTTCACAAATGCCTATATTTTCAAAGGTTACCTTATATTCTGTACTCGAAATATCGTTAATAGTGACAACATAGCCGTAAGGATTTTAGATGAAATTTTGAAGTTGTCTTTTGTCGGGAGTATTGCGTGATGCGTCTCACCGAAGACCGGTGAGTTTATTTTGTCTAATATGGATGTATTTTAAAGCGTTGTTGCAGTACTTTGTACGTAAAGATCGGCTCCTACAATAAATATGTACTACTAAGCTCCGGTATATTCTACTCTACTCGAAACGTTGTGTACATTTGTTCTCTCTTGTATTTTACCAATCTCAAATCTTAAGTCCCTATTTAGTCATAACTCTTAATAAGTAATAAATCGGTTGCTAGTTTATATATAATGTTTACTGAATTGTAGGTAACGCTTTAGCAACGTAGGGGTTAAAAAAAAGAAGGGAGCTCCATCGAGTTCTGACATATCATTAAGATTTTCTCCTTGTAAGTAATTTGTTTTTACGTAAACTGATGTTTCAAAAGGGTTTCTTACTTAATACTGTGCTATTTTAACATTCTGAGTATTATTGTTATTAATTTCTGTTCAACAAACACGCATACGGGTCCAACCCTTTTAGATGTCGTAAAATTTAGATCTAACATTTTTATTAGGATTGTAAAAACATGTATGTAATCGCTCAAAGTTTATACCAAAGCACAAAACCCATCGATTCGTCATCTTCGTACTCGTTCGGTAAACTCGCGCGTCGTTGATAATTTCTCTGTAGATTTCATAGTCTTTCATTCAGAAAAACTTAACAAATCTAACAATCATATAACCCTTGCATCTTTTTTTATTTATTTTAAGCGATCTTATAACTAGTGAACAATCGACTACCTATATAAATAAGTGTAATTTGTCTTTGAACATATCTTTTGCCATCTAGTATAGTGTGTTTGAATGGATTAAGATCTGATATAATAAATTAACCTACATAACGATCGAGACGGTTGGCGGTCTATATTTTACAATGGAACGTACATGACAAAATTAAAAACACTTTTCATTATCATTGGGTAACCAAATTGTACATAACCGACCTTCAATAATTTGTATAAACCTCGATTACAATTGGATTTACTTTTATTTTTCATATAACGTAACAAAACACAGCTTTAAATGAAAGTTTTTGTAATGTGGTACTTATATTTCTTGCAGTTTTTATTATTTTCGTTGAGTAATGTATCGATTTATTGAGTCAATGTAACCATATACCGTGACTGAATATGGATTGTTAACCACATTTCTGTGCATTAGTAAGTAGGGTAGCAGATCCATGACAATATATTTTTCTCTACAGGTTTTCTAGTCTTTTCGCACAAATGAAACTGTAGGTGGAAGGTGCTTTTTTTTTCTTAAAAGTTTCATGTGATACGTATATTTCGTTAATGTAGGTAGATACCTACAGACGTTTTAACCCTTCATTGTACGTTTTAATAAGATTTTATTTTTAAGCTTTGTGTCATATTTTCTGAACGATTTTTACCGTAACTACTCACCTAATAGTGCCACTGGCTTAATATTGTATGTAGGTAATGATTATTATAATTAATTACGTTTATTATACGTAAATGTCTCGTTGCAGCTTCGAACAAAATTATTGTGCTTTATTTTTGAATACTCATGTGTGGATGCGTTAATATAGGAAACATTAATTGTAGGTATAAGGAAAGTAAATGCAACATTTGTATCTTTAGTACAGAAAAAAGTACATGTGATTTATTTGATCATATTATTTTAGTTATTTTGTGCTAGCTTAGGAACATATGTGGTGTCTACAAGAATAAGCGAGGCGTGTTATGTAACATTGAAATATTTAAATTCCTCCTTTACTGGGGCCATTTTAAACTACGCCAAATAATTTTAATTCGTCTTTGATTATATAACAATAGAATATCATCTTGATTTATTTTATGTTCATGTTCAGAACACGTCTTGTCAATTCTAAGTTTCTGAATTAATGGAAAACGTAATTTTTGATTATGTTTATTTTATTTTGTAGTTTTTATTAAAAGCCTGATTATTGATCACAAAAATTGAATCGATTCTAAGTTAGTACATTTGTTAAACTAAGCCAAAATGTTACATTACTGGGAGAAAATTCGGAATTTAAATTACATATCTGACAAAATGGTTAGTGTACTACAGGAATAAGATTTGAAAAATAAACATCAAGGACAATGTATGTATTATAAAATATAATAATCATTAAATTAAGGATAATGTATTTTTTAAAACCGTTTGTTTCTCAGTTTTTATAAGATGTTAAATTTTCATAGTATTCTCGTTTCCTCTTGCTGTGCACAAATTATACATTCGACGGCTTCGATACTATTTTATAATAGATCTATAGAATGTGTTGTTATATGATGCCAAGTGATAGGAGAGTGCGCGGCTATCTCTCTACATCTTTCTCGCTCGGACAGGGCTACATTTTATTATTCCAGCCGCTCTACAACATCATAACACACTGTACCATTTGTTATTAGAATACAAAGCACATGTAAAGATTATTTTATATTGCACCTTTCTAGTGTTCCAGTGAATAAAGCGGCTGGATTGATATAAACGGGGTCCTTTTAATGTTACGACTTAACTGCCGAATGTTGTGCGTATAATTTGTACCCTCGGGTTAAAATGTTGTTAAAGTAGGCAGAGTTATTAAGAATCACTTGTTCGTCAATTGCACTCGTCGACGATGTTCGATTCGTGTAGATTACTCAGCTAGGATTAATGTTTACTTTTGTACGGAGCAGCTAATGTTGAAATTGGAGATTCATTTCTCCAGTTTTAATATACCTACTCTTACAAATACATGTGGTATATAGATTTTGTCAACTAAACTACTGGGTCTTTAATGTAGCTTTTGATGGCTTTTGTTTATTAGTAAATAGAACATCTAATTAACGTAAATGATTGAAGGTTATAATAGTAAAGTCGTCTTTAGCTGCATTTGGACGCAGTTTATCACGAACTGAGCCGTGTTTGGTGATATCAATTGTATGCTGTATATATTTGTATGTGGGCGCGACGCGGGCTATCGTTGTGTGCGCACTAGTTGCGTATTGCGTACATTTGTGTACACGTTTTAAAACCAGTATTTTACCTACAAACAAATGCCGTGCTCAATTCCCGTGTAAATTGTAAGGATAATAGTTAAATGTTTTTGAAATCGAATGTGAATTACAATAGATTTGTTAATAAAATATATTAATGTCTTCCGTTGGGCACATTTTATAGAATATTAGCACATTATTGTTGCACGGAACCTATTGAATACGTGCAGTTTATTTCATAAAACCTTTTACGAGCCAAGTGCACAGCCCACTGGAACGATTTGATTTACGATTTGTGATAAAAGTAATCAAATTCATAAATTATTAGATTTTTTTCAAGAGGCAATTTTCATATGAATTGCAGAGCTGATTCTCTTTTTATTGTAAATATGTATTTTTTTTCAATGAATATTGAATGAAGTGAATCATTTGAAGCCTTTGGCCTTGTGTACTCATTTACGTTATCAATAAATTAATAGTATGGAAAGCTTTGTTTTATTTGATAAATCCGTTATTTCGGTGTAGAAGTTGGTTGAAAAACGACATAGGCCTCGTTAAGTTTCATTGAATCAAGACAAAACGACGCATAATTCGTTATGCTGTTATTGAAAAAGTACTTAGATGTGATTGGGTGAGTGATAATAATTATTTAGTAGCGATAAGATTGCAGGTCTCTTTGATAGCGAATTGTAGGCAATCATTCCTTACTTTGAAATAATTAAAACAATCGGAATGGTGAGATTATCTGGCGATGCGATAAGGGCTGGGGCGTACCGCTCGCACTGTTGACGCAGTCTAGAAGAAGGTATACCTAGTGCGCGAGCGCTTCGCAAGCATCACTCTTAGTGCAACGTTGCAAATAAATCAATTATTAAATGTGATACCTACGTTGAATCTAACAGTCAAGGATAAAGATGGTGCTTTGTCCACCGTTCAAGTGGCCTGCTAAAGGTAGATTTAATCTGACGGAACCTGTTCAACGTACGAAGCCAGGGCGACGAGAGACCATTATTGTAAGTTTCATAATGAAATTTTAAACGTTTTAATCTATCTTTGATCCAAAATTTTAAATTGGATGTCATCCCTAATATAAAATTCTCGTGTTAGTTGCCAAACTCCACCTAAACGGCTAAACCGATTTGTATAAATTATTTTGTGTAGGTAGGTAGGTATAATCTTTATTTTTTTATTTTTAAGGCAAAACTACGTTTGCCGGGACAGATACTTGTAGGTACTGTAAAAGTTCCTAATTTTTAATTTACACGAATGATACGTAAGTACCTACCTATACGTGTAGAAAGAGGAGATGTAATGTAGCTCTAAGTAGTGTACCTAATTGATCATGTTTGATATCGCAGTCACCAAGGCGTCTGATTTAGTACCTGCAATCAAAAGAGTATAAACATACAGTGGGCGGTCGTAACGCTGAGAGAGATGTCTTCCAGACAATGGAACGTTGAATGAACATTTATCTTGTTTATTAGAGATAGGGAATATTAATGTTACCTATACTTAGATAACTTTATTTGTACAACACATAGGAAGGAACATAGAACACGATAAACACAAAGTAAAGTAATACCTACTTAATTAGAAAGTATAAGCAAAGCACCCGTCTCTGGTCCTTCTTTACTCATGTGGTATAAGTTGTAGAAATGGGCAGCCTTATCGCCCACCTATACCTATTCAACAGGCAAGACCATCCATGTCCACTTTAATAATGCCATGTAGATATACTTTACTGAATAATATAAAGCTGAACAGTTTGTTTGTTTGAACGCGCTAACCTCAGGAACTACTAGTTCGAATTGAAAAATTATTTTTGTGTTAGATAGTCCATTTATCGAGGAAGGCTATGCTACTTTTCATTTTGATATTTCCACGAAATCGGGAATTACGCGGGTGAAACCGCGGACCGTTTATTTATAATCTAGCTGTCACCTGCTACTTTGTCCGCGTATTTGAATTTTCCAAAATCCTCACCTATCAGATGCCTACGTTCTAACAGCTCGGTCCATTGGCTTGAGCTGTGCATTGAATATCAATCAGTCACCTGGCCTTAAATTTTATATTTGGCACTACTTGTAGGTACTTGTAGTAGGTACCTACTTACTTGTGCTTGTGTACGGGCTGTTTTCCGCAATTTTGCGTGAGGATGGACAGCCCCGGATCTAGGGGGGGGGGGGCAGACCGGGGCCCACGCCCCGGGCGACACGTCCAGGGGGCGGCCAAATTGACTTTATAGAAACTATATACAATAACTTTATATACTTACTTAATTACTTATTAATATTTTTAATAACTCTAAATAATAACAAACTTTATAGACGAACTCATTATTTACTTAACTTTGACCACAGAATACATTACAGTAAAAATACAGAACACTTTGGTTTTTTTTTATATCACACGAACCACGTGACCGGGCGCGGCGAGAGCGCGGAGTGAGAAACGCTGCACGAACATTAGGTACCTACTATTATTCCGAATTATTCGCGAGGCGCGTAGGCATAGTTCAAAATTCAAAAAACGCGCCTTGATTTGATTTTTATTATTATACATACCTATTTTTATTTCAAATCCTATCATGTGCTGGTGTATAAAATATAATATATTCAACACGTTCATGTCTATATATCTGGAAATAAATAGGCTTAACACAGAGAGAACAGCGATGGATCCATTATTTCCGAAAGTCGAAGACATCTGATAGCTGAAATTATAAAGTTAATAAAGGTAAAAATAAATAAAAGTAGGCGGGGGCGGCATTTTTCAGTTTTTTCCCCGTCCTATAAAAAATTGAAGATCCGGGGCTGAGGATGGAGTACCTAGGCTTGCCCAGCACCTTATCTCAGTTTAGTCGACCATGTCCAGAGGAAAGAACTTTTCAATACTTCTGGAGCCAATTTAGCCGAGGCTTTCATCACGATGTTTTCTTTCACCGTAAGAGCAATGTTAATTAGCGCACATCATTTTTTCGAAAAAATTATCGTTGCTCGGCTGGCCGAGATTTGAACCCAAGACCTACAGAATGAAATATCGAGATATCTACCACTAAGCCACAGGCCCGGATCTAGGGGGGGGCTGACCGGGGCCCACGCCCCGGGCGGCACGTCCAGGGGCGGCCAAATTCACACTTTATAGACGAATACTCAACTCATTATTTACTTAACTTTGACCACAGAATACATTATAGTAAAAGTACAGAACAATTTGGTTTTTTTTATATCAACTGGACCGATACTCCGGGGTATAGCACACGAACCACGTGACCGGGCGCGGCGAGAGCGCGGATTGAGAAACGCTGCACGAACATTACTATTATTCCGAATTATTCGCGAGGCGCGTAGTCATAGTTCAAAATTCAAAATACGCGCCTTGATTTGATTTTTATTTTTATTATTCACTTATTTTTATTTTAAATCCTATCATGTGCTGTGTATAAAATGTACACGTTCATGTCTATATAACTGGAAATAAATGGTTTATTCGACTTTGATCACCTGGGTGACCAAATTTTACATTTTTGTGGACTCAAATCACCCGCTGGCAAATCACCTGGGTGATCAAATTCCACAATATTTTTATTAAACAAATTTGTATCCTCAAATCACCCACTAGCAAATCACCTGTGTCATCCAATTCCACAACATTTTAATATATTTTTTTTGTGTCCTAAAATCACCTGGGTCATCAAATTCCACAAGACTCCAAATCACCTGGGTTATAAAATTCCATGTTCACTTTATAAAATGTTTCTAGTGATGTCAGTTCGTCGAAGTCCATCACACGGAGCATCCCTGTCTATATTGAAATTTAGCGCTTTAAAACAATAGAAATAAGGTAAGTACACATTTTTTTACCTCAAAGCTAGCGCTTTAATGCATGAATATGGTGAACAAATAAGCGCAAAAATTACAAAGTATGCCCCGTGTGACGGACTTCGATGAACTGACCTAGATTTTTTAGTTGAAATCAAACACAAGACAAGATCAGCTGCTGAAACTAAAATTTAATTATTTACTCTCAGATTAATTTTGATTATGGGAAATATTAAGCACTAGCTGACCCGTGCCCACTTCGTTGGGCATAATGTTAATAAATTAAATTATCTATAGGTACTAATATTAAAAAAAATACTTTTTGTAACTTAAATATAAAAGTTAGACATATGCTGTCGTTGACTTTTTTGTAGGCATTTTCAAGCTCCACATCTTTTCTCTAGAACTCAAAAATATATATTTCATAGTTAAGGCAGCGTTCGTAAGAAACGCTTTCATTCGACCGGTTTTTCTCCGATTCACTTTGCAAAACAGACTACCACGTAAAAGCCTTTTCGTATTTCGGTTTTTTATATAACCTATGACACTCAGCAATAATGTGGCTTTCTATTGGTGAAATAATTTTTAAAATCGGTTCAGTAGATCCCGAGATTACCCCTTACAATTTAACTAATATACAAACACACAAACTTTACTTCTTTATAATATTAGTATAGATAGTATAGATTATGTTACCTGCAAATTAATAATTTAAATTTTAAATGATATTTAACTAAACTTATATTAACGCATTTTCTCTAAGAAATGCCCTACGCAAAAAAAATTATCAATTAAAGCCAACTGGCAGTCTACTATATATCGCTCTCTATGAAGTTTTTTAACTGTTTTTGTACAATTGATATATTTTTCTGAGACGGCGAGTTGGCGACATCGCATTGCATAAAGTGCAACGTCCTTTTTTAAAGCACTCAAAAGATGCACAATGTTATTGTTTTTGCGACGCATCACATTGTTAAGTTTGTGATGCCATCCTTCTACGTAATTGGTAGTCCGATGTCGCTCACGCCACATACACCAAATTGGAATCATAGATTCTTTCATCCAGAAGTTGCGGAAATACTTCAAGAAGTCTTGTACTGCTGGATACTTTTTAAACTCCGTTTCTATGTAGTTCCAACCCTCTTTAAGTGAACATGGAATTTTATAACCCAGGTGATTTGGAGTCTTGTGGAATTTGATGACCCAGGTGATTTTAGGACACAAAAAACATATATTAAAATGTTGTGGAATTTGATGACCCAGGTGATTTGCTAGTGGGTGATTTGAGGATACAAATTTGTTTAATTAAAATGTTGTGGAATTTGATCACCCAGGTGATTTGCCAGCGGGTGATTTGAGTCCACAAAAATGTAGAATTTGGTCACCCAGGTGATATCACCCAGGTAATCAAAGTGGAATAAACCAAATAAATAGGCTTAAAACAGAAAGAACAGCGATGGATCCATTATTTCCGAAAGTCAATCAATTAATGGACATCTGATAGCTGAAATTATAAAGATAATAAAGGTAAAAATAAATAAAAGTTGGCGGGGGGGCGGCATTTTTCAGTTTTTGCCCCGCCTAAAAAAAATTGAAGATCCGGGGCTGCTAAGCCAACACCGCTCTATATTTGAAACTAGCTGCGCCTCGCTGCGGTTTGCGGTACCTATAAGCTATCTCATTTATTTCTAAAAAAACTGAAACTGGCGTTCTACCAGTTAAACCTATAATAAACCTACTTTGAGGATATTTATACAGATTAGATAGTAGGAATTGAACTAGTTATAACTATCCCAATAAATATTTTAAATCTGTCTCATAGGTACTATTCGATAAGGAAGTAATTAGTAAGTCTAGTTTATGATAAAATACCTAAAAATCACTGTTAAAGATAAACGTTCCGCCACGATTAGGTAATTCTGTATTATACTTACTCATATAGTTAACACCTTAGGCTTGATATAAATGATCTTGGGCGAGACTGTCACTCGCTAAATTTCATGAAACACATTTCCACTAGAGATAGCAGGGGTCAGCTGACAGCTCTATGTAAGTACCTATTAAACTGATGGGTTTTTGTTGGGTTATATCTCCATTTGCCTGATCATCAAGCCAGAGGGAGCATCTCATCCCCTAGCAAAAATAAATAAATCCAACGTTAATTTATAAATAAATATTACAGGACATACCACACATCGCCATCTAGCCCCAAGCTAAGTAACTAGACTTGTGTTATGGGTGCTAGACAACGGATATAATACTTATATACTTTTCTTTTGTAAATATATACATATAATAGGTACATAGAAACAACCAGACGACAGACAAATATCTAAGCATAAATACTTGTCTGAGGCGGGAAACGAACCCGTAACCCTGTGTTTGGCAGTCCGGCCTGGTGACCATTGGGCCAACTGGGTCGAATTATGTAGAGTATGTTAGATTACCTATAGTAGGTATTGATTTAGTCAGTATGCGTGGTATGGCTGGCTTTCTACGTACCTACAGCTTTAGATGCTAAGCTTCAGTGGGGCCCACATGTGAAAGCTGTCTGAGCTATCTACAAAATGGGACAAAAACGTACCTACCTACAAAACGAATTACTTAGAGAAATATGTAAAGAGATAAATATATCAGCGGTCTATATTTACAATATATTTAGCTGCTTAACGTTCACAAAAATCGTTTTATTTTTCGCAGAAATCGCGATATTTTAATACTTAAGAAGTAAGGTTGATCTAGCCGTGCCTGGTAGAAGGTTCCGAAAAATACAGATCTTTTAAAAGCACATGTGTGCTCTTTTGAAGTAACATATATAGATGTATATGATATGTCCATTTATCAGGTTCATTTGTATGAAGCACGTTAATATTTATTTAAATTTGTATAAAACGTTTCAATGTGAATTCATACAAATTGTATATTATATGAAGAATTTTGACTACTTTAACTACCTACACCTACTATACCATATACTAGATATACCTACTACCTATTGTGCAAATATCCACTGTTTTCAGATATATCCTGAAACATTTCCGGGGTCAGAAACAAACGGAGATATTCCAAGTATTCCACAAGTTAATGGAAATGGCACTATCTACATCGACATACCTACAGGCACAGTGAAAAAGACCAGCAACGTAAGTGAACAAAGCGGCAGGAGCCACAGCAAAGGTTCAGAACAAGACAGCGATGGACCAAATAATGAACGCAAGAGCAGTGCAGATCGCAAAACTATCGCTGATTTGGTCAGTAAGGACCCTGACAAACGAAATAAACGTATAGGAATTATCGCAACACATGCTCCCTTCGAAACTGTACGCAATACGCCAGCTGATCTGCAATACGATAAATTTGAAAAGGATGAAGCGTAAGTCGATGTTCATATTATGTTCTATCTGTTTTAACAAAATTATTACTTACATGTAAATTTAATTTTAGCGCTGCGGAACAAATTAGGAAAGCCGTAATGGCTAACGACTTTCTAAGAAATCTTATGGATACGGAAAGACTAAAGGCAGTGGTAGAAGCCATGAGTCCACAAGAGTTTGTGGCGGGAAGTCTAATAATTAGAGAAGGCGAAAGCGGCAGTCATCTTTTCGTGTCAGCTCACGGACAATTTGAAGTCCTCAAAGGTGGACACGTTGTCAAAAATTTTGGTCCAGGAGAGGCTTTTGGAGAACTCGCCATTTTGTACAAAGCCAAACGTTTTGCGTCAATACGATGTAAGTTGAAATTCTTGGTTGATTTTATATTGTTATCGATACCTTCACACATCCTTTTTGCAAATGTAGGTAGGTAATTATCTAAATCTTTTAATGTGATTCTTGTGTTTATTCGATTTTGTTTAGGTACTTTTATCTTTTATTTCTCCTTAACATACCTAAGTCTACATTTCGCCTTTCCGGGGAATCACTTGCAGGTATAACAGAAGCAAGAGTATGGACACTGGAACGGCGAGTTTTCCAAAAAATTATGGTCCGAAGTGGGCGTCAAGAGCAAGAAGACAACATACGGTTCCTTTCTTCTGTGCCACTGTTGCACGGCATCGATCCGATTGAATTGGCGAAAATTTCAGATTTTCTCAAAAGAGTAAGTACTTAATTAAATAATCCATATAAGCACTTATTTCCTTGAAAGAATTTTATCAAATAGATAAACGATTATTTTTATATTAGTAATAATCTTTATGAACATAAATAATAATTATAAAGAGAAAAGATTTGTATTTATTTTTGTTCTGAATTTAATGAGCCAATTTTGATTAAACTTGACATGGGGATGCTTTTAAAATAAAAGATTAAAATAAGTACCTACCTATTTAGGTAGGTACCTACCTACCTGTATTTCGTGGTATTTTATTCTGTTGTATTATTTGAAATAATATAAGTACTAACGTATTCATCCCTTCTCGTATGAAGGCCAAGACAAGAATTACTAATCAGTGCTAATCAGAGCATAATGAACATTTCAGGAGTTTTTCGCAAGTGGCACAGCCATTGTACGGCAAGGGGACAAGGGGGATAAGTTCTACATCATCAGAGGAGGAAAGGTGCAAGTAACGAAACGAGATGGTGACGGTGGCGAAAAGATGGTAGGCGTACTTAACAGAGGAGACTACTTCGGCGAGCAAGCGTTGCTGCATGAGGACAGGAGGCTGGCCACTGTCACCGCATTGGCATCGGGGGTAGAGTGTCTCACTCTAGAAAGAGGGTCAGTCATTTCACCAATTATGTACTTAATGTGATGGCTGTTTAAGGTAATTTTATTAACCTAATACCTACAAATACTTACAGACCATTCCAAGAACTACTGGGTGACGTAGAAGAATTGAAAAAAATTAAACATGCAGTGCCTCGCCCATCTCAACAGAAAAGTCGGAAGTCAGAAGTTAAAAGTGGTAAATTACCTAATAAACAATTTCAAAGGATAAATAAACACTTTGTCGATTTTGTATCAACTTTGATGATTCATCCATGCTTTGTTTATTACAGAATTCGAATTCGTAGAGTTGAAAGACCTCGCTATAGTTGGAACTATGGGCGTGGGAGGATTCGGTCGAGTAGAGCTGGTACAATACAAATCTAATCCGTCACTCACTTTCGCACTCAAATGTCTGAAGAAAATCGACATGGTGCAGCAACAGCAGCAAGAACATGCCTTCAATGAGAAACATATCATGATGGCTTGCAATAGTCAGTTCATATGCAGGTACGTGATTATTCCTACTGACTTACAAAAGTAAAATGATATTAAATAAACTATAATACTTAATATAAAAACACATGTTTATATATTGTGTGACGAGTTATAATCGAATTGTTTCCAGATTGTACAGAACATTTAAAGACCAAAAATACATTTATTTCTTAATGGAACCAATTCTTGGCGGAGACGTATGGACTATTCTCCAAAAGCACAAGTTTTTCCCTGAAAATGTATCCCGCTTTATGGCCGCCTGTGTTATCGAGGCCTTCCAATACCTGCACTCTAAAGACATAATCTATAGAGACTTGAAACCAGAAAACCTTATGCTCGATAAGTTCGGCTACGTCAAATTGGTACGTAAGTTCTAGGTATCAACTTAATTACATACCTATCTAAAACGTAAGTAGATAATTAAAAGTTTTAAGCTGCATTTTGTAGCCTTATAAATCCCCGCGGTATGTTATGAAGGTACTTAAAGCAGGTAATAAAAAAACATCTATATCATTCTAATAGATCTAAAATTATGATTAAAACCATTAGGTAGGTAATCATAGTTACATATCTTACTATTATCTATTTTCCAGTTACAACAAAACAACAAAAGAAAAGGTTACTTTCGTTCAGTGCCTGCCTTGTATATTATTCATGTTTTATCTCAAAAATAATTTAAAAATACTTATAATACTAGCTGCTACCTGCGACTTCGTCTCCGTAAAATTATTACTACCTCGATTAGCTCTTTTTTTTCAAAAGTATCTCTTAAATTAAATAAAAAATACCTTTCACAGTTATTCTCTTGTCCTCATTTTCATTCGGGATGTAGACGTTGCTTTTTAGATCATCTATGTTGCACAGTATTACAGATTCACGGAAATTTTAAATTTACTTGAAAATAAAAATATTTATAATGTTTCAGGTTGACCTTGGTTTCGCAAAACGATTAGCGCCAAATAGTAAAACTTGGACATTCGCTGGTACGCCTGAATACGTCGCCCCTGAAATAGTATTGAATAAGGTTATTTTATGTTTTATTTTATTATATTGGAAAACCAATAGCTTTAAATCTAGAAAAAAACAAAAAAAAACTTCTTAAGTATATCAAAATCGGTTCATCCGTTCAGGAGGTACGATGCCACAGACAGACACATAGATACACACATTAAACTTATAACATCTCTCTTTTTACGACGGGGGTTAACACAATAAGAAACAGAGAGCCAATTAAAGGTTTTCACGAGTAGGAAATTAAACACAGTTACAAATCGACGACCCACGACCCAGTTGACGATCCAGTTGGCACAATGTTCATCGTGCCGAACTGCCAAACACAGGGTTGCGGGTTCGATTCCTGCCTCAGACAAATATTTATGCTTAGATATTTGTCTGTGGTCTGGTTGTTTCTATGTGTTATAAGTATATATTTACAAAAAGAAAAGTATATAATTAGTAATATCCGTTGTCGAGCACTCATAACACAAGTCTAGTTACTAAGCTTGGGGCTACAATATTTATTTACTTATTTTATTTTTAAATCAAGGTCAGGATGACGTACGTATGTACGTAGAAAACATGCTTAGCATTTTTATATTTTATTGGACTGAAATGATATCTAACAACCTTGATGTTTTCAGGGCCATGATCGAGCCGTCGACTGCTGGGCACTAGGAGTATTTATTCATGAATTGCTCGTTGGAAAACCTCCATTCAAAGCGACGGGTGGTGATCACATGAAAACCTACACCCTTATCCTGCGAGGGATAGACATAGTGGCGTTCCATCCTCGTGTTCCCAAGTCGGCTCAAATGCTCATAAGGAAGCTCTGTAGAGCGGTCCCTGCTGAACGACTTGGTTATCTTAAAAACGGAATTCAAGATATTAAAAATCACAAGTGAGTCCAGAATTTTTTGAAATCTTAACGATATTTTAAGTAGGTACCAGAAACATACGTGTCACGTTATTTGTGCGCGATGGACTCCTAAACTACTTAACCGATTTAAATCAAATTTGCACACCGTGTGCAGTTCGATCCAAATAGAAAGATAGGATAGCTTACATCTTAATTTATTCCGATATTCCCACGGGATCGGGAGTTACGCGAGTGAAACCGCGGAGCGCAGCTAGTAGCTTATATTATTTTCACGACTTTTATAATATTTTCAGATGGTACCTAGGATTCGACTGGGAAGGACTACGGGAGAGAAAATTGAAAGCCCCACTTATAACACCGGTAACCAGCGACACCGATCTGAATAACTTCGAAAAGTATCCTAAAGACAAAATGCCCCCAGATGAGACTTCGGGCTGGGATCAAGATTTTTAAATGTTTACAAGTTCTATATGATGAGTTCGCCGAATTATGCTTTATGAAGTCGGTCTGTATCATAAACTGAAACTACTAAAATTAAAAGAAATATTATTATTACTAATAAGTATTAAAATAAATATTATTTTTTCATGTTATGAATTTGCTTTGTATTCTATATCAAATGCATTATCGTTACTCAAATACATTGGTGACAAATCAATGCAATAAAAACACTGAAATAAATAAAATAAAAAAATGTATCTTGATAAAAATACCATTATGATATTGTAGATAACAATGCGTTTTTGGAAATTTAGATACGCTGATAGGTATCTGTGTACAGTGTACTGATAAAGAAATAGTTTTAGGTAAGTAGGTACTTACATCTATTCTAAATGAAAATATTTACTTAAGTTCATGCTTTATTTAACTATTGGTACGTACTTAGTAAATTAACTTAGCCATATTTAGGGTACCTAGTAATATGACTTAGTACGCTCCTCACATAGGTAGGTACTAGTAATAATCTCAAACATTGGTAGATAAGTTGCCTACGATCTTTATTTGTCGTCCTTACAAATTAAAAATCCAAATGAAACCATTTCATGTTTGACGTTTCATGTTTACTATATGGATTTCTATTACAGTTAGGATTAAATTTATTGTCAGCAAACAATGACCAAATCCTAAGTTATTGATTGATACAAAGTATTAGACGAGCAACGACCGTTCCGCAGCTTATCTGATATTTTATTGATAGGACTTTACAGAACACGTCATATACCTATTTATAAAATCGTTTGTTCTGACTGACTATTAATGCACAGTCAAAACTACAAAATCTAGTCAAATTTTTTTTTTTACGTATTCACAGAATAATTACTTAGTCAGTCATATTTATTTATGTTTTCCCAATAAAGGTAACGCGTGACGATAATAATAAGATAAACCGGCTCTAACTTCTGGTTTTGATTATTGAGCTAGTAGTAAGTAATACTATTTTTCATTACTCATACTCCGAAAGTAGGTCTAAAGACGCCTGAAGAGCGTGTAGAAAATAAAACTTTCAGCCCTAGGGAAAATTGCTTTCACTGACAGCTGTCATGTCAAATTATGGCTTCGCACGGCTTGTGCAATGTGCATGTAGCCAGTATCAGTATCATTACGCATTAGGAACTTCAAAAATCTAACCTCCTTGCTTTAAGTAACACCAAAGAGTAACACTACATGTAAATAACCTCTTTGGTCCCAACCTTGGAAGAGGATCGGTAGTATGGAGTCTCTCATTCACTCTCATTGTTAGGAAGAATTTTATGTATTATTCGTAATGAAAAGCACAGTGTTTACCTCGGGTGAAAGACTCATTTAGTCCCTCGAACTATTAGCGCCCTCGCTACGCTCGGACGCCAAACTCCGTCTCGGGATTCAATGAGTGACTTTCACACCTAGAGTAACAATGTACTATTACTTTATATCTAATTATTTTTACGCTGTTAAATATCGAATGTAGAATGTAAAATGCACTTCGTCAAGTAGGTACTTATAAATTAATATGATAGTGGGAAACCGTAACCACTAACAACTCTAACAATGCATATTGATTTATTATTAGGCTTAATAGGCATATTCTTCACACTTTTATTTTAATTGGCGAGTACCTTTATTATGTAAGTATCACAACGTAAAACCTAATAGGTAAATGATTATTGTCATCAAGGTTCAATGAAAAATGCAATCACATAGGACTAGGACCCTCTATTAATTTGTTTATTTCCTTCTACTCACCTATAAGTGAGAAGTGCATGAAAGTGCACTAGAAAACAACCAGTTACTTTCAATGAACTAAATTAAAATGCGACCGAGCCGGGTCGGTCACCGCATCATCGTGCAGGTACTGTAAGTATGTAGGTAGGTTAGTTCGCGTGATGCAGCACTGACGATGCCGCCGGCGACAAGGCGGCGACCAGAGGCAACCCTCCGCGCTTCGTCTGCCTACCTACTCCAAACAACCAGTCGCTAGTCGCTCTGTGAGTACGGCACACCGGCCACGCTCACTCCGGAACTTCCATGTCCATACCTCTCGACTACGATTTAAATACATTACAAACCCATAAACAAATCTAATCATTATGCATGACGAACAGTGAAAAAATTTGCGTGTGCCCTGACGAGTGTTAGGAGTGATCGTCGAATAAATTGAATCATTTCAAAGTTTTATTTTGGTGGTGAGTTTGTTGTGGAATGGTGCCAATACAAAACGAAGCTAATTTACAAAATAACCATCCACTGAAGTCAGTACTTACATTATGCTATGCATGAATATGGCAATTTATATTAGATACTATCAATGCTTTTCCTAAGAAAGATGAAACCAACTTGAAAGATTAAAATTAAAATAACAAACGTCAAAAGTCGGTAGGTAATAAAATAAACGACGATCTTGATATTACAACTTTATGGAAAACTGATCAAACTAGTTTTAGGGGAATTTCAAATTACTTTTAGCGATTCGGTATAAATTATCCCATAATGACTTCCAATGCTCAAGTTTTCACTTTAAAAGAAACTAACTTAGGAAATCTAAATTATCGGTTTTTAAAAGTTCCAAGTTATAAAAACAATTAGGTATTTTATTACCATAAGTAGGTATTATAATTTCATGTAAAATAATTCAACGCTTTCTTGCAATCACGTTTTATTTCAATTATGGAGTTTTGCAAAAAATAATAACACTAACCTGACAGAACTATAAAACTTAAAAACATACATACATACATACAGGTCAAACACATAACCCTCCCTTTTGGCTTCGCCATAGTCGGGTAAAAAACAACAATGAATTTTTGTCTTTTTAAACACAGCAATTATTTTCCATGCAATAAAATTAATTATTTTGGTTATGGGCGAAAGGAAATATGCTTTTGGCTCCTATACCTAAGTATCATAAACGGCATTAATATTTGTACAGGTGCGACATGCAAATAAACAAATAGGTCGACTGACATCTGAGAAACATCACAATATCATAGGCGACATTATGATATGAAGGCAGTGATCTGAACACAATGAATGTTTGATTGTGGTGAGTGTCTGATTGTGACAATAATATGGAGGCAGTGTGCAGCGAGGGAGACGCTGAATGTCCTGCCCATGCGCTCGCTGCAGCGCTGCACTCGCTTCATCTCTACTGCGCGACCATCTCTGCAGCGCTGATGTGCTGCTGTGTACCGCTGCATAAACGGCATAGGTAAATAAAAATAAGTTCGTTCGTAATTCGGTTTCCCTACCTCCGAAGTAAAATGAACAATAAAAGGTGAAATTACTACAGTATCCTAGTCATATCTAAAGTAGTACTTGAGATAATTGATAAATTACTAAGGAATTTATTCAATGTCAATATTACAAATTACAAGGAAATATCAAACAAAATTTAAACATTAAACACCACAGACACAAACAAGTAAAAATAAAATAATTGATTAATGTTATTCATTATAATGCAGCTAATGTTCTCACACTCTATATCTGCACTCAGGAAGTTATTGAAAAATCCAACAACTTTATTAGTGCAGGTACTTAGTCGTATAATAAACGAACCTAATAGTCCCCTAACGTTAGCCCTAGTATCTACTTAGGTGGCATTTTATGAATTGATGCCCTTCCTTCAGTCTGATCTCCCATTAAACAGATCATCGAAATCGCTTTTTTTGTATAAAATTGACATAAGCCAACCACGTGGTCTTGCGTTAGAGGAAAAATGGTAAATAACATTCATCTTTCTCATAATATGCAAGAGAACGAAACGATCGGTTGGCTGTGGCGTTTTTCGTTAAAATTCCAGACATCCAGTCAGGATCATTATGTACCTAGCTAGTAGGTAGTAATTAATTAATACATAATGCTCAAACAACGACGATTGATTTGTATTTTGTGCCTATCATATTTTGACTGATTGAAGAATTGATAATGAGAGTTTTCTAGGTTTTAATAGTTTTGAGGAACTACAGTAAGGGTTATTTCTTTTAGGCATCGAAAACAATGGAGAGGCCAGAACATCCGCGGTGTGGCGAGTTTAGCATTGGGTGTAGTTTGGTGTTGCGGTGCAGGTGCAGCACTGCTACGTCCGGCGGCCACAGTGCGGCTGGTGGCGGCGCTAATGCCACCGCTGGCATGGCTAGCCGCAGCCGCCTTCCACCTGGCTCTGGCCGCACGCCGGACTACGGCTCCTGTCCTATACCTCGCCATATACTGGCTCCTCGCCTCGGTCTCCTCAGCAGCCATGCTGTACCGACACCTCACCACTGAACCATCACCCATACATGTACAAATATACATTCAAGGAATTTCGGCAGTTCTGGCAATGGTCTTATCAACGGTTGACTGTGTTTGTTTTTATGATGAGGTAATTCAAATATTTCCTGTATACTATACTTAGTACTTATTATCTAAGTTCCTTCTTCCTAGGTGTTCCATGAAATACAACATATTAATAGATACTCGTGTAAACAGGCATCATAATATAAACATGTCTGGTACTTCTTTTGTATGTGCTTAACAATTTAATCTTGTTACAAATACAGAAGGCATCAACGCGATTAAAAAACGCTTAGAAACGTATTTAACTGAAAGGATCATGTGACACATCCGGTGTTTATAATAAGTAGGTCCGCCTATCCCGGTAAGAACGGTCGAACAGATAAATCAATTAAAAACAATAGAATTTTGCATGTGTTAAGAGTAATAAATTCATCAACATATCATACAGGTATATCACATTTTTAATACATAAACAACTATGTCACTCTTAATTATCATAACAAAAAGATGCATGGTTATAATAAAATGATATACAGCTGATTGTATGCACGCAAATGCTTCGAGAAGCCGCGGTGCAGTGTTCCACTTTCTATCAACATACTCGTAACTATGACAGGTTGGATTCATTAACGCGATTAAAAAACGCTTAGAAACGTATTTAACTGAAAGGATCATGTGACACATCCGGTGTTTATAATAAGTAGGTCCGCCTATCCCGGTAAGAACGGTCGAACAGATAAATCAATTAAAAACAATAGAATTTTGCATGTGTTAAGAGTAATAAATTCATCAACATATCATACAGGTATATCACATTTTTAATACATAAACAACTATGTCACTCTTAATTATCATAACAAAAAGATGCATGGTTATAATAAAATGATATACAGCTGATTGTATGCACGCAAATGCTTCGAGAAGCCGCGGTGCAGTGTTCCACTTTCTATCAACATACTCGTAACTATGACAGGTTGGATTCATTAAAAGCAAGTTTTTAAACTTTCATCGTAACAAAGTTAGCGATTTAAGAACAATGATTAATCTTGAATGTGAGTCAGACAGACTTGCGACGCCACAGACCATGTCCGAAGTACACAGCGAGCGTCTGGCGCCTTTCTGGATGGTATTTCCCATAACGTATCACTATTTCATAATGGGTTCCTTTATCACCACTCGCTGCGTACGATAGGTACTCTGCTGCTCACTGCACTTGTATTTATTCTTTATCTGTAGCATTATTTCCTACTTTTTATTTCATAGTCACGTTTAGAATAATTTTGTAACTTTTAGGTACTGAAACGTTACTATAACAATCAGAAATCACCAGTAGAATCGAGAAATATCGCTTACAAACATAACGACGTCCATTTTTACTCAAAAATATCTTATTTCTGGTTGAATTCTTTGCTGAACAAAGGTTACGAAGAACCGTTGGACGACAGGGACATTGGTGATCTTCCTGAAAAGGAACGATCTAAGAATGACTACGATAAGTTCATGAGAATCTATTCCAAACAAACAGTAAGTCCCTTATTATTTATTGCTAAGTTAAATAACTAAATTACATGAGAATAGTTGTGTAATTTGACTTTATTGTTTCTCTTTTTAACCCCCGACGCAAAAACGACGGGGTGTTATAAGTTTGACGTGTCTGTGTGTGTGTGTGTGTGTCTGTCTGTGGCATCGTAGCTCCCGAACGGATGAACCGAAATTGATTTAGTTTTTTTTTTGTTTGAAAAGTGAATTAGTTACATCTTACTTATTATAAATTGATCCAGACATCACTTACATAATTTATGTTATTTATCCACCTATTACATTTTCATTGCAGGGTAGTAAAACAAACGCTGGAAATCCGAGCATTTGGAAATGTTACATGAAAAAAGTCTGGCCTAATTTTTACATAGCAGGACTATTAAAATTGTGTAGTGATCTAATAGGCGTGGTGCCGCCTCTAGGTTTAGCTGTCATCATTCAGTACATAGGGGATCCAAATAACATCGTAGAAGGAAGCACACATGTGACCATAACGGAGTATTTTAGTAACGGCTACGTCATGCTACTCATTGTTTCGCTGGCGCTAATTAGCCAAGCGTTATTGTCTCAGAATTCGACACATCTGGTCACTATTGAAGGCATGAGGTTAAAGGCAGCATTACAAGTGGGTGTATATTACATTAAATTTATCCTAGACATATAGAGATCAATCTCCAACCATCCTGGTGATTTTTATTATCAGGCTATGGTGTACAACAAATGTATGAGACTGGCGCCTTGGTCATCAACAGATTCCAATATGGATGAGGATTCACCATTGTTGAGCCGCCCTGACGACACCGCCGCTACGCGCACTGGACTGTTAACAAACCTAGTTTCTCAGGACACCTACAACATAATGTCTTGCGTTTGGATTTGTCACTATATTTGGGCTGTACCATTAAAGGTGTGTAAGAATTTTAATCTAAATAATTGATGGAATTATTATGTTCTCGCTCGATGCAAAACAAAAGAGAGCATAGGCGCGCCATCGTCATATCCGCGACGCATCACATTGCTTTGAATATCACGCATGATTACTCAAGTATGCAAACTCAATTAAAAAATATTTTTGCAGGTGACAGTTATATTGTACTTATTATACAGAAAGTTAGGAGTAAGTGCTCTCATAGGAACAGCGATCGGTGTCCTGATAATTACTCCTTTACAATTTTACATCGGAAAAAGAATTTCCGATAACTCTAAAGAAGTGTCGAAATGTACCGATCATAGAGTTTCAAAGATGGCCGAAATATTACAAGGCATTAACGTTATCAAGCTGTATGTCTGGGAAGACTTGTTTAAGGAGAAAATATTGCAACTCAGAGAGGTAGAACTGAAACTTCTGAATAAAGATTCGACGTATTGGTGTTTTTTAAGTATGTTGAAGATTAATGAAAATAATCGCGATAAGCGAAGTATGTGTGCCGCCTGGCACACATACTTAATGTTTCCTTCTAATAATTTCAGCGTTTACTACTCAAATATCAACGATTCTAATAACTGTAATTACGTTTATTACTTACTATTTCCTGGAAACGAGTAATGGACTAACTGCAGTTAACGTATTCGCCGGCCTCGCATTCTTTAATCAGCTGACCGTGCCGCTCCTCATCCTGCCCGTAACTGTACTGATGGTAGTTCAAGCTGTGGTAAGACGAAACAAGTAACACAACCACACTTCTATATTACATAATTTCCTTTGATTTAGCACTACCAAGAAATAAAAGTTTTAAAACACTTTTTCAGGTGAGTACGAAAAGGATAAGAGATTTCTTGGAACTTCCTGAAGCCAGCAATGTTACGGCCGAGGACAATAATACCGAGCAGCAAAGGAAAGATGTGTTCAACGACGCATTCGTGGATCAGACACCTGAAGAAGAAAAGACGTTCTGGGACAAAGACGACGAAGATAAAGAGACTAAAGATGCTGAAGAGGACAGTTTTCCAGTTGACATAATATCTAACACAGTCTCTAATTCGGAATATGTAGTAAGGTTTAGAAATGCAGCGTTCACTTGGGGAATGAAAACAGATATTCTAATAGAAGTCGATGACTTGGATATTCCAGCAGGTACTGAAGTAGCTAAATTAACAGTTCATTAAAATGCAAATGTGTTTTGGTATCAATTAATAACTTTCAATAATACTATTCCAGGCAAACTGATTATGGTAGTTGGTGCGAGTGGATCTGGGAAATCTTCTCTACTATCTGCCATTTTAGGAGAAATGTATATAGAGCGAGGAGACATCAGTTTTAATGGGTATTTTAGTTTTTAGTATATTCATTATGAGTTGTTTTTAAATTGTGTAATTATGTTTTAGTTTATTCAGTCTAACGGCCTCTAATCTTAATGCTTCATATAAATAATTTAAAAGTTAATAGTCAACCTGCTAAACTTGATCATTAAAATTGTTATATAATAATACTTAATAATTATATTATCTTATGATTTAATAGGTTAAGAGGTTATTCAACTTTTCTCAACTGGTAACTAAGTGCGTAGTAAATTATAAAACGTGTGTTTACTGATAATCAAGTCCTAGATCTACGTGGTATGCGGGTCAGCCGCCATGGTTGTTGGAGGGCTCGGTGCGAGACAACATTGTAATGGACAACCCATGGTGCCAACAGAGATATGCGAGAGTGCTTCGAGCAACTGGCCTCGGACCTGATTTGCAACTTTTACCAGGTTACTCTATGCTCTAATCGTTTTAACTACAAGATCGTTTAGCAAAAGTATTAGGTTTAACTTGTTATTCGATGGTGGTTTCTACATTTTCAGATCACGATATGACCCGATTAGGTAGTCATGGCGCGCCGCTTTCGGGAGGGCAACGCGTGAGGGTATGCGTGTCGCGGGCACTTTATTCGCCCGCGCGACTGTTGGCTCTCGACGAGCCACTGGCGGCATTAGATGCAGCACTTGCGAGGCACGTGGTGGCTCGTGCGTTGGTACCCGCTGCACGAGCGGGACGAACTGTTCTATTAGCCACTAACAGGCTGGAGCTAATGCACTATGCAGATTTGGTACGTCAATTTATACAGTAAATAAGTAGGCTGAAACACTGACCCAAAAAACTATAGGTAGATACATACGGCTGTATGGCATATAAAACGACAATTAATGTTAGTTGAAAAGTCGTTTAACGTTTAAGTATCAATATATCCGTCATCATCTTGATTGTCTAAGGTCGTTTTACAAATTCCTAATGTGATAATTGTAACGATACGTTAATTGAGTTTGCTAACAGAAAAATTAGGATATCTACAATGTCAATGCCACCCACACCGTCCGTCATCGTGGGATCACTCATTGTTTGACTATTTAAAGAACATGGTCTGTGTTAAGTATCTTTCTCTTCCCTGTATTTGCAGTTTTGTGGTAACAGATTTTTGACGTAAATACGTCTTCCATAGGGACGCAATTAAAAAAAAACGATTGATAACAAAATCGGGTTATACAGTTTAGTATTGCAGCTACATATCTATCATCCCCATCCAAACAATTACACCACTAGATAACTAAAGAATCAAAGAATTTAGTAACACATCGCGCGTGGCGAAGGGGGAAGCCCTGCCATTTTGAAGGTCATGCTGCTGCGTATCGAGAATAATCGAGATTTCCATTTAGTATAACTGTCGGTGAAGCTACGACGTTCTTTAATTTTTTTTTTAAATAGATTTTGGTGATAGAAGATGGTAGAGTGGCCGGGTTCGGTCGTGCTGGCAGCGACGGTGGTATACTATCTCGATGGTCTCAGTTAGCCGGTGAAGCGAGAGCGGCTGCAGCACGAGTCGGTGCCGGACCACCTGGTGGAACAGCCAGGGAGAGATCACGCCTCGTACGGGCACTAAGCCGAGCACGGTTCCATAAATGCGCTTCGGATGATACTATGGTATGAATACCACAAATACATTTTAGGTTTAAGCGTCTACAACTTATCGGTACGCTGTAGTGAGTGCTATGTTTACCGTAGGAAGGACTATGGTATTTAACATGGTCAGCTGTAATGTGACGAAATAAATGGGTCTGGCTGAAGCCTATTGGGCATTTGGGCATAAATGTTCTTAAACTGTCACTTGTTTAAGCACACACATAAAATACATCGATTATTGTATTAATTAGACACTTTAAAAATAAATATGGGTGGATAAAATGAACATATTATGTCACTTACCATTGTATATAGTTGGGTATCAGCGAGGCTGCGGGTGCACATCTTCTGGCCGAAATCCCAACGTACGTAAGTGGCAGCTGGCGGCGGTCGACGATGCGACCCTCGCTCTCCAGGCAGTTATCTTCACCACCCGCTTCTATGAACAATAATTCTAAGTTAGTACTGAATTCACAATAGAGCTTCTTTCTATCTTTTCAGTTTCTTGGTCACAAAACGCATTGTCCACAAAAAAGGTCTGATGTTGATTTGCTAAAAATAATGGCAGCTTTAAAATAAAAAACATAAAGAACTTAAAAAAGTTCACCATTTTTTTTATCTTTAACTAAAGAGGTTTTGTATTTTAGGAACTGGCCACTAAAGGTTAAAAATAAACAATTTCTTTTTAATTTTTATCAAGTAATCTATAACCAACCAGTACTCCCAACAAAAGAGGTCTAATAAATATAAAACATTGTTAGATTTCGAAGAGATGTGAGACGAGCAGTCAGCGCCGATGAGTCCAACACAACACTACAACGAGAAGCAAGTTTACTGCGTCGTTGGATGCGCCCGCGGACACATCGTACTTTAACCAGGTAAATATCAACTATTTCATTCTTAACTTAAAATTTAACTTATACTAAATACTGATATATTTTGTTCGTTTTATTTTTAGATGGACACCACGTTCGCTGCGCCGATTAATTAGTTCAGACTCTGAGAATTCGAATCAAAAAGAAGATGTCACAGCAAACAATGGTATAATTAGACACAATATTAAAAACAATATAACAGGTTTTTAATCTAGCTACAATTAAATATTATATTTTTGTTTTCCTATTAGTATTAAATGATGACAGTGCAACAGAATCAATGTTCAACTCACTGACTTCACCCGGAATTGAGACAAACGCCACAATTGCTGAAGCAGAAGCACCGGCACCACCAAAAGAGGAAAGTGGAGATACAGTGGATGAGGTTTGTTTGTAAAGAATAATTATAAAACATATCAACTACATAAGTACAATCGACGCTAAAAAGTCAACTAGTAGCGTAACTAGAGAAGGAACACGTCCTCGACCAACATTTGCACATTTTTTGTTCCGTAGCAGAGCAGGCATGGAGTTTCATGAGTTTCTTTTGTCTTCTTCTCATCCGAACGTGTCGGAACGTAACATAGTTTTAAGACGATTTATTGTGATTTTAAGCGAATGAGTTTGACTTTGCAGGCCATCCCTATATAGTGGTCTGATGAAAAATTCGCTATATCTATAACTATTACGCTGCCGAAGTCCAACGATCATTTAAAATTGCTAGGTATCTACACAGTATAAAACAAAGCCGTTTTGTCTGTCCCTATATCCCTATGTATGCTTAAATCTTTAAAACTACGCAACGGATGCGGTTGTTTTAAATAGATAGAATGATTCTAGAGAAAGGTTTATATGTATAATACATGCTTAATATAGCCGTGCGAAGCCGGGACGGGTCGCTAGTAATGTATAAGGTATGTTTATTGAATGTAATTTCAGTGTGCAATATGGAGAGAGTACGCGTCAGCTTGTGGTTGGTGGGGCGCTATGTACTGGGCGGCTGCAGCGGCCGCGCAGGCGCTAGCTGTCGTCGCTGACTGCTGGCTCGCTCGGCTCACAGCTCAGGCTACGGAAACTAGTGTAGAACAGGTAATTGTCCACAATTTTCTAGGTAAGCGGAACCACATCGTCTATTGACGACCCAGTTGGCACATTGGTCACCATGCCGGACTGCCAAACACACGGTTGCGGGTTCGATTCCCGCCCCTGATAAGTATTTATGCTTAGATATTTTTCTGTGGTCTGGTTGTATAAATCACTACATAGTATAAAACAAAGTCGCTTTCTCTGTCCCTATATCCCTATGTATGCTTAAATCTGTAAAACTACGCAACGGATTTTGATGCTGTTTTTTTTAATATAGATAGAGTGATTTAAGAGGAAGGTTTATTTGCATAATATGCCGTGCGAAGCCCGGGCGCTAGTATATTATAACTTATAAGTATACATTTATACAGAAGAAAAGTATATAAGTAGTATATCCATTGTCTAGCACCCATAACACAAGTCTAGTTACTTAGCTTGCATGGGGCTAGATGGCGATGTGTGGAATGTCTTGCAATATTTATTTTATCTGATGAGTGAGATAGTGATCAAACGCTGACCATTTAAAAAACTAAGTTCTATATCGGATAAAAACTTGGGATCTAGAGAATTGAGAACCTAAAGCCAAACCCTAGAATTTTATTTTGGCAATTTTCAGACATGGTGGGTAGTACGCGCGTACGGGGCGTGGTGCTGCGCAAGCGCTATAGTGTCGCTGTTAGCGGGCGCAGCATGCGCCGCGGGCGGAGCGCGAGCACGACGTGCGTTGCACGAACGCGCGTTGCACGCCGCATTGCACGTGCCCGTCGCATATTCGCGTACACCCTCCGCGGCGTATACGCTACATCGATTTTCTGCTGACGTCACCGTTGTTGATAAGGTAAACATTACGACTAAAAAATGCTCGCAAGTTCTAACACAAAAAGAAGCTAATATAAAGCTAATCTATAAGTACATATAAAATGCTTTGTCCTAAATGACTGACTGACTGACGGATCAACGCACAGCCTAAACCGCTGAACGTATAGAGACCTGAAACTTGGAGGGTGTGTTCTTTGTATGACGTAGGCCTCTGATAAGAAAGAATTTTCCAAAATTCTATCCCTTACAGGGTGAAAAGGGGGGGCAAAGTTTGTATGGGACTATGTGATTCCTTGGTTCTCGATACAAGAAGAACAGGACGAAGTCGCGAGCAAAAGCTAGTTATTAATAAGACTCGAAAAACTTATCAAAAAGTAAATTTAACTTCTTTTCATCAGAAACTACCAATAGCAATAAGCCGATGGGGACAGCTGATCCTAGTATGCGCGGCCGCAATGTTAGTGAACGCAGTAGTCGCGCCTTGGAGCATCCTCGCACTTCTGCCTGCAATGCTGTGCTATCTAACGTTGCAGGCAGTATACTTGTGTAATGCCAGGTTAGTTGTTCATTTACTATTACTGATGTGTCGTCAACAAGCTTCTTGTTTTTCAAGCAAAATTGGCATAACTCATAGATATTGATATTGAGATTCATACATTGATATTGAAAGTCAAGATTATTTAGAAAAAATAATCAATAGTTGTTCGGTTTTTAGATGAATTCTTAAGTAATTATTTTAATTATTTTTAATTTTTAATTATAACATCGATTTGGTTTTAAACTGTTATGGTGTTATAATTTAGTGTTAATAAATAAATAATAATAATAAATAATATTTGTTTAATGTTAGAGAGCTTCATCACGCCGAAGGCCGCAGTGCAGCGGGTGTGGTCTCACTGTGCGCGGAAACATACGCGGGTGGGGCCACAGTGCGCGCGGGACGGTTACAATCTAAGATGAGAACGGATTTCTTACGACGACTTGATGCTAATCACAACGCTTTACTGCTGCTTAATGCAGCTAACCGCTGGCTGGGACTTAGTTTGGTAAGTTGCACACATAAGACAAAGTAAAGTATAATACAGGTAATGCTGTATTGCTTAAGAGGAAAGGGTACCGGGGGCTCTTTCCATACAAACTATTGCAAACGTAGTCGACCGTTTTCTTCCTGGATAATGACACTTGATGCAATAATTTTGGTGCATAAAACTTATAACTGTGCCCCTATTTTTTATTTGTTATTTTTATTTTTTTAATCTTAATTTCTATGATAATTAGAAAATGAAAAAAAAAGAGGGGCATAGTCATGGTTGCCCATCGGTTTATAAATTTATTTTAAAATGGGGATTTGTGAACTGTTTAAAACTTTTCTTCAAATGGGAATTTGTCAACAAAAAATTCGGAAATCCCCATCAGCTCAAAAGAAATAAAAGGTTATGACAGATATATTTTGTGAACAGAGTGTACACAAATTGCCATCAATTTGACAGAGTTAGTTCATAACGGAGGTTAGTGGACGGAACAAAAGTAACAAATATTTTAACACGTCCTTATTCATTTATAAATTTTGAAACAATTTTTGATTATAAAATTATGAAGATTTTTTGAAATTTCCAAAAGTCGTAGAACAAAAATTGTTTGTTAAGGTGCACAGAAGTCGCCCTCAACGGCTTGCTAGTATAATAACCCTTGTCCTTCAATTTCCAGGACCTTGTAGGCGCAGTAAGTGTATGTGTGTCACTAGCCGTTGCCCTTAGCAACGGTGACGCGGCCACCGCAGGTCTCGCCGGGACATACTCGCTGTTGCTCCCGGCGTACCTCGCACACCTTGCCAAGTGCAGGGCAGACCTCGATCAACAACTCGCTGCACTGGAAAGATTACATTTGGATACTAACGTGCCGCAAGAAGATTATAGGGAAGATTGTAAGTATTGTTAAACGAATGTTAATTAATTTGATACCCATATTGCAAAAAAGAAGATTAAAAAAAACGCCTTAAATTATGAAATCTACCACCCCATATATTTTTTTGTCACCTATCTAAGAACACTTGGACTAATGAGACGAATCTAACGATACATTAATAAAAAAAAGTCTTAAACTTAAAACTAAAAAAAAAAAACATCGCGACACCACACTGTTCAATGCGAAATAGAAAAACGAAAATAACTGGCTTGCTTTCTATGCAAAAAGTGTCGTTACAACTTTTGGTTTAATTTTTTCTGTCTAGCCCCCTTTCGCAACGCGCGATAAGCAACGTTCGTTCCAAAAACAACTTATTTACTATAAAACTACAAAATATAGTGGGGCACACAGAATCTTTGTCTAGATTTATCATACTAAACTATTATGGGGTACTTTGGATAAAAGTAATTGACGATGTAAGAAAAGAAAAAATCAATAATCATATTTATTTATGCTTTATTACACAATAATCAGATGTTAAAACAAATAATATTACTTATAAAAATCAACAAGGTCAGTCTCACAACAATTAAACTTACAATTTTCGAATTAAATTTTGATTGAAATATTGCTAAGAAAAAAATCGGCAAATGCCTTTTACGTCGGCGGTTGCGCACATTTTGTTATCTAAATGAATTAAAAAAACTAATTTTTATCGGAATAAAAAACAGATGTGGTACAATGGATCACAGTCCACTCTGCCCCATTGAAAAATGGCTCTCTGTACCCCACAAGGTCAATACCAAAATAATTAAAAAAAATGTCCATGTCCAAAACAGGATCACCACGTATTAGAAAGCTTAATCATTGATTATTTAAAATAAAAACACAAATACGTAAATAATTAAACAATGCTGAATAATTAGATCGTAAAATCAACATTGAAAAATAAAACGGCGACTTACATGCGGCCACTCGGCTATCCAGCGTGTTCCTGGTACGAGACCGCGGCAGTGACTGGCTGGGGTGAAGAGTATGGTGTCGAACGTCAAATCGTTCATAGTAAGCATGTGTGTGTGAGCTACCATGACTGAGTTACAACGGTTTATTCCCTGTGCCCCATGGTTCACTGTACCCCCGCTTCCCCTACCGCGCTAAAGGAAATTTTCACTTCAATTATTCCATTGAGTGGTTTAGAAGATTTGAGCAAGTAAAGATTATTACAAACATAAGAAAGGAGGATACTTTCCTTCTAGGAATTCTTTTTAAATATTTGGTTAGAATTAATTCTATATTTTTTACTTTTAGGTTGATTTTTGATTAATTGTTTTTCTTTTAAAGGTCCAATACCATCAGGATGGCAGAGAAACGGAAAGATAGAATTTGAGAACGTCAACGTACAAAACGATCTTGGACCAGTACCGATTTTGAATAACATCAATATCAAAGTTTCACCAGGAGAAAAGGTAAGGCGGTGTTAAGTAGAAAGAGTACCTGCGCTTTTTCTATACAAACGTAGTCGACTGTTTCCTCCCTGGATCATGACACTAGCACAAATATTTTTGTGCCATAAAATCTATAACTGCCATGACTATGCCCCTATTTCTTGACTTTTTTTTTAAATTTTCTTATTATCATAGAAATTAAGATTAAAAAAATAACAAAAAATAGGGCCATGGTCATGGCAGTTATAAGTTTTATGCACCAAAAATATTTGTCTAGTGTCATTCATTATCCAGGGAGAAAACAGTCGACTACGTTTGTAATAGTTTTGTTTGTATGGAGAGAGCCCCCGGTACCCTTTCCTCTTAACGTTAGGATATTTTTTTTAGGGTTCCGTACCCAAAGTGTAAAAACGGGACTCTAACTAAGACTTCGATGTTCGTCTGTCTGCCAGCAGGCTGTATCTCATGAACCATGATAACTAGAGAGTTGCAATTTTCACAGATGATGTATTGCTGTTGCCGCTATAACAACAATTATTATTACTAAAAACAGAAAAAAGTAAATATTTTTGAGTATGTTTGTAAGAATTTTTAAATAGGTATATGCGTAGCTCCAATGAAAGCAAAACTTGTATCTTTTTTTTTTGCAATATTTATTTTTCAAATGTTCAAGGTGGCTATTTGTGGTCGAAGTGGCAGCGGTAAATCAACTCTCCTTCTATCCTGCGTCGGTGGTACCACAATAGCCCAAGGTCACATCTACCTGGACGGTCACGAACTAAGACAAGTACCACTGAGAACGCTCCGTCACAGAGTTGTGGTGTTGCCTCAAGAGCCGGCCATGTTCTCCGGGACACTGCGAGAGAATCTTGACCCGTTGGCTGTTCACACTGATGAGGAAATCTGGCATTGTTTGAAGGCGGTCGGGTTGTATGATTTCGTTACTGCTCAGCCGGCTGGATTGGGTAATCAGCTTTTCTTTGTCAAATACATATTGATTACTATCATGTGAACTTAAGAGGAAATGGTACTGGGATTTTCTAATTATCATAGAAATTAAGATTAAAAAAACAAAAAAAATACAAAACAGGTTATGGGAGTTATAGGTTTTATGCAACAAAAATATTTGTGCTAGTGTCATTATCCAGGGAGGAAACAGTCGACTACGTTTGTATGGAGAGAGCGCCGGTACCCTTTCACCTTAACAATACTCGCAAGATTTTTTGAAGAAGATATTTTAAACAAAAAGTCGAAATTAAGTAGCAAAACTAAACTTTGTATTTACAAAACACTAATACGTCCCTGTATTACCTACGCTTGCCCCGTGTGGAGCAGCACTTGTGCCACAAATATAAAAGATCTCCAAGTAATCCAAAATAAAGCACTAAAAATTTCTTATAATACTCCTTTTAGAACAAACCTACATAAATTACATATTAAAATTAAATTTCCTACCTTATTCGAATATATTTACAAACTATCTAAAACGTTTTACTTACATAAAAATAAACACAGCAAAAATAAATATATTAACAACATAGGCAAAACGCGGAAGAAGAATTTATCTTATATCGATAAATACAACCGCTACAAATTACCCCATCACTTGTTTCTCGAGTGCGATGAATAACAACATACAGTGGACTGCATGGGTGCGCGCATATCGTCCGTCCGTGGCGCGCGCATCTCTCGATCTTATTATCTAGGGATATAGATACGGGGGTTGCGCGGGTGGCGTGTGCGGTCGTTGCGCGGGCTTGTGCGGGCGACTGTTCCTATTGATAAGCTCGCTTGCTTGCGGCGCGGCGAGGACAGTCCGGTTGCATTAGTTAGGTACTTGCTGTGGCCAACACTTTTTAAAAGTACCCTATCAAGACTAAATTAAGTTGATCTTTTCTAAATTGATTTGTTTTCATCTTTATGCCAATAAATGCAATGCTAAACTAAAGCTTGCATGAAAATCGTAAAAATAGTAGGTATTTATTAAGTTATAGGTAAATATTTAAGTTAAAATATAAATAATACGTATTCTATAAGTTTTAAAAAAGCGAACTAGCTTTCTAAATGTTTTTAATTTTAGGATTGTTACATCTAGGAATTTTCTAACGTACACTGGAATTGTAACATTAAGGATATTTTATTTAATAAAGACTTTTTGAAATTGAAATTGAAAAAATACTCGCAAGAGCATAGAACATTTTGAATGTGTTAACGTTCGCAAAAGCTCTGTAAGATACTTTTACAAAATATTGCTAACGTTTACACTTAACGCAAAGTATTTGGAAAAAAATCAAAGTTTAATTCATATACTTACTTATTTAATTTATAGTTTCGGTCAGCTCTAATTTTAATTAAAGAAAACATTTATAGTAACCATATCAACGATAATACGTTGCTATGGTTACCTTGTCAATAACGCTCACGTTCCCGTAACATGACACTTTTTGTAAGTGCAGTACGATTTATAAGAAGTTATCACGTCAAAAATTTACATAATTATGTACAGTATTATTTTCAACATGTTAGCTATGTCTTTAGTTGTGTAAGTGGTATAAGCCGCCGCCCGCTACACCAACCGACGTGGGTCCGATCCACTGGTTACGTTTTTATAATGTTCAAATAGTGTTGCACAGGATTGTAAACGTTACGGTGGGCAGAGACGTTTAACCGTCGATTGTACCTTTGATTGTAGAATGTAGCGTAGAGCGCAGTGGACGCGGATGGAGCGGGGGTAGATCAGCGCGCGCGTGTGCCGCCCGCGCCGCGTTGCACGCCCGCCCGGCCGCCGCGTTGCTGTTGGACGAGCCGGCCGCGGCGCTCGACGCGCCCGCTGAACGGTCGCTGTTGGCCGCCATCGCTGCGCTTGCGCCGCACACCACCATCCTCACCGTTGTCGTATGTTACTTTATACAATACAAACAAAACCCCTTGTTACTCGTACCTATATAACCGAGTTACATTATTAGCAATGTACAAGGACAAAATATTCTTCGCAAAAAAACGGGTAAGTAATGTATTATGAAATATTTTTTATTTTAATATTTATTTAATAAATACATTACACAAGAAACAAACAAAAATAGATTAAGTACATTATAAAGTCACGTGAAGGTGTAAGTCAAGTGTTTTTCTTTGCACATTACCGATTACATTTCCAGTTTTGTACAAGGAAAAAATATTCTTTGCAAAAAACGGGTCTTATGCAAAATTCCCAACTACTCATAAAGGCCCCAAAGTTTAATCAATAATATCAGCTCCCGTGAGATTTTTTTAAAAGAGTTACATACCAATCGCATTAACATTGGTTTAGTAATCGTTGCGTGATCAATAAACAAGACATATAAACTTCCGCATTTATATATTAACTAGCGATCCGCCCCGGCTTCGCACGGCTGTATTATGCATGTATTATATCTACGAGTACCTATAAACCTTCCTCTTAAATCATTCTATCTATTAAAAAACCGCATTACGTAGCGTAGTTTTAAAGATTAAAGAATACATAGGGACAGACAGCGAAAGCGACTTTGTTTTATACTATGTAATGATTGTCCGGTTTCAGCATCGCGTTTCATCGATCCGTGGGTATGACCGTGCTGTGGTGCTGGACGAAGGTCGCGTGGTGGAAGCGGGCGCGGTCAGTGCGCTGCTTTCACAGCCGAGTTCACGGCTTGCGAGGATGCTCGCCGCCGCTCATCGCTTGCACTGATCACAACATTGTACTAGCATAGTACATAATAAATTTAAAATAATGGAACAATTTTACAGTGCGACACGGACTATAATATACGTATTTAGTGTCTATTCCTAGTGAAATAAAGGTAGAATTTGAATGGCAACAATAAAATTATATTTTTCGTACCTCTCAACTGGGTTATAACGTTATCTCTCTCTTTTTACTCTTCCTTTATCGTGTAAATTGTTTAATAGTAATTGGTCTGTTAATTGTATTATGCAATCAGAAGTTAGTAGAAGCACATGAGTAGATTATTTACTCATGTGGTAGAAGGTACAAATCACACTTATTACGACATTTTTTTCTCCTCAAAAAGTATGTGATGGCCACGAAGGATGGCCATGTAGGAATTGAAAATAAAGTCTTGCCTGCCTTTTTGGGAGTATATTAACAAAAAAATATTGCCTAAAAAAACTAGTACCTTAACATGAAAATAATCTAAAATTCTTAAAAACATGCTCAAAAAATTTTTTTTCATTGCTCATACTCCGAAAGTAGGTGAAAAGGCGCCTTAAGAGCGTGTTGAAAGTAAAACTTTCAGCCCTAGGGAGAATCGCTTTCACTGACAGATGTCATGTTAAATGACGGCTTGTGCAATGTGCATATAGCCAGTATCATTACACATTAAGAACTTCAAAAACCTACCCTCCTTGCTTTAGATAACACCAAAGAATGACAATTATGACTTTGCACGGCTCATGCATACTGCCAGAATTTAGTATTTAGTAGGTTTTTCTCAGTAAGCGAATTCAAGTAAGTATAATACGTCTAAGCGACGTATGACCATGCAGCGCCGCCGCCCGCGCCCTGTCGAGATGTTGCTGATGTAGCTTTATGCGACCGTGCGGTCAGTGTCGTTCCTTGAGTAAATAAAAAACTGGCGGGAAATGCTTGAATTTTGAATTATCTTTTGTTATTTTATTATGTTTTTGTGTTAAGTTTAATCTGGTTTTTCATTTATGATTGTGTAAATAACATTTTCTAGATAAACCATGGTACAAAAACTGTAATTTAAATCTACGGACTTCGCGTCATTTCCCAGTGTTGGATTAACTCATTATTAAAAATCTCTTTGAGTATTGAATAGGTACAAATAGTAAAAAGCCTAAAAAAACACCACAATGTATAACCCAAAGAGTTTATACATTGTGGTGTTTTTTTCAGGTTTTCCCAACCTTCGATCAGGTAGTATGCAGTCTCTCGTTCACTCGTTATTAGGACGAATGAACAAGGGCGAATTATTGTCTCAAAAGTTTTGGCGTCTTAAAATTTGAGTACAACCATGGTGTTTAATTAATTATATAATGTTTTTTGGCGCTAATTATTTATTCTATATAACCACCGTTTATAAAATCATATTGATTAGTATAAACACGATTACTTGGTACTTCCGTTCTACTCAATTTGCATTTCGGTAATACCAGTACTAGAGCATTACTTCTATTTTAGAAGTTATAAATATTAAATGACACATTTTTTTCTCTATGGATATGTATTTATATTTTTAATTATTGTGCATTATGTAGGTACTTATAATAACTAATTATAATGAATCAAAGATAATGAACATACAAAATAAACAACAAAATAATGAACTAAGATATTTTAGCAGTAGAAAATAAATTGAAATTATGGCAACACTAAACTCAAGTGACGGACGAATGACATGCGACTCCGGCGCCGCGCCGCCGAGCGTGTTGTTTGCTGAGGTTGTTTGTGTTTCATTGCGATTTTGTTTTTTTATTATCTTTTTAACGGCGGTTCCTATGGAGAATTTTGGTTGTTATATGTATTCTAGGACTTGTGTAGATTGTTTTAGTATTTTTTTTACATCAAGACGCCAAAGTTTTATATAAAAGAAAACCATGTATGGAAAACTGCCCATGTTCTTTATGTATTATTCGTAATGAAAAGCAGTGTTTACCTCGGGTAAAAGACTCATTTAGTCCCGAGATGGAGTTTGGCGCCCGAGCGTGGCGAGGGCGCTAATAGGTCGTCTTTTTCTGTTTTTAGTATTTGTTGTTATAACGGCAACATAAATACATCATCTGTGAAAATTTCAACTTTCTAGCTATCATGGTTCATGAGATACAGCCTGGTGACAGACGGACGGACGGACAGCGAAGTCTTAGTAATATGGTCCCGTTTTTTACCCTTTAGGTACGGAACCATAATAAAACTGGAAAAATAATTCAATTAACTCGAGCATGATTTCACATTAGATATCTGACACTTTTTTGTAGGATACCCTCTACTGAGTTCTGATTGCCTGGTACTTAAAGACCAAATGACTATCGAAACAATTTACACGGTAACGGAAAGAGAGCAGTTGAAGAAAGAGAGAGCGTTATAAATGTGATTGTATACCTTCTACTGACTTCTGATTGCCTAGTACTTACAGACCAATTTCTATTAAACAAATTACACGATAAAAGAAAGAGAAAAAATTAAGAAAGAGAGAGATAACGTTATAAGTGTGATTTAATACCTTCTACTGACTTCTGATTGCCTAGTACTTTTTACAGACCAACGACAATTTTATAGAGCAAATGGTGACTTAGCTAGTATTATATGCACGGAGATGTTAGCACTACTTGCGAGTAGTGTTGAAGGGGAAAGAAATTCCCTACGACACTACCGATAATGTCGACTGGTAGTGCGGTGGGTAATGAATGAATATTTTAAGTATGTATGCATTTGGCAATAAAGTTTTTTTTAAGTGCAAGTAGGTATTTCTATTTTATAATAATACTTGTTCATAAATGTAGGTTTGTATTAATCTATAATTGATTTCGTAAAATGTTATTATTTTGACTTACGCTAGAAAAGGGCTTATTATTATGCAGTGTAAAAGAAAACTTGAATAATTTATTTTAAACAATAAAAGACGAGACTGAAGTATTACTTTAGCAATTGTATAAGTTAATCATTGAATTAGTGGTATTACAGTGACGACTAATAACATGTTTACGGTTGTTTTGTTACGAATAAATGAAACAAACATTAGTATTTTGTGTTTTTTTGTTTTTATATTTCCATAAGAACAACAATCTCATTAAAGCTCACATAAATCGCTCACACGAGGACACAACGTGCAACCAGAGTCAACGATACATCATAGAATTATAATGACTACATAACAACATTACAACAATATTTACGTTGGCACCGATTCATATAATAATATAAAACATTGTGTGTCACCGCACAATATAAAAATATTTCTCTTACAGTACTTACGTGAATAATTACAGTACATTATTCTAAATTAAATCTCGAAATGTTCAATAAATTCATTTTACTTTACTTACAGCTACATCGGTATCCATAACTCACGTCTAATCGGAAGGACGGGTCTCGGTAGACAAGTTCGATGTAAATATATCTTTGGTTTTTAACAATCAAATATTGTAAAGTCTGTGAAAATATACTCTAAAAAGGCACGTGATTAGGTCACTCTTTAGTTAAATTTATTTCAAAGGCACAAATCTTATTTACTACATTAGACATTGCATTGACGGGTTTCATTTATTAGCAAAAATATTCTTTTTATCGCATAAAATTCACTACCACATGAATGTGCATTTGTTTGTTTTTAAATTGACTCGCATATATTAATTACATTTAACATTTTAAAATACATTTATGCAATAACTTTTAATAAAAGCGTCAACAATATAATAGACACTAGCTGCAATTTCTATTTAACAATGAATACAATAATTTTCAAAATTCCAACAAAACAATTAGTAAGTTATTTAAGTTAATTTTGTCAACCAAAAGTCACTAAACACGTCTTTAAATCAATGAATATTATTTGTGAGAACCAAAGAATCAAACAGGCGGTGTTTCTGAGCAAAAATGGCGAACAATGTTAGCCGCATTCGTTGAAATTAGTTTGCAGTGTAAACAGGTAACAATCTATAAACCAATCTTAAACAACAACAAAACTTATACGAAAACAATCCAAGGCACTTCAGCACAAACTTCTTAACAGACTGAACACAGCTCGATAATTTTTTTCAACAATCAATAATTTATAACGGATTTACTTTGAAAATATTGTGATGAACTATTTTTTTGCATCTTATTATAGGTCGAAAAAAAAACAAAATCCAATGAACAATCAAAAGAGTAACAGTGGATCTAAAAAGCACTTCGCTTCCAACAACAATCATATCATAACAATAAACATGTGCGTGATAAATCCTCGGAACAGTATACCCACATATTGCACGGTCTAAGGTAAATGGTAAATTCACAGCACTCGAGACACAGCGAGAAGTCAGAGGGCGTCAACCAACATATTATAAATAGAGGCTACGAGGGTTCACTCTTGACGGCTGCGTTGTTAGCGACCGCGGCGCGAGCCTCCTCCGGCAGTCGCTCCGGAGTCGTCAAGATATCCGTCGTATTGCACAGGAGTCGCAGCGAATTCAGCACCGCTGGAATTGTTACATTCATATAAGCTACTTTAAAAAAGGACGTTCTATTTTCTTTCGGTAAGTATGTCCGCGATTATCTCTAACTTTAAATTGAAATTACACTTTATTTTCTTTTTGAAAGCTAATTTTTAAAGAATCTTAATGAAGACTGCATTTCTCAAAGATCAGCGATTTTCAACATAACTCTGCGTCCACTAAACACGCAAAACGAAACGCAATGTTTTAAAAACAAAGTTACTTGAAGTTACGATTGTATTTGTTGTCGGGTTGTTTCCCGCAACTTGACGCCTGAGTGACTAGGTGACGGGTTGATCACCGGAGACATCCCACGGGTAGGAGTTTAGGTACTACATACCTGGCCTCATCTCGACTAGCGAGCAGTGTTGCTCGGCCCACAGCAGCGTGGTGCGCACCAGGTCGGCACCACTGCCACACGACACGCACGCGCTGAACGACTCCACCAGCGCTGCGCTCACTACGCTAAACTGATACCACTATGCTAAGGAAATAATCGCAAAATACTATCTCACTCTGAAATAAAATATCTGTAGAGCCCTCGCGTCGTCACAATACACTTAAAATTCTGACGCGATCAAAGAAATAAATGATAAGGTAAAGGTTGTTGATTTTGCAAAAAATAATCATCCTATATTTTTATACCAATCAATAGTCTTGCTGATAGAGATCAATTCTTGGAAACAAACATAGTATAGGAAATCGCAATTTTTTTTCCAAAATCAACAGGTTCGATTCCTGGCTAGGGTAATGAGTTTTTCAAAAATCTAATGATGCAGTTTTAGTTTTTGTCAAAATCGGGCACGCAACTCCTTTCAGCATTTTTCGTTATCTCTTTTAGTTTAGGATATAGCCTTGAAGGCCCACATAAAAAAATTACCCTGTATATACAGGATGTCCCGTAATGAATGGCCAAGCGGGCACCAACGGATAGAGGACACTGTGCCAGATCAGAAAAACGAAAGTTATGTTCTATGAAAGTCTCTCGGTTTTCGAGATATCCGCCATTTTAAAAAAATTAAAAATTTCTCTCCGTTCTCTATGTTTTGTGATGCCAAAACTGCAAATGAATGAACTATCCCAATTTGTTTTTTTGGATAGTATTTCAGGATAAATGTGCTATCGAATGCAAACAATATTTTTTATGACACATTGAAAGTTTTTTTTTAAACTAAGATTTAACTCAAACTTCATGGTTTTTTAATTTTTTAACCTGAACTTAATCTTTCCCGGTGTAAAAAAAAATGTATGGTCACCCTAGTGCCAAATTAAAAAAAAACTTGCCTATTTCACTGAGATTCTGAAAAAGTGTGTTATATGGTATTACTAGTATTTAATACCAAATAAATTTTACCCGTTTTATTTTTTTCTGGGTTCATAGCACCTAGTACTATAGCATACTATAAGCCAAAGTCGTGACAATGTTTGCCAAAAAGAGAAAAAAATTAAAATGTAATTTTCTCCATACATTTTTTTTTTTCAATATTTTTTTCTCAAAAGCTTCTATGGTTTTGTATGGAACAAATGTTGTTAGAGTTGTAATCCACCATGCAAAAAAAATTTTAAAAAAATCGAACTTTCATCCCTAAGGCACGATATTTCCAATTCGGGACCACTGTGCGCCGGTACCCTTTCCTCTTACGTATGTTATATTTACAAAAGAAACGTATCTAAGAACCTATTATATCCGTCATCTGACCACTATAACACAAGCCTAGTAGTTTAGCTTGGGGCGAGGTGTCACGAGAATAATATTTCTTCGTTTAATATCGTCTTTTATAAATTTTATTGTTTATACTTTGTATTCTTTTGGTTGTGCAAATAAAGTTATCTATATATGCCTTTACCTATTAAAAATATAAATCTTAAATGGCCTGGTTTCGTATCGACAGTACTAATGCAAGACAAAGTAGAATTCTAATCAGAATGTTGCTACGAAAGTAAGTGCGATAAAGGAACCGCAAATCACATGGTAACATACATATAACATAGAAACACGTGTTCAAATAGTGTATATTATCGTTCAAAGCCCAATAGATAAGCAAATTAGGTGAAGGACTCGGTTTGACGGTACTTTTAATACACTTTAAATATGAACTCAATATTTCGACCTGTATCTAAATTCAATGGCTGAGATATGTAGGTAACTATTTATTACTATATATCTACTCTATATTACTAACAAACAAATCAACTATGTTTCAATACTATGAGAAGTTTTACCCGTAACGTAACGTATTTGTTATAATGTGTAAAAGGATACGAGCCAATACTTCCAATTGTGCAAGGTTCTGTTGGCGACGTGCCTCGCGAACATCTCGCGCAGGCGTCCGGCGCGCGCGCGTGACACCGGCGCACCAGTCGCCGGCAGCAGCGAGTGACAATTGCTGGAATAATACACGTATCAAACTTAAAGATAAATCAGTACAGTGCAGAGTCAAAAATGACGGTTCTGGAGTTAGGTGCAAAATTTTAGAAGAACGGTCGGCCCTAACCCCAGACCACGCTCCTAAGGCCATAGTTGCCGTTAAGTTTGACTCTAACTCTACATACCTATTGATATCCCTTTTATTCTTAAGATGTCTTTAGATAAATACGCCTTAAATTGTAAATTGGCAATGACAAAGGAACTATACAATCGGTTAAATTTAATTATTTCAGCCTATACATATACGTAAATTAAAACAGGTATTTACGGCAAAAACATTACTTGTAAAAGTAAAAGAAATACTTACGAAATGGAATTATTGAGACATTCAATCTGCTGCCGAAGGCTCTCCATCTCCTCTTTGATTTGATTTCTCTCCGCCTTCAGTTGCTTTATGTACTCAGCGCCCTTCTGTAGCATAGCCGCTTTACTTATCTGTGAGTTTAATAAAACCACGTCATACACAAGGTATCTATTGTATTAAACCCAATCATAATGCATTTTAGTATATTAATTACTCGTTTGATCGGTGTTGGCTTAGTGGTAGATACCTCGACTTTCATTCTGAAGGTCGTGAGTTCAAATCCGTGCACCAATGAATTTTTCTTGAGAAAAATTTCCTCTGGTCATGGTCGACTAAGCTGAGAGGGTACGCAAAAAGGACCCAATTAAAGAGTGGGTCTAATTCCGGAAAACAGCCCATATATAAGTACAAGTACTCGTTTGATCACAGCCTTATCGCGAAATACGGCCGTTACCAGCAGCTCACTGTAGTGACGTCAAATATGTACCTTAGCTTGTGGGTTGGAGTTGAGATGCGGTATGAGCGCCTGCAGCGTGTCGAAGCCGTTCTTGATGTTGTACCGTCGCTTCTGTTCGGCGTGCAGGTGGGTGCGGCGAGGCTCGCCAGTGCGCGGCGACCCGGCGCGCGGTGATCCGGGCGACGTCGGGGGCGATAACGACTATATAACAATAAAGATATAGTCAAATTTTACAAAAATATAACTTACAAAGCCATAAAAGTGTAAAAAACCAGAACGAATAAAAACTCAGGTCGAAGAAACCACCATAAAAACTCTAAACTACATGTATTGATAGAAATTTAAAATGTTACCTACATGATGTGGTGACATGATGTCGCTGCCGATGGGTGATGGCTGTCCTTTGCGGACCGGCGACTTGAGATCGCTACTGCTGCCCGCTGCTTCCTCGCTATTGCTCAGTTTGTACAAACTTTGCGCTGAAAATAACAAGTAAACTTCAATTTTATCTGTGAAGATCACATACTCAAGGTTAACAAGAAGTAACTGTCGCGAACGAGACTCTACAATGTGACTCAGCATAAATTAAGGATGTGTAGCTCGTATTTACCATTGTTTCGGTAATGAGCAAGTCTTATTATATTTTCGCAGACATTGTTAGATATTTAATGAACCATGTCACAAACATATACGGTAGTCTTAACCTTGTTAGAATAAACGTAAGTCGTTTTTTTCTATTGTTATCTCTAAGGCGTTTGTTAAGTAAAAGAATATGAGTATATTGTACTAACAGTGTTGTGCGGAGAGTAGTTGTGCGAGTACGATGCTGCCTTGCGGCAGGCTGGGCTCGCTGTTGACGCTGTGTAGCGGCGGCGGACGACGTGAGCCGCTCACTCCAGTGTTGCCGCCGGCATCGACGCCGCCTGACGAGGACCGCGACCGCAGCCGCAGGGCTCCGCCCCCGCTCATCTCGCGCGCCTGTAATACGCCGCGCTCTAGTCCAAGCACACACCTAAACTATACCCTACTTACACCGACTAAATGTCTAGACGGGCGAAGCGTCTCCTTTAACCGACCCGAAACCCAATGAGACGAGAAATTTAGGATTAGACAAGGTAGTCTGAGTTCTATTCGATTTTATCTCCTTCGATTCGATCCATTTCATCACAATGTAGCAACTCCCTCATCATAATCTCTTGTATTATACCCGATAAATCATACAGTCCTAGTCAAATTTAAATTACTAGACGATATCTAGACTTTTACTCGATCTAAGCCTTAATCTTATTTCGATGTCGTATAGTTTAACCTATTTGAAATCTTCTTCCCCATGCGCTGACTTACCTTACGCGACGACATTCACCATTATACTTCTTCCATACATTATCTGTTGATCAATAAATGTGCTCCTATAGTCATGCCGTTGAAGAATAGCGTATATTATATTTATCATGTTATACTGTATCATCGTTTCTCAACCAAAGTGATGAAAACGTTAACCCTAAGTTATATCATGCAATGCAACCCATTATTAGAAGATTAAAATATGTATGTGGAATCAAAAGAGATATATTTAGATAAATGATATCGTTGAGAAACGATGAGTATTTAAAATAGCTGTATTGGCATGACTATACAAAACAATGGCGGCTCAAGCAAAGCGATTTCTTTATCAATTTTATAGAACACAGTGACTGTTTGAAAAGGTATTTATATCTGTCATAAATATATGTATTTTTAAGATAAGAGAAAGTTTTCAATGCCAAAATTACTCTAAGTAAATCGGTTTCTAATTCAATAATTGTGACACTCAAGTCTATCGAAACTTTAACTTACTTTTTGTTAATTTCATCGTAATAATTAGAACAAAATCCCTTTTCAATCTCCCAACTGTTTATCTTAATACGAAACAAGATCCTTACTAACTCTTCTAAGGTAGAAAACCATGCGAGTGGGCTTCACTATAAGGAAATAAATAACATGGCAATTACAATGTTTGTATAGACAAGTATTACGTGGTTCATACTTACCCTAGCGATATGTTTAACGGGGACATCGTGTAGGGCTGCGGAGGGAGTGGGCGGGGGCGGTGCGGGGGTTGTCACCGTCCAATCGGCATTCAGCTGTGATCCAATAGGGAGGCTGTGCGATCGAAATTGATCCTTATTGCGACTGCTGCCCTGACTGTTTGCAGGAGATACGTTGGATACCTGTAAAGGTCAAATTTGATTGCTTCATTATGCACTATTAAAAAATATTCGACATTGGAGTTCGAACTCGGGACCTCAAAGCCTGACATGATAGAAATGACAAAGATGTAATTTCTAGTTTGTTGTAAGGCAAAAAATTACCAGATATATACAGCCACCGATACAAAACCCGTTCCTGAGAAAATTGGTGCTGACACACGGACAGACAGATGGACAAGAGTAATCTTATAAGGGTTCCTTTTTACCTTTTGAGGTACGGAACCCTAAAATTGGTGTAAGTGCATTTTTAGTAACGTCATCTGTAACAAATCTAATGAAACCTACAAACTTTCGAAAATGAGTCACAAATGGCAGAGTAATAAAGAACAGAATCAGAAAACTTTAAATTATTTTATCATTCTTTAACAGATGTTGAATATCATGAATGCTCAAATAAATAAAACGAATTTCGTGAACTATAAAGTAAACAGTTATTCTAGTAGCATCATCTAGAAATAAGGGGGGTTTTTTGTGTGAAGTTATTTTGTTCGTGAGTAACAGTCCACACATATAATTGTTAGATATTGGTTTAACTTCATATTCATAATTCATTTATTGCGAATAAGGGTACATAGTATTGGTGATACAGAACAGTTAAAGAATCACCTTACTCAACCGTAGGGCATAGCGTAACTTGCGTAGCGTTTCTAGGTGTAGCATTTTTTTTGGACTCAGCTTCATTGTTCCAGTTATTTAATTTTGTTCTTTGTTCGGTCTGTTTATTTTATCTCTCTAATCTATTTTACATAGTTGTCCAATGTCTGATAGCTTATATCGTGTTTGTTTGAACAAAAGGTTTTCTCGTTTTTCGTCTTTATGTATTCCTTTTAAGAATAATAAATCAAAAGTTGCATAGACTTTGAATCATTCATCAATCTAAATTGAAATCTCATGATTCATTTCACTGACTCAATAAGTCTAACTAGACGATAATTATTAGTGGTAGTGGTATTAAGAGAACTGAAGACGTTACGATTCAGAAATACTCTAATTAAATTATGAAACTACTACTACAAATAGCAGTTTCATTTGTTTTACTTGAAAAGACTGATTTACTGCTTCAAGATCAACTCACACAATGGTTCAAAAACGCAGAGTTCGTTTATTAACGTTACATTAAGGTTCTGTTATTATGTCAAAATGGTGTCAAACATAAAAAGCAACTAATAGGAGTTAATATATGTCTATGGCAACTAATACCTTGTTAATAAACCCAGATTTATTGAAATATGCCTGTAGTGGACCCAAGAACTGATTTTATTGGTATGTATTCCTCGGTATCCAGATCTAATGTTAATTGATTGATTTTGTTCTTTGTTTTATACCTGCGGTGCAACGGCAGCTACGGCCGGCGGGGAAGGTATCTTGAACGAGCGCGGGTTCACTTGCGAAGGGAGAGACTTCTGTTTGTAAGAGTCGACGGTACTAGGCTGTAAGTACTGCATCTGTGGCGCCGGCTGTCTACCTGTTGGTGAACCGCGATTCTCGTACCCAGGCGTCGTTTGATTCATACCCTGGACAAGATTCATGTAGTTAAATCATTATGAAGAAGGATTTTTTCAATTTATTTATTATTATTCCTGTTGTTACCTGCGTATAATAGTGTGCGTTAGCGACAGGCTGTGAATAGTGCGCGTGACGAACGCGTTGTTTCTCCCGCCCGTAACTTTGCCGACCCTGAATCACGACTGTGGACGTGTATTTTGCATTTTGAACCGGCTGCTGAAGGAGTGATACCGTCTCTGGTGCAGTTTGAGATGGCGGCACTACTGAAACAAAAAAAATCTTCAACTTTAAATATATGGCAAAATAATAATTGAACCTTCAATGGAGATTGACCAAGTTTATCCTAGATCAGAGGAGTATTATTTCCAATAGTGGGGCGAACCAGATTGGTTCGCTTAACCATCCCACTCATCATATGAGTGGGATGGGACGGCAAGTGAGAAGAAATGATTACCTGTATTATATTTATTATAGCCAGTCTCCGACTGAGTGCCAATCTTGGGCGTATTGTGGTATTGCAACCTCGGTGTTTTCCCAACATATGGCATGTGTTGGTCCGTGTTCTGTTCGTACGCAATGGGCTGGTACTGCGGCATCATGTCCTGAGCGATCTGTAGATCTGTCTGAGTGAACATTCGCCCGTTGTCGTACATACGCATCTGTTCGTTCTTTACTGATTGCTCGTTCATTGACATTATTTGGGTATTGTTGCTTGTACCTGTTAAATATCACAATCTAAATTCTATAATTCAATCTAAAACTAAAGTGCTTTCCTAAATTTTGACTTACAAATACAAAATACAAATCATTTAATTTCCACATAAATATTCAAACTATACTCCTATACTAGGCAGAAAGTCCGTCGTGAGAAAGAAATATATCCTTAAAAAAATAGGTGGTGATACACGGATAGACAGACAGACAGACGGACGGACAAGAAAGTGATCTTATAAGGGTTCCTTTTTTTACCTTTTGAGGTACGGGACCCTCAAAGCAATAGTTACAGAGGTGTTCACTGAAACCCATACCCCCGAATACTGAAAGGCTACTTAATCTTAAGCGGCGTTTAAATTGAAATTTAAGTGTAGGCTTCAATAGAAAGCATACACTTAACGTCAATTTAAACGCCACTTAAGATTAAGTAAGCCTTTCAGTATTCGGGGGATAGTCCCATAGATGATGCGTTTGGAAGTGATTCCCATAGCTCGATGGTAATAGTACTGCTACGGTATAGTAGTCGTGAATTCAATTGGAATTCCAGGGGATTTTTTTTTTGTAAATATATTTCAATCATCCATCAATGTTAATAGAAAAATTTCATCATATTACTTAAAAGAGAAATTGATATTCGTTATCATTAGATAGAAAGTGTTATCAAAGCACTATCAGTTATTGTTGACGTCTATGTCTCATGCTGTTTTTACGTTATTGTTGGGGGTATGCCCGATATTGGGGGGTGTGGTGCATGCGACTTATATTAAACCAAAACTACTGAATCAATTGCGATGAAACTTAATAAGAACAAAATAAATACTGCAAGCTAAGCAATTAAGCTTGTGTTATATTAGCTGGACAACGGATCTTTTATACATTTGTAAATACATACTTATCTATATAACTAGCGACCCGCCGAAGATCTAAACATACATAGGGACAGACAGGCAAAATGAATTTGTTTTATACTATGCAATGATATTATAAAGAGGAAAGATTTGTTTGTTTGTTACGAATGGGCTCCGAAACTACAGGACCGATTTTTGATGACACTTGGTATGAGGAGAACAAATACTACATTTTCGAGGCAGAAATCAAATTGGTAAACCTTCTATGTTGCAGGTCGTCAAATCGTTAGGTGGAGGTAGGTATAAAGCCACAGGAAATTACGTGGATAAAACCGCTAGGCCCAACTAGTGGTCTAATAAAGGAAACATACCATGTATGGTCATTTGCGAAGTAGGCATCGTGACAACCGGATTGTTATGATTGTATCCTTGTGAGTAGGAGTCCACCGACATGCCACCGCGGTAGAGCGCGTCGTCTGAAGGTAACGTCGACTCTTCGGGCACGGGCGGCAGGCGGGGGGTTGACAGCAAATCTTAAAGTAAAAGAAAATTTAATTTAAGGGCGGCTTACGTGAGATTGTACCTAAACATATTTACGCCTGAATACTGAAAGGCTACTTATTTTAAGTGTCGAATTAATTGACATTTAACTGTCATATTTCAATAGGATAGGAGCGAGTCTTACAAATTAAGGGGACTCCTACACGTTTGAGTATTTGGCCGTTAGCTAAATACAACGGGTAATCTAAAAATGAGATTATATTTCAATTATTCTTTTCGAGTCGGTGACGTTTGACTAATCAAAATTTTCCAGCCCAATAGTTAGCCACTACGACTGCAGCAGCGTTGGCCTCCATCAGGTCCTCCAATGTGCAAATATTAGGGCACAATGGGCATTGGGGTAGGTACACCATGGACTGCGAAGAAGCTCCACACTCGCATTGCTACTCAGTAGGTGAATTATGCCCTTATTTGCACAAATTTTGTCTACAACGGCCCACTTTCTTGGACGGGCGGGCAAGACGGATGGGTCGGGCAAGAAGAATTATTTGAATATTTTCATAGGTGTTTGTTAGAAAGAGACAACAATAGTGTCGGATGACGCGCCGTTAGTGACTGCTCAAGGCCAGTGCCCCGCAAGCAGCGGCATGTGTTCAACGTGGGAGTACGCGCCAAAAATATTTTTTTTACCAAAAAAAAAACAATTTTTAAGGTATTTACATCAAAAATTATGCTTTTTCTATAAAACCCTCGTATAAATTGATATTTCCATCAACATGAATTTGTATTTAAGTTAATTTTTTTATAGTTTTAGTAAATATTAGCCAATATCTTGTCTTGTTTAATGTTTGACGTTTCGAAAATGTACCTGGCGGGCAAAAAGAAACCGGGCAAAAGGGATAGTGTTCGTTTTGCCCGCCTATATTTTTTAATGGAGAGAAAAGGTCTATTTTTAGGGTTCCGTACCCAAACGCCACTAATGTAAAGAAGAAGGTGAAGTTCGAAACAATGCCTCAGGCAGGACCATCAAAAGTCTTAAAAAAAAAACCTTTGCCAAAGATAAATCTAAGGAAAATAGAAAAACCTATTTATGCACAACATGTAAAGAGATATATATTTATCCCCCAATCGAAGACTGGATCCAGTGCAATATATGTCAAGAATGGACACATGAAGCCTGTTCTTCGTACAAGGGACATGGGACCTACTTTTGTGATGATTGCTTCGACTAAATGCCATCATTCGTTTTGCCCGACTATGGAATTCGTTTTGCCCGCCTAGGTCGGGCAAAACGGATAATGGCAATGTTTTAAAAAAACACCTAAATATGTTACTTTCGATTTAAATATGTTTAATTTTGTTAACTTTTTATAAACTTGAATTATGCTAGTTCCTAATGAAACTAAGACTGATTAAAAACCTTAGTTATAAATATGTGTTTCTTTCAACCAAACTTAGCTCAACCGTCTTGCCCGCCCGTCCCCTATCAATTCTATTTCAATAACCACAAGGTTGATTTTATTTAATCAGTTTGACACTCTGACAGTTAGTTAATTTAAAGTGTTAAACATATTTATTTTTTGTTGTGCAAGTGAACCAAAGGCGTGTACACAGTATTTCCATTGAAATACAAAATGGAAAAAGTAGGACAAGGGTTTTTTTTTTCAAATTATATCCCATTATATCAATCGCGGCAAAAAAATCGCAGTTGTATTATTTAAGAATCTGTTTTCACTTTAATATGTATATATCGGCCTGATACATTAATGATAAATAAAATTCTAAAGAGATATTGAGAATTTAATCAACGGAATAAAATACAAATTGAAATTAGCGGTTTTTTTGTCGCCATCGTCAGCATTGGATATAGTGGGAGAACCTGTTTTTCCATCAATGGAAATTCATAATGGAATGGGATACACCCAACCAAAGTAACCATACCTTGCAGCGGCTCCAATGTGTCCATAAAATCTTCCAAATTAGGTTGAAGTGGACCCAAGCTTGGCTGTATTAAGTCAGCCAAGCCAGCTCCTCGAGCTGAAAAACACACGTAATACATCTCTTGTTTAATGTTGTGTTTAAATTAAAATAACTTCGTTATAAACATTTTAATAACTAGTAATTATTTATAAATTACTTAATTGGCAAAGAAACTGGGTTAATAGTTATTTTGCCAATTAATGAACAGACTTCCGTATAGACTTAACTAATAAAATGATATTTCAATCGAGGGCGGTTTTGTGTGCTAATCAATATTTCATAGCTCCTACTCAATAACATACTTTACTAATCACAGGTCAGTTTTTTATTATACACTAGCTTTTACCCGCGACTTCCTCCGCGTTAGGGTTGAATTATCCTAATTTCTTAGCGTGTACCTACGTCTTATTAGCTATTATTCGCTATATTATTATGTTTGCTACATTTTAGCACCATCCTTTCATTGGTTTGGGCGTCACGATTTTTAATCTTGTATTTTATAGCTGTTGCCCGCGACTTCGTAATCGTGGTAGTTTTGTTTTATATACTAAACACTTCCTCTTGAATCACTCAATTCATTAAAAAAAAACGTGTGGGACTCGGGGACTGCCGCGGTAAAGCTATTGCATCGTGCGAGCTTCGTACAGTCGTACCATATACATACACGTTAAGCGAACGCTCGGCCGAGCTACATGGTAGGCGGAGGAAAACCTAACACCCCCCGGTTTTATTTTCGTTACGGATTTTCTTGATTCCGTCGCCGCGCTCAAAGCCCGCGATAAAAGCTATGCAATAGCTTAAAAACCGCATCAAAATCCGTTGCGTAGTTTTAAAAATCAAAGCATACATGGGGACAGACAGACAGCGGGAAGCGATTTTGTTTTATACTATGTAGTGATAGAAAAATAGCTGCGCCCCGCCCCATGTAAGTCGCAACTGCGTGGAAATATCGAAATTAATTATCCTATAAAAAATTATTCTATATGTCCACCCATTTAGACGGGCGGCGTAACAAACACACTCGGAGATACTTTTGTATTTATAAAAAGAAAGTAAAATAGGTTGTGTAGTTTAGAATAGTTTACCGATTTCCCTGCAGTCGGGGAATGCGAAAGGCTGATGGCTAGTGATGGTCGAGAACAGTGTGTCAGTCATGAAGTTGAGGTAGTCTTCATCCGTGAGCATGTTCCCATCGAAGTCGCCGTACTGAGAGAATGACTCCACCGTGTCCATTTCCGATATCTATACACAATAATACAGGCTAGGCTTAGTTTGTTCCTATGTTTTAAGTTAATATGCATCATAAGGATATAAACAATGCTTCTTCTTACATAAACAAGATGTAAAAAGTATAACCCCGTTTTATAATCGTATTATGATAAAACTTTTACAAATATGTATTTTTTTCAATAAAAGTTTAAGTTTAAATAAAAGTAATAAACTGGCGGTCCAATACGATTCAAAATATTTATTATTCGTTAAAACAATAGGTATAGTTGTACTACGTTATTCAATAATTTAGACAGTATCTGAGGTACTAATTAGCACCATTTAGCGAAGATTCTAAAAATAAACCACGTCAAAGATTCACCCGCATGAGTGTCGTTAAATCTTTCTTACCGTATCCTGAGATGAAGTATCTCCTTTGCCAAGGAGTCGCATTATATGAAACTTGCGCCATTTTTTATATTCTGCTATAACAGCTTCAGCTCTTCTTTTCCAATATTTCCCTTCTAATATAGTTGTCTGCAATGAAAAGATTATGTAAATAACATGTTTACAACATTGTAAGTAATTGATAGAGCTACTTTCGTTTACGAGCTGTTATCAACTTATGTGTTTTGATATAACTAAGCACGATGCGCATGAATGATAGATATTGTTGTGGGCGTAGATTTGCGAATGACACGCCCATTTATTTGGCGGGAAAGGGTGTATAGCAATCAGTGGCGTTACTATACCGTACGAGGCCCATGGCAAATTCATATCATCTTTACATATAAAATTCTTTGTCCTGACTGACGGACCAACGCACAGACTAAACCGCTGATCGTAGAGACCTGAAACTTAGAGGGTGTGTTCTTTGTATGACGTAGGCATCCGATAAGAAAGGATTTTCCGAAATTCTACCCCTTAGGGGGTGCAAAAGGGGGGCAAAGTTTGTACGAGACAATGTGATTCCTTGGTCCAATCCTATTAGAACAATTTTCGACTTCTACGCGGACGAAGTGGCGGGCAAAAGTTAGTTCAATATAAAGAAGCTGAACCAACAAAAATAGTGTTTTTTTAATTTTATAATACTTACACAGGGTTATTGGAAATTATACTAGCAAGCCGTTGAGAGCTACTTCTGTGCACCTAAACAAACAACTTTTGTTCTACGACTTTTGGAAATTCGAACATTTTTTCGAAAATTTTGAGGTTAGGTTTACCTGAAAATCAGCTGTCCCTTACACGGAGAGGTCATTTACCTTAAAATTTTACTTATTTTTTAAGTTTTATCTACTGTTCTTAATCTGAATGACCTTTGTTTTAAAAAATCAGCTGTTTTTCGAATTTACATAACCTCAAAATATTCATTATTTTTTTCGAATTTCCAAAAGTCGTAGAACAAAAGTTGTTTATTAAGGTGCACAGAAGTAGCCCTTAACGGCTTGCTAGTATAATTTCCAATAACCCTGTATATATAAAGCGAAGCGGAAGGGGCAAGGCTGTCTATCATAGAAGGAAACGCTACACGCGTCGCTACATATACTTACACTAAAAATTCTAAAAAAATGTTTTTGTTCAAATAATATGTTGGCTCAAAAAACTCTTTCTTTTTTTTTTACTTTTTTACTAAATGTGTAATAATAAATGTCTTGCCACCCTGTAGTTACACCACTGATAGCAATGCGATGAGTGAATCTTACTCTAAAACCTAAGTTAGCAGGTTATTTACCTCTGGTTTCACGTGTGTATCAACATCCAATGGTGAAGCAAACTGGCATACCAGCGTGTTCTGTTTCTTTATGACTGAAATATCAAGTTATTATAATTTATACCTTACTTACTCAAATATAGAACAGATTGTCAGATATTCATTATATTTTTGAAGTTTTTAAGAGAAAAGGGTACTCAAACGTAGTCGACTGTTTCCTCCCTGGATAATGACACTAGAGCAAATATTTTTGTTGCATAAATCTTATAACTGCCATGACCAAGCCCCTATTTTTAAATGTATTTTTTTTTCTTTTTAAATCTTAATTTCGATGATAATTAGAAAATGAAAATAAAAAAGGCCAAGACATAGGGGCATAGTCATGGCAGTTATAGGTTTTATGCAACAAAAATATTTGTGCTAGTGTCCAGGGAGGAAAAAGTCAACTACGTTTGTATGGAGAGGGCGCCGGTACCCTTACATCTTAATAAATTTTCAAAATATCCTACAATTTGATGAAATGGACTTTGCTCTTGTCCTTGTATACGCAACTAGACCTTTTTAATTGGGTTCTTTTTGTATGTAGTTCTACTTGTTAGGGGGAAAACCAGCCCAGCTCTTCCATAAATTTTTCCACCAGATCTAGTTTCATAAACACTTTTATATGGTTATTTACGTCACTTATACGTTCTGAATTTAACCGCCTGCTAGGTTCAAATTATTGAGTCCCATGAATTTACTGTATAGTGGATTCTCTCCAGTGGACTTTGCCCTTTCTAATACAATCTAATACCTCGAATACACAAGTATGTAAGCACTTACTTTACCGTAGATTAAAGCACGGTAGGCTAGAGCTATGAGGCGATTATTTGAGATAAGAGAATATTATGTAGCTCGTAATCACAGGGAAATGTGAAAAATACGTAACGTCAATACCGACGTCATTTAGGTAGGTAATATTTAGACAAAATAAGATAATAAATGAGCTTTTCAAGAGCTTTCTAGTTTCACAGAAAAATATATATTTCTTGGTTCGATTTTGAACCACGTCCAACTCAATTATGATAAAAATATAAAATACGACGAATAAAATAATAAATTTACTAAAATATACCAGCTTAAACTGGTTAAAATAAATCCAAATGTATTTTCTAGTTTAAACTGGATATTTCATTCATTACAAATTCAAAACTAATATCAACATAAATGGTAGTTAAGTAACTATGTGATAAACATCGAATGGTCTATTCTTGGCTGTTACGTCATCGAAGTTACCGGTGTACAATCATAGTAACATAATGTAGAGTATAAAGTATCAAAAAGACCTAGGTAAGTAGATACCTACATGGTTGCGAAAATAAAACCCAATCAACTGTATTTAATTGTCAGGTTAAGAGGTCTTGATTATCTTCAAATCACAGTAAATACCTACTTATAGGTAACAGGCATTGTATAAAAATAAAAAATAATTCAATTAATGATATTGAAGTCAGTTCCACTATTTAGCATTATTATGATAACACCTAAAGAAACCATAGAAATTTGTAATAAAAAGTATACTCACACTGCATATGCCAGCACCGCCATATGACGTTGTTCAATCTGATCTTGTCTTTCCACCGTAGCTTTATACCTTTGAAACGATTCCATTTTGGTGATGTTAGTTTTTGTCTGCAGACAACAATTTACAAAACAATATAGCAATAATCTACTCACCAAGCTTCCCTCTGCGTCCAGTCACAAAATATTACTACCTAAGAGCTCTTTCAAAATATTAACTATGTAAGTCCTTGAGCTCATGAGAACCATTTTTATACGTAAACAATTAAACGAATCCATAATTAAAAAAAGAAAATATATTGAGGTTAGTTAATGAAGACAGTCAGGACGATAGGACTGTACTATACTGGTTGTGAATAAGCCTAAATCGTCTACCAATCGGCAGTAAACTCGGCTATCAGCTACTTTATCAATAAGTGATCTTAAGCTCAGTGCAAATAGCAGCCAGATAAGTATGAACGTAGACATTAATATCTTATCTTTAGTTTCTATCTGTACAAATGTTTAGTCAGAAGTTAAAAAAATAAGTGGTGGAAAATTAACAAGTATATTTGAGCAAGCAATGACGAAATATGCCTCCTAGCGAAGACGGCTTACAAATAATTATTTCAATTATGAATTGGTGCCTAATTTATTTTACGATTTATGATACATTTCTCGCCAATTCTCGCATTCCTAGATTCATTTTTTAAAAGATTGTGTACCTACCTACAAAAACAACTGATGTCAGCTCTTTATTTAACAATATTACCTGCGCCCTACTGTTTTACCGGCGTATTTTTCAATCAAATGGGAATATCAAGATAAAAAAGTACCCTATTTGTTAATCCGGGCTTCCAGTGATCTAAATACCAAGGTTCATCGCAATCGGTTTAGTATTTTTTGAATAAGAGGTAACAAACACACGTACGGAGGCTCCCAAACTTTGGCATACAGAGAAGAATATATTAGTAAGTAAGTTAGGGGTGGGACAAATAATACAAATAAATAAAAAGATTTTTCAAAACTTTTGAATTTTATAATAGTATCTACTCTACCTTTACCCCATACGCATAAAATATTGCCTCTAAATCGACAACTAAATCCCTTTATCATCTAATATCCAATGTTTATCGAAACCTATAAAACCTGCGTTGATAACACATTGACTAAGCACTAAAGATAGAAACAAAGACTTTTGTAGGTAGGTAGGCGTAAATTATGATAAAAACGGTATTTTCAAAACCGAAAAGAGTATATTTTTTAACTTTTCTAATTATCAAGTGCCTATTAGGCGTAGAGGAAATGGATATGTAGGTAGGTAAATAAAATCACTGTAGGTAACTTTTTTAAACAGTTGTTTAAATATTGTATTGGGTATGAAGCCTTTCCACGCTACCAGCGGGCACATCGTTTCATCCTTGATCACGTTATCATAAGGGCAAGTTATTAATTGCAATGATATCGTCGGCATAACATTATGTATTAATTTATTACGGACGATTTGGACCTGTTGCTAGTTATCTAAACATTGGAAATACAAATAACGCTCTAAATATTCGCGGAAATTTATTAAATTAATAATTTAATCAGTCACGAAAATAGGAAATAGAATAGAATAACGAAGCAAAGACGCTACGGAGACAAAATAATATGTAGGTAGACGTATAAATACAGTCCATCGCTCCGCACCGTGTAGATTTTCTGGATAACTTTTGCTTATTTATTAACTGGTTGTTCATTCCAGTCCTTCATTAACTAGAGGCATATTTGAAATAGACGGCAGCCTGGATAAAACATTTATAGAAATAATCAGAACAAAGATGTTGCGGCTGAATGAAAGGGTTTGAACGTTGAGATAAATAGATCTGCCAGTTCCCTTCGCTAAACAAACAAACGTAATAGGTACCTACTTCAGAGGTTTTCAACATAATAATTTACCCTGGTTTCATTTTAATAGATTTGGTAAACAAATCGTGAATAACGTGTTACATACGTATTATCCGCTAATGAGTGTTATTATCCGACGCAACGCAAGTAAGCAAACGTAATATAAGACGCTCAATGGTCAGATTATACGGAAATACTGAACAGGGTGGAGGACAGCTCGATAAGTTCAATGGCATTCTGAGGAGTAGGTAGTAGACATTTATTTCGCCTAAGATATACTTACTTCTTAGCAGACCTAACCTTATTAGATACAAAATCTATTACCTACCAACTACCAATCTAAAATAGGTAGGTAAACAAATTTATTTTTTATTATCACCTCTGCTTAGTAGGTAGAGGCGATAATTGACTTTTGGACTCAACAAAAATCTAGGCATAGGCTTTTCCGAAAATATAATACGAGAACGACAACGTGTCTGTGATAAAAGAAACAGGTTTTTGTACAAATTGTTTAATTTAGACTAAAAACTTGTTAGACAAATGGATGAAGATAAAGAAATCAATGTGGACAAATATAAACATGTAAACGATCTATTTTATAAGAAAAGAAACAGTTTCTTTAAAAATATTTTGTATACTGTACATATCTATATGTTAATGCGTAATTCTTTCAAAGGTCTTGGTTAATGGATAAGGACGCAATGGAATATTTACAAAGCAATGTAAATATATATATTTATACACCAACATCACTGAAAAGGGAAACTTCCAAATATTTGATAGATATTACATAAGCCACTAAGATAACAGATGATAATTTGGTGTCACAGGCAATTAAACTCAAAATATTATACATATCAAAAGTTGATCAATTTAAAAAAAACTGCCTACTTGAAACATATTTTTTGGTCTCGTACAATAATATGAATATTTAATGTAAGATCAGCGGTGGCCAAAATGTTAACCAACTAATGGTTAGATAAACCAAAAATATTTAAGGAGGAATGTTTTTAGGGGAAATGCAATGTACATGAGTCAAAAACATAATGGTGTTTTGAGTAAATTTTTATGATTGATATCATTTTTTACCAGATAAAGTTTGAGTTGACCACTGATATTTTGAAAAGTTTAGCCATTCCTGATGTAGAGTATCATAGACTGAGTTATCATAAAATATGACCTGCCTTTGGTACACTTTGTGATGACCCCTTCTTATCTTTGCACACCAAACCTAATGGAAACATACAGTTTCCTACTTTTTATACAAAATCATACAATCTCACTGATATTATAAAAGCAAAGGGTGTTTATTTATTACCTACCTCTTCACACACAAAGAACTGAACCAATTATGATTAAACTTAGCTTGCTGGAGCCCTGGTTAAAAACATAGGCTAGATTTTATTCCAATATTTCCATAGGATCGGCACTTATGCGGGTAAATTAGGTATTTTACAATATTCATATGATTCTTCCTCTATATTCAATGGAAGAATCTTTAAGCAGTTTAAAACATTTTTACCTACCTGTACAAGTATTTTGAACACACACTTTCAATGTGTTTCTATACTACTTTGCATCTAAAGTGTAAACATATGCAAATAAATAGTTGCGTTAACTATTTCTTTACTTTATCTATCAACAACTGAGAGGCAAAGCAAACAGGAAAGACATCAGTAATATAATGACAGCATTAAGTAAGTAAACACCAAGATTACATTGTTCAAAATATTCTATTCGTTAATTTAGTTTATATGTCGATTATTAGTTACTAATACCAAAAACAAAGCTAGATATTGTAGAAAATGTTTGTAAAATAAAAGAATGTGCATATAGCTCATAAAAAGTAATAGATGTAGGTATGGTCCCTTTTCACATGTGCTTTCTGCAAGTTCTTTGTGATAATAAAATTATACCGATTATTTGTTTATTTATTGTCTAAGTGCTTAATTTAAAGAATATACAGAATAGGTACGTATGAATTATATTCCCAATAAAATAGGACTTAGGACTCACCTGTACGCCAAAGTCATGCATTTGAACAACTTGGTGAGAGATATTTCAATGGAAAGTTGCTGGTGTTGTATTTCATCCTTCTCAGAGGGTTGGAAGGGCTTCGGTGCTCCAGGCACCGTGTATGTGGCAACAACAGATACTTTCTGGACATTCTGTTCTTCATCAGGAACCGTGACAAGATCATCAAAATCATCCTGTGCTTCTGCCTCGAAGGTTGATACCATGAAATGCCCCGAATGTATTGTTTCTTTCTCAGGCCGAGCCTGTCGCTTTTCTATGTGGTTCATGATCACTTCACGGCGGGTAAAAATCTTATTTAGCTTTCCATTAATCGAAAAACAAATCAACTTTTGGACTTATCCATATTTTTCTATCACTCACACGCACTTTTGTGCTGCTAGCTCAACTTGTTTTTCATTTTTGTTCAGTGTTGCCATTGGTACGGCACAAAAATAAGAAAGTTTTAAACTAAAAAACGATAAATTGACCTAAGTTATTTTAATAGTAAGATAGAATTATTACATTACAATATTTTTAGCAGAAGCGGCTAATTATGTCAATAAAAGAGAAAATTACGAATTAAGAAGAGCGAAAAATGTTTTTTTATTACTTTCATCTTTTCTATAAAACTGGAAATATGGCGAGAAGGCTATGAGTAGGGCAACACCTTTTCATTTTCACTGACAGATCAATTTAAAATGTTGCAAGTTTAAAAATTAGTAAACTAAATACTTTTGTCGCTTTGTCGGACAGTGAATGGGAATTTTAAATATTTATTTATTTAATGTAATGGCAAGGCTCCGTAGCTCTATCAAAACATCAAAAATTGTTTATCTATCAACGTCAATTTTTGACGGCCAATCACGGTAAATGAATCATACCTACATTTTTAATGTTGTTCGCGGGGACAAACAACTTTAATGATTTTGCAATCTAGTAGTATAAAATCTTTGATCTAAAACCATTCTAAAACATATAAGACAGCTTGTCAGCAGAAGGCCCTAAAGAAATTAATTGATTTAATTAGTGGCACAGGCTGGCTAAAACAGCAAACATGAATTCTCCAAGTACGACAGCTTCACCCAAATATAAAAATTTGAATTACAAAATTAAACAATCTCCTCAAGAAATTAAAGAAAAAATGAGAAAGGTCGGTACGGAAAAAATACTCATATTTATCCTAGTTACTCCCCATTATGTATATCTACCGAAAATCAATTTGTCACTGTACTTACTATCAATAATTTTTCTCTCAGAATTACAAAGACAAAGTACACAATTGTCGTGGAATGCTGATGGATAGACTTCGCGGGTCGCTTGTTGAACAAGATCTGAGCAAAACTTTGACTGAAATGTATAACAGCATGTTCGAGCATGATGAGCTTGTTGAAAACGATGAGTTAAAAATTCTGGAGGAAATAAAGGATGAACTGGTACAAGAAGAATTGGAATGGTAATTCAATAAAACCTGCCATTAAATTAATTAACCAATGCCCTTCTTAATTCTGCAAGTGAAAGTGCAAACACCGAGAGCCACAATTTTTAATATTTTTTTATATAAAAAAAATTGATTTTAGTCACATATTGCTCAGCAGTTTAACAAAGTAATACGTTTTTCTTATTATAGGCCTAATTCCTTTTTCAGGTGTCTTCATGAGTATGAGAAATTGGATGATTTTGATTGGTCTCAAGCAGAGCAAGAAGATGCTGTTATATGTCCTATTTGCCAAAAATTTAATATTGTTATGGACAAAGTTCTTACAAATATATCATGCAACAACTGCCCATATACAATTGACACTGAATGCACAATAGCTGAAGTCAAGTTATCTTTATCAACGAATGTGGAGAGCCACGGTGCTGAATGTCCAAATGAGCCACAGTTTACTTTATTAACAGAATTAAATGACTCGCACATTTATTTAGTTTGTGGAAGTTGTTCAGAAATGAGTTTTATTGTCTAATTTTATAATCCATTTTGATTCTAATAAACCATTATTTGTGTTATTACTTCTCTATTATTTTGTATTTGTTTTTTTTTTTTGTTAAAGCATTTTATTCCTTTGAAAGACCTAGGGTTTTTTGTGATATTGTTCAATAATTATAGTTGGTTAAAAAAAAATGTGGCAAGATTTGACTATGTTCCTGTATGAATGTCTGCCATAATAAGTTTTGTACTGTTTTATAGAAATATTACTCATTGATTCCAGTTATTATAAATGGATATTAATACTTGATATACCCATGTAGATGTTGATGTACTTATGTTGGATTGTTCCATTAGATGCAAAATTATAACTTATAATAATAAAACATTGATATTAGTACATAAAATACTATTTTTCTTTTTTCCCTATGCGGATCTGTAAGTAAAAACCTGTAAAATATTTTACAAGCGCCTATGCTTTCTTACGGGCTATTAAATGAAACAATATTTACAAAATAAAAATGACCTTTTTATTTACTTATTCAATTCATGAAGCATGGTAACAAGGTATATTGTATATTACTTTTGTCATAATATCATCGGAGTTAGAACATTTAATTATTACACAAACATGTTCTACCAAGATTAGACTAAGGTAACTTGTATAAAATGTACAATATTTAATATGCAGTATAAAACGGTACCATTATTTTACTGATAAAAGGACATCTTTTGTAGTTGAATTCACTTAATAATTATAAGTGTTCTATGCAAACATTAATCTAGGCCTGAAAAAAGATTAATTTTCAGTCAATTATATACATAATATGTATTTCTAATAACATAGTGAACAATTTCATATATTTAATGCTTTTGATTGCAATAAGGCAGGTTGCACCAATCCAGCACTACTTAATTAACAGTTACTCCATAGCAGTAAATATTGGACATATAGAAACACCATTATCTGATCTTGTACTGTCTTACTTTGCCATAAAAATAATAAATACTTAATAAGCTATTACATTTAAATTAATAGCATAAATATAAGTACAAAGGGAGAACAATAAATAACATTTTAACTATAGAAATAGGTGAATACATTGACATTTTATGGAAGATATATTTTTATTGAAGTTGCTACAGAAAAATGTAAATTTGTAACAGGTTACTTTCATGCTCGAACATACCAATATAATGGTATAAAAAATACGTTATGGACCATACAATATTGCGAACATATTATAAATTGTGATATGAAAAAGATTTAATTGACAAAACACACAAAGCAAGGCATTGCTATAAAAATATGCTCTTTACAAATAATTTTAATTATTAACTACAAATCAACGATTTATAAAAAAAGTATGATATTCTCGGCAATATTGAAATTAATATTTATATAATAAGTATGTTAGTCTGTGAGTTTGTAAAAAAACTTAAAATTACTATAATTTACTACAATGTTTTGTTACAAACATCTCATTGTTTAATTTATTTATTAAGGTAAAGGTTACCCAAATGTCCGCAAAAATAAAAATTTAATCAGCTTCCTAAATAAAAAAAAAATACCGAGTTGGAAATCCAAATATAATCTACGACTCTAGAACATATTTTTCAACTACTAAAACCTTAGACATTGAAACTGTCCTAAATTGTAATTTACAATAAGTAACGGTTAATTTAAATACGACACACAATAAATTTAAAGGGATATACGGGGGTGATTTTTTTATCTGGGCCTTCAGGGCTATATCCCAAACTATAAGAGATAGCGAAAAATGTTGAAAGTAGTTGCGTGCCAATTACAGAATAGGTACAACAAAAAAATGCTATTTGCCTTTGATTTGCCATACTATGTTTGTTTCCAAGAATTGATCTCTATCAGCAATACTATCTTGATTGGTATAAAATTAGGGGATGTTTTTTTTTTTGCAAAATTAACAGATTTGATTCCCGGCTACTCTGGCTGTGGTAATGAATTTTTCAAAAATCTAATAATTTAGTTTTAGTTTTTGTCATAATCGGACACGCAACTTATTTCGGCATCTCTTATAGTTTGGGATATAGCCCAGAAGGCCCACATAAAAAAAATACCCTGTAGGTATATTTTCAAAGGCTGATCTAGGTTTTAGTAATTGAGAAAGTGCGAGTTATGTTCTAGATCCAAAAATCATAAAATAACGTGACATTTCGATTTTTAACTGGATCATTTTTACGAAAACTATTTTAGTTTTTTTTTCAATTTAGCGGGCTGGATGTTCGACATTACCTTAAGTACTACAAACTAGAAGAATTTACTAAAAGGAAACGGAGTCTCGGGGTATTTTGTATTATGCGCTGTAAAACAAAGTGAATCATGAAAGTAGATGGAGTAAAGACGCACAATCACGTCACAGTGCATCTCCAGTCTCCGTCCACTTTTACGATGACATGCTATTACATAGCGCTGTAACATTGTCACAGTACTATTTGTATTAATCAAAGCACTTGTTGCTATTAGTGGATGATCTACATAAAATAAAAAACCACAAACCAATAAACAATTTTGCCGTTTGGTCTAGTTAAAACAATCATTTTGACTAAAAATCTACATGGGGAGGGAAGTTTAGACATCATTTATTTTTTGTATGAAATTTCAACTTTTTTTTCAGTAATAGTCAGTATAGTGTGGCATATCAAATGAAAGGGCTTTACATTTACCCTTACGCTACAAAAATCAAAAGTATTTTCAAAATAAAGTATATACAGAGATAGGTGCGAAAAATATTATCCTTTGTTATGTTTTTCGTAGTTGGGTAACAAGTTTGGGCTTTTCGAGGTAGACAACCACTAAGTATACAAACACAACGCAAACTTCTCATAATATCTTGATTAACGTACGTTATACGCTCAGTCCAAAAATATTTAAAAACCCAATACAAAAAAATAATGTCGTCAGAACTCCCTCCTTCATGTGGGCATTTTTAGGTGCTGATAAATGTTTCTTCCTAGTGTAGTCAAAATTGGTGTTGTTGATCTACCACTATATCTCAGGCTAAATATATAGTTTGTTATCTTGTATGCATTTTTGATAGCTAATTTGCTTTCTGGAATCTGGGGGACATTGCGAACAGCATGCCTGTCCTTGCCTCAATATACGGGGATTATGCATATTTTGGTTAATTCAAATCACGTTAATAAACTCAACTAAAAAGTGCGCCAACATTAGCGAGGAAATAGCACAGTTAGGAAAGATTTGAGGAAAATTTAATCTATAGGATGAGTTCAGAATAGATAATTTTAGGAAACACAAAACCATTTTGTTTTCTAAAAATAAAGAATCGTATGAAAAAGTAAGAATACTTATCAATTAATTTTGCCTTGATTTATTTCAAGAATGTTAGTTTCGATCATTAAAATGTTGGTCATTTAAATTTGAATACATTTTAAATACCTTTATTTCACGAAATAATTTGAATAAAATAGTTTCAAAGATAATTCCAATAAATCTAGAAAACCCAATATTAAGTACTAAATTAATTAAGATTGAATATATAAACTAAGGACATGGACTTATAGAAATAACGAGTAGATAAAGCTAATGTGGACACACTCTTAATTTAACGATTAGGTAGATAACTTTCTCAAAACTTCTCAAAGCACACTGGATTACAAATTAGCATTTATTTGATCCAATAAAGATTAAAGAAGATTAAACGAATATAGAGAACTATCTAGCGCAATCCCATATGCCTACATCATAATATCATAACCATTTTCTATTAGACTTTCATAATCACTTTCAGAAAAATATTTTTCGTTTATCTGTATTTACAACACGGCTACTCAATTATTGACTTCATCATTTAACTGTACAGATAAGCTTGTTCCATTTAGGTACATTATTGTCTACTATTTTAACAATTTAGACCTGCTACATTGTGTTGTGCTGTACCATACAAATGTAACAAATGCATCTGTAGAGATTTAATAAACTCAAGACTTCATTCCGGCGCAGATCTCCAAGATTAGTAGAAGATAAATTACGAAGTAGCACAATTCTTGCTCTTTCTCAAACTCAACGCTCATCAATCATACTCTGTAGCGCGTCACGAGTCACAGCCAAATGTACTAGACATACAAGAGTATTTCTAGTACATGGGCATTATTCTGACGCAGCAGCAAGTATACTGCGTAAGAATAATGCCCATGAAGCTAAATATAACAGAGTAGCGTAATGTAAAAACAGACTGACACAATAACATTATTAAACTTAGCTATAAATTATTCCTAATAAAGGTACCTACCCTACTATATGGGTAGACCCTGGACCTCCATGAGGTCTTCCTGTTGAGCGTGCGCGTGCGCCGATGGCGGCACCGTGAAGTGGTGGTGGTGGGGTCGCAGGCGTCGCGGCGAGCGCGCTGTGATCACGCGCGGTTTGTGGATCTCGTCCATTACAGATGGTGCCACATACGTAAAACCCTGGGCAAGTTAATAATTAAAACATATCACCAAATGGTATAAAACAAAGTCTCTTCCCGCGTTCTGTAGCTAACGTCTGTCCCTATGTATGCTTAGATCTTTAAATCCGTTGCATAGTTTTATAGATCTAAGCATACAAAGGGACATAGGGACGGCGAAAAGTGACTTTATTTTTAACCCCCGACGCAAAAACGACGGGGTGTTATAAGTTTGACGTGTCTGTGTGTGTGTGTGTGTGTGTGTGTGTGTGTGTATGTGTGTGTGTGTGTGTGTGTGTGTGTGTGTGTCTGTCTGTGGCATCGTAGCTCCCAAACGGATGAACCGATTTTGATTTAGTTTTTTTTGTTTGAAAGATAAGTTAGTCGGGAGTGTTCTTAGCTATGTTTGATCAAAATCGGTTCAGCCGTCTTAAAGTTATGGGGGATAAAAGTCAGGATCAAAAACCGAATGCAAGTAGATATACTCGAGTGGGGTATCAAATGAAAGGGCATGACTCGTACATTACAAATATCTATGTTTGATCAAAATCGGTCCAGCCGTCTAAAAGTTATGGGGGATAATACTCAGGATTAACAACCGAATGTTAGTAGATATGCCCGAGTATCAAGTTAATTTGAGTTTTTTGGCTTCGTTTGGATCTTTTTTACTTTTCTTTTCATTTTTTTATTATATTACTAGCTGTGCTCCGCGGTTTCACCCGCATAACTCCCGATCCCGTTGGAATATCGGAATAAATTAAGATGTAAGCTATCCTATCTTTCAAGTTAGATCAAACTGCACACGGTGTGCAAATTTCATTAAAATCGGTTAAGTACCTAGTTTAGGAGTCACGTAATTTAAATAAACACGCCACAAACAACGTGACACGTAATTTATATATATTAGAGAAGATGTATAGATAACCTAGATCTAGACGTCTTCTTCTATGTATACTTAGGTAGTTCTAATATTTAATAGCTATGAAATACCTACTTGTAGTTGTAAAAGTTGAATATCTAAAGGAAAAAATTGAAAAAGAATACCTTTAATAAAAAAACTGTTTAGGGTTCAAAATAATCTTCACTACATAGTATATAAAACAAAGTCGCTTTCTCTGTCCCTATATCCATTTGTATGCTTTAATCTTTAAAACTACGCAACGGATTTTGATGCGGTTTTTTTAAATAGATAGAGTGATTCAAGAGGAAGGTTTATATGTATAATACATGCATAATATAGCCGTGCGAAGCCGGAGCGGGTCGCTAGTTAACTATAAATTAATAATAGTTATTGTTTACACCAAATTATCTGAATCATAAATCGCAAGAAAATAAAGAAATAAAATAAAATAAATTAAAAAGTACCTCCCTACAAAAAGGATAAAATAAAAAATTAAATTTAAAATTTAAAAAACCCCCGACACAAAATAATAAAAATAGTATGAACGTAAAAAGCCTAAAACAAGCAAAAAAAATCTATAAAAAGCCACAAAAAGAACAAAAAAGGTATAAACGTGAAACCCTACAAAAAGAAAAAAATAACCTCGAAATTATGATTCTACTACGTAAGTACATGTGAATTTTTTTGATTAAATATTGTCGCGTCGGGGGACCGCTTTTTACCTATAGAAACACCTTCCTAAGTAAAATGATATTAAAATTTCAATGAAAATGTTAACGTATTAAGAATTACTAGTGATAAAATGCTAAAATAAAAATGTTAACATTATATTAAATTGACTCGAAAAAGAGCGGTCCCCCGACGCGACAATATTTAATCAAAAAAATTCACATGTACTTACGTAGTAGAATCATAATTTCGAGGTTATTTTTTTCTTTTTGTAGGGTTTCACGTTTATACCTTTTTTGTTCTTTTTGTGGCTTTTTATAGATTTTTTTTGCTTGTTTTAGGCTTTTTACGTTCATACTATTTTTATTATTTTGTGTCGGGGGTTTTTTAAATTTTAAATTTAATTTTTTTATACTATGTAGTGATAGTGAAGTGATACTCAAAAATAGAGAACTTGTCTCTAAATCTATAATTTATATTATAAAGCTGAAGAGTTTGTTTGTTTGTTTTAACGCGCTAATGTCAGGAACTACTGGTTTGAATTGAAAAATTATTTTTGTGTTGGATAGTCCATTTATCGAGGAAGGCTATAACGCTATTTTATATTTCGATATTCCCACGGTATCGGGAGTTACGCGGGTTAAGCCGCGGAGCGCTGCTAGTATTTAATAATATTTATGTAGGTACCTGCCATACTTCATTAGATCGTTTAATAAACTATGTCGATCAAGTGTTAGATAAATAAAATAAATCAGACAAGATTACATTTTTATCTACGTAATAATGGTTGTTTTAGAAAATTATATATGAACTATGATATTAAATGACTAGAAGGGAAGTCATACTTCTCTCTTTGCATTCATAATTATTATACAGTAAGTATTATTTAGTATTAAGTTCACACCTACACTAACGCATACACATTATAGGCATTCTTCTTTCTTTCTTTTTATTTATGTATTTTAATCATGCATCGCGCGTCTTTGCAGATTTAATGTATGAGAGAGTTCATACTGTCTGTCGTAGAGGTTTAACCTAGTGCAGACAGTAATTGTCAACGATACCTACCATGTCATGTACGGTCGGCTGCATAATTGCAGACCCACCGTAGAGCTCCAAAACGGCCGTTTTCAACACAATAAAGATTCTAGACACCTGCTTTAGTTCAAGTTTAAAGTCTTCTAACTCATCAATTTATTAAACAAAAATTATCATAATGAAAACATTCCAATAATATTAATTTTAGAACTATGCTGGGGACTGCAATTATGCAGCCGACTGTACCTAACTACTACATATTCGAATAATTGATTGTTGTAGCTTATAGTAATTATGTAAGTACTGATTGTATGTTGTGTGAATAAACATTTATTTATTTATTATAAAGAGTTCGAAAATTCTATTGAGATTTAGGCCAGTAGGTGGCAACTAGAATGTTTGGGCAGAATTTGCTTTCTAAATTTAAAATGAATATGAAAATAAGATTGAGATGAATCATTTTAACATAATGTATTAACAGTTAGCCTAAACTTGTATTAATTAACATACCTGGAACATAAGGTTGGCACTTTCGCTGAGTGTAGATTCGTCTGGCGAGTCGATCGGCGTTTGTAGAGTGAATCTTGTATCAAACTGTGATACATCATCTTCACTCGTCTGAAATAAACACAAAGATATAATGATTTAACCATCTACAAAACACTTATAGTCCATACAATGAATACAGTAGAAGATTATATTGAAATATTTATTATCACAGTTTCAATTTAAATGCAGAACAACAATTTATTACTGTTAATTTAAATGTTCACTAAGAAATAAAACTTAGTTATAAAGTAGTTATTCTTTCCTACCTGTCCTATACTGAAATTAATGTGTTGAATTCCTTTAAGTAGATAATATTGCAGGACATTTCACACATCGCCATCTATTTAGGTAGATAGCTGGAGACCTGGACATATAGACTACTATTTATCCCGATATTTTCACGGCAATTGGGACTTACGCGATTAAAACCGCCAGGGGCAGCTAGTTAGTAATAGACATTTCCAAATGTGTACGCACAAGAGAATTAAATAAAACCTACCAATTTAGGTTTAATGGGTGGTTCCAATCTTCTAGCAAACACGTCATCCCAGTGTACATGTTTGAAGAAGGCGTGCGAGCGGACGGCGGAGGCGCCCGCCGCTCCCAGCCGCTGTGTCTCTGATCGCTTCATCAAGCGCCGGATCAAGTCTCTCGCGTCTTGTGTAAGGTATGCGGGCAGCATCAGCTTACCCTTCAGTATCTTCTCTATTGTCTTTGTACGATTATCTCCAGTGAACGGTGGCTGAATCAAAGATAATACAAATTATTTTAAAAATAAATGATTGTTAAAAACAAAGTACAAGTCAACGTTATTACAATTACTTGTACTTGTATACGGGCTGTTTTCCGCAAGACCCTTTTTAATTGGGTCTTTTTTGCGTGGAGATGGAGTAGGCTTGCCCAGCACCTACTACCCTCTCAGCTTAGTCGACCATGTCCAGAGGAGAGAACTTTACAATACTTCTAAGTCCAAGCCAATTAAGCCAACTAAGCCGCGGGTTTCATCACGATGTTTTCTTTCACCGAAAGAGCAATGTCAATTAGCATACATAAATTTTCCTTAAGAGAAATTCAGTCAGGATTTGTACCCAAAACCTTACAATTAAATTAAGGAAAACTAGTTTTGAAAAACAAATATTTAAATTATATTTACCTACTCCTCTGGCAGAAGTTTTATAATTACCTGTCCAATAAGCATGTCATACATCAGTGCTCCAAGGCTCCACCAATCTACAGCTTTACCATGGCCACTCCTTGTTAGGATTTCTGGCGCCCTGAAACATATTAAAGACGATTAGGTTTAAGTCACCAACACTTAGTAGGACCTGAAAACCCCTATCCATTTCCCACGCGCGCGCCGCGCGATGATTATATCCCTTTCTCCCGCAAGTCGCGAAATGGCCGTTTTAACTGTTGTTTGGAATTAAAAGAATCACATCTATTTCAGTGAAAAAACCATCTGTACTACCTTATTATGGGTTTTGATGTAAAGTTTATGAAAATATACATTTTTTAGCCGTAAAATTGAAAAAGATAAAATATTACGATTTTTTTAGGATTATCACGTGTTTTATTTTATCGAGGCAAATCACTCTAATCGTGTTTCGAAGTGTATGACAATACAAAGCATTTCTTCACCCTTACGACATTAGGAATATAATTCTATGGATTGATACCCAAAAACTGTTTCTAAAACACCTCTATTGCGCTTCTGGTCATACCACTTCGGCTTAGTACTCAAAATGTTCACTTACATGTATTCAATTGTGCCGCAAAATGTGTGTGTCACAATTCCTTCTTGAATATGTTCCTTACAAAGTCCAAAGTCTGTAAGTTTGACGTGGCCTTGTGCATCAAGCAGTACATTTTCAGGCTTCAAATCGCGGTATATTATGCCCAGGCTGTGCAAGTGTTCTAATGCCAATATAATTTCTGATAAATAGAAGCTGAAAGGGAAAAATAATCTTAACTACTGTAGACTATAATAAATATCTTATAGATTTGCATCAAGTGATGTGCACTAAATATATAGAAACCAATCGACACTAATAAAGATTTTTTTGTTGTTTTGTTTGTAGGAATGTATAGGCTTTAAAACTACTGGACCTATTTTGATGAAACTTGGTATGAGGATACATTGATTCATTGGGAACAACATAGGTTACTTTTTATCCCGATATTCCTACGGGATCGGGAATACGCGGGTGAAACCGCAGAGCGCTGCTAGTTTTTTTTATGTACTTTGTACACTTGTTACATAGGATACATAAGGCAGCAGGACACACCATGCTAATAAAACGGAGTGGCATGGGAGTGTAAAACATAACATTTATGCCCTAGTAGCTATATGTGTGTTAGCGTGTCCATGTTCTGAACAGGCTGAAAAACTTTTATTCTTTTGTTATCAGGCAATGCATTTACGCTTGTCTTTGGTGGGAGGTGTCTCGGTATAAGTTATTTATGACCTATTACTGAAGATGAATATTGTTTTGTTTTCTTTAGAATATAATATTTTAAATAACTTAATTTTAAACTCAACGGAACTGACATGTAAGTAATTATATAAATGTTCCATAAAAAAAAGAAGAAAAAAAAAGAAATTAATAATTATGACAAGACAACCAACACTGTTGGTTACATAATTATTAATTACACAACACAAGAAAACTTCACCCCTGTCCCTGAGGGGGACCCCACTGCCATCTTTCACAGTGATCCACATAAGTAACAAGTGTGAATTGACTTGTGCTTGAATGTCAAAACTATTGGTGTTTGCGTATAACAACCCAACTAGAAACAATGTTCATTTGAAAATAAAATATTAATTAACATAACTAGACTAATTGTAATTGATTTCTATTGTAATCAGTCACTGTCCTGTATGCATACTTTGTCAATTCAAATAAATACCCTACTAGTAACATAACAAATAAATAGATAGATATTGCAGGACATTCCACACATCGCCATCTAGCCCCAAGCTAAGTAACTAGACATGTGTTTTGGTGCTAGACAACAGACATACTACATTTATACTTTTCTTTTGTAAATATAAACTTTTAATACATACAACCAGACCGCAGACAAATATCTAAGCATAAATACAGGTCTGAGGTGGGAATCAAACCCACAACCATGTGTTTGGCAGTCCGACATGGTGATCAATGCGCCAACTGGGTCATCTATACTTATATTATAAAGCTGAATAGTTTGTTTGTTTGAAAGCGCTAATCTCAGGAACTACTGGTTTAAATTGAAAAATACTTTTTGTGATGGATAGTCCATTGAACAATAAAGGCTATAGGCTACTTTTCATTATGATATTCCCACGGGATCGGGACTTACGCGGGTGAAACCGCGGAGCGCAGCCTATAAATAAACATACCAGGCAGTGTCCTCTAGGAATATGCCCTCGCGTTCAAGGTGCATGAACAGTTCACCACCGCTGAGGTATTCCAATATTAAGTATAGTTTGCCACCTGTTTGAAAGGCGTACACTAATTCCACTATGAAGGGATGCTGAAAAATATTTCCTATTTAAAATAACTGGTTATATTTTGTTTTAGTTATATTTAAATAAAATTTAAGCAGACTGGTTGATCATCAATGCTTTATTGAAGCCTCTGGGTTTATCTAACTAAAAACATGAAACTTGCCTCAGTACTTTTTTAGTCAATGATGAAAAAACTGAGTAGGGAGTAATTAATTTTTATATTACCTTGACAGCTTCAAGTATATTTCTCTCAGCTTTAGTGTGAGCTGTATCCTTTTGATTGCGTACGATAGAAGCTTTCTTCAGCACTTTCATAGCAAAATGTGCACCAGCATCAGTTCCTGTGATCTTTCGAACCTGAAATACTTTGCCATAGCCACCTTTTCCAAGTACTTTACGCAGCTCAAAGTCTTGGGGCCCAAGCCTCTTGCATTGACCAGGGTTCACATTATCTTCAGATAATTGTATAGTTTCTGAACCTTCCGCTCTAAAAATTATATAATTTGTATCATTTTTTAGTGCTTAGTAGGTAGGTATACTTACTTTTATTTTAGTAATTTAATACTTACTCTACAATAGCATTGACATGAAGTTCGGGATCGTAGTCGACCTGAAAAATGCATGGTATTTTTTTATAAAATAAAATATTAGAGAATACAAACACCAAAGAGTATTCATTAAATTAAATGTGCGCTATGATGAAGCAGCATGTCGCCATAGAACGTATGGCAGGTAGGTATACAACAACTGAGACGAAATTAATCCTTGACCATCATGAGAATATAGCACAAGGTTTTAGGTTAAGTAGTCGACAGAATTTCTGTAAAAAGGTCATTCATACAGTATCGTAAAGGTACCTCATCAATCTCGATGATGTCGTCTTCGTCTGAATCTGCTACTGTAACTGTGTCCACATCCAAATCTAAATCGAAAACACCTGCCATATAAGATGACATTTCAAGATATCACATCAGCAAACACTGATATTGTTGGCCTTTGGTTGAACAATAATCCGTATTGTAAGCGACACTCGATTATGTAAAATGTCGTCGCTATTGCGTTTTTGTTATATTATGATTTTATTCAGTTAGAGTCGCAATACAAAACGAAGTAAAACTGCAGAAGAAAGCACGAGTGCACAAGTCTTGCATTGGTAAGAATTTATGATTTGATTGAATGAATGAAAATGAATCACCACAGAATATGTAACCACAGATGACACCTTAGTTCCTCTGAATTTAAGCATGGGACATATTGCTCGGACGCTTTCGCGGACGCATCCGACAGCCGCGACTGATTAGTGTGCACGGTCACTTGCAAATCCGGAGGCAGTGTGACCACTTTTAGTAGAATTCTACTTTTTTTGGTAGGTTTGAGTCAAAGAAAACGATGATTCAGTAGTCAGAAAAATTAGTAATACTTTCAGTAGAAAATCGGTAATTACATTAGATTCGTCAGAAAATCAGTATTTATGACAATTCAGAAAAATGGTATTCCAAAATGAATTTGGAACAACGGCAACGCTTGGTAGATTCTAGTAGATTTTATTGCACGCACAGGCAAACTTCTGTCCTTCGGACGCGCGGACGCATCCCGCACCCCGGGCACACTATCTGCGGACGTTTTCGGCTGATAGAAACATCCGGCTGGCCAGATCGCTGTAGGACGTCCATACGCGTCCGAGCAATGTGTCCAAAGCTTTAACATAAAATAATAGCTTATACACACGTCTTGATTTGGTCGGGTCCGACATCCAATTTGGTCGGGTGTACAACCAAATTGGGACGTGTGTATCGTGGTCGGGCAGACTTAATTATTATTAATTAATCAAATTGGACACGCCCACCCAATTTGGTTGTATCCGACCAAATCGGGACGTGTGTACGCATCGGACCCAACTTCGTGTTCGAAACAAACAAGTGTGAGTCGGACTCCCGCACGAAGGGTTCCGTATCATGTTGTATTTGAGCTCCACTTCATTTTTTTCTTTTCTTAGTTGTTGTTGTTAAAGCAACACTAATAGAAATACATAATCTGAGAAAAATTTAACTCTCTATCCATCACGATTCATGAGATACAACTGGATGACAGACGGACAGAAAGGCAGACAGACAGACGGACGGACGGATTTACGGAAGGATGGAACTGATAGACGGACGGACTGATGAACTGACAGTGAAGTCTTAGTAATAGGGTCTGTTGAAGCAAGGACTTTTTGGTGTTACCTGTAATAATACTCTTTGCAATTTTACTTTATATATTTTGACATTGTGTCATATTGTGTTATATTGTGTTTTGTTATTTTTGCACTTCAAGTTTGGTTGTCAAGTAAAATACATGTTTTAGCAAACATTATTTTATTATTTAATTTTACCTGTGTTCGAACACCGTACTCTGTATGATTCGATTGGGTTAACCTATAGGCATAACTAGGGTAACCCACATCAGGTTATGGGCCCAGAGCAAGATTGAATGTCGAACATAGGAGGTGGAGACAACGAAGGAAGTTCAGTCGAGATGGCAAGTACTAGTGGTATAAGCATGCCACCAATGGCGAGGCTAGAGGGTAGCTCCAATTATGCTACGTGGAAAGTCCAAATGGAGATGGCACTTGTCTACGAAGATCTTTGGGAGTTTATTAGCTCAGAGCCAGACCCGACTGATGCAGCTGCCAAGAAAAGAGACCAGAAGGCAAAAGCCAAGATAGGTATGATGGTGCAACCTGATTGTCTTGTGCATATACGGTCTGCGAAGACAGCAAAGGAAGCTTGGACTAGTCTGAGCAAGACGTTTGAGGATAAAGGCGTGAATAATCGCTGTCGCCTTCTATCCAGATTGGTCAGCTTCAAATTGGAACAATTTTCAACGGTACGGGCATATGTTACAGCAGTATTAACCATAGCTCAGGAGCTAAGAGACATTGGAAAAGAAGTCGATGATGAGCTGTTAGCTGCTCTTCTTCTACAAGGTCTTATGTCAGACTTCCAGCCTTTGAAAATAACTATTGAGAATAGTCAGACAGCACTTACGTCGGATTATGTGAAGAACAAACTGTTCCAAATGGAAGATACATACGCTGCTTCGAATAGTGGAAGCCAGACGTCAATATCAGCACTACTGACAAAGAATAAAGGATGCAGAAATAGCAAGGGCAATACCAAGACAAAGAAAGTATTGAAGTGCTACATCTGTGATGGTCCTCACAAGTGTTACCAATGTCCACGCAAAGAAACTTCAAAGAAGGAAGCTTTTCAAGCATTTGCTCTCGGAACTGCAACTGAGTCTGCAACTGGAGAAGATTGGATAATCGACTCTGGTGCCTCTACGCACATGACGAAGACGAAAGCCTGGTTGAAGAATTTGAAGAAGACTCCTAGACCTTTGAGAGTTATGTGTGCAGATGGAAACGAGGTGATGGGTGAAAGTGTTGGTATGGTTGTGTCTGACAAGATGACGGTAAGTGATGTGACTTATGTACCAAATTTAGCATCTAATTTATTAAGTGTGAACGCTATAGCTAAGAAAGGTCATGTGTTAGTGTTTACAGAGAACGGGTGCGACATCTTTAAGAGTAACGGATGTGAGGTCTATGGCGAATATGTTGCATCAGGTGTGGAAGATAGAGGTATTTACAAAATCAAGGACTGTTCTTACGGTTCTGCACTTGTTACATCAGAAGGTGAACCAAATGACTTGGTTTTATGGCATAGACGTATGGGACATCTAGGCTTGAGAAACCTGAAGTTACTGAGGGACAAGATGGCAACTGGGGTGAGTTTTCCAAATTATTCTAACAAATTTGAATGCATTTCTTGCATTATGGGAAAACAAAACAGGCAACCTTTTATTACTAAAGGTTCGAGGGCTACTGAGGTCTTAGGCTTGGTACACTCGGACGTGTGCGGACCTATGCGTGTTCCCTCTTTTAGTAAAAGTCTTTATTTTGTTACGTTTATTGACGATTTATCGCGTAAGACTTTTGTTTATTTTTTAAATCAAAAAAGTGAAGTTTTTGAAAAGTTTAAAGAGTTTAAAGCTTATGCGGAAAATCAAATGGGCAAAAAGATAAAGATTTTACGATCGGATAATGGCACCGAGTATGTCAACAAACGGATGGATGATTTCCTAGCAGCGCACGGAATTCATCATCAACTGACGATTGACTACACGCCAGAGCAAAATGGAGTTGCGGAAAGGGCAAACCGCACTATTTGCGAAAAAGCTAGGAGCATGCTCCAAGATTCGGGTCTGCCTCAACGGTTCTGGGCGGAGGCTGTTCGTCATTCAGTATATCTGAAAAACAGATCGCCAACCGTTGCTGTAAGAAACATGACACCTGAGGAGAAATGGACGGGTAAAAAATGTGATTTGAGCATGTTGAGAGCTTTTGGGTGCAAAGCTTTTATGCACATACCCAATCAAAAGCGAACCAAATGGGATGCGAAGAGCATAGAGTTGGTTCACACTGGCGTTTGTAATAATTCTAAAGGTTACCGTCTCATAGAACCATCAACAGGGAAAATGTATAAAGGAAGAAATGTAATTTTTTTAGAAAATAGCAAATACACAGTCACAGTAAATCCAGAGGAAAATTTTGTAGAGTTTATGATTTTTCCTGAAATTGAAAATGAAGAAACTAGAAACACTGTGGAGTCTGTGCACGCGCCTCCAGAGAGAGTCCTTGGCAGTGGAGATCCAAATAGTAATGTGAATGTGGAAGTGATACATTTTGGATCAGAGAGTCCGAGACCTGAAGAGGAGGAACGTGAACCAGAAGCAGAAATTCATGAGCCAGAAGTTGCGGTGCATGAATCAGTAGTTGAAATACCGGAATCAGAAACTGAAATTTTTGAAGATTGTGACTCAGTTGATGATTCCGAAAATGAACAACGAGATAGAGAAAGGAGATATCCACTAAGGGAAAGACAGAAAAAAGAGTTTCCAGACTACATACTCTATCACGTTGAGACAGAAAGAGATCCGATGACAGTGCGTGAGGCACTATCAAGATCTGATAGTGACAAATGGAAACAAGCTATTAAGGAGGAGCTTGATGCACTAAAGAAAAGTAAGACGTGGATTCTCACGAAACCGCAAAAGGCATATAACATCGTTGACTCGAAGTGGCTCTTCAAAGTCAAAGAAGAGGCGGGGAATAGACGACGGTATAAAGCACGCCTTGTTGCAAGGGGATTTAGTCAAAGGCACGGAGTAGACTATGAAGAAACTTTCGCGCCTGTAGTGAGACATAGTTCCTTAAGAGCCCTTATTGCTCAAGCTGTGAGACAAGGACTCAAGATTGATCAGATGGACGTCAAGACAGCATTCTTAAATGGAGAACTACACGAGACTGTTTATATGAAACAACCTGAAGGCTTCGAAGAAAAAGGGAAAGAAGATCATGTTTGTTTATTGAGACGTTCATTGTATGGGCTGAAGCAAGCCCCAAGGGAATGGAACACAAAACTTAACAATGAGTTATTACAACTAGGATTCAAGAGATCAAAGAATGAACCCTGCGTGTATACAAGGTCCAAAGGGAACAGTGTGATCATATTAGCGGTATATGTCGATGACATGTTGATATTTTGGAATAATGCTGATGAACTACGCAAGGTCAAGCAGGATCTCATGTCAAAGTTTGAAATGAAAGACTTAGGCAAAGCTGAATTTATTTTAGGAATGCAGATAACTCAGAGTGAGTTAGGGATCAAAGTAGATCAAACAAAGTATGTCAACAAGGTTTTGAAGACTTTTGGAATGGAGGACTGCAAGCCAGCAGCGACGCCTGCAGTTACAGGTCTTAATCTTAATAAACCTGGACCGGAGCATACACCCGATCCTGACATACCGTATCAAAATGTGATTGGTTCTTTGATGTATCTATCTGTTTGCACACGACCAGATATAGCATATGTAGTTAATTATCTGAGTCAGTTTAACAGCAACTATAGTGATGAGCATTGGATTGCTGCGAAACGTGTATTAAGATACCTGAAAGGAACCAAAGATTTTGGATTGATGTTTAAGAGAGGAACATCAAACGAAATACATTGCTATGCAGATGCAAGTCATGCCTCCTGCTATGATAAGAGGTCTTATTCAGGAGCAGTATTCTTGCATATGGGAGCTGCTGTCAGCTGGGAAAGCAAGAAGCAGAAGACCATTGCATTATCTACAGCTGAAGCTGAATATGTTGCAATGTCAGAAGCTGCAAGAGAGGCAATATTTTTGAAAAGGTTTGTGGCTGAAATAACTGGCCAAACTGAGTTGCCAATCAAGGTTTATAGTGACAGCCAGTCTGCTATTGCAATTGCGCACAATCCTGTGCACCATCAGCGTACGAAACATATAGCTGTACGTCACCATTTTGTGAGAGAGGCAGTTGAACATGGGCACATTGAGTTGGAGTATGTTCAGACAGAGCGTATGGTTGCTGACTCATTGACCAAACCATTGCTGAAAGGAAAGTTTGTGTGGTGTACGTTGAGTATGGGAGTTGTATGAAAGTTTGTATGAAGTTAAAATTGAGGAGGAGTGTTGAAGCAAGGACTTTTTGGTGTTACCTGTATTAATACTCTTTGCAATTTTACTTTATATATTTTGACATTGTGTCATATTGTGTTATATTGTGTTTTGTTATTTTTGCACTTCAAGTTTGGTTGTCAAGTAAAATACATGTTTTAGCAAACATTATTTTATTATTTAATTTTACCTGTGTTCGAACACCGTACTATGTATGATTCGATTGGGTTAACCTATAGGCATAACTAGGGTAACTGTTATATTGTGTTTTGTTATTTTTGCACTTCAAGTTTGGTTGTCAAGTAAAATACATGTTTTAGCAAACATTATTTTATTATTTAATTTTACCTGTGTTCGAACACCGTACTCTGTATGATTCGATTGGGTTAACCTATAGGCATAACTAGGGTAACCCACATCAGGGTCCCGTTTTTCCCCCTGAGGAATGGAACCCTAGAAACTACTTAATGACCACGATGTGTCTCTCTCTCTCTGAATACTATCCGACCAAATCGTAGCGTGTGTATCGATACCCAATTTGGTTGTGTCAATTTGGTCGGGACGACCAAATCGTAACGTGTGTACAAGCCTTAAGCTGGGAACAAATTATCGGACTCGGCTTACGGACGCGTCCGTCAGCCGCGACTTATAGGCATCTGTGTAATGTAAATGTAAGTAACTGTAACTGTGTACACTATCGGACGTAAGTCGCGGACGTGACCTTGGGCTGCCCTTGAGCGTTCGGACGTCCTACAGCGATCTGGCCAGCCGGATGTTTCTATCAGCCGAAAACGTCCGCAGACGTCCGCAGATTTTTGACGAATATACTACATTACATAATAGATTTCCTACTAAATTACAAATCGATTTTCTACTGAAAGTACCTACTAAATTATCTGACTAATGATCGTTCTCTTTGCCTTAAATCTACCAAAAAAAAAGTAGAAAAATCTGGCAACACTGGTGGCGGAAGATGGGCGGAAGGCGCTCGGAAGAGTCCGCGGACAACGTCCGATACATCCGTGCACACTAATCAGTCGCGGCTGTCGGTCACGGCTGTCGGACGCGTCTGATAATTTGTTCCCAGCTTTAACCATTCGTTCTGTGGGCTACTAATTTTTTATAGTCTGCGGATAATATTTTTTTAATCTGTGGCTTGGTCACAAAGATGCGTTCAAAAACCCATTTATTATTTAAAAAATTGTAATTTGTTACACTTTTTGCTATAATATTAGGTACCTACCTATATTCTATTTTTTTACATTGTTACGATATATAAAATAAATAATAGAGACAAAACATCGCAAGGGTTAGTGTAAGAATTATTTTTACCTCAAAAATTATTCCAGTAAATAATTATAGTATTCAAACGCATCAACAGTTGTTGAATGAAGTGAGAGGTTGAGTGAAAAGTGTAAACATTTTATTTTTCTAGATTTTTAATGTTTTGTTGGATTTTTTATCATAATTTACACATTAATCAACAGAAATATGGTTTAGACGTTAATAAAATGCGTTTTAAATCTTTAAACTAATAAATACCTAGTGAAACCTTTCAATGGCTAATGACAGCGACAAAAGTTCAAATAATCACAAGTTGGATGGGTCCCTGAAGAAAAACAAGAAGCAAAGTAACTTGGATAGTTTTGGTAAGATCTCATATTTCTTACAGAAAAAGTTTCATATTCGCTTTATTTTTTGGGTTATGAAATTATAACCTTTTTATCAATGTATCCTTAACATTATACCAAGTTTTTGAACAAACTGCCTTCTGGTTTTGGATAGGATTGTGCGTGAACCCAAGGCGTGAACAGATAAGAATATACATACATGGACCAAGTTACAAAGACGGTATCACATTACAAGGTCCTTGAAGATCCTTATTCATTTATAAGCAGACGTAACATTCTAGTAGCCGTCTAATAAGTTGTTCCGCTTGGTGTTCAGCTTTTAAATAAAAAAAGGGTTTTAAAATTGTTTTCTACCATTGTACATGCATTCTTTCTTTCATTTTATGTAGTTTAGACTTTTTGTATTCAGTGCAAAGTATTGATATAATTGCATATTTATAGGTTTGTAGGTAAAAATACATTTTCCTTAAAAATATATTTAGATTATATTTAGGTAAGTATGCTGATTTTATATCTTCTATTTATTCGAATTAGTGTTTTAATGTTAATTAAAAGTTTCTTTTAATGATTAGCTTCAAGTGTACAAAAGCAAGTTACATAAAATCATTGTCACTATGAAAATGTGCCTGACAATTTTTTTTTCATTTCATACAAACTATGTTTAATCTATGGTCAAAGCATGCAAATGTCAGTTTGACATCTGACTCATGATGAGGTTACAAGAAAAACAAAATAAACTGATACAAAAACTGTAATGTACTAACATTACAACTAAACCTTAAACATTCATCTTTGAAAATAAAGTTAATAATGGGCATAACTTTGGAAGAAAGCTCACTAGATGAGGTACCTCTATTACTTGAAGAAATTATTAAGAAACTTACCCTGCAGAATAAAGGATCTGATACCTTACAGAAAGACTACATGTTTCTTTTGATAATTGTTTCTATGATTGAAAATGGATTTTTACCTGTCGACAGTGACTTACAAGCTTTGAAACCTTATTCAATAGATGCTGAGAAATTCAGTAAATGGAAGAGTGAAACGGGAATCTATGAAGCATTGTTCATTGAGGGTAATTTTGATAATATCGTGAGGGTAATAATGAGTCCTTTAGGGGCTATGGTTTTAGTCAACGCAGTTATAAATGACCTAGATTCCGAAACATACACAATATGTTTGCCGATCAGCAGATACATAGTTTCTCCTCAATCCACAAACATTCCCATGATATTTAGAGACTTGAAGCAGTTTTCAATATCGCTTAAGAATAAAGTGATAGCTCCAGTTAAAAGCAGAATACTTAGTTGTAATGGTTGTGCGAGCGCCAGTCTTATTGGATTGCCAGAAGAAGTTTTACATAAAATTATGATGAAATTGTTAGTTCAAGATGTTTTAAGCGTATCTGAAACATGCAACACAATGAGAACATTATTAAAGTCTGAAAGTTTTTGGCATGATATGCTTAAAAGAGATTATCCTGATTTTCAAATTCGAGAAGAATCTGGATGGAGAGAACGTTACATCGTAGAATATAAGTCTGAAAAAGATTTGAAACTGCTCGAAACATCAATGGGAACTTTACACGATTATATGGAGTATTCTGATTATGTGTCTTACATAGATAATCCTATGTGGAATGTATTTCTTTAATATTTTTTGTTAGTAAGTTTCAAATAAAAACAGATAAAAAACATAGTGTTATTTACTTACCAAATTTTCCAAATATTTTTTTCTATTGAGTGCATGGTATGATAGGCTAATATGTAGTATTGGCACTGTACCATATAATTTGTTTTATAACATTATTATTGAACTAGCAGCGCTCCGCGATTACACGCGAGTAACTCCCGATCCCGTGGTAATATCGGAATAAAAATTAGCCTATAGCCTTCCTCGATAAATGGACTATCCAACACAAAAATATTTTTTCAAATTGATCCAGTAGTTCCTGAGATTAGCGCGTTCAAACAAACAAATAAACTCTTCAGCTTTATAATATTATAGTATAGATTTATTTCAATCAAGGCGCTATTACATTTCATAATTGTATTTTTTTTGTCTGATTGTAACTGAATTATTGTAGGCATCAATACTGTCTTTTATTAAAAATAATTAGGTAATATAAATAGATCTTGTCTCTATCTGTAGGTGAAACTGATGACAAATCAAATAATTTGGATGCACATCCTGTTGGAAAAGGTGGTCGAAATCTTTCAATACCCTTTGATTCTGCATCTGCTAATGGAGATTTGAGTAAGTAATGTTAGTTATTCAAACATGTAAAATTAACGCATACTGTATAGTGTATATTTAAGCTACTATATGTATTGTATATTATTATTCTCCGTTTTTAAGTGATTCACGGATTTACGATGATGTACTTATTATATGGCATTCAGTTTAATTACGTAAAACCCAAAAAAAAGAAGGTTTGGGTAAAAGGGTTGTTAAGAAGCTGAGATGAGCTACTGTGCATGTAAATAACCCAATTAGCAATTTTTAGCCAGTTTAGCAATTTTTAGTTTGGGTCAAAGGGTTGTAAGACGCTGAGATGAGCTACTGTGCATATAAATAAGCGAGATGGTACATAATTAGTAATTTTTAGGCAATTTAGCAATTTTTGTTGTTAAAATATACACATTAATCTTAATTAATAGTCTTACGGTAGTAAGTTTATTAAAAAAATCTCTCAAAAACCAATTATTGCAGGCAGGTGTTTTTATTTATAATTTATATCGTAATGTAGGTACTTATATTTATTATTATATTTATTTATTTATATGTGTGTTTTTCTTGGTTTACTGAAGTAAATCATTTACTTATACTTATCTGGCACTACAATCTGCCAGAGATTAGGTACTGTCTGCCCCTTAATTAAAATTTAATTTAACGTTAATTTAAAGTATTTATAGGTATTTAACGATTTATTAAAAGAACAAAAACCAATTGCGTAGGATGTACGTAGGATTCGTTGTATAAACTTAATTATTGTGTCGTATCAGGAATGTGATGACAAATGAGGAAAAAACTCTTTTAAAAGCGTTCTAATAATATAATCATGCATTGACATAATAATATCTGGCAGGTGAAACTAGTGCTTCAATATAAAAAAATTACGCTTTTTCGATCAGAAGGCCAATTCTCGTAAATAACATTGTTTAAATTACATTTCAATATCATTCCGATTGCATTTCGATTGCAAAAGATAAACATAAAGTCAGTTTTTTTTTACAAACAATATACCCTTATAGCAAACTTTAAGGGTATGTTGAGGTACTTTGAGGGTATTACCTATTTGTGATCGAAATGCAATCGAAATGATATTGAAATGTAATTTGAACAATGTTATTTACGGGAATTGGCCTTCAGGTCACGTGTCCTGACGCGAGTTTAAGATTTTATACCCATTACAGAAAAAGTGCTCAACGCCGCTAAAGAAGTTTTCACTTCAAAAATTAAATAATAAAAAGCAACTTACAAACTTACTAGTTGTCCGGGCAAACGTTGTTTTGCCATTTAAAAAAAACTGGACTGATTTTATAATATAAAGTCTAAAAAACGGATACAAAAAAAGTCATTCAAATCGGTCCAGCCGTTTAGGACGAGTTCAGTGACATACACATGTACAGTAAAATTATATTTATAAAGATAATATATAATATAATATATACTTACTCTCTGTTCACGGATTAGAATTGCAATAAATTAAAAAAAGTGTTCTTCTAGTATAGTGAAAGAAGTGTTAAATTGACGGAAAAAAGGTATTTAATGTTATATAAACTTATTCTGGAGCAACTGTTTATTTCGTCTTCTGCTTGAGAGAGATGAAAAGTAGAGTGTATAATCGGGATTTAAATATATCTTCCTTGGGATTCCTTTAACGAATCTACTCTAAATTATTATTTATAATTAAACATAGAAGTCCAAGCATGACAAAAAATAAAAGAAATATGTAATTAAAAACATTGTTTATTCCCCTGAGGGTGTTTGTTTAGTTTCGTTTTGAGTTAAATGAATAAAAAATAGTAATATAGGATACTTATGGAAATACTTAAAACAATCGTGTAACTTAATTTAAAGGGTAAGTAATAAAATTAAAAACAGTATGAGTATGAGTCAAAGAATTCCCCCCCACATCATACAAAGTCCGCTTTATCTGCAATTTCTTTATTGGAACGAAGTCACTTAACTTGCCCAGTTAAGTGACTTTGTTCCAAATGCATGTCCGAGAGACACGTATTTTTTTTTAAATTTATATATTGAAACTATTTAATGCGCTGATACTCTCCCTAAGTAACTAGTTAGTTGTAGATTGCGTAGAGAACAGTGCATTACCACAGTGCATTACCTAATTATATACCAACCTGCTACTTGTAAATAAACCCTATTGATTTAATTAAGTTTCAATTTGCCACTCTTTTGGTAAAGTGTACTTAATTAATTTAAATACTTTCGTATATGATCTCAATCAAACTATCTATCTACAATATAAATAATTAAATATATAACTATGAGATATGACGAAAGATTTCTTATTAGAATTTCGATAAGATTTGCCGAATATGATTGTCATAAAATAATACAATGTATAACTTATTATACGACGATCTCCCTCTGTAAAGTATCATTTGTGAGAGAAAATGTAGGTAGGTAGTGTTGAGTAGGTGCCGGGGAAAATAGGAAGGGTGAGATGCGCGCGTGGGATGCGCCGCGCAGCGTCCATCTGGATTTCGTATCGCTTCTGTGGCGCCGCCATAGGCGAGTTGACGTGTGTACCGCGAGCGAGCTGAGCGTCAGCCACGGCTGGGGTCTCCGTAGATGTAGGGCCTAGTGCCACGCTTATGTGCTGATGGGCTGGCTTAGGTGAACGGCCGTGGAGGGCCCGCGGGCGCCGCGTGACCGGCCGCCGTGGCGGTGCTACGGACCCATGCTCACCCACAGCCGTTCCGACGGAGATTTCCCCGTCTACACTAGACCAGGTGAGCAATGAGCATCTCTTACTACACATAATTGTGCCACTTTACTCACTAATTTATCCTGGTTTTTGTCCTCTTCAATTTTATAAACCTTCTAAAATGATACGTATTGGATGTTCACTGTGGTTTCTTTTATTGATGCACACGTTAGTTGTAGAAATAGACGAATCGTATACTATTCGTTCGTTCGTCAGGTTCGTTCATTTGTTGTTGTGGTTAATGAATTTGTTGTTCGATGGTCTGTAATAAAGTCATCATTTTCCATACCTTGATCATAATAATAATCGATCACATATAAGTAGATTGTATGCACGACGCGGACGATGTGTCCGGCTGTGTAAGTAACTAATAGTGGCGTCGGAATGTCGGATTGCTCAAGCAAGAGATTTATAAATCAATATCCTTGGAGTTTGGATGCCAATGTTTGCCGCCAAGTTCTGTTGTTACCTTCATACTATTTGCATTTGCATGGCTTTATACGTTCTTTTCAAATTTAACTGCGCTAATTGATTGAAACCACTTTGTACTTAATATTTAGTTAATATTCTATTAAATATTACTGCTATCACGCACCGTAGGCATCCATTTTTCTAAGATCTAAGGGTTTATTTTGGAACTTATATTGTTTTAAAATTCAGGCTTCACCGCATGCATTATACGCTACGTAGACCGCTAGCATGAAAATATGGTTCGCTTATTTTCTAGGGCAATAAGCACCTATTAATAATAAAGGCTACACGCTTAATCTCACTGTGCCCTCTATGTCCATTTAAACCAATGGTGTGGACAGAGATCAGTCGAGCAGCAGACGTAGTCGCTATACGTGTACTATTTGACATTGAAGTCATTATGTTCGTAGTGTCACCTACCTACTGTCTACTCATCTGATACTTAGGTCCGTATTAATAAACCGAACTCAATATCGATTTCAATCTTGAGTTTGCTCTTGAGTTGTTGCGCTGATTAATAAACCTATCTTAAGACGCGATTAAAGAGCGACGTATCACTTGAGTAATACCGTATTAATAAATCAAACTCAGCTCTCAAGAAATGTCTCAAGATGTAGTTTCGTGAACTCAAGTCTGATTGCGGGTCATACATGACATAAGTTAGCTGTTTCGTTAGTTTTGTAGTTCAGGAACATGGAGCTAGAACAAATTTTGTCAGAAATCAATTATTATGATGATATTTTATGCTAATGACTTTTTGAACAAATCATTCGCATTTAAATAATTATTTAGTAGTAAAATCTTACATTTTGTAAAAAAATTCACATTAAAAACAAGTTGACAGCAAAATATGACGACACTACCTACCATAGGGTAAAAACATACCATTCAAGGTAAGAACAAAGCGTTACTGTCATTCAATGTCGCTCTCAAGATCAGTTTCAAATCTCAAGAGCGATATCAGCCTGGTTAGAACTTGAGTTTTATCTATTAATTAACGCCTAACTTAAGATAGTGACCGCATCTCAAGACTCACTCAATTGATACGCACTCAAGATCGATATTGAGAGCGATTTATTAATACGGGCCTTAGGTGAAGACATAATATTATTACTATTGATAATACCTACTTAGCTATTATTACAAAACAATATAGAAACCGTGACCGTACTATCATCATGACCTATGTTCATAATTTAAGAAATGTCTTTCATCTATCAAAACTTCAACTTTTCCTTAAATTTTCAACGCCCAATTGTTATATGAAACCAATTAAGATAAATCCCAGAACGATTGCGTCACAAATATAAACTACTAGCTTTTGCCCGCAACTTTGTACGCGTAGAAGACGAAAATGGTTCTATTAGGATTTGGATTAAAACTGATTGAGTTTTCAAACATGTGTCAAAATAAAATTCAAATCAAAAGCACTAAATACTACCTACCTATTGATATCAACTTCGAAGCAAATCACCCCCAAAATAACTTTCTATTCCGATGAATTTCAGTAAAATACGAAGCACGTCTTTCATCAATTCTGTTTAAAATGTTGATGCAAAATTTGAAGTAGATTTGACCAAGGAATCGCGTGGTCCCATACAAACTTTGCCCCCCTTTTTCATCCCTTTAGGGGTAGAATTTCGGAAAATCTTTTCGTATCGGATGCCTACGTTACGTCATACAAAGAACACACCCTCCAAGTTTCAGGTCTCTACGATCAGCGGATCAGAGGCTGTGCGTTGATCCGTCAGTCTGTCAGGACAAAGCATTTTAAATGTATAGTAGACTAGCTGCGCCCCGTTGTGTCACCTGCGTATAGGAATAAAAAGCACCCTATAAATTTTCTCAAGAATTGGGCCATCAAATGCAAAAAAAAAATTTTTCAAAGCCGTTTGTTAGATCCAGAGATTAGCGCGTTCAAGCAAACTCTTCAGCTTTATCATAATATAAAGTCTTTGGCTGCTCCCCGCGTTTTCACTCAAAGTGGATAGCGTAGAAAAAAAATCATAAACAACGAAATGATGTCCGAACAGCTCTTGATATAAGTATGTATTTTTTTTTAAATATATTCGGAAAAACAATCCCATACAAAAATTTATAACGTCATACTCAACTTTTAAAATTCCGTCAAGTCAGATCTGTCTGAGCGTCGGTTAGGAAGGGATACTTATTCTGGGCCATAACATTTATAGTAATTATTTTTCGTGTCTTAATTGCGTTTTTTTATTTACGAAACGTCAAAACATCGAGGTAATAGAAAGAAAAAAAATACGAGATTAAAACCCTACAAAATAATTACAATGAATACAAATCGTGTGAGTCAATCCGACCCAATCAGTATTCGTAGTGCAGGTATTTATGTCAAAGTTCATTTAAAATTAGCGAACCGCCTGGCGCCCGCCTTGTCGAGATGATTGAAACTAGAAACATATTTGTCTACCTAACATTCACTATTTACTTTAAAACTTTATTGACTCTACGTACTGATTACAAGTGAAGAAATATACGACAACAGGGAAATATACCAATAGAAATAACGTGATAAGTGAACTCACTATCATTCCATTACTATCTAATCTAGCGACTGTAATATCTCAGTTTTAATTTCAGTGCCGAACTACTTACACAATAAATATGTGTGTAAAACGGGGTCTTGTGTGTGGTGTGTATGTGGGATGAAGTATTTGTGTATAAACATGGATAGGGGCACCAGACACAGGCATAGGCCTATTGATGATGACACGAGGAGCGATTCAGGGATATTAGAAGACGAGATTGATTGTAAGTCCGATCTCTATATCGCTGTCTTTATTTCGAGTGTTCTCTGGGACTGTAGAATATTCTCAGCTACGACAACCATCACGCATCTTTAACAGGGTAGGTTCGTTGTTATCAAAAGCTAAAAAAAGGAACCCTTAAAAGATCACTTTCTTGTCCGTCTGTTATTTATTTAAGAATACAATAAAATACGAAAATATAAATCTAAACTTTAAACTAAATACCATTTTAATGTCTCCGCATATGGCTTAATAGACGCTTGATTACTATACAAAATATATCCTATCCTACTAATATTCTGAACGTAAAAGTTTGTGTGTTCGTATAGTAACATATACATTTTTATCCGAATATAACCACGGGATCGGGACTTACTCGGGTGAAACTGCGAGACGCAGCTAGTCCTACTAATATTATAAAAGTGAAAGTTTGTGTTTTTGTGTGTTATTTCTTTACGCAAAAACTACTGAACCGATTGCGTTGAACAGAAACTCATAGGCTACTTTTTATCTCAATATTCCTATGGGACTCGGACTCACACGGGTGAAACTGCGGGGCGCATAATTATGTATATGAAAGCGAAAAAAACTAATCACGACATCTCAGAATTCAGACACTACAATAGCTACGATTAAACGTTGCATGGTGGTTGCACTGGTTCCTCTTAAACACGTAGGCTAACTAAGAAAGGCTTTTTGGAAATTCGACCTTTAGAGGGGAAATAAAAGCTTTCTTAAGAGTAACAAACATACGATCTATTCCGTTCTAATACCAAAAACTAATACCAATGGTATCGTACATACATACACACACACACACAAACTTTCACATTTACAATATTAGTAGGATACTTACAGAGACAATAATAAAAAAAATAAGAAGAAAATAAAGAACGAATCGATCAATGAAAAAATTAAAAAAAAAATCTACTGAAAATTCCCTTTTAATTTATTATATCCCTCTTATTAAAAAGATATCGTTCTAATTAAGTTGGTTAACTATTTGTATGCTATCTAAGCCAGTGAATGAATAGATATTGTAGTAGATTAGATACATGTGTCATAGTTATTCATACTAGTAGTTCTGCGAAAAGTAAACCTCGCGAGTTCAACACTTGAGGAGTTTTGTGTGACAAGATTCAAAGTGCTCCACCAAAACCTTCCTAGTAGTTGAATGGCTGCTTCCACTGGTAGAAATATAAAAGTTAGCTATTTACTGCATATTGTAAAGCTATTTTGAACATTACTCCGAAGATCCTGATATGATTTTGAATTTGAATTTGTTACTACCTTTCAAATAAGAAAAATAATCATTCAAATCTTACTTTATAAGGCGGTAATATTCAGTAGGCCCTTTTTAGCCTCTTTTTGAGGCAGTTAATTCCAATTTGAAAATCCCCGACGACAAAAAATTTTATAAAACCATAATTGGTATCAGATAGGTATACAAATTTTCGTCCAAATCGGTTGTAAAATAAGACATTTAAAGAGTACCAACAAATATACACGGTGTAACAAGGGGGGTGGATCAACGGTTGCTGGGGGGTGGGGGACCTCAGTACCTATCGATTTAACCCCTGTATGTTCTGCAATAATTAGTGGTTCAAAAGTTATTTGGGTTTTAGTGAAATTTTAGTTAAAATCAGATTTCACCCTGACAGTCAAAACTATCAGGTCTGCGATTCTGACTTTTTTGTGAAACAAGAGCAATAGTCGACCTTTTGTACCCCTACACCAATCAGAGTCATAGATTTATAAAACTCAAAATAAAACCATTGAAGTAATATTTTTTTTCAAAATCTAATGTTATATTATGTTTATATGGTTCTAAAAAAAATTCTTTTTTTTTTTTTTTTTTTTTTTTAATAATGCTTCTCACGCGCGTACATAAGTACACGCACCCTTTTTTTTTTTGGTTGAAGAATGAAATAACCTATTTTCCATTGAGGGAATCTTTTGCTGAAAATGGAGATTACATTTTGTAGAATCTATTATTAAATTGGTATAGGTAACTACTCGTATTTTAGAAGCCAATTAAATTTTATTAAACAGTTAGGTCATACGTAATCTATTTGTTGGATAGTTTATTTAGTTCTTGTACTTTATTCACCGTGTTCAATGGATGTACTCGTATTGAATTATTGATATGAATATCTTAACTTTCTGTGACTCACTGTTTGTCTTCATAACGGGGGGCCTCTGTCTCAAGTGGACAATCCGCTAATGTAAGTGATCAGTTTTAATTGATGTTCAACAAAAAAGCTGCCTGATTTTAAAATTAAAGATTAAAAACAAACAATTTTATTAATTTTCTAGCTCTACCATATAGAAATTGATTATTTTAATGATTTTTCTTTATTTATGATGATTTTAAAACGTTTTTAAATTATCAGTTTTCAGCTAGGTTATAAATTAATTTACCTGTAATTTATCTACGCGTATCATGATTCTTGATACGAAAAATATTCCGTTACAATAATCAACCACATGCGAATCTCCCCTAATTTGTTAGAAACCCCTAATCACTATGTTTGTGGGTCATCGGTGAACGTTTGAAAATTGCGCGAAATCAAGTGGAAACTTATCAGTTTATCAAAGAGCAGTCCCAATCACACTCACAGTCTCATTCTTGATTCCTTCGTATAGACTTCAAAATATAGACTAGAGGTCGGTCTTGTTAAATCAGGATAATATCTTATAATTAATGTGGAAATAGTTTTACGATAATCGAATAGTTACGCGTTCGTTAGTAGAGGCAGTTAATTAGTCGTTGTTTTACGCATAGTAAGTATTTATTATTTTTGGATAGAAGCCGTGGTGGTCGGATTTTGTTTCAAACGTTTAATTCGTTTGATAATTATGTCCGATGAGAAGATGAAATTATTTCGTGTTTAATTTTGACGGTATAAATACTTATAAGATAAAATCTACATTTGTCACAATAAAATATATAATGATACATTTCATTAAATATCTAATGTAGTAAAATGAATAGTTAACAACTAAAATAACGGATGACCGCTTCCCTATAAAAAACACATTGAAAAAAGCGCGTCCCGGTCTCCGGTATTCTTCCAGTGTTGCGTCCGTTCGTGTCGTCATTAGGTAGTTGGTAGGTAGGTATGCGTTTTGACGTGACGGCTGAGAGTCGCCAGCGAGCGTCAGGCGGTTGAGGCGGTCGAGGCGGTGCGGTCGCTGAGGCGAGTAGAGTGCATTACAACATGCAGGAGAGCAGGCCGCCAGCCGAGCCCCCACCCTGCCCCGCGCCAACGTCTCGGCCCGCTCGCCAGTTTGCCGTTGAGCGTCCCTCGCGGCGCAGGCACTTTGCTATGAAAACGTGAGTGCTTTGTTGATGCCGGTTTCATGTCTCGCGTGCCTTTGTTTGGTGTCCATTGATAGTGTGTTCGTTCAGTTTTGTTGTGAAAAAGAATATGTGTTGTACACGATATGGCGATTCGTAGTTGACATGTCGCTGAGCGCGCCCGTCCAGGCGGTGCGCGGGTCGAGGACCAACAGTCTCGACCAACTTGATTTCCAGGAGAGGAGGCAGTTAATTGCCAGTTCTCTGTCACTCACTGACTTCTTGCATGTTGGAGCGAAAGAAGTAGCTGCAGTGGCTGGTCAGTTTCCTTTTATTTTCGTCGTAGACGCTTTCCTCACAATAGCTTTACGAAATATTAGTTTCGTGGTGTATGCATTCGTTAGTACTGAACTGAGTAATCTATCTAACTCAACCCAATATAATGTTCAACGAACACTGGTGCACGTTCTTACATTCCATGCATATAAGTGTTCACTGTTCATTATAAAGAACTATTGAAAGTTTTCTGTTACCACTTTTAATTTGTAATTACTTTTGAGGAATTCATTGTCAATTAAAAATATATGTATACTTACCGCGTATGCATTAGTTGAACAGTAGATGTACTCGTACAAGTAGTATGATCAACATGAGCTTGGATTTAGTATCTAAGTACCATCATAACTTTATTATGGTCCTTGTATAAGTACTAACTCCATACTGCGATAATATACTGTGTTAGATATACCCGTAAGTACCTGTAAAAATATATTAGCACACAATCACGCAAATTCTAGGAGTGGTTGAAGCAGGTTACTCTGTTTTATGGTTAAAACTAAAAGTGACTGTAAATATAATACAATGTTTACCATGACTGCAAGAACCTTGATTTTTTGCCTGAATACCTTCGCACATCCGATATTTAACTGGTTGTATGATAATAATAAAGTGCCTTAACATAAATTTAATACCTACACAAATAATCTGATGGACATTTATTTTTTTAAAGAAAAATTTGAGATAGTGAACAGAACACTGACATTGCAAAGAAAACCATCTTCAGATTGCGTTGATAATTGCTAACGGTTTCTGTTTCTTAAATAATCAAATTCCTTAAATGGTAGTATGTATCACGGAATTAACCTCACTTGAAAATCTTGCCGACAGTCTTGCTGGGGTCGTTTGTAGTTAAGGTTAAATGCAAGCGATTTAATTTTACCCAAAACTCGATAATGTTTAATTTAAACCTAAGTGTAAAAACTAATTGAGAACCTCCTCCTTTTTAGAGGTCGGATAAAAATAAGTTGGTTCAGAATTCAAGGTTAAAATAATCATCATTGTTTTACAGTAGATACTTACTTATATTGTGCCATAATTCATCCAACATAATTCTCAAGCTGTTGATGAAGATGAGAATATTTATAAATGTAACTAGCTGTCCCGGCAAACGTTGTTTTGCCATAATATAAAAAAAAACTAAAGGAAACAAACTAAAAAATAGATGTTGTCCGATTCTCCTACGAATATACAAAATAAAATTCATACAAATCGGTTCAGCCGTTTAGGAGGACATAAGTAACTAACAACGCGACACGAGAATTTTATATATATATAGTTTTATATATATAAATGCCAATTTATCTGGAATATCATAGGTACCATATTTCTAAATTGTCAGTAAGTGAACTATTAGGTACCTACATACAAATTTTTTGACATTTTCGTTTAGTGAAAACTACGCTAACCCATAGGGAAAGTTTTACATTGTTTGTATTTAATGAAAAAAAGATCAAATCAAAGAGATATTTATCTACGGAGCATTATTCACGGTTTGATGATGTCACGTTGCTGTTTTCACCATCGTCGCAGCCATTTACAAATGTAACGGCAGTTAGTTATCAGATTTGTATTCCACTCGTAATAACAGTTGTAGTATTATTTTTGGTTTGTTTACCGGAAAATGAGAATTTTTCATCGTTCATTCCATCTCGTTTATGTTACGTATATTGTAGGCGTTATGTTATTATATTTGTACGTACAGATTCATTTTTGTAAACAAGCAATAAATTGGCCAATGTTTTTTGAAACAAAACTAGAACCCGAATTAGTCATATCCGCCCAAATTTCATATTTTTAGAACAAATACAATAAAAGAGAGAAACGCTACCTATTAAATCTGTAAAATGTGTGTTAAAAGTTGATTGCGAAAAAATCTCCATTTGTACGCAGCCAAGTCTTCCAGACATTTTTCTTCGCAATGTTCATACAAAAGCAAGTTCATTGGTCCCCAACTAACAATCAGATTTATGTCCGCTTTTGTAGTCTATTTCGGTAGAGGCATCTCTAATCAAAAGGTCGCCGGGCATGTCTTGTGTTGCTTTTAAAGATGTCGTCCAATCACTTGTTATCATGTAGTATATGATAAATTACGTTGCATTGATGTAGACAGTGTATTCCCGAGTATTAAATTAGTAGTTATACCTACAATTGAAGCGCACCTATCTACTTAATGTTTCTTTGTTACCACATGTGACACCCGAGGAGCATATTAATGATAGGTATTAGTTACGCAAAACTGTTATTGAAGCGATGCGATTAGCTATAGCACATTGTCAACGAAGCTGTCGTTATTACGTTCCTGCATAATTAAAAGTTGTATGTTGTACAAACAAACCATTCATTATCGTGTTATGTAGGTAAATATATGAGTCTAAGCACGATCAAAGGCCGAACGTTGGAAGGTAAAAGGACTTCATATGTCAGTGAACAAGGCTAGGTGTGAGTGAGGTGAGTGAGGACGCTCGGTTTGCCCATGTATTGCCGTACTGTGTACCGTGTCAGTGCTCAGTGTGGGCGCAAACCACGCAACACGGTAAAACTATGACTCACACCACACCTAATCAACCATTTACTAATACTACCTGCTTATCCGCTCTGTTATTCTCTCATACTCATAAAGTTGATAATCGCGTGATATCTTGAGTTTTCCGCAGTGAAAGACAACATCAGATTCCGTCTGCTAAGGAAATTGACGTAGAGTAGTACCTTAGAACTTGATATTGTCGATTAGAAGTTAATCATCGAGCTTTTCTATTTTTATTTCCTTGCGCAGTTGCTTACTTATTTATAGCACCGATGTAATACTGTGAGTAAACAAACAATCAAAATATAACGTGTATTATATTATGTTAGTGTGCCTACATTATTGTTATCAATTTGTCAGTGAACCAAATTCGCAGACTTATATCTCTTCATAATGATATGTAACTAAAAATGGAGATGTTAATTTTGTTAAAATTTCTTTTCGTATTTAATTACCTGGTTACTTATTCGGTATATGTAACAGATATCTGACGGACGTGTCCTAAATCTATGTAATATTAGATAATATCGTAATATTGGAATATCTATATTTATTAGAGTTCGACCAAAGAGAGACAACCTTGGTTTCCAAGAAGGACACCTTCTTCTGCCTGCTTTTACCCTAATTTGTTTGGGGTATTTTTCTTTCACTCATCTCTATTAGCCGTCATCTCATCGTTCACACCTATCTCTCTCATAACTTGTCTCATACAGTCCATCCATCTTTCCTTAGGTCGCCCTTTTCCTCACTCTGCATTATTACTCATTAATCTTTTAGTCACATGCGTCTCCTCTCTCCTCATCATATGTCCATAACAAACAACTCAAACGGTTCCTTGTCAGTAACTGGCGCTACCTTAAAATACTCGTGGCTTAATTTATTCATCCTCAATACTCATTATACTCATTACTTATTTATATTAGCATTCTTATCTCCATTGCATGCAATCTTCTCTCATCCTTCTTCACGGCCCAGAATTCCGATCCATACAAGACGACAGGTCTTATCACGGTTTTGTAGCCCTTCAGCTTTAGCGGCATCCGTGTATCACAGGTGGTTGCTATGACTATGACATTTTAAACATCCAGAGTTAATCTGAGCAGACCGGGGACACCTATAGCGGCTAAAAACAACTCACCAAAACCAATCATGGTTTTGATAGGGGTTTCCAGCCGCTATTTAGTAGGATATACCATGCTATACCTTTTTGGAATCGAAAAAGAACGTTGTAACATTTGCTGTGCTCAAAACACTTCAACCCATTCAACGCAGCGCAGCTATCTAAAATTTCGCGCGGCAGAACAGAGCATTCGGTTGGAGTTTCGCCTGAAAATCCTGTTTCGGACTCTATATTATACTCAGATATTATATTAATACGTATGCTTTAAAACCCAATTTCATTTTGGTGAATGGTGTTTGCTTTATTAAATATGTAATAATTAAAATATATTAATTAATTAATTTAAGCAATAAACGTTCTTATTCTTATTTCATTTTTATTCAAATCAAGTTTTTGTTTGTATATTTCTCGCAAAACTGATGCAATTTCGTCTGAGGTGTTTACTTCGTCTTATGCATATCAATTGTTAGTTATTGCGATTGTTTTACAAAAATATTTCTGCATTCTTTTGTTCATCTTAAAACTTAAACCTGTATACCTACTTGTTAATTATCAGTCTTTTTGGTATTTGTGAGAAAATCAATTTTTAATAAGTATCTAATACATTATTCGACAAAATTTAAAGATTGCTTATTGTTTTCTTAATTTTTCACCGATTCTGTATTAATTTGCTTGGTTAATAAATTCGTCTTGCAACGACTCTAAAATACCTCAACTGATTGTGATCGGGTCCGTTTCCAACATTAGCCAGCATTTTGTATTTGTGGTTATGTGGTATTTTTTATAGATCACTCCTGATCCTCACTGTTTGGGAGAGTATACAATATTTAACACATTAATATTAAAATGTAGACTCTTGGAAGTCTAGCATGCAGGAGAAAATTTCTCTATTGTATGTGTACGTAGTTCCCGTTGGCATTGTATTGCGATAGGTACGGACAGTCGTTAACAATAGACTCTCGACATAATGGGGGCATTGATTGTGTGGATGTATCTATCATGTGTACCTACGTGTGACTTCTATTTGTACCTAACCTACTGATTGATACTGATGCCACCTATTTTTGTGTTGACGTGAGAATATCGCTTCAGATGTTAGCTCTTTGTTATTGTTACACATTGTTTTACACAACTATGTATCGCATCTTTCATGAAAAGCGAGTGGAAATGTCACCTGATACATCTCTATTCAATTACTAACGAGCGTGAAATGTAGCGTCGAAATTGTGTGATGTTTTTAACATTTGTTTATATCTTCTTTGCAGCAAAGAAACAAAATGGTTCAGCGGTACGCACCAACAGCTTGGGCTCAGGTGCGCGGACGCCGCCGGTTGAGCGGACCAAGTCGAAATTCTCGGCTTTCGGCAGATTATTTAAACCTTGGAAGTGGAAACGGAAAAAGAAATCTGAGAAATTTGAAGCAGCGTCTAGAAGTAAGTAACAACAACACACGAACCATTACAGTACCTTATTATACATATTAATGCTTTTGAGTTTGACCACAATGCCACAATGACGAATGGGACTCCCTACTCATTTTGTATGTGGTATCATCGGAATGTGACCGCGTGCAAAAAAAGCAGCAGGTAGAATCATCCTTTAAGTACAGTCGTTAAATATTTATTAAGTTCGGTCTAACTGAACGACCACGGATTTTATTTAAAAAAATATTGTTAAAATATGTAAGTTTGTTGAATGTTTGTCCCGAATAAGTAAATCTAGCTTGATTATTTACTTTCAATGCGTCAAAATTCATATTCTAAACATATATTTTAATTTAATTTGCAGCACTAGAAAGGAAAATATCCGTCCGAGCGAATAGAGATGAGTTGGTGCAAAAGGGTATTCTTATGGCCGAGAGTCCAATCACGCCGGTGCCCGAAGCCAGTAAGTAATCACTGATCAATTAACACATAGTCGCTGAAACTAGAAACTTCAAAAAACTAATGATTTATCATTAATTAGAACGCTATTTAATCATCCATCTAAATGTGGAGCTAAAAAAGCTTTATTTCACCTACTACTGCACTCAGTTTTTTTTTAAATGAAACTGTGGCGCAATAGACTGCCTTACCGCTGAAAGCGTTATCTACCAGACAATAAACATATTATTACCCGTATTAGGTAGGTATATTAATTTATTACATATTTATTCCAATTTAAAAAACGACTTAATTGTGCATAAAAAGTCGTCCGAATTTTACTGAAAGTTTTTTCGTTCTATATAAAAAAATTAATTAAGTACAAAAAATAAAGTTCGATTTTTTTTAATAAATATTTTAGGTAAAATATGCACTAATGTGAATGTTACCTTATTTTTTAGAAAATTAACCTAGTACTATATACTATGTACCAATCATGAACTGGAAAGTTAAGCTATAATGCCTATTATTCACAGATATTATTCCGTTGTGTAAATACAATAGTTTCTTGATTAACGAAGCAATAAGTTAGTGACAAGTAGTGACAACTAAGTAATCAGTTTCTTGACAACCCAGTGGTACTTTACTGTTGTATGTTAGTACGTCAGTAGTAAAATGAGGGTTAAATTGTCGTAAAACTTGTTGGACAGTTTTATGTTGTCCATTTGCACAGTACTGTAACACGATAAATGCGATTAAACACTGAACTAGGTACTGCGCCCCTATTTGTCCAACTTTCATGTAATTAATTCTGATACAAATTAACACATACTCAGAGCAAACTAGAGTTTTTTGGTTAAAACTAATATTTAGGTAAAATAAATATTCAGTTGGAATCATTCGAACGGTTACATATTATAATAACTAAGTTCATTATAACTATGTTCGAAATAACTACGGTCGCTTCACATCAGTTCATAATACCTAACGGTCAATTCGGCTACACATTATAATAACTAAGTTCAATATAACTATGTTCGAAATAACTACGGTCAATTCACATATGTTCATAATACCTAACGATCGATTCAACTACTGTTTAATATACTTACCTAAGTTTGATTCAACTAAAATTAATTGAGCTAACGAACGATTGATCTAATGTACGAAACACCTACGGTTAAAAACAAATCCAATTTTATAAAATAAACCAAGTGAAATAGGTAGATGGCTATGATATGTTACCATTAGAACATACTGAATCCTTTTAAAAACGATGTTAGGATTTGTGTCTTTATTCCTTGACGTTCAAGTGAACAACAATGATGTCTTATGTAAATTGAAAAAAAAAACACCGGACATTATACTTACGTGCAGTAAAATCTGAGTTTTTGCCGCCTAGAAAAAATTGCGTGTCATTTTGTTCTTATTAACTTAGTATCTTGGGTTAAATTAATTTAGGTAATATTTCATTTAGTTTATTGAAATAAAAAATTACAAGCGAAGTGAATACGAAACTCAAGTTAATATAAGTTTTCTCGTTGACTATCTCTACGGAGAGATTTCGTTAAAGATTGTCATTGGCTTTAGCAAAACAAGATCATTGAAAGACGAAAAAAAATAGATTTACTATTACACTCTCTATTCACAGATGGAACAGGGGGAAAATCTATACATAGGATTTGTGGGTTTTTACCAAGTATTTTTAAAGGAAAACTTGGAAAAAAACATTGTCAAATTAGTTTGTCTATTATGTCATGCCTACCCAAGGCTGGACGATAACACCGCGCTGTTCGGTATATCATTAGCATTACTCACGCACATGATAGGTAACTAATTACCCTACATAACTAATAATAGCTCTACTTTAAACGTCCTAAAACATCTCGCAGTGTAAAGGTACGTTATCTAACGGAAGTTCCATTGTATTAGAAATAGGTACCTATTCGTCATCTGATAAGAACATAACTGTTTTAAATTCAACATGATTCAATTCAGACGTGATTTAAATTCAATTGGAAGAGTGCTGGTCGAACTTACTATCCGATGTCGTAAAAAGAAAGCCATATATTCTCTAGTTTAGGGGACGGGGGTTTATTCCTAATCAAGACTCAGTGCTCTTCAATCTCATTCGTTTTCGCGTGAGGTTATCGATTCTATTCAGTGAGAGAGTATTGCCATTTAGTTTACCACGGGGCAAATTATTTGACAAATGACTGGTTAGTAGAAACGGGACCCTATTACTAACACTTCGCTGTCCGTTCGTCTGTATGTCACCAGGCTGTATCTCATGATCCATGATAGCTAGAGAGTTGAAATTTTCACAGATGATGTGTTCCTGTTGCACTTGGCCGGTTTATTAGGGTTTGGTTCGTGACAATGAACGGCGCTGATTCGCTGCCACTATGCTTGTTACTTTTCATCTTATCAAGCACAGCCTATATACGCTTAGTATGGGTTCGGTATTTATAAAGTTGAACAAAATAACATTGTGTAACTCAAACTACTAGACCGATGTTAAATCCCGCAGCTTAAATCCTTATAAGAGGGAATAAATTAGTTAGTATATTACTAGTTTGGATTAGTCTGATTAAAGAGTAATTGATTGAACTACAGTAGTAGGTTTAAAAAACCGGTCAAGTGCGAGTCGGACTCGCGCGCGAAGGGTTCCGTACCATTATCATCACATAATTTAAAAAAATAGGTGGCGCTAGTGGTAAACATACATGAATGAAGGGTAAATGGCGGTTTACGGTTTATGACGTATTAAAAAAAACTACTTACCAGATCTCGTTCAAACGTTTTTAGTCTCATCATTATTTTATTTTAGAAGTTACAGGGGACACACACACACACACACTTTTACCACTTTGGAAGTCTCTCGCGTAAACTATTTAGTTTAGAAAAAAATGATGGGTTCCGTTTTTTGCCATTTGGCTACGGAACCCTAATTAACAATGCATTTTTCGAAAATACGAATTTTCAAGACAAAAAGTATACTTAACAGAATAAAACTAAAACAAATCACATTTTTTATCTTTTATTTTATTTAAGTATATTAATTTTATTTAGCTGCTGAAAAGTTTAATTAAAGTGTTGTTTATTTATTAAGTACCTAACACATACATACCTAAAATTAGTGTTTATTTGACTTCAGAATCCAGACATTGCATGACAGTAGATTGTACATCAAGTCATTGGAACCATTTAATTGGTCGCTACTTATTTTGATTGTAAACGATTCTAAGTAGACACAAATCTGATGTATTGTGTTAAATAACGTTTAGAAATGCCAATCGATCAAATATTTAACATTATCTCTTTTCAACGGTATGTAATAATTGAATTAATTAGACCGCACTCAACTAAAAACTACGTGCATACTTCGGTTACGGGTGTTAATTTAATTAGAATAAACTAACCAAATGCCTTACCTTTCTCCTTTGGCATTTTTGTGAATTAGTTCGATCAAAGGCTAGTTTATCTTAAGCTGTATACGGGACTGCTCCCCAGCCGAGAGGTAACAAGCAGTTTAAGGGTGAATTGGATATTTATATTAAGTCGGTTTGTAAATCATATCATTATCTACCAGCAATATTATAAAGAGTTTTTTGGTTTGTTTGTAACGAATAGGCTTCTAAACTACTGGACCGAATTTGATGAAACTTGTTATGAGGATTGATTACTTATTATTGGAAGTAACAGCCAGTTTTTATCCCGATATTCTCACTTTATCAGGACTTTTGAAACAGCGGAGTGTTCCTAGTCATCATTACATAGTATAAAACAAAGTCTCTTCCCGCTATATGCCTCTATGTATGCTTAGATCTTTAAAACTACGCAACGGATATTGATGCAGTTTTTTTAAATAGATAGAGTGAATCAAGAGGAAGGTTTATATGGATATTATAGCCATGCGAAGTCGAGGCGGGTCGCTAGTAAATTATATATTGTATTGTTAAATTGCAAGAACAAAATTCTTATTATTTTGTGATAGATGAGGACTCACCAACGTACGGCGAAGAGTCCCGTGACAATGGCGGTACACAGAGCGGGCCGGACCGCACGCTCGCCGGCATGCATGCAGCGTTGCAGGCGCAGCTCGCATCACAGCTGGCACAGCAACAAGCTGCGTTGGCGGCCGCGGTCGCCGCTGCTGCCGCCGCGCACCATCACCACCAGAACAATAACGTCATTGGTAAGTACACAATTTAAGTTATATTTGAGTAAGGGATGATTTATATTAGACCGGGCTCAGTCCGGAGCGGAGCCTGTCCGTGCTGCACGTTTATATTACACCGGGTTATCAGCCGCCGAGGGGACGGGACGGATCCGTGTCCCGTCCTCGCCAAGTACAGTCACATTACCAATCAGCTGAACCCCACGTGAACTAGAGCTCATTGTACACGGCCCTGTCTAATTTAAATCATTAATACATACATACATATTAATACATATTATACATATAGGAAACACCCAGAACCAGAAACAAGAATTTATGGTCAGCATAAATACTTGTTCCCGGCGGGAATCGAACCCGCAACCTTCCACAACCATTCCTAAGACTTCATTTTAAAAATCGGGTTGGCTAATTTACGGACGCAGCCGAAGTAGAGTATGTGACCTGTGCTAGAGAGTGTGCAATTAGCACTGTTGCTTATATTCTACAGAAGTTACCTATAATACATAATCAAAGAAAGAGTGACATGACAAGTGATGTCTTCTTCTTCTTTCCTTTTCCCACTATGTGGGAACGGCAACGGCAAAATCCTTCTCTATTCCACTCTATTCCTCGTTAAGTCTGCGTTTACTGCTTGATCGCCATATACTCCCTAAACAGGTTGTTAACAAGACATATATGACATTAAATATCTTTCTGTACATAAAATGTAGTTACTTATTAACCAAAGATCCGAAGAGGTTAGATTAGCAACATCCCAATTATAACGTTGCATTTGATTTTGCAAGTGAATCCCTTCCACCACATTTTAAAGAAGTTTACAACGACAAAAATAAATTGATTTTTTACTCATTATGATGTTTGTTGATTTCTGCTTTGTGTGTCGTAGTATGGCGATGTACTTGTAGGCCAGTTTTGGCCAATATTTACGGATAACAGTCAAGGCCAGAGGTATTACACTTTCAGAAGTAATCCGTATTAACCCCTGATATTCTTGTTATAAATGAGAGCATATTACTGCAAACGGTTGCAATTTGAGCTTTAGAAATTACTCTTTAAATACATACACAATTATGGACACTATTAAGTCTTAAAGTAGCAAATGATTAATGACTATATCTTGTCCACGGTGAGTCATATGTAGTCATATAAATTAATCTGTGCGTGCCCAACTTTTAGATCGCCTCGCCTTGAATGGGACACGAAGTGAGTTGCTAAATTTTATATAACGGACCAATAGTTGTTCACTACAACTTCAAACTAGCTATCTAAAACTTTTACAGAAGGTTGCCCACGTCAAATAGACTTGGCGGACTTGAAAATGTGATTAACCTTCATAGTTCTAGATGATAAAATCAATAAATATGTACTATACGGGTGATTTTTTTAAATCGACCTTCGAGGCTATTTCCTAAACTGTTATAGAAAACGCTGTAAGGAGTTGCGTGCCCGATTTTGACAAAAATGAAATCAGCATATTTCGCTCTCTCTTATAATTTAAGGAATGGCCTTAAAGGTATGGTATATGAAATACAGCCTGGTGACAGACAGACGGACGGACAGCGAAGTCTTAGTAATAGGGTCCCGTTTTTATCCTTTCTGTACGGGACCCTAAAAATACCCTGTAATGTGTGACACTTTTACATTTTTTTTAAATTCCATCATTAGTATTTAAGATATTTAATTTAATCGTACAGTCGATTAATATTATAATTCCATGTTCTATTGGCTCTTGGAGAGCATTTGTGTGCGCAATGAGACATTTCGAGTAGGTTGAACGTCTGGAGGCTGTGAGTGTGAGGTCATACAATAAGACAGTACAGCAGCCAATGGTTGTTGTTCGGTTAGCGCCACCCAGGGGACACGTGTAGGGAAATTGGTGGCAGTTCCTTCCTAACTTCATACCCATTATTTAAGTCTAGCTAGACTCACCAGCGTGAGTCCCGATCCCGTGGGAATTCCAAGATAAAAAATAGTCTATGACATTCAGCTTCCAAGATACAAATGATTCACCTGGAAGCATTCCTATACGGTTCCGAATAAGAATCCTACTTAATATTATAAATGTGAAAGTTGGTGTGTATGTATGTTTTTTATTGCTTCACGCTAAAACTACTTAACCGATTGCAATTAAATTCGGTATGTAGATAGCTGGAGACCTGGATTAACAAATAAGCTACTATTTATCCCGATATTTCCATGGGATCGGGACTTACGCGGGTGAAACCGGGGGGCGCAGCTATTTAGTCTATAAGGGAAAATGTCATTGTTTTTCTACAAACAATGACATTTTCCCTTATCCACGGCTATGAGGTGACAATATTTAAATGTGGCAAAATGACGAGCTAGTAAAACATCCAAAATGTGAAATCGTCACGAATGTGAAGTACACAATGTAACGGAATTAAAAAATAATAATAACCAGCAGGGGATCAGCTCAGGGGATCAGACCGGAATAACTCGTAAAAAGTAGCGAAACAACTAACTAGTAAATCGTCCAAAATGTGAAGTTGTCACGATGTACCTAATGCATCATTGACTTGCACCATCAAATGTGCAGGTGACACTAATTTATTTCGTTTGCTCCACTCTGATACTTCCTATCTCTCCTTCCCTACATAACTTAAATTCCATTTAATTAAACTTGAATCAATGGAGAACATAAATTAGAAGGTATCACGTGTATTACATTCGTTATTTATCATTAACATCAACACAAATCACTAGTAAATAAGCTGTGAGTACACTGAACATCTGCTAAAGGCATCAGTTCGCGCATAAATTAACACAATCGTAAATCAGAATTAGTTGCTTGCGAATATTCATAACTCTGTTGCGTGAGAAAGAAACATTGAAAGGAAATAAATAGGCATTGTCTATGTCAAAATTTGATCTAAATACGATTTTGGTAACGTTTAACATAACTACAATCGTATTGACCTAGGACAATAGGTTGTGGCTTGTGACCGACCGAAACTAAATCGTTAACCACTATTTTCTGTTGCAACTTATTGAAGTATTATTTACAACTAGCTTTTGCCCGCGACTTCATCCGCGTAGAAGTCGAAAATAGACCAAGTAATCAAGTTGTCCTATACAAACTTTGCCCCCCCTTTCCACCCCCTAAGGGATAGAATTTCGAAAAATCCTTTTTATCGAATGCCTACGTCATACTTAGAACACACCCTCCAAGTTTCAGGTCTCTACGATCAGCGGTTTAGGCTGTGCCTTGATCCGTCAGTCAGTCAGGACAAAGGATTTTATATGTATAGATAACCTTTACTTAGATTCCCTTTTATTTCTGAGTTCTGAATCGTTCGATAGACGGCAGCGCTAAGATCTAATTACAGGGTCAAACAGTCTTTTCTTTTTAATTGCCTTTTTAGGGAAGTTAAAGGGTGTTTATTCCATCGGCATCCGATTTTTACTGATCATTGACATATTTGTATCCTGTAGCAAAATGGTGCTGCCACCTATACAAAGCATAATGGAACCAATCTTTATTTAGTAAGACTTATAAATAAATTATAGGTAAGAGGCGCCGATAAATTATATGACAGGTATATCAATTTTATTGTAAAGAAATAAACTCGCTTATACGTAAAGAGAGAATGTTCGTAACTGTAAATTAATGTACTTGTGGTACATAAAATTATCATAAATAATAAATACATTTACTTTTATAAGTATTTTCTCTGAATAAATGCGATACACAGTCAATGGAACGGCTTTTCCACTTGGCTCTTGACGTGTATTCCACCCTCTTTGATGTCCCCTTCGAGTTTCAAGAACATGTGACGACGTAATGAAGGGTTAAGAATGTTTAGATTTCCGCCCTTTTAAAATTAGTAGGTACTTAACAACCAAGTATAACAAATATTGTATCTTTTACTCTCATATGTCAAGCTTATTAGTGAAAACATATTTTTAAATGAGTAATTGATATTTTTTTACTAAAAAAAGTAAGTGTCAATATATCTTTTGATGAATTTACTTAATGAATACAGGATTAAATGAATAGGAAGCGTTGGATTGTCAGGTTTACACACACATAATCAGATAAATTAGTTAACGTTTATAACTATCTTATAATGTGTATTACGTACACAACACGCTATTATCTTATCGATAAATTAACAAGTAATCTATATTTCCACCGATAAATACTTATACATAAAAAAACCGGCTTATATGTATGCCGTCACGATTGATTAACTTCTTAAATAGAATTTTATTATTATTAAAGAGTGTATGATAATATTATTGATCCGTGTTAGCGCCACCATTCATTTTTAATTTTTAGTTTGACACTGCACATAGAGAAAACTAGAGAAAATTGACAGAATACTTATCACCATTTCTTTTGTAAACACAATAAACATACAGAAACCAATGTCTGTACATAAATATTTGTTTGAAGCGGGAATCGAACCCCCAACCTTTCGCATACCAGGCGGGTGTTCCCCCACCGCGCCACAGACGTCGTCAAAGTCATCACTTCATCACCACAATGAATCAATTGTTAAACCCACACGTCTCGCGAATGAACTTTAAATAAAAGTAGAAATATTCTATCTGAACTTTTATCTGTCCCAGATCGCAAAAATTAAAAGAAAATCACATGAAAATATGAGTAGGTACATATTAGGAAAATTTATTCTTCAGTCAAACCATATTTAAACTCAATTTTACTAGTGGAGCTTTTAGTTCCTATACCATCAGCATGGAGTTATTTGACTGTTCCGCAACCTTGTGTTTATTTTTAGGTTTTATTTCATAAAATATATTAAGTTTACTGCTATTATAAAAATATTGTGGCCTATATTTTTTTCCGTAGGTATCAAACTATGCCTACCTATTATATAATTACCTAGTAGGTATGTATTGCTAATTAATTAACATTTTTAACGACTTATCCCCTCAAGTAATTAGTAGAGAATGTTTATATTTTGCATTAATGGATAGCGATTATTAAGTTTGCTGGGTGTGGTGACGCGTGACGGGAATTAGTGGCATCCTGGCAGGACGGCGCCGATCGTTGACCCAACTGGCCACCATTGGCTCATTGCTGACGTCATCGAGCCAAGGCTAACAGAGATCTCGACTCTCAAGCATGTGCTCTGACTGTCTGACATCACGGCTCATATTCTCAAGCATTTGAAAGCACGATTTACATTTAGCACAAGTTTGACGTCAGATGTTTACGACGACGATCGACGCTTTAAACTTAATGACGTTACGATACCAGTATATTTTCAATATTCGCATGCACTATACATTTTCAGGAAGTTTTATATCTACGGATACTTTACTGTATTTTAAAACACACACATTTTTTACATTTCGGGTATTACATTTTCACCAGGTGTAATAATTGGTTGATTCTTAAGCTACAGAATGGCGACAAGTAATTAAGTTGAAACAGTAGATCCTTTATATGAGCTTAATTAGCAGTTCTCGTCGTCGACGTTCCTTTGAAACTTTCACTTTAAAGGTAGCCAGCCTTTTCGTTTTGAATGAATAAATTAATGTGTATTTACGACGAAATCCCTCCGTCATGTTTCATTTTCTTTAAACTGTCTAGTCATGTGCTGGGTAAAACGTTATTGAGCACGAAACGAACATGCTTCACATTAGCAAACTCCATTGAGTGAGTACTTGCGAGTCGATTGTCTCCGGGCTAACGTAAGGTTTTCTCAGCTTTCGCTTTGTGTACGATCTGTCCGTTAGGTTTAGGCAGCTTTACTGTATTGTTATCGAGTATCTATCTATATTATACGGTTTATAGAGTTCTATGTAGTTGAAGATTCCAAATGTTTGTGCAAACAATTAGGTACCCTGATTGTGTCAAACATTTACCAATCTTCGTGATGATGAGCAACATCTTCGTGATTTCTATATAGTAGATACCAAATATGCATTACTCTGTAAACTTAATTTTTGTTCCTAGCTGATACTAAATAAGTATAATAACTGAGTGAATAACATTTTCAGCAAAGCTAACGGTTATTTCTGTAAAAGTATGTAGAGCGTTTAGGTTTTAAAAGGCAGAGGGAACTTTATACAACTGAAATACTGTGCTTTACAATGGCTCTACATAATAACAAGAAATAGTGTACATATTTAGAGGAAGGAGGTACCAATCGTGGAGGTTGGTTTGGTTATTTATTATGTATGTGTGGCGATAAGCCACACATACATAATAAATAACTATTTTGGTTCGATAGAAAAAAAAACCGAAAATTGTTACAAGTTAAAACCGTACTCAAAATCATGCAGTCGTTCTGGTTTTTTAATAGATTTTCAAACTCAAAACCGATTAACCTAAATTATTAAAAAAATGGTGTATTGCTTAAAAATCATAATTGTGCACCATGTCGAATCTCGCTTATTTCTGTTCAGTCAGACAGAGACCGACCTAAAGTTCCTTTAAGCCACTTAAGAGTAGAGTATGAGCGCGGCGGCGGCGTCGGCGGCGTAGGGATTCGGTCCTGAAGTCTAGATGTAGTGTAGGGGTTGCGCGCGGGGGTGTGCGAGGGGGGAGGGGGGTAGAGGTAACGGGGCGGCGCGCGCCTCAGTGTCGGTCCGCCCGCGCCCGCCCGCGCCCGCCGGCCACGACTGCCGCTCAACTACCCTTGCCTCCGCCTGCCCTAACCTCAATCGGTTACCTGTCACATCTGCCTCTCCTCTCCACAGAACATCCAGAATATACCATAATAGACCGCATACTTTCATTACTAACACTACGCCGACGACGTACAAGCGGAACTGTGCAATAATTTAAGAATACGTTCTGCTTTAGAATCTACGGTTGTGATTGTATTGTTGCTCGCTCAAGTTAACTAAGTATTGAAATGGTTATAGGAAAAGGATAATATCATAATGTGATACGTTTAACTATAATATCAATATTTTATATGCGGTTGTTAATTGCTTAATCTGTTAAAACGGAGGATTCCAAAAGCAAAAAGTTTAAAGTAATATTCCTTAGATTTGACTAACTAGAAAATTTAATCTTTTAACAAATCTCTATTTAAAACTTCTGCTTCAAATTAGCATTATCTTAAAATTTAAGTAGAAGTGACTTAATTGACAATTAATGGTAACTTATAATGGCTGTAAATCTAAATGTCAGCAGAAGGATATGTAAGTTTTTTGTTGATGTTAAATGGTAGTATTGCAAGGTAGCGGTGCGGTATCGATCGCAGGCTAGTGGAGTCACGCGATCGCGGTGCACCGGCCAGGCTGCCCTCGCACCTGCTCACCTGCTCTTCTACATCCACTTGACACACTATACCATTAAATAATCAATTAATTGCGATCTAATTGAGCAAATAGCGAAAAATATTCAATACCCTCCTTCATGTATACCTTTGTCCAATAGCAGTAGCAAATATCTGGTGATTCCAGTAAATTAAAATAGAACTGTTTTTAGCTACATGCTACCGAGTAAAAGTGTATTATATCGTTATGGCGTTGGAGCGGGTGATAGCGATAGTGTGGCGCGGAAGGGTTGAGAGCGGGTGCTGCATGTAGCCGCGGTGTCGCGAGCGCCACCTCGCGGCAGGCGCGTGCCGCCGCCGCCTCCACCCCCGCCGCCGCGTGCGCAGCCCGCCCAGCGGCTCTCCATGATGGGATACATTATGGGATGCGCTTGTCTACGAGGTGCGTAGCACGCTTTACCCCAACTACTTGTACTTGTATACAGGCTGTTTTCCGCGATTAGACCCTTTTTAATTGGGTCCTTTTTGCGTGAAGATGGAGTAGGCTTGCCCAGCACCTACTCAGCTTAGTCGACCATGTCCAGAGGAGAGAACTTGTCAATACTTCTGGAGCCAACTAAGCCGCGGGTTTCATCACGATGTTTTCCTTCTTCGTAAGAGCAATGTCAATTAGCGCACATACATTTTTCTTTAGAAAAATACATTGGTGCACGGCCGGCCTGGATTCGAACCCACGACCTTCAGAATGAAAGTCGAGGTATCTACCACTAAGCCAACACCGCTCTCGCTTTACCCCAACACTTCATTACAAATAACCACAATATAGCTAAACATTTATTGTTGATTTTGAATACGCTCTACGTCATACCATTCACTTTTAGCACCATAGAATAGAATAGAACTCATCTATTGTCAAACAGTGTACATGAGCTGAAGATAATGCTTAAAATAGTCACAACAGTTCTCCACACCACAATATCATTTATTACATTTAATGATTACGTCTTTAATTGTTTATTAATATAGTTAGGCAATGTCAATACCATACCATACGACGACATTACAATTTTATTGTAGTATCGGTTGAACATTTACCAAGTAAGCCAATCTTGTAAATTGTTCTTTTTATGGTACCTTTGTTTGCATGCTAGATGTACTACAACCGAGATTGCAACCGAGTCACGGCAGTTTACAGACTCTAAATATAGGTAAAAGTACACAGTTAACAGATTCTTTAGTTTCTGAACTTTTTAAGCTAATATTTCTTAATTTTGTACCAAAGTTGGTTTGAAAGTGCGTGACTGTTAAAGTATACTGCTCGCCTCATAAAACACAACTGGAGATTATCGTGTCAAAGCTAAATAAGGATTAGCCATTTGTGGCCGGATTTCAATGAGTAGGCAGGGCTAAAGATAAAATCGCTTAATGGTTTGAAGTAATTGAAAATGTATGAATGATGCAGTTCAAGAGGCACGCAATTAATAAAGACTACTCCTACTTATGAATTTACTCGAACTAAAATTGAACCTTTTTTTTTTTTTTGACCCGGTGGAATTCCCCAAGGAACGCCCGCCGCCCCCGGGGGAGGCGGCAGACAGTGTCGGGTTGGCACAGCCCCTGAGATGTAAGGCGGGGCGGCCGAGCGACTAAACCACCGGGGTGCTCCGCACGCGCATGATGCCGGGGTAAAGGCGACACGTTAGCATTCTTCTTCGACCCCGGCGCGCAAGTCTGGGAAGACGACCGGGCTTGGCCCGGAGGAAACCCAGACTTTCCTCTCGCCTTAAGGCTGTTGAGCCTTTTGCCTCAGAGTGGGGCGCACCCGAGCACTGGGTGCGCCCGCCTCCCGGGTTTTCCAAACCCGGTCGCAGAGGACAGGGAAAGCGGCAAAGACACACCGACATTCCTCTTCCTCTGCGACCCCACCACGTCCGCCATCTAACGGTGGCGGCCCCGTCAGGGCCACGGAAGGTAGGGGAAACGGCTCACCGCAATACCGGCAACCCTCTCCCGCCGTGGCCCTTAGTCCTCAGTTGCGGTGCAGCCCATACTACACCGCAACCCGCCTCAGTCGCAGTACCGCCCATACAGCACTGCGACCTACCTCTCGTACCGCTCACACCGGACTTTGCGGGGAAGTCGGTGGAGCGGTCCCTCTCGGGTCAGCCAGCTCCTCCAGCCTGGCCCGGCCCTGGGTTCCTCTTGGCTTCACCGTGGTTGGCTAGGCCACGGTTACTAAGCCACGACAAGGCGGGAACCCACGGGGGGGAACTAAAATTGAACCTAGTCCAACCTAGTTCATTTTTAATATTTAATCTGTTAATTAGCTGTGGCACTGTCTAACCATAAATTAAATTATCTTTTCGGATACCTAACTAAACATAACCTTCCAACCGCCTAATAATAATTTACTATTCGATTTTCTTAAAGGTTACGCTAATATAAAGAACATATTTTTATATTGTTTGAAAGTAATAAGCAAATAAGATAATACATTGAATTCTTAAAGTAACATAGGCTTTACTTTTTACCTCATATACCTACAGGATCGGTAATTACGCAGGTGAAACCGCGAACCGCCGCTAGTCATGTATGAATAAGGTTACTCAAAGGCCTCTGGACATTTTGGCATAGTAACTTAAAATAATGCGGTGCATTTTGAGACCCATGCCAATCGATAGAGGGCATTAGGGCAAATAAATAATGCCATCATACCAAACCGCGAAATACAATACAATATTTTATTAATAACTCCCTAGTTACATGTCATATACTATAAGTACTTATCTAAAGATAAAGAACACTCATATAATTTCAATTTTACATTTGTTTTGTTGTGTACATAATATAAGTCTGTATTAATTAAACATTATAATAAAGTCAAAATATAGAAATTCTAAAATATAAAAATACATTCGATTTATTTAAAATAAAGAAAATAAAATATGTCATTAATTACGATAAAGGTAGTTCGAAAGCGTCTCGGAAACGGAATATTTAACCAAACATGTTGCTGTTGTCCTTTGATTTTCCAAAAATGCACGGTGCATTTTGAGACCCAAGCACATCGATAGATGGCATTACAGTAAACAAATGATGTTTTCACACCGAACTTCTAAAGCGTCATGTAAAAAAATTGACAAAACGTGTAGCCTTATGATTTAAAGAAAATGCGCGGTGCATTTCGACATGATTCAACAAATATCCCGTTTCCGAGACGCTTTAGAGGTTCGATGTAGAGGCATTATTTATTCGCCGTAATGCCCTTTATCGATAGGTATGTGTCTCGAAATACACCGCGCAATTTTGTAAAATCAATCACCCCATGTTTGGTTAAATATCACGTTTCCGAGACGCTTTAGAGGTTTGATGTGAAGACAATATTTGTTCTTTGTAATGCCCTCTATCGATTGGTCTCTAAATGCACCGCGCATAAAAAAACACTATGCCAAGCTCCCATACTAAATGTCCGGAACCCTTTAACATTAGGCCGCCGGCCATCAACTGTGAACTCTCTCACAAACTTCCAGAGCGATTGGTCCCATACCCTCTGTATCCAAAGACTTTCAGCGACTGGAATATCTACGTTTATTTATAAATCGTACCCAATAATATTTTTGGTTTTGGCAAAATATATAACTCACGAAATTAACCTACAAATGCTAAAAATATAGTTATTTTATTTGCTTAGGATCATCATCAAAGGCGAAACGTTTCGCTTACGAACGAATATAGGATGACGTCTATCCTATTTCCGGAGGATATGCGTGACAATGAAAAAAAAAATTAAATTAAAAATTTAAAAAACCCCCGACACAAAATAATAAAAATAGTATGAACGTAAAAAGCCTAAAACAAGCAAAAAAAATCTATAAAAAGAAAAAGCCACAAAAAGAACAAAAAAGGTATAAACGTGAAACCCTACAAAAAGAAAAAAATAACCTCGAAATTATGATTCTACTACGTAAGTAGTACATGTGAATTTTTTTGATTAAATATTGTCGCGTCGGGGGACCGCTCTTTTTCGAGTCAATTTAATATAATGTTAACATTTTATTTTAGCATTTTATCACTAGTAATTCTTAATACTTTAACATTTTCGTTGAAATTTTAATATCATTTTACTTAGGAAGGTGTTTCTATAGGTAAAGAGCGGTCCCCCGACGCGACAATATTTAATCAAAAAAATTCACATGTACTACTTACGTAGTAGAATCATAATTTCGAGGTTATTTTTTTCTTTTTGTAGGGTTTCACGTTTATACCTTTTTTGTTCTTTTTGTGGCTTTTTCTTTTTATAGATTTTTTTTGCTTGTTTTAGGCTTTTTACGTTCATACTATTTTTATTATTTTGTGTCGGGGGTTTTTTAAATTTTTAATTTAATTTTTTATTTCATCCTTTTTGTAGGGAGGGACTTTTTAATTTTTTTTATTTTATTTCTTTATTTTCTTGCGATTTATGATTCAGATAATTTGGTGTAAACAATAACTATTATTAATTTATAGTTAACTAGCGACCCGCTCCGGCTTCGCACGGCTATATTATGCATGTATTATACATATAAACCTTCCTCTTGAATCACTCTATCTATTTAAAAAAACCGCATCAAAATCCGTTGCGTAGTTTTAAAGATTAAAGCATACAAATGGATATAGGGACAGAGAAAGCGACTTTGTTTTATACTACGAGTATGTAGTAATAGTACATTGCGATACAAGTGTGGAAAGTTGATCATTCCATAGAGGCGGTTTATGACGCGCGAGCGGAACGCGAGCGTGGCAAAAGCCGAGATAGAATGATCAACTTTCCACAAGTGTATCGTACGACGTTTTTTATCACAGTTGCGAATAAAAAAAGACTTGTTAAAATTTTAATAATAAAAAGTTTTAAAGAATTTTAGGTTATGTTTACTATTTTTTGTTAATTACACTCCCGAAAGGCTAGGCAAAAGACTTTTAACCTATACAGCGTCTGACATACAATATTTTTTTAGGGTTTTTTTCATTTGTTTTTGCGTCGGCGGTTAAAAACAGAATATAATGGTAAGGAAAAAATATATTTATATATGTACCTAAAGAAAAAACAAAATAAAAACAAAACTCAATTTTTAATTATTTTCAAAGACGTCATCACGTAATATTATCGTTCGTTATCAGACTTTAGAGACAACCTTTTGAAAAGAAGAAAAAAGGTACCAACAAAGAGTTTTAAGCCAGCAAGGCTTAAAAACTCTTTGGATGGTACCTTTTTCTATACATCAAAACAGTATAACCCAGATAAAGGAGATCATTCATGTTTCTAACAAAAAATACCCTCAAAAAAAAAAAGCCGGCCAGTAATAAAAATTGTTTCTATCTTGTAGAGAATAACATTTTAAACAATGTTTACTAAGGCAACAAAGAGCTACGATCAAAAATCGTTGAGTTATTTTACATTGAAAACCCAAAAAATGCATTTTATAGAGATCCGTTTGACCACTTTTAAGATCCCACTAAAACTTCTGGAGGGTTATTGGATATACCTATTTATATAAATATAATAAAAACAGACAAAGCTTATCCATTTACTACTTTTTTTTATATTTTTTCTGTAGTAATATCTTAAAAGTGGTCAAACGGATCTCTACAAAATGATTTTTTTTGGGTTTTCAATGTAAAATAACTCAACGATGGTTGATCGTAGCTCTTTGTTGCCTTAGTAAACATTGTTTAAAATGTTATTCTCTTCAAGATAGAAACATTTTTTTTTCTGGCCGGCACCTTAAGTTTTGGGTACGATTTGAACGATGTCCTTAAGAATGTTTCATCTACTATATGTCATTAGCAGTTTGACATATCGGGATGACGTATTATTTTACCACTAGTTGGATTTTTTTTTATTGCACGCGTGTATAATACGTTGCATTATGAGCCTAAAAGCGGTTTAAATAAGATCCACTTTATGAGCAACTGTGATAAAAAGATTATTTTTAACCCTAAACAGTTTTTTTATTAAAGGTATTCTTTTTCAATTTTTTCCTTTAGATATTCAACTTTTACAACTACAAGTAGGTATTTCATAGCTATTAAATATTAGAACTACCTAAGTATACATAGAAGAAGACGTCTAGATCTAGGTTATCTATACATCTTCTCTAATATATATAAATTACGTGTCACGTTGTTTGTGCGCGATGGACTCCTAAACTAGGTACTTAACCGATTTTAATCAAATTTGCACACCGTGTGCAGTTTGATCTAACTTGAAAGATAGGATAGCTTACATCTTAATTTATTCCGATATTCCAACGGGATCGGGAGTTATGCGGGTGAAACCGCGGAGCACAGCTAGTAATATAATAAAAAAATGGAAAGAAAAGTAAAAAAGATCTAAACGAAGCCAAAAAACTCAAATTAACTTGATACTCGGGCATATCTACTAACATTCGGTTGTTAATCCTGAGTATTATCCCCCATAACTTTTAGACGGCTGGACCGATTTTGATCAAACATAGCTAAGAACACTCCCGACTAACTTCTCTTTCAAACAAAAAAAACTAAATCAAAATCGGTTCATCCGTTTGGGAGCTACGATGCCACAGACAGACACACACACACACACATACACACACACACACACACACACACACACAGACACGTCAAACTTATAACACCCCGTCGTTTTTGCGTCGGGGGTTAATAAAATAAGACTACAATAATATTAAAATATGAATGAATGAATACGTCATTTATTCGCACGAAATATGGTATACAAAGATGTTTTTAACCCCCGACGCAAAAACGACGGGGTGTTATAAGTTTGACGTGTCTGTGTGTGTGTGTGTGTGTGTGTGTGTGTATGTGTGTGTGTCTGTCTGTGGCATCGTAGCTCCCAAACGGATGAACCGATTTTGATTTAGTTTTTTTTGTTTGAAAGATAAGTTAGTCGGGAGTGTTCTTAGCTATGTTTGATCAAAATCGGTTCAGCCGTCTTAAAGTTATGGGGGATGAAAGTCAGGATCAAAAACCGAATGTAAGTAGATATACTCGAGTGGGGTATCAAATGAAAGGGCATGACTCGTACATTACAAATATCTATGTTTGATCAAAATCGGTCCAGCCGTCTAAAAGTTATGGGGGATAATACTCAGGATTAACAACCGAATGTTAGTAGATATGCCCGAGTATCAAGTTAATTTGAGTTTTTTGGCTTCGTTTGGATCTTTTTTACTTTTCTTTCCATTTTTTTATTATATTACTAGCTGTGCTCCGCGGTTTCACCCACATAACTCCCGATCCCGTTGGAATATCGGAATAAATTAAGATGTAAGCTATCCTATCTTTCAAGTTAGATCAAACTGCACACGGTGTGCAAATTTGATTAAAATCGGTTAAGTACCTAGTTTAGGAGTCCATCGCGCACAAACAACGGGACACGTATTTTATATATATTAGAGAAGATGTATAGATAATCTAGATCTAGACGTCTTCTTCTATGTATACTTAGGTAGTTCTAATATTTAATAGCTATGAAATACCTACTTGTAGTTGTAAAAGTTGAATATCTAAAGGAAAAAATTGAAAAAGAATACCTTTAATAAAAAAAACAGTTTAGGGTTAAAAATAATCTTCACTACATAGTATAAAACAAAGTCGCTTTCTCTGTCCCTATATCCATTTGTATGCTTTAATCTTTAAAACTACGCAACGGATTTTGATGCGGTTTTTTTAAATAGATAGAGTGATTCAAGAGGAAGGTTTATATGTATAATACATGCATAATATAGCCGTGCGAAGCCGGAGCGGGTCGCTAGTTAACTATAAATTAATAATAGTTATTGTTTACACCAAATTATCTGAATCATAAATCGCAAGAAAAAAAGAAATAAAATAAAAAAAATTAAAAAGTCCCTCCCTACAAAAAGGATGAAATAAAAAATTAAATTAAAAATTTAAAAAACCCCCGACACAAAATAATAAAAATAGTATGAACGTAAAAAGCCTAAAACAAGCAAAAAAATCTATAAAAAGAAAAAGCCACAAAAAGAACAAAAAAGTATAAACGTGAAACCCTACAAAAAGAAAAAAATAACCTCGAAATTATGATTCTACTACGTAAGTACATGTGAATTTTTTTGATTAAATATTGTCGCGTCGGGGGACCGCTCTTTACCTATAGAAACACCTTCCTAAGTAAAATGATATTAAAATTTTAACGAAAATGTTAAACTAGTGATAAAATGCTAAAATAAAAATGTTAACAATATATAAAATTGACTCGAAAAAGAGCGAGCGGTCCCCCGACGCGACAATATTTAATCAAAAAAATTCACATGTACTTACGTAGTAGAATCATAATTTCGAGGTTATTTTTTTCTTTTTGTAGGGTTTCACGTTTATACTTTTTTGTTCTTTTTGTGGCTTTTTCTTTTTATAGATTTTTTTGCTTGTTTTAGGCTTTTTACGTTCATACTATTTTTATTATTTTGTGTCGGGGGTTTTTTAAATTTTTAATTTAATTTTCTATACTAATATTAGAGGAAATATTTTTTGTTTGTAACGAATAGGCTCCGAAACTACTCGACCGATTTTGATGAAACTAGGCTTGGTATGAGAATACATTAATTCACATTCATAATACTTTTTATCCCGATATTCCCACGGGATCGGGAGTTATTAAATATGGTTCAACATATTTCATCAGCGCTTAGTTTAGCAATAAGTTATTCTTATTAACATACTAAAAGATATTATTTTCCGTTTAATAAATAGTGTTAGGTTGGATTTACCCACTCTAAACGAAACAACCCATTTTATATTACATATTTTTTATTATTATTAACCTTTGTCCCACTGCTGGACAAAGGCCTACTACAAGTTTTATATTTCTGTCTACTTTGGACTATGGTTTTTTTGTCGATTCTCGGAGAGTATAAATTCCTGATATGATTTTTTTAATTATTTTCCCGGGTCTTAATCGCGTATTTTTACTATGAATACAAATCGTTTGAGTTTAAAAAGTTTATGATTTTTTTATCTTATAGGAAGATTATTTGTTACGTAACGGTAAAAGCTTTAAACCAAAAAAAAGCAACTTTAAAAAAGAAAAATAAAGTATTGTTGTTTAAACCATACAGTATTTCCACAGTGTAATCCCGATGGTAAAAGTTACAAGCTTGACAATTTTCTAAGCAAATACGTTTTGTTAATTCGTTTATCCAATAAAAAGTTGTACTCGGGTACTTGTTTCAGCTATTCCCTAAGGAACTTGAAGAAATATCTAATTTTCAGCGCGGTGTCAGTGACCTTAGTTGTAAGATAATACTGGTAGTGTTCAAAGTTAGTCTAACTTGCTCTCTGAGGGATGTATTTGTAAATTATTGCTGCAGTTTTTTATTTGTGTCATTTTCTTGACATTTTTTTTTTCGTTTTTTGACTTGTCTAAGTTTCTGTTTAGGAACATGTATATTCTTTTTTCCTTTTTTAAAATTTTATTGATAACTGAACTTGATAATTGAAACTTAATTTTAAGGTAAGTGTATTTAAGTTTAAAAAAATACTACTGTAAAATTATAATTATTTTCTGCAATTAAGTTCATTGCACCTTTAAAAATCCGTACTGGTTTTTTATACATTGCAACGTATGACGATCGCTAGATGAATGACGATAAATTAAAAATTCAAAACAAAGCGAGGCTGAGTGTGGGCGGGCAGTCGGCAAAACGCGGAGGGCGGGCGGCGATCGAAGAGCGCGCGCGGTTGGGGGACGAAGTAACGATCGTGCGGGCGCAGTCTTCCAGCCGCGAGCGGGCCGCTAGCATGAGCGACGTCGGCACGCTCGCCGCGATGGACGCGTTCGCGGGCGGCGCGAGGCGGAGGCCCGCGCGCCTACCGCCGCCGCCGCCCTTTGTGCCGCCTCCACCACCGCACCGCCACGACCGCTATTACATGCGCCGCCACTCGCCCTTGCCGCTGCCCAGCCACGGCGGAAACCTCACGCTCTTCACGCGCACCAACGGTACCTATACCACATCATCAACTCACTCAGCTGATCGCATCACATGCTAACTCTCACCATCTAACTACGGTACCCTATCGAGTCTCATGCTGACCGCACCCCTCACCTTCCTTCTCTGCGGCACACACTCGCAATGTCAATGTCATAATCCCGTTGTCGTCTCGTGTCGGTCACCTCTCCTAGTTGTTCTAGTTACGACTTCTTATCTTTTATCTAATCATTGATCTCTTCTTATTCGTGAAGCAGTGTTCATAAAAATTTATAACTTTTCATAGTATAAGTAATTTGAATAAGAGTTTTGTTGCTAGATGCAGATTCTTATATCATTCATCATAATGCAGAGAGCAGACGTAGCGATATAGAAAGTAGAGAGAGATGTTCAATATGAAATTTTAATAATGCTGGCTTTATAGCAGGGCTATAAAACTTGGTCCACCTATAGGAAAAAATACACAGATTCTTTATCACAGCAGTTAAAATATTTTACTTTTAATTATAATTTAACGTAGGTCAGTGTTATGTGCGTATTCTGTAAACATTCCAAAATTTGACAACTTAATGAAGACACCTAACTCCTTACTTATGTAACATTATCATACGCAACTTAACATAGCATGTCAGTCGTAACTTACCAGTTATCACTAACGATAATAATATAATATGTAAAATCCTATTGATCTGCAAAAACTAAAAATTTAATAAGTCCTATTTAACTGGTACCTAGTGGTGTAATGTAATGGCGGTTTCAGTCAAGTCAAATAACACTAAATATTCATTGTTAGCGTACCCGAAGGTACAAGTTAGGATAAACCGCCCACACCCTCGACCGCTTTTCATACTTAAACTAATAATCTCATGAGTAGGTAACTTGAAAAGGCTTTGTTGTCAAATATTTGCAATAATGAATTTTCTGAACATGTAATCTTTGTAAAAGTTTAACCGCTTATCTGCGTTATTTTATATGAGAAAGCCCGCATTTTGGATATAAGGAGATAGGTACTTATACTCGTATGCTTATTTACTTTAAAAATATGAAATTCTTGTAAGTAGCTAGTGTAGTGATGTTTGGGGAAGACGATGTGCGTGTTATGTGTGAGTATGTGTGGTCGCACGTGGCGTGGCATTTAACGATAGAAATGTCAATAAATAACAACGTGGCGTGTGACGACCTTGTGCAACTATTTGTGGCATCTGCGCCTGCGCCGCCGCCGCCTGCCCGGTCACTCGGCGCCGGCTCTTCCGACGCTGCTGCTTTAATAGCCTCCACGGATGTCAATCACCACATTCCACCGGATAACGACGTGCGACTTCCTAAAACCTTGCTACTTGAAAATGTAGTAAGAAACAAACCTTTTCATGTTTTCCTTTTTCTTTTAGATTCAGACTTTTCCAATTGAAAGTAATGTCTAAGTATAACATTTCTAAATATTTGTAAGTATTGGTTTAGAATACGTCTACGTCAATAACCTTTACAGATAATTAATGTCTGTTATGACTATTAAGTGTAAAAAAGAAGATTATTTTTAAAAGAACAAAGAACATTTGTGTGTTTAATAAGCCCTTTTGGAGGTTAATTGGCGCCTGGTGTAAAAGCTTCAGTGGCCAGCTTTGTATCGTTATGAAGGTTGCCAGCCTGTTTGATATCTTTTCGTGCCTACACAGGATAATTTCATCTAATATTACTTTGCTCAATATACCTAAAATAACTTCCAACACTTTCGGATGTCGAGCAATTTTAACAAAGGATATTTTTAAATGTTATTAAAACCCTTCATCATTGCCAGAAATAGCTTTTCTGACTCACTTCAATTACTAAATATTTTATAACTAGCTGTGTCCCACGGTTTCACCTGCGTAAGTTCAGATCCCGTGGGAATAACAAAATAAAAAGTAGCCTAAAGCCTTCCTCGATAAATGGACTATCCAACACAAAAATATTTTTTTTAATTCGAACCATAGTTCCTGAGATTAGCGCGTTCAAACAAACAAACAAACTCTTCAGCTTTATGATATTAGTGTAGATGTAGCTTGCACCTATTCAATGAGAGTAACCTATAAACATATAAAAAAAATTCAACTGTTCATGAGATACTGCCTGGGGACAGACAGACAGACAGTGGAGGTAATAGAGTTCCGTTTTTACCCTTTGGGTACGGAACCTTAAAAATGATTGATGTAATCGAAGGAATGAAATGAACCGCACTTGCTCATTTATTGTGTGCTTCGCATTACAAACCAGATGAGAATGTGGGAAGCTGAAAACGGCAATCTCTCCGAGATGTAATTATGTAGCTACATAATATATTTTATCATAAAGGTAAAGGAATAATTCAAGGTATGTTTGCGAAAAGGTTATGCGGCGGAGGCTGAGTGGCAGCCACTGGGCGCCCTTGACCCCCGGGCTTCCTGTAAGCCTGTGCTCACAAAGAGTATCGGAATACATGATATTATCTTGTTCCTTATTTAATACAGAAAATTGCCACTAAGCTGACATAATCTCATTTTACCAAAATCTTGTCTGCTCTGGCGTGTCTACTAAATTTGTTTCTAAGCCTGTGTTTGTATGAAAAAGCTTTACCTGGGTCTAACTTTGCGTGTAGGGGTACGTTACGTTATACATACCTATATACGAAATTGCGTTATGATGTCCCAGCAGGCAGACAATGTCTGGTTGGTCATAAAGCTGGAGATCCCGAAATGAAATAATAAAGTTTTGTGTTACATATAAAACGCGTACAAGTCGTCACCCGCCTACGTGGCACTCGTCAATGTCATGACTATTTCTCATCTTCGTATCACATATTCTTCTAGTCGTAGACACGACACAACTCACGACCCAGTTGTTGGAGTTACTGATTATATTGTCCTCGTTACGAATTCAAATATTTGACTCATTAGGTGCTGATGAAATGACGAAATCGTACGGCATTGCTACGATCAAATATATTCTGCTCTATTTACCACAATAATTAAGCACGAAAATAATTCAGTGGGTGATTCAGTGTGCGATTTGGAGACTTGGTCAATTAAAATAAAATAAAATTTGTAATTAATAAAGTTCATAATAGTGGCAATAAGACGAATGTATACGAATTATGAATGCACTGTTCCAAGAAATCTGGAAGTAACTAGTTAATAAAATCACCGGAATTTCAGTGTATAGATATCTCAATCTACGTTTTTTTTTCATGTAAACAGGTGGAATTCCGAAATGAAACGTCACAGAATGTTTTCTTTTTTATCTCGAGTTAATTTTAGCTAGTCCTCATTTTGTGGGCAGTTATTTTCGATTTACGTGGCGAATGCGAGTGTGATGTGACGAGAGATTCCAACACGCAGCGTATGTTGGCGTATTCTTGACATTGTATATGTTACGGGCTACTTGATAAGTCTGGCCGTTTTATATAAGGACCGGTCTTTACGAATAGGTAATGCACGCATAGATTGGGCATTTTAATAAAAAAACATTTTGTTCGGTGCGTATACATAATAGCCACCCCGTCTTGGTCAAAGAAATTATAATAGGTAGAATTTCGGTTAAATAATTAAATAAAACTTAATTTCTTATTCCTTTGAGCCTCCATTTTAATTATCAAGGAAGGAAGATAATAATTCGGAACTTAATCAAGTTGACTATAATGCACAATACACTTTTAAATACCCAGCGCGGTTTTCCGGGAGAATATAGGTATTTGTAGTATACACAACCTATAGGTACCTATTATATAATATCCAAATCTATACTATATAATATTATAAAGCTGAAGAGTTTGTTCGTTTGTTTGTTTGAACGCGCTAATCTCGGGAACTACTGGTTCGAATTGGAAAATATTTTTTGTGTTGGATAGTCCATTCATCGAGGAAGGCTATAGGCTACTATTTAATTTTAATATTCCCACGGGACTGGGACTTACGCGGATGAAATCGCGGAGCGCAGCTAGTTTCTTGATATTGATACTACGTATAGGTAACGATTCATAAAAGGTAGGTATATTCAAACGTTTCACGAAATTCACAATCATATAACGCATAGACATAAAAATTGTATTTTCGATATCTCTGATATAACCAGTTGTTCGTTGGATATAACGTTAATAACGCGTGAACCGTCAAACGTTGCTCTAGAAATAACCATAAACATTACGTTTTATAGAGTTCACGATCATAATTGAAAACACTTCTTGTTCGTTACAACATTCTCATTTTAGACGTACATATTCATAATAAACCAGTTAAATCTGAATTTATGTTCCGGATTACGGATTCTATGATTTTTCTTCTAGTTACAGTGATTCATGATTAGTTCATTTTGTTTATAAACAATGTTAAGTATAACAGAGATTTATATTAGTCGGTATAGTGAGGACATAAAGAATGAACACGTGTTGGATGAGGTTACGTAACGGTACAGCTCACGGACGTCCTCGGACGGATCCCGAGGGGCTAGGCCAAGGGCGGGCGGGCCGCATTGATCGGACGGATCTCCTTGCGACCTTCCAGCCGACTCCGGTCGCGCCCGCGCACCTACCCCCGCACAAATAACAGGAAACAGCGCCTACTCTTGACGCTCGTAGTATCATTTAAAGTATTTTAAAGAGACGCTTGCCGAAAAAAAGGAGTCTTATCTGCGAGCGATTGTAATAGATTTACAGGCGGATGCTATTCTTGAAGAGGATTTAGGCCACTGGTTATTCAACGTTTTTTCATTTTTATTTTATAGCCAAACAATTATTTTATATATTTTGCAAGCGGTTTCCCATTTTTTTACCTGAGTTAAAAGAAAATCCATTCTTTTGCTGTGAAGCATATTATGATGTTCTCAATTAATTAATTTTCGTAATCAAAGTTCTTATTGATATTTAATGATTTTAGAAATCTACTTTATTTTACAATGTCGAGAACTTTAAAGCCTTACAAATTGCTGTTCAAATATTTTGGGCGTCGAAAAGAGAATGAGTACCTAGGTTCTTTCTTATGCATAACATATATATATATATATACATTATTCTTTAACTAACCAGGCAAATATTCCTATATGCTAACATTTATATCCAAATCTTAATATGAATCAGCCAGGATTTGCGGAGATAAACACGTCGCTTTTCTGAAGGAATGTAATTTTCTTGGTTATGTTTTGTGTAACTAATAAATTAATTACGTCTTTTTTAGTGGGACAAAGTGTTTTTAACCCCCGACGCAAAAACGACGGGGTGTTATAAGTTTGACGTGTCTGTGTGTGTGTGTGTGTGTGTGTGTGTGTGTATGTGTGTGTGTGTGTGTGTGTCTGTCTGTGGCATCGTAGCTCCCAAACGGATGAACCGATTTTGATTTAGTTTTTTTTGTTTGAAAGATAAGTTAGTCGGGAGTGTTCTTAGCTATGTTTGATCAAAATCGGTTCAGCCGTCTTAAAGTTATGGGGGATAAAAGTCAGGATCAAAAACCGAATGTAAGTAGATATACTCGAGTGGGGTATCAAATGAAAGGGCATGACTCGTACATTACAAATATCTAAGTTTGATCAAAATCGGTCCAGCCGTCTAAAAGTTATGGGGGATAATACTCAGGATTAACAACCGAATGTTAGTAGATATGCCCGAGTATCAAGTTAATTTGAGTTTTTTGGCTTCGTTTGGATCTTTTTTACTTTTCTTTCCATTTTTAACCGACTTCAAAAAAGGAGGAGGTTCTCAATTCGTCTGTATGTTGTTGTTTTTTTTTTTTTTTTGTGTGTATGTTACGCGATCATTCGAAGACGGCTTAACCGATTGAGATGATTCTTTTTGTGTTCGGAAGGTGACACCTCAGGGGTGGTCCCATAAAATTTTGGTGGAGATCTGATGAGAATCTTCGGAGTGATGAACAGAATTGCACCTCGAGAGTGCAGCAAATTGCTCAGTTTTCGATTTCCACCAGTACAATTGGCCCATAAACGAACAGTTACCGATAAATGGAATATCTGAAACCACCTTCTCATCAGAAAACTCTTCAATCGGTTACGATTACAGGTTACAATTTGAAGAATTTAGTCGAATTTAGTCGCCGGACTGGGTTTGAATGAATGTTGATAGAGAACCTTATCTTAAATGAAGTTCTGATGAGGATCTTCGAAGTGGTGAACAGAATTGCACCTCGAGAGTGCAGCAAATTGCTCATTTTTCGATTTCCACCAGTGGAATTGGCCCATAAACTAAAAGTTACCGATAAATGGAATATCTGAAACCACCTTGTCATCAGAAAACTCTTCAATCGGTTACGATTACAGGTTACAATTTGAATAAAATATTCGCCTTTGCCTCGCCGGACTGGGTTTGAATGAATTTTGATAGAGAACCCTATCCTAAACGAAGATCTGATAAGGATCCACGGAGTGATGAACAGATCTGCACAGCGAGATTCAACAAATTGCTCAGTTTTCCATTTCCACTAATAGAAGTAGCCCATACACAAATAGGTACCGATGAATGGAGCATCTGAAAACACTTTATTATCACCAAACTCTTCAATGGGTTACGATTAGGTACAGGTTGCAATTTGAAGAAACAGTCGCTTTCGCCTCATGGAGTAGAATTTCCAGTGACAGTGGCACTAAAAATGGTTAAATAAAAAAATAAATTAAAATTTTAAAAACCGACTTCAAAAAAACCTAAAAACAAAAATTAAAAAACCTGAAAAGAAAAACAAAAAGTGTAAAATAATCCATTTCGGGTTACTTACTTGGAAGTCGGACTGGGTGACACCATGTTTTCTTTATACCTCTCAACATTCAATCTAACCCAGTCCGACTTCCAAGTAAGTAACCCGAAATGGATTATTTTACACTTTTTGTTTTTCTTTTCAGGTTTTTTAATTTTTGTTTTTAGGTTTTTTTGAAGTCGGTTTTTAAAATTTTTTTTATTATATTACTAGCTGTGCTCCGCGGTTTCACCCGCATAACTCCCGATCCCGTTGGAATATCGGAATAAATTAAGATGTAAGCTATCCTATCTTTCAAGTTAGATCAAACTGCACACGGTGTGCAAATTTGATTAAAATCGGTTAAGTACCTAGTTTAGGAGTCCATCGCGCACAAACAACGTGACACGTAATTTATATATATTAGAGAAGATGTATAGATAACCTAGATCTAGACGTCTTCTTCTATGTATACTTAGGTAGTTCTAATATTTAATAGCTATGAAATACCTACTTGTAGTTGTAAAAGTTGAATATCTAAAAAAAGAATACCTTTAATAAAAAAACTGTTTAGGGTTAAAAATAATCTTCACTACATAGTATAAAACAAAGTCGCTTTCTCTGTCCCTATATCCATTTGTATGCTTTAATCTTTAAAACTACGCAACGGATTTTGATGCGGTTTTTTTAAATAGATAGAGTGATTCAAGAGGAAGGTTTATATGTATAATACATGCATAATATAGCCGTGCGAAGCCGGAGCGGGTCGCTAGTTAACTATAAATTAATAATAGTTATTGTTTACTTACACCAAATTATCTGAATCATAAATCGCAAGAAAATAAAGAAATAAAATAAAAAAAATTAAAAAGTCCCTCCCTACAAAAAGGATGAAATAAAAAATTAAATTAAAAATTTAAAAAACCCCCGACAAAATAATAAAAATAGTATGAACGTAAAAAGCCTAAAACAAGCAAAAAAATACTATAAAAAGAAAAAGCCACAAAAAGAACAAAAAAGGTATAAACGTGAAACCCTACAAAAAGAAAAAAATAACCTCGAAATTATGATTCTACTACGTAAGTACATGTGAATTTTTTTGATTAAATATTGTCGCGTCGGGGGACCGCTCTTTACCTATAGAAACACCTTCCTAAGTAAAATGATATTAAAATTTCAACGAATTACTAGTGATAAAATGCTAAAATAAAAATGTTAACATTAAGTATATTAAATTGACTCGAAAAAGAGCGGTCCCCCGACGCGACAATATTTAATCAAAAAAATTCACATGTACTTACGTAGTAGAATCATAATTTCGAGGTTATTTTTTTCTTTTTGTAGGGTTTCACGTTTATACCTTTTTTGTTCTTTTTGTGGCTTTTTCTTTTTATAGTATTTTTTTGCTTGTTTTAGGCTTTTTACGTTCATACTATTTTTATTATTTTGTGTCGGGGGTTTTTTAAATTTTTAATTTAATTTTTTTGGTATTTACAATGACAACAATAATTGTAATAACAAACCAGTGTAGTTGTAATGTGTGTATTTAAAGTTATTATATACGATAAACTACATAGGTGCTACGATAGATCCCTGCTCAATTTCTCACATCACAATTGCAATGTTAGAAAACGTGTGTAATACAAACATCTTACATAATTAATAGTATTGTGTAGTTTTTATGATAATTTACCTGCTTGTTTTGCGGCAGCTTTGCTCTAGTGGTTCTCTAAGATAACACGAATGGCTCGTTACGGCACTTCTTATTTTGTGATTGCAAGAAAAGTTAGTTAACGGTTATTGCTCGCTGTTACTCGACATTATGACAACGGTGAATTATAATATAGCAATGAAAATAAATGTTTTTGGAGTATTTTTAGGAAAAAAATAAACGTCTGAGTAATTGGCAATCGACATTTGTCGCAATAGGTTTCAGTTAGTTTACCGTAGCTGGTCACGAAATAGCGAAGCTGGCGCTGCCAGGTGCGACTCGCTCGTCGTGCTACACTTATTGCTTAATATGATTGTGCAAATTGAACCATTTCACAGTCAGTCGCGTCGTACCGCTGTAAATATTCGCCTCATTTTATGGAAAAAAAAATTTACTTTATGTACTTACTTTAAATGAAATTTACGAAATCTAAACAAGAATTAATGATGCATTTAAACAACTATACTAGAGTTTTTAAAGTTTGAGTACTAACAGCAGCGTCCTGTTTCACTCGCTTATCTCGTGAGAATATTAGGATGAAGGGTGTCATATACCTAGTTCTCCATGCTATATACCCGTGGGTTTCATCCACATCGGTTGAGCCTGTTGATAGTAATAGAACAAACGGACAAATTTTCTTATTTTATATTCAATATTAGTTAGGAAGTTGTATTTTATGAGAAATTATACGTTAGTTGAGTTACGGTGATGCGTCAATATTACAATTCCACGGTGCCAAGGCCGTCGCCAACGCCAGAATTCAGTGAATGGAGCAACGTAATCCTCCATCGCCTATTATTAGAGTGATCGCTATTCCCATCTATACCCACACCCGTACAAAATACAATACTTACTTACACAATATGCTACCTAAACGTACACAACCTAGCTACGCCAACTCTACAGATACCTACGTCTATCATATTTATGTTTAGCAATCCATCATAATAATTGTTCGCTGAAGGCGAAAGATAAATTGCTCTTGGTAATCTTATACAGTGAAGCCTAAATTGTCCGATGTGTCAGGCTGTTACTTTAAACGTATGTAGGCAAACACCATACGAATGAAATCATTAAAACAAACGAGTTATTCATATTTTCAGAACCAAAGAAAGACAAATTGGAGAATGGTGGCGAGCTGATGAGGCCTGAGAGGCCGAACTCCTTGACGGCAGCTGGCAAGGTTCCGCGGCGGATATGCTACCAGGGAGATGTCGGTAAGCGGGTTGTAATCATATGCGCATTTATATTATTTGTATGCGAGGTTCATCGTCTCCGTGGAACGGTATTTGAACCTCGGAGTTGTTTCGTGTTTCACAGATTGTACTCTGAATTTCTACAAGTTTTATTCGAGATTCTACATCCTGTTTTCTTAAAATATATGGATTGTATGAATAGCTTAAACAACAACTCATTCGATTGAATGGAAGCCACTGGTCCAGTAAACTATTATGTAGGTATTACCTACTAGTGGTTTTTATTATCATTCTAAATACATCCCTTGTGATGATGGAAAGATAAAAGTAACCGACAAAAGCGTGAATGAAATTTATCGCCTACCACACTTTAATGGCATGGTCTTCGGTTTGAAAGAGTGTTTGTACGGATTTTTTTCGAAGAAAAGTTAAAAAATAGAAGGAAACCTTGATATCTGAAGCGAACTACAGTTTTAATGGATGGATCGATTACTTACAATAAAGTTTAAGAGGAAAGGGTACCGGGGTCTCTTTCCATACAAACTATTACAAACGTAGACTGTTTTCTCCCTGGATAATGACACTAGAGCAAATATTTTTGGTGCATAAAACTTATAACTGCCATGACCATGCCCCTATTTTTATTTATTTTTATCTTAATTTCTATGATAATTAGAAAATGAAAAAAACCAAAACATAGGGGCATAGTCATGGCAGTTATAGGTTTTATGGCACAAAAATGTTTGTGCTATTGTCATTATCCAGGGAGGAAACAGTCGACTACGTTTGTATGGAGAGAGCGCAGGTACCCTTTCACCTTAAGTCGTAACCATGACGGTGCTTACACCCGTATTCACAATCAACCCTATGAGATTGCATTGTGTGCGCAGACGCATAGAGCCGCAAATTATATACTTACTAGAGTGCAGAGAGCAGCACAAAATTGACAAATCATAGGGCCCGCATTTACGTGCGTTCACTTATCTAAGAGCAACAACTGTTTGTGAATACGGGCGTTGCTGTTATTTTTCTAAGGTATACTTTTGTAATTTAAAGTGGGCAGTTACGGGAGCGTTGGTGAGAGCGGCGGCGGGCACGGTGGCGGCGAGAGCGATGAGCAGTTGATGCTGTCTGAGCTGCCGGAGCCGCCCATCGCCGTGTCCGACATCGGGCCCATCCCGCCGCCGCCCATGTTCAGCTCACCGAGCCCTACGCGTCATCACCAGCACCATCAACAGCACCACCAACAGCACCATCAACACCAACATCAACACCAACAACATCAACAACACCAACATCAACATCACCATCAACATATGCCGCCTCAACATCAGCTATCTGACTGTAAGTGCCTATATACTTATACTCGAATTTGATTTTTAACTTCCCGCCGCGCCGGCGCAAAAACGACGGGGTGGTATAAGTTTGACGTGTCTGTGTGTGTGTGTATGTCTGTCTGTGGCATCGTAGCTCCCGAACGGCTGAACCGATTTAGATTTTGTTTCTTTTGTTTGACAGGTGAATTAGTCGGGAGTGTTCTTAGCTATTTTTGATCAAAAATCGGTTCAGCCGTCTGAAAGTTATGGAGTTCTTTAAACTCTAATTAGTTAAAAGTATCAAATACATTTTTTTTGCACTCTATACATTCTTGATGTGTGAACTGTTTCATGTTTTTCTTTAGTTTCCAACATCATCATTAAAATGTGTGTGTTCCAAGAACTAATCTACACCGTTAACCTATGTAGTGTATGTATTGATGAATGAAAATGAGCGTCCATTTAACTATCCTACGTTCTATGGCGTCATTCATCGCGTAACTTTGATCGCTAAATTTACACTGATGGAAACATCTGTCGATATAGTTTATTTGCTATAGATGTTGATACGCATTGCCGTTTAATTCAAAGTGATGGATGACGGAAAGTATTAACACGCCTTCGAGTGGGTGGGCCATAATTTCCTCTTACTGTTTTTCAATAAAAGTTGTAAACGGCCAGACCTTACCCTTTTCATTGTAAGGGAAACATCTATATATTCGAATTATATCCGAAGGAAAGGAATCTGCCTTCTGACTATCAAAATTTATCGTATTTTTTACGACGGCAAGGAATACCACATTATCTGGCCACAGATAATTCCTAATTTACATAGCACCATTGGTATGTGTAAAGTGAGACCTGACTGCACTTTCCGCAGTTATATGCACATGGTTTCGTATGGATTGACACGCACTTGCGGTTTCAAAACTGCATCTAATTTGTGTCAAACAACAGATTCGTGTATACCTTAAATCATGAAAGAAATGTCATCACAAACTTTTATATTTGTGAGGTCTATGAAAGACCAAACATGCTCAAGCTTCCAAACATTTCCCAAGTTGTGTTCGAGCTAGTTTTTTCAATTGTTAATTTGTCTCATTTACCAGCTGAAGATGAGGAACAGCAAGACGACGATGACGTCGAATCAACAGTGACTGATACATCCCGCGTGGAGGAGATCCCGCCCAAGGAGCCGATATTCAACGCAGTGCCGCTCAAGTCTGCGTTGAAGAAGCGGCCCGCGCCTTCTGCATCGCCGGCTGCCACACCGCTCGCACCGAGGCAGGACCATCACCATGCCAGTTTCAAGTTAGTATACATACCATTCAATACTATAGTTTATACATCTTAGATGATTTGCAATGAAATGAAATAACTTTTTACCGCAAGAGGCACGGTTCGAGGCCTTTAATGATTTAATGAGCGTACCCTCGCTCAGATTGAATTATAAAATACTTACTTCTGTCATCTCTTCTCTATTTGGTCACCAATTTGTATGAATGAAGTATAAGTTAGTTCCAACATCATTCCGCACTATATCTAACCAGTCTACGATGTATAATACAATGATCAGGATCATACTACGTAATCGAGATGTAAATGTATACTCATCCATGTACTCGTTCGGTATAAAAGTATATTCGTTTGTTGGGCGTGACAGTGTCAGTATACGAGACAATGTTCAACCGCAATGCGGTTAAACATTGTTTCGATATCGCGAAAACTTTAGAAAATACTATGTTACGTTTATTTTCATTACGCGGCGGCGAGCAGACGGCCGCCACCGAAACCGAGGATCCGAATATGGTAACTGTCACCATTGATGTTGTCGATCCGCCATCGCGCCATTAGCCATGACCACATGACAGACCTGTTGACGGTTCTAGCCCGCTTCTCGCCCACACCCACGCTTCTCACTATCATCTGACTATCGACTACCGACTACTGACTTACTCTTGCAACTCGCAATGCAACCATACGACGCAACTTGCAACTGCAACTCGTTACTGTGACGCTTCACACAGTCTTTCTACTCTTGACGTTGTTGTTTAATTACTCACAAGGGAACATTGGCGACACGGAAATTTAAAAAATATTGAATCTTTGTTGGTATGTAGGGTGAAAATGAAAAATTCTTCGTGCAAAGAGGACAAAATTATTTGTCGATTATTTTAATGTCATAAAGATTCCAGTACAGCCGACAACAATCTACGCAATATCCGATAACCGCTATCCCTTTTTAAAGATATACATATTTTAATTTGGAAAAAAATAAAAAGAAAGAGCGGTAACGCCTACAGTAAAAGACCCTTCTCATGTCTTCTACCTATAAACAAAAATGTAGCGGCAGCTCGGAAATCCCTTCCCACCCCAGACTGAAATTCAGCACCAATTGAGACATATCGTATAAATAATAAGCTACATACCAACAAACTTTCAGGTTTATTTTTTGTAATTTTCGAGTAACCTGTCTGTGTTCCTTTGTCAGTACTTACCGTTTCCACGTACTTAATTGATGTTGTTAAATGTTGCATGTTTGTGTTTTAAAACTATAGTCTTTCAAACATAGACCTGATTATGATTGATGAAACAGATAGAAACTAAAATTTCAGAGTTATTTTCATTACAAATAAATAATAGCTAACATGGAAGTTTATAACTTTAACAATTTTGGTTAAGTTTTGTCTGTCAATTGCCAAAAGCGCTCGGATGCAAAAGGTAAGATTAAGACAGTAGGAAATAAATATTTTTTCTTCCTATTCTGACAATCATAATTAAAGAAAATTCAATTGTTCAGTTTTTGTAGACCATAATACTTCACATCTCGAGAACAGATAGCACATGTTTTTGATTTTTAACACGCACATTTCTTGCGAGAAAACGCTGAGACGACAAAACGAAATATTTTTTGGAACTGATTTGGAGCTTTAGATTCCAAAAGAGACGCGACGAAAGAGGTGTCAACTTCTTTTTCAGTAGCAAGGCATGTGCTATCTGGGCCTTTCGAATGAGTCTCAGCTGACTAAGCCATTGTGAAAAAAATACTCTGTAAACCTAATTTCCTAATGTATGTATTTTGTCAAACAACAGTAGTCGACCGGTTCGAGTTGGGAATGCAATGGAGAACAAGGAGAACGCTCGCCCGTGGGAAGAACATCGCGAAGATTACGCGAACGAATCGGAAAAGGTCGCCGCTAAACTCGCGCGGAAAGAGAGTCTGAACATCAAGCTAGCGTTACGGCCGGATAGACAGGAACTTATTAACAGGTAAACCCTATTTTCATTAGCGACAGCTAAACCAGGTAAACCCTATTTTCATTAGCTCTTCATATCGACTGGACAAACAAACGTTTGTAAATAAATAAATAAATTTTTTGATATGTTTGTTAAAATCTTATAGTCGCGTATAAGATTTTAACAAACATATAAAACTTTAAGAAACCTTAAGGAGAATTGGGGGCCTTCAAGCGAGTGAATAGGTATGTTCTAGGAAGGCGTGTTACTTCTTAGGCCGCATCGTCACCTACCAATAGGCAGGTGTGATAGTGGTCAAACGCTGACCTATCAGATGTAAAAAAAAAAGAATTAATTCAGGAAATTATGCTTCTATGGTGAAATTATACTTAGATATATATGTAAAAAACCTCCTTAGAAACGTTGATAAGCGGCGAATCAGTTAATCAAACAAGACAAATCAATGATTGAAATTGATTATGTGATACCATAGGAAAGATATATCTTTCCTAGAGTAAACTGTCAAAAAACGTCAGTTTAACTTTAAGTCGTTGATGGATAAATTATTGTTTTCGACCATAAGTAATTCATCGCTTATCAACGTTTATAAATAAGGGGATAAATGTTTGGCCTAACGACTCTGGTACTTGACGGTAGGTATTTATCGATCGACTTCCTTGAATGAAGTGATGATAACTTTTATAAACAATGTACCAATCTACCAATCAATATGCCGATTTGTTTGGAACGATTAATTATAAGTAACAGATGGTTCGTTACTTATGGTGTCGATGATTAGTATCTGGTGGAAACAAAAGTTCATAATTATGTTAAAGCGAAAATTTAAGAAGTTAGATTTGCCGTATCTTTAAACTAGAAGCTAGCTGCACGTTTAAAACGATTCGATTGGTATTTCACCTTTCTAAACTAGGTTAGTAAAAGATCACGGATTTCTTATTGGGACACAGCCTTCGATTACAATGCGTGTCATAAAACACACAATGAGACGTATTAACCTACATATCTGGTTAATTTCCTCTAAAAAGACCTGAAAAATCAATTAAAAACTTTATGTAAACAAATCGTATTCGAATAGTACATCTGGTAGTAGAGTTGTTTGTCATTATATATGGACGGAATATTTGTAAACGAAAATTAATAATACATACGTATCTACTGAATTCCTATTGTCAAAAAGGTGATGTCTTTTTTGGCAAACAAACAGGGCAACGTACCGCATTCTGATTTAATATTTGTTATTTAATTAAGGTTGATACATACTGTATCTTGTTTATTATAGACTAGCAGCACTTCGCGTTTTCACCCGCTTAACTCCCGATCCCGTGGGAATGTCGGGATAAAAAGTAGCCTATGTTATTCCCAATGAATCAATGGATCCTTACACCAAGTTTCATAAAAATCGGTCCAGTAGTTTCGGAGCCTATTCGTTAGAAACATAAAAAAAACAATAAAATATTTCCTCTTTATAATATTACTAGCGACCCGCCCTGGCTTCGCACGGCTATATTATGCATGTATTATACATATAAACCTTCCTCTTGAATCACTCTATCTATTAAAAAAACCGCATCAAAATCTGTTGCGTAGTTTTAAAGATTTAAGCATACAAAGGGATATAGGGACAGAGAAAGCGACTTTGTTTTATACTATGTAGTGATAGTGATAGATAGATATAGTGTAGATATATTATTCGGTCAATCATATGCTACTGATGTAAAGTGTTACTTTTTGAATATGCTATTTTAGGAGAGCTAGATTCAATCTTCTATCAGGCGATTGTAATACGTTGTCAATGTCGTGTCGTGACCGACGTTGTCCCCAGTCACCTAGAATCCGATACAATACTCATACCTCACTATTTGTTCCATAAATACCTACTAGAAAGTTATTTCGGTGTGGAGAGTGAAGACTTGAATAATTCTTACTATGTGTCCGTTGATTCATGCCAATGTTCTAGTGATGTTTTGGCGTGTTCCTATGTGTCAGCTGGTATAATTACACAATAGGGGCTTGCACCTACGTAACTACCTACCGCCTGGCGACAATGCACGCCTGGGAGTGTTATTTTTAACATCATCGGCAGGCAAAGTCATTGTTATCACTAATTTATTTCTTCCTGTTTCTAAGAGCGCGCTCTTGACATTGGAATTGTTTGTTGTTTTCCATCGATGTGAACAAATTTTTAGAAGATTAAATAAAATAATTGTGAATGGCGAAATCGCGTGCGCTAAATATGTGACATAAATAATTTTGTATCGTTTAACGTCCCTAGGAAGCCCTATAATTTGACAATAAAAAATGGTCTGTATTACTAGTAGTTGGGACTAAGCCAAGTGTGTATGTTAATCGGATATTATGAAAACATTTTCGGCGACGTGTGAGCTTTGGCAAATTTTATATTGCCTGACGGTTGGCAAGGCGCGTGCAATCTATCGTAACGTTAGTGATTGTACAACCTCGGGGGAGATAGTAACGTGATAGAAGTATAGAGGATAGTTGTTTGAGATCGAGTGGTGTTTTACAGGAACATATTGGTGGTGCAAAGCGAGCACGAGCGGCAAGAGTCGTGGGAGGCGATCGGAGCGCGGCTCATACGACGCTTGTCCATGCGGCCCACTGCTGAGGAACTCGTCGAGAGAAACATACTCAAGAGTAATAATATTTATACGTCTTAATACAGCATTTACACGAAGCAAGTTGTCGGGCCACTCGATTATACCAACAATTGACTTTTTTTTTAAATTAGTAGAACGCCACCGAACTAGAACAGTTTACAATTTACTAGCTTAATGTTTTTTATTGTACCTGCCAACTGGCCTTGTGTGAATGCTCCATTTTTAACATTTTACTGATACTCGCACCTACTTTATTCCGCGCTAATGACTCATAGAAGATTCGATCGTCGGACGTAAAACAACTCAACATTGGAAGATGCTATCTAATAGAACGATTACGAACTATCGATTATTTATCTGTATGTATATATTTTTAAATACATTATTAGTATTAAGTGATTATTAATCTTCTGTGTTTCGTAGGTCAATCGCCAGCTGAAGAGAAGAAACAGAAGGAAGAAAAGAAACGTTACCTACTCCGTAAACTCAGCTTCCGACCCACAGTCGACGAGTTGAAGGAGAAAAAGATTATCCGGTTTAGTGATTATATTGAAGTGACACAGGTATGTGATATACATACGGCTACCTTCATTTACTATGTTGTAGTTTTAATAACCTTTTTAGACTTAGCTACAAATAAAACTAAAATCTACTTGTGTGTCAAATGAAGTTCTTTTGATTATCTTTGTCAACTTATAGTAGAACTTGTTTGAGATCCTGCGCGGCGTGAAAGAACATATTCATGCCGCGCAAGAGAGGTACCTAACAAAATCTACCTTATTAGCCACCCAGCTGAGCTAATCAGTGAACTCCGGTGGAATAATGATGATGATCCTAAGAAAACCTATTTTTGCGATTTAAATCATGTCTATATTTTATTTAGTAACAAATATTGTACAGTCATTTTAGTACATTATGTTCAAAGCTATTGTACACAAAACTTAGACCAAATTTAATCTTTATTCAGCTTACGGTATTACGAAGTTTATATGCAGCAAAACTTGCCAGTCTTATTTTGCTTTACGTAGATACCGACCCTGCTTTCTTTTTAGGGTTCCGTACCTCAAAAGGTAAAAAAAGGAACCCTTATAAGATCACTTTCTTGTCCGTCTTTCTTTTCAAAGAATGTCATGCAATTTTTCATTTGTTTATTTCTCCCTAAGGGCTGTACTGGAGTTGAAGTATTTCAATTGACTGTTTCTTCTTCTTTAATATTATTTTTATAAGAATGTATCTTTGTGTGTAAGGCCCACGATTACGATCGTCGCGCCGACAAGCCATGGACGCGGCTGACGCCCCGGGACAAGGCCGCCATACGACGCGAACTCAACGAGTTCAAGAGCTCGGAGATGGCTGTGCACGAGGAGAGCAAACATCTCACTAGGTAACATTCATATTATTTATCTACAATATACGAGTATACATCGTATGGTATGACGAAGTTATATTAAGTTAATTCTTCTATTTTAGTCTCACAAGGATTATGATGGAGATTAGGATTAGAGAGGTTGAGCTTAACTTATTTTCATACAATGTTCTTTGACATCATACGATAACTAGCTGCGCGTAGCATCTGCGTAAGTCCAGTCGTGAGGATCACAATAAAAAAATTGCCAAAAGCTTTCGGCAAGAATTGGAATATCTAATGGATAAATGCTGTTTACCGGCCTTTTTTATATATGCTTTCAAGTACTGGTTTGGCTATTCTTCATTAATCACTACATCACTACATAGTATAAAATAAAGTCACTTTTCGCCGTCCCTATGTCCATTTGTATGCTTAGATCTTTAAAACTAAGCAACGGATTTTGATGCGGTTTTTAAATAGATAGAGTGATTCAAGAGGAAGGTTTATATGTATAATACATGCATAATATAGCCGTGCGAAGCCGGGGCGGGTCGCTAGTTCATTATAAGTATAGAAAATAGATAGATGCAGTTGCTATACATAATTTTGTTTTTGTTTGTGAATAGATTCCACAGGCCATGACGGTCCGATGGCGCAGACGCGGGCGCAGCAGGGTTCGAGTGGCGGGCGAGCAGCCTCCTCAACTCGAGGAGTATATGCAATAACGACATCGACTTCCATTATTATCGTACACCAACATCGGTAAAGTGTTGAATATTCTAAACTTACGTTCCGACCGTTTTGATGTTACATTTTGTAAACGATTCGAGCGAGTGCAATCTTGTTTTAACGTTTACCTCCTTACTATTGTAGGTATCGTCGTAGGTAGTTATTGCCGAGTACAATTAATATTATCGCTATAATGGTATTGTTTTATTGTAATATGTTAAGTTGACTTGTATTCTAAGCGTACCAATACATTCTTTGAATTGACCTTCGAGAAAGGTTAGTGATACTGATTATTGTGGTGGATTGCGCTTTCCATCTCTGAGAGTTGTATATTTCCGAGTGAATACATTATTTTGATATGTAAGACGTATCGGTTATACTTGTTTATTTGTGATTATTTTTTCATATATTATTATTAGCTTTTAGCTCGATAGTCGTTAAGCTAGAATCGATTAACGTAATTTATTTCGCACTTTTGTATCGTATTTTTTATATAATTTATGGTCACAAGTTTTAACAAAAAAAATTAATCGTATTGTTACTTTTTAATATTCGTTATGTAACTGAAATTCGATTCATTGAATTGTGAAGTAAGTACATGATGTTATTTATTTTATAATTATAATTAGATGAGAAGAAATGTTTGAAGTCGGTGGACGGTGACGTTCGTTTATATATTTTAAAACGAATTTTTATAATAGAACCATTGACAAAATATACGAAAATTTTCACATCATTATAATTACATTTTGGGTATAAATATATTTAATCAATCTAGTTTATGTAGTTGAAATAGGTGTTATATTAGTAGCCAGTAACTAGAACGCTTCGAGACTCTTGTTGTGTATTGTGCTTCCAAACTACAGTCAATATTGAAGAATATCGTCCTTACTCTTCAAATAATAAGGAACATTATTTTGTACAAACGTCTAAAAGTATAAACTCTGCACTAATATTTCACCTATTTTTCTACTAAATTCTTTAATGACACTAAACTGTATCGTTTTACTATAATTTTGAATTGTTATCGTAGTGTGATTTTATGAATATTCCATTATCAAATACTTATTGTAATCTAAAATTTAACTGATTTATTAACTTACCCAAAAAATACCTATAAATAAAGTTTGTGATTATTTAAATAAGACAACTGGTCCAGTAATGAGATTCCTAAGTACAGGGAAAGACTCAGTGATTATAAACGCACTTGTAGCACAGAAAATACTATATGGAGCTCAATATAAAACGAGTTGAATAGTTAGGTTTTGTAATATCCATCTAGTACAATGCGCTCCTTTTCTATTCACCAATCTGCTCCCTTAGATAAGATTAATTTCTATTAGCGATATCGCCAATCGACAGATTTTTTGTATGAAATTGACGTAAGATGAAACTTATCTACCATTTTTTTTTCTGTAACGCAAAATCACGTGACTTTTCGTTGGTCTATGTCAATTTCATACGAAAAAAAATCTGTCGATTGGCGATATCGCTAATGGAAAGTAATCTCGTCTAAGAGGGCTGAAGTTGCAGCGATTGGCGAGTACAGTGAGAAACGAAACTGCGTTCAGTGGCTCCTATATTTCTCTACTACGTCTCTCGCTGCAACTTCATGCTGGTTAACTTAGAATGCGGCTATTGTTGAGGCGTAAGGTGTTATATTTACTCGACTCGAAATAACTAACTATCGACTAGGAGTCGAAATCCATAATCTATCATAATTACTCCAGTTAGTCGCGGATATCTTTTTTTGTCATTTTCAGGTCAATAATAAAGGCTGCGGTCCAAATTGGATGAACAGCGCTTACAGTGATACTTAGCGTGAGCGTACTCAAATGTTTACGGCGCACGCGTGCGACTATATGTCCATTTTGGACCGTATCTGCGATTGACTGAAGCAAGTAAGATATGGTAATCGATTTCTACTCTAAATGAGTACTTGTATGTCAAGTATGAACGATTGAATTGTATTATGGTGTTTTTAAAGCTGTAGTTGTTATACTTACTCGGCTTTGACCGTGTCGTTCTCGTGAACGTTATCTATCGATCGTAGGTCTAGTGGAGCAATAAATACTGCTGTCGCCTTCGACGGGCTCATTCGTGAAATTATTTCAATATAGATTTAAGAGCATTTTTTACATTAATGTATAAATAACTTCTTTTTTAGTATAAACTCATAGATAGGGATCAGTTATAAATATTTTTTTATAAAAGCGATGTTACGTTCAGTAGCGGTGCCATTTTGTGTGACGTGTCTTTGAAAGTCGATGATCGAGTGATACCAGAGGCCTTGCCATGAGTTGTTTTACACTCGATCGTACGTACCGTGTTTAGTATTTACCATGAAACTTTAAAACTAGAATCTTTATAGCATAAAACAGTAGCTCTGTTAAGGGTGACCAAATAATATTATGTGAAGACAGCTAAAATAAACGGCTATACTCTATTTGTCTTACATAATATAAATAAATAATGTAGGAGATTTTACACAACGTCATCTAGATCCAAGCTAAGCAACTAGGCTTGTGTTATGGTATACTTATATTACCTTTCTTTTTGTAAATACACACTTAATATACAGCCAGACCAGGGGCTCTATTTTTGAATCGCTCGTGTGACAAAGCTTCGTCGTATACGCCTACAAGTCACGCTCGACTTCCAAGTCGCATGACACAAATTTACTGTATTTTTGAATCGTTTGTCGTCGAAATTTAAAATGTCAATTTTTATTCGTTTTACGCAGTTATTTGAAAAGCGGTAATTACCAGCGGACATCCGAAATTATCCCAAAAGATATAAATATTTTTCAAAGACCGTTTCCGAATGTTTGACTATGATTGTTTGATGTTTATTCTACCCCTCACCTGTCGGCGACGAGTGGTGGAGAACACTCGTTACGATGGAGCGATTCAAAAATAGCGAATTTCCGATGTCGAACGAATATCAGTAGAAATCGAGCGCTCGACGCTGGGCGAACGATTCAAAAATAGGGCTCTAGGACGGGAATCGAACCTTAGGCGTTGCAAGCGGATGTTCGCCCGCCGCGCCATATAGGAAGTCAGATTCGTCGTATTAGCCGATTCTTGAAATTTCATCATGGTAAACACTTAGTATGTTTCATCGAGTGCGTAAAAAAATCATGGTAAGGGTTACTGTTTCGAATTATTATCTCCATATTATACGCGTAAAGTTATTATATTATTAATATTTGCAGAAATTGTAACTAAGACGTAGTCAGAAACTCAAGTCAATTTGGTATCATGAACTTCGCATCATTATAAGTATACTCTTGTATAGTTGACACTTTAATGATTACCTGATTGAGATGTTTCGTTTCATACAATAATTATACATACAGCGTGTTAAGAAAAGCCTTGTAATCCCTCCTAGGTACAATCGGCAACAAAAGTGCAGAACCACCGTAGAATCCTTAAATTGCAATTGTTAGAAGTTTTTCATTATAATTATACTTCACTATCACTACATAGTATAAAACAAAGTCGCTTTCTCTGACCCTATATCCCTATGTACCTATGCTTAAATCTTTAAAACTACGCAACGGATTTTGATGCGGTTTTTTTTATTAGATAGAGTGATTCAAGAGGAAGGTTTATATGTATAATACATGTGTATAATATAGCCGTGCGAAGCCGGGGCGGGTCGCTAGTGTCTAATAAATTGATGACTTAAGGCTGCTTATGCTGCTAAACGCAACGCGCCAGAAATACCCGTCGCTTACAACTAATATTGTTGATTGTAACAAATGTGTTTTGTTTTTCTCAAAAGTGCTGAGATGGAATCGTAGGTGAAATTTTTACCGATATTTTGGGGTAATTTTGAGGCGAAAATTCTTTGCCATTTCAAAGCTAGACCAGTTTTAATTCTTAATTTTAGGATAGCTTTAAAACTATAAAAAATATTTGGCTCAAAATCACACCAAAATGTCGGTAAAAATCTCACCTACAATTCCATCTCAGCACTTTTGAGAAAAACAAAACACATTCGTAACAATCAACACTTTTCACCAACGAAGGCGACCGGTGCCGGTGCCAGTAACTATTTAGTAGGCTGTGTACCAAGGTCGTTGGCGTATGGACCCCCCTTAAAACATTTTAATAATATTACTCTGACCATTATTTACCTAAAAGCCGCTGTAACAATAGCGTTGCATTGTCTTAAAAACTTCTTAAATTTTCATTAAATTTAGTTTCCTGAAATTATTTTTTTGGACGTGATAACGACTTAAATGTCGATGAACACCTGCACTCACAAAAAAGTGTGACGTCATGTCACGTTAACGTTATTGACAAGGTAACCATAGCAACGTATTGACGTATCAAAAATGGTAATGTCAACGATACAAAAGAGTTCTTATGACGTTATCACGTAAAATTATCGTCCGTAAACCGACTGAAAAAAAAAAAATATTTTTTTATTTTTACCATTTTTTTATAGTAATGTCCAGGAGGTACCTACATATATCTAACAGGGATTTCATAGTTTTGTTAACACACTGTATTTTGTTAATATAAATACACAGTACACAATAAATAAATTGAAACGTCAACAAATGTTAATGGTTATCCTTTCGACCATTCCATTGTAGTATAAAATGAAAAGCCAAAATAACGACTTATTTTTCTAAAATATTTTGTTAGATTTGCAATTAAATATTAAGGTTAATAAATAATGTAGATGTTTATCGATATAGTATAATAAGACATTCTGATTTCCAAAGATCTAAGGCTCAACTAAATTCTCTTTTTTTTGTAGCAAAAAGCTTACATATTGTCAATACCTACGCACTTGACATTCGCTGATTATTAATGTAACAAATTCAACATCACAAAATATGTAAATGCTGTTATTTTATCAATAAAATTGTGATACCATTCGTACTATACCTTTGTATTATTTAATTTTAATGTTTATATTCTGATACCCGCCGAGGTTATGGCATTTTAAACTATACTTTAAGTTTTATTCAGAAACTTATAACATAAGTGATAGGTACTTTCGTATTAACGTTAAAGCAATCGTAAACACTTAAATATATTTAAAAAAAATAATGTGATCATTTAGGTATATCGATAAACATTCGTTTAATTTATGCCTTCAGTTATGTATATAATTTCAATGGTGTATAAATTATGGAATCTCCTTATTTCCATTATAAATAACGCGCGCATATTTTGTGCTATTAAGGTTTTATAATTGCTATCCTCAGTAAACTGTATACTGTTGCTTTTATTTTAATACCTATTGTATAAATAATAACATACATGTTGTATAAGTATATATTGATAGCCATAAAATTACTTGTTTTTGTAAGTCTGTAAATATCATGATTATACATTAAGTTTTATACATGATTGTTTTTGTTTAGTATCCGAAATAGGACGCGCACAGTAGCTTACAATCGCCGTACCGCGCTAAAACGTAATGAAATTACACACATCATGCTCTTGTCGCACGCCTGCTTATACAATTTACCAAATTATTACAGTATAATTACTACCATAAACTACTAAAATTACAACTGTAGGTACATACCTAAACAGCGTTAAGTAAATAATTAACGTTGTTAATTACCAATTATATAGTAAAACGTATTCGAAATTGACAATGAAACATTTAGTAGAGAATATTAATGAAGGCTTTGACCCGTGAGGCTGTACCGGTGACGACTTTCGATGGTGGCTATAGCGACGACTGGGTTGAGAGAAAGTTAACTGTAGTGCGTGCCCGTTACTGCCGCGCCGCGAGTCGATCAGTCCTCGGCCGCGAACCGAGCCGCGTGCATCGAGTGCTGCGCTCGTACCCACCATGTTTACCTTCCTTCCCAGTGATCCGGCAAAAAGATAACAGAAAGCGACAGTGTTGAATACAGCATCGTTTTAGTGAACAGTGGGTTACGCTCGTATGTGCTAAGGTCACAGTGCAAAAGTGTTACAACCGGAACAAAGGAACGCCAATGACGTTCTCTGGAAATATGAAGGAGAGTAAATCTAGGAGTAAAAATAAGGACACTTGGGAGTCGGAGGTATGTATGAAAATATACCTATGTCTTATAATACTTAATTAATATACAATAGTGTCTACTTACTACGTACATTTAATGGGATTTTATAAAAATTTAGATCTCGAGAAATGATGGCTCATTAAACTGTGCGACATCAATGTTTTAATCGCTAACTTTCTCTTAATCACCATATTTATAAAATAAGTTTTTGTATATGTTGTTTTCCCGTTCATTACTTTGAAATGCTTTTTTGTTACCTATTATAAGCTCTAGGACTTTCCTAATTTAGAAAAATTTAAACAAAGTTTATGATTGATTTTAAATGATACCTAAATACTAGAAACTAAGCGGTGAATCGTCGTAAATATAATAAAAATAATAAAAACTTTGTATGGTTGGAAGACTGTCACAATTAAATATGTGAATAAGGTTACCTATTTGTTTAATTAAGTAAGCATTCTTAAATACAGTATCTACTAATATAATATTTATAAGCAAATATTGATAGCTAAATGCTATTTTAAAGTGGATTTTTCAAGTCTAACATAAAAACAACATACCTAATAGCTAAGTACTTACATTATTTGAATTAAGTTATAAACTTAGAATGAGTACCTACATGACGAATTCGGTAATCTAGTTCAATTAGTTTTTTGCAGTTACGTGTTTGACACAGAAGTACCTACTATATACCATGGTCACGACATATGACTATAACACGCTCTATTATGTCTATTATGATGATCGATAGAGAAACTGATTGGTTTCAGCTGGACTAGTTTAATCAGGAAGTGTTAGATTCAAGTCATGCACGTTTTGTGCAGACCGGTAGTAGTCGATACTTAGATGATTTTTTCTGTACAGCTACAAAACTTTAGTACCTACATATCTTTACGTAAGTATAACTGGAAATGAATGCTGTTTTCGTTTTGCGAAGGAAACTTATAGCTAATTTATACGTCCTACTTCAATATCTATATGTTGGTTATTTTAGGGTTCCGTACTCAAAGATCTTTTTACTAAGACTACTGTCCGTCTGTCTGTCTCTATCACCAGGATGTATCTCATGAACCATGATAGCTAGACAGTGATATTTTCACAGATGATGTACCTATAATATTTCTGTTGCCGCTTTATCAACAAATACAGAATATGGTACGGAATCTTTTGTGCGCGCGACCAACTCGCACCTGCCTGCCTAGCATGAACACCAAAACACGATACGATAAAGCGATATAACTACATCAACTCTCAAAATATGATAGATAAAGCCGCCATGTTTAATTTTTATCATAATTTTTATCGCAATTTATAATAAAAATTCAACATGGCGGCTTTATCTACACTAATATTATAAAGAGGAAAACTTTGTTTGTATGTTTGTTTGTTTTCTATCATATTTTGAGAGTTGATGTAGTTATATCGCTTTATCGTATCGTGTTTTGGTCTTCATGCTAGGCAGGCAGGCCCGTTTTTTTATGTAGCTATGATCTTTAGGGTTTTTTTATTAAACAAGTTTATTTCTTAATAATGTAGTCTTCGTGATATTTAGGTACCTACCTTCTTACTTTAGCTATGCTAACATTTAACCTATCATAAAGCTAGAAGTTTACCTTAAATTGTTGTTTAGAAGCTGACAAAAAGTAACTGTAGGTAGGTGTGTAAGTTTTATTAGCGTCTCCGCTTGTCCGGAATTTGGGTCACAACGGCGGACAGCAGTCCTATAGCTAACTAAAGTAGGTTTATTAGGTCTTTCTAAATCCTTAATTCTTAGAAAACAAAAAAACTGACCAAGTGCGAGTCGGACTCGCGCACGAAAGGTTTCGTAAACTTCCGTACCATGATAACATGGTATATTAGAATTATAAATCGATGCTCCCATTTATATGGGATTTACTAATACTAATATTTATCTCAATGTATGGGAGCCCCAATTTAATATATGTATAAGTAGATATTTGTTTCTGATTTTAGTATTTGTTGTTATAGCGGCAACAGAAATACTTAATCTGTGAAAATTTCAACTGTCTAGCTATCACGGTTCATGAGCCTGATGACTGACGGACGGACGGAAAGTTGAAGTCTTAGTAATAGTGTTCCGTTTTTAACCTAGGGGAACGGAACCCCAAAAATAAACAATACAATGAATTATAGTTTTTTTACAATAAATAAATAACGTTTGATAAGAAGACACAAAAGAGTCAGATTTTTTTTTTTTTTAACGCTGTAATATGTATAGATGGGTACAATCCACGGTCAAAAGTCTCTGCCCACCGTAACGGTTACAATCCTGTGCAGCACTATTTGAACATCATAACAACGTAAGCTGTGGATCGAACCCACGTTCGGTTGGTGTAGCGGGTGGCGGCTTATACTAGGTACTCACACAACTAAATACATAGCTAACATGTTGAAAATAATAATCACACTGAGTACTTTTAATTCAAGTATTTAAGTTTGTGTGTAACATCTATTAGAAAAAGGTCGTAAATCCAGTACTACTTGTTGATAGTAGGTATTATTGTAGCAATCTGATCATTTACTTATGACCCATACTGTACGTACGTACGCTGTATGAATAGGTAGGTATATTTAGGCAGGCACTAAAATACTTAAACGTAAATAACATCTATTACAGTATTTTGTCATGTCTTTGGGATTTAATTAGTTATTTAAGTGGCATTGACGAAATCTTAAGCAGCTTGCTTATTTGCATTTTGTGAGTTATTATGCACTTATTTTACATACGACGCTAAGTGCAGAAACAGCCTCGTAAAACTAAACTACATACGACGACCCAGTTAGCACAATGGTCACCATGCCGGACTGCCAAACACAGGGTTGCGGGTTCGATTCCCGCCTCAAGACAAGTATTTATGCTTAGATATTTGTCTGTGGTCTGGTTGTCTCTATGTATTATTAGTATATATTTACATAAGAAAAGTAGGTATATGCGTAGGTATAGCGTTATGGGTGCTAGACAACTGATTTACTACTTAAATCAGTTGTCTAGCACCCATAACGCTAGTCTAGTAACTTAGCTTGGGGCTAGATGTGTGGAATGTCCTGCAATATTTATTTATATTTATTTATTACTTTAGAAGTAGGTTTATAAACCCACTAGCGACCCGCTCCGGCTTCGCACGGCTATATTGTATTATACATATAAACCTTCCTCTTGAATCACTCTATCTAATAAAAAAACCACATCAAAATCCGTTGCGTAGTTTTAAAGATCTAAGCGTACAAACGGAAATAGGGACGGCGAAAAGTGACTTTATTTTATAAGCAGCGCTCCGCGGTTTCACCCGCGTAACTCCCGATCCCGTGGGAATATCGAAATAAAAATTAGCCTATAGCCTTCCTCGACAAATGGACTATCCAACACAAAAATAAGTAGCTCCTGAGATTTGCGCGTTCAAACAAACAAACTCTACAGCTTTATAATATTAGTATAGACTATGTAGTGATTTATTCAAATAATAAAAAAAATATCTAACTGAGCAGCCATTGCTTTTTAATTTTATAAATAGGTGTACCTATGTAAATACCCATGATTATTAATTCTAAAAGTTTTAGGCAAGTCAAATGTATTAAGTAAGTAACTGTTTAATGAAAAATTACCTACCAATTTATTTAAAACATAAAATATTGTCGCATTATTTTCGTTCATTCCAACCAAAACTTGAATAGAACAAGGTGAATAATATTGAAAAGTTCACGACCTTCTGCAATAGATAACCAATATCCATTTAGTCACGATGTTCCATCTCCGTTCTATTCAAACAGCAGGTTTATTTTGCTTTCAAAATAACTATAAGTAGGTACCTACGTAAGAAATATGATTCTGTTTTATTTACGAAATAATAAGAAACTGAAATGAAATCTGAGTGTACTAGTTAGGTTTGCAACTGAGAACTGGGTGAACTTTGAATAAATGTCGCAGTAGTAGACCGTGGTTTTGTGATACGGTAGGTAGGCTGGGTAGAGTAAAGGCTTGTGTTACAAAACAGTCGCTAGTCCGTCAAGAACCGCGGACTGTTATTCAATTACCTACTTTGGTCCTAATGTAATTATGATATCTTAATTATACATTTCAAGTAGCGTATTTATAAAATACTAGCTGCGCCAAGCGGTTCCACCCGCGTAAGTCCCGATCCCGTGGGAATATCAAAATGAAAAGTAGCCTAAAGCCTTCCTCGATAAATGGACTATCCAACACAAAAATAATTTTCAATTCGAACCAGTAGTTCCTGAGATTAGCGCGTTCAAACAAACTCTTCAGCTTTATAAATTATACACTATAGATTTATAAGTCGAAGTATTGTCGAAGTCGATCTCTTGCTACGTGAGATCAGCATAACGAAACTCATTTTAGAAGACCGATCCAACAGAATGTCCTGGCGGTACATTTGAAGAGCCGACCGACCCCGCATAAAGTGGGAAAGAGCAAACAAATAGAAGAAATATTTATAAGAACTCATTATGAACAATAAAGTACCTGCAGGTAAAAAAGGCCACCTACCACCTTAATTAAAATCAAAATATTTCGTACACATGGGGAAACTACTGAAAAACAGGCTATTAGATAAATATTTAATTTATTGACAATCTGAAAAACAATATCAATTGCTTATTTTCTTGTCATTATGTCACGTTATATTAATGTTTTTAATACCTTTTAGTGCCGCTTATATACCCGTAGGTACCTTTATTAAGCTATTGCATAGCTTTTATCGAGGGCTGTGAGCGCGGCAACCGAATCAAGAAATTCCGTAACAAAAATAAAACCTAACACCGCCCTCTCCGCCGAGCGTTCCCAAAACGTGTTATATTTATAAGTCAATCGTGTGCTAAAATCCCTTCCTTCCTACTAATATTTTCTACCTGTTACGTTTTTACGTCTAATCTAAACCGCTGAATCGATTTTGATGAATTTAGGTAATTTTTGGAATTGGAAAAGAACATAGGATACTTTAATCCCGATTCCAGCCTTACGCGGGTGAAACTGCGGGATGCAGCATACGTATAGAATAATAACACTGTTAACTAACTAACAACTGATAGAATATATAAAAGGTACTTTTGTTTTGTAAATATACACATAGGATACATAAAGAAACACCTATAATAGCCCAGAATCAAATATATGTAAGTAAATAAATATAGCGTCGCAGGCGGGTTCGGCCCACCATGCTCTATAGGTCGTCTATTTAATTATTACAATTAAATCCCTTTAAGCGATCTCTGTAGCGCGTCGGAGGAACACCTGCGACGCTGAAGGTTGCGGGTTCGATTCCCGCCTCAAACAAATATTTATATATACTTAGATATTTGTATTTACAAAAGAAAAGTATATAAGTATTCTATCCGTTGTTGTCTGACCACCGTAATATAAGCCTAGTAGCTTAACTTGGGGCTGACTGTGTGATGTGTTCCACAGTTTTATTTATTTAATTAGTAGGTGAGGTGTATTGCTTTTGCTTATAAATCCTTGTAATGTAAATTGTAATAATGCTTATGATCGCAATCATCTATGAGTAGCTTATTCGTAGTAGGTAGGTAAGCTAATAAAATATTTGCCATATTGAGAAATGTACCGACCTTTTGTAGTGCAATCAAGCATTCACGTTTGCGGGCACAATTCGCCGCAAGCTAGCAACATTTACTCAACTAAAATTAGCGAATTTAGCAAGCGTTGTTATTATATGAAATTACGTTTTGAACGAAAGCGAAGGCGTCCGCATTGTTAAAGTTAGAGATCTTCATAGAAAATAGCGAAAAGGCTGTGGCGTGCCGGAGCCCGGCTTTGTTGCAGAGCGTGCGGCAAAAACGTGAGTCTGTCTTTGGATGTAGGTCGCGTCGACAAGTGCGGTGACTATGCCTATATTGCACGCGTATTGCTTGCTCTCTGCAATGATGCATGGCAAGTACGACTGAAATATACTTAAGTAGGTACCTAAGTGTGTATAATCTTAAAGTTAATTTTAAGTGGATAAGGTCGTACTTACTTATTTTCTGATAAGTTTTTCAACTTTACATTTTTATCTAAGTAATTTGTAATTAAATCTAAAATTTTGTAATATTGAATGACTATACTTATATACTAGGTACTAGTAGGTACGTACCTATCTATGAAGATTACACCCTTATGATCATTTTACGTTAAAAGCGATGCCAATTAAAGCATTATATCTCCCTAAATAAAATAAGAGGATGACGACGAATATTTGCCCTTAAAAAGGTGCCTACAAAAACCAGTCAAGGTGTATCTGCTAGATTCTAATCAGTATTAATGTGGGACCATTCTAAGAAATCCATAATTCTCAAAAAACGTACCTTACATAAGCAGGTAGGTAAGTAAAGTACTAACCTTATAGATTTATCAAGGTAGCTAAGTTGTTGCGACACCAAAAGTTTTTACACAAAGCTAATTTGACCTTCTCTGTATGTAAGTATTTAAGGCGCATAATAGAAAAGCAAAATGCCTCTCGCCTACCAGTATGTACTTAACTTAACTAACTAAAATTGTTAATGTAGGAAAAAATACTTATTAGTACCTATACCTAAGTGTTGTTGTAGGTGAAATCTTTTCCTATTTTTGGTATAATATAAAGATGAAAACTCCTTGACGTTTAGTTCTAAACTTACTTAAATTTAAGTAAAAAAACGGACGAACTAGAAAGTGATCAAGGGTTACTTTTTTTTACCTGTTGAGGTACGGAACCCTAAAAAAGACTGATTAAGTAAATTTCAACTTAAAACCTACTAAAACTTACTCGACTTAGAAACGACTCACAACCGAACTTGTCTCTAAATTATACTAAAATATAGGAAAAGAACCTACAAACGGTACCTAATCAACACTTAATAACGATTTTTCATGCAAGACATGTATTTTACGTTTGGCTTGACACCCCTATACACTTGTAACCTCAGTTGTTATTGCTTGAAAATAAGACAAAAAAATTGGTATGTCTTTGTATCAAACTCTTTGTTTGGTATGTATAAGAATGTTGGCCAAACGGCAGTGATTTGTCGAACGTTGTCACGCTTTTATGGACCTATAAATACATGAATATCTATGAGTGAAATATGGTCAGAAACGAAAGTATTTATGGTAATAACTAACGTAATTGAAAAATGGTTATTTGATACATCACTCTAATCAGTACGTAACATTCACTTATTTTTTATCGATCGGTGCTAGCTGTCTACAATGATTGTTGATTTTTATCACGGACTAAGTAGTATATTTATTTATGTAAGTTAAGTGACCCACCTCACCTTCACACGGGTAGCGCAAACATGTTTCTAAAACGGGAAATTCAAAAAAGTCTGATGTGTTTTTCCCGTTGCCGAGAATCTTTAAAATAAAGCTTAGAGGCATTGATCGTCTCGAAGTTCCTTATCGATGGGTTCAAAGAATAAATAAATAAATAAAGATTTTTACAATATTCCGTTTTCGAGACGCATTATAGAGCATAATGGAATGGAGTGAAGGTATTATTTATTCATCTCTATCAAATAGATACCTATGTTTCAAACTACATCGTGCATTAAAACACAATGCTAGAACTCTCACTCCCATACCTATACCTACTTATAACAAGTCCCCCTTTTCAGTGAGAGCAAAGTGTTGGCTTTGCTGATTGAAATGCCGTAGGAAAGGAAAATATCATGCGGAGTGTGACGGCCCTACATGCTCTTGGCCACTCATCGTAGTTCGAAGGGATATTAGCCAGCTAGAAATAGACGCCATGGTCTTTTAAAAATAATGAAAGTTAATAATGAGTGGGCCTTAATTACCATACAATAACGCGACAAAAATGCATGAAAGTTATGAGAACTCGAATCGAAATCTCGACGCTGACAATATTTCCAGTCTTAAGAACAACTGTAACTATTGTTATTATGAGAGAGATAATAATATCACATTAGTAGAGAAAGTTTTCGTAATTAAATCACTAAATAAATCATAAAAACAATGTTATTAAACAATAAAGACAATTTGTAGTAAAACTATTGTCTATTATATAAATTACCTCATACATAATACAATTAATTAAACTTTTATAATGGTTAAAATAAGTTATTTGCCAGTAAAAAAGTTTAATGGGTAGGTAGAGACTGGTTAGATAATTCTCGTCGGAATAGGTAATTATGAGGAAATGGAAATAATTCAAGCATGAGCAGCAGTGTTTGAGACAAGTAGAGCGATGGAAGTATTTAACTAGAAATACCTACTTTAATTTTATGCAATGAATTTTGCATTTAAATAGTTTGGTACTTCGTAGGTAAATGCAAGTTAAGAATTTTAAAAATAAATACCTGACTTTTTTTGTAAACTATTTAGGTTACCTACTCTTATAAAAGTATGGTCAACGATAAAAGATAAAATGACAATGTCTAGGTATATAGGTACTACAGTCGGAGTCAGAATTGCAGACCCACCGTAGAGAGCAAGACCTAGAATCTTGCTTGAGTTGAAAACATTCTAATAATAGCAGTTTTGAGCTCTACGGTGGGTCTGTAATTCTGACTTCGACCGTACCTACTAAGTTATGTGACTTTCTGAAACTTCCGTGTATTGGATCACTCACTACTGGTTAAATAATACCTAGGTATACTTATCACAATGTAAATACTCGTAGATAAATATTAATTATAAGTCAAACAAACACACACGGACAAACAAACACAAAGACCCAGACAAAGTTACAAACAAAATAAATACAAATACTTAAGACCAGTGTGAGGCTGTAAATTTCCATATAAAAAGCGGTAACGTTTTCCCCCCCATAAACGAAGTCCGATTTTGATAATTTATAAATTTTTAATAGATCTAATGGAAAACTAGGTTTAACCGTTTTTATTTTAAAGAAATATTGCCTAAGATAAAAGTTATTAGTATCTGAATATCTATATGTTTTACTTAAAAACTTCATCAAGCGTTTCAATTGTTTTTTAATAGACTAAACAGAATTACCAAAAAAGAAAAACGTATAAACCTAGAATAAGATGCAGTGAATTAAATGAGACCAAATTTATTTCATTTTGTGATGGATAAAGGGGGTAAAAACGTTACGGCCCGCAACATTATTTGTCAGCAAAATGAAGGCAATTTCGTCCGATCTTAAACTCTCTCTATCGCACGATACGGGTCATTTTTGAAAATACCTACTCGCGCCGCGTATCGAAAACTCATGATTCTCTTAAGTACCTACATAAATATCTAGTTTAATACTTTTTTTTAACTAAACACTTTGCTTACATAATAGGACCAATATAATTAAAAAAAAGTAGCTTAAGTTACTCCCAATGAATCAATGTATCCTCTAAGTTTCATATATATCGGTCCATAGTAGTTTCGGAGTTTAAATGCAAACAAACAATCTAATCTTTTTTTTTTTAAATAATATTAGTAGGTATAGTATACATAGCTGTCATAAGATTTATCATTTACCTGCTTAAATAGTACTACCAATGGTATTACCTACTTAGATCACAAAATGAGATAGAGCGTGACACGAATCAACTGTTGCATTAAAAATACACGACTCCGTTTAAAAATACTTACGAGTCAAAAATAACAAAAGTAAGTTTAACAAAGCCTTTCAAGAAACACTTGACTGCGCAACGGCAGGTGTATGTAACATAATTTGACCGTTAAAAACGTTCGAACTTTGAACAAAATAGTTGGGATTAAACCGGTCTCTTAGTAGGTATATTTATTCGCATGAATATAAATGGAATTAAAAAAAAACATTTATTTGGATAAGAACACGGCACACGACATTTTAGAAAAGTAGGGAGACAAACAAACAAAAACACTGACTGTACAGGAACAAAAGTGTAAAATAAAAACAGAAAGGAAAAAATGGTTGTCTGTAAAGTCGGTTTACGTCGGATAATTTTACGGGATAACGTCGTCGTAAGAAAACTTTCGTTGTTATGGTTACCATTCACGTTCCAGGAACGTGAGCGATGACGTCCCACTTTTTTGTGAGTGCTGCCGGTATTTATCAATTTAATAGATGTTATCACGTCAAAAAATATGAGAATATAATAATTGTATGATGATTGATGATGGAATTACAATAATTCAATGATGGTTTCGTAGCCACATAAAAAAGCCAAAATTAATACAGGCCAAATATATAACAAGCCAAAAGCTCTTTATGTAGTTATGGTTACCTACACTACATCTCCGTATTATTCGGGGAACAAAGTTTTAAACCAATAAAATACATTACTATATGGAGTGTTGTCGTAACCGTTTAATTGACCGAACGAGCGAAGCGAGTGAGGTCTAGTGGCGAGACGGTCGGTCGGTTGTACCTATGTATCTATATATCTATGTATCTATGTATGTTTGTTCGACGATAACTTGAGTACCGTTGCTCTGATCTTAATGATTTTTGGTACACGTGTAGTTGAGGTCCATAAAATTTTTAAGTTCGAACATGAGCAGGATCGGTCGGGGGGTTACGGAGATAGGGGTGCAAAAGGGGATCTACATATATTGCAGGCAGACTATGGGGCAAATATACCCGAGTGGGGTATCAAATGAAAGGGCGTAACTTCGGTGACAATGATATGGTACCATGGAACTGATATGATGATGGAGCTGGAAGGAATCCACAGGAATTTATCATCTCAGCGGTCATGTTTATATCAAACTTATTTGTATCAAAAAGGAAAAAAACGCTTAGACCTTCTTTTATGATTAAAAAATGACAATGTCAGGTTTTCTTTCTGTCATTGTCGTAAAACATATTATTATGATTTCCAATTTTCAAAACCATTAGATAACTTAACTTCGTGATATTATAAGATTAAAATGGATGAACCATATTAGGTACCTACATAATAATATTATGGTTATCCTAAATTCAAATAATTCGCAAAAGTTTATAGTGCAGTCATGCACTCTTGGGTTCGTTCCCGATGGTCTTTGAAGGAGATGCTTGAACCAGCTATTAATCAGCAAAACTGAAGCCGAGGCGAAAATTGGTCGAAACTTCTATGGTTGATGTTGTCTGGGCCACTCAACCTACCTTGGGTGAAGACTGTAGTTTAAAAGCGTCTATTCTACTTTCCCTTAAATCGTCAGACCTCTTTTTGCTTCATAACCAGCTGCGCCCCGCGACTTCACCCGCGTAAGTCCTGAACCCGTGAGAATATCAAAATAAAAAGTAGCCTATGGCTTTCCTCCATAAATGGACTATATTCAACACACAAATAATTTTTCAATTCGAACCAGTAGTTCCTGAGATTAGCGCGTTCAAACAAACAAACAAACTCTTCAGCTTTATAATATTATAGTAGGTATAGATTATTCATTTATTTCTTAATCAAGGGTTGGTTAACAATTGTGGTGGATAATATTAAATAGTATAGCTAGCCGATCTAGAGATTCTAATTAAAAAACTTGTGACTTGTGACTCTTTTTATTATTTTTATTTACTATTAAATAGGGACTTATTAAATTATAGGACATAATAGTTCCACCGATAATATAGGTCTCAAACTTCTGTAATATATTTGTATCGAGGTAGGAGCCTCTCTCCTCTTTTCTTCGTTCGTTACGTTATGATGAGTACATAGGTACAAAAAATTTGACAATAAGAACTCAAAATTATCTTGGTAGCAAGATAGTCATATCATATTTGGACTCGTTTAAAGCACCTTAATAAGTAGGTATTCTAGCTTCTGAAGAATCAGCTGATATCTGGGATCAGGTGATGGAGCTGGAAGAAGGCACTCAACTTCAAAGAAATATGAACTCATCTTCTAGACAAGATAAGTCTATCGTTAAAGTTGTCTTGATAAGTAGGCACTCTAGGTGTTAAAGAAGCAACTGATATCTGGGGTTTGGTACTATAGCCGGCGGAAGAAGGCTATAGGAACTTATCTTTCGAAAAGTAAGGTCTATCGTGTTCACTTGATGAGTAGGTAGGTACTCCAGTTACTGACGATATGGTGATATAGACGGAAGGAGGCTTTAGGAGCTTTTTAATCTCACGCGATTTACATTCATAGTAGGTGCTTAGGTATTCCCCCGAGTATCTTATCTTCTTATCTTATCTTATATAATGGGGGCTGACAAATTGCCAGCAACACTTCGACCCAATGGGATCTTTTGTGTTCACCCCTACCTTGATGTTTCTTACTCTTTGAAGAAGTGGTCGACTAACGCGGTGATCCCACTGAGAGGAAGAAACCTATATTCCTCCAGTTTGGGGTACGCATTCCCAAGGAGGCTCATACGCTTCGCTGCTAAGACGTCGCATTCACACAGTACGTGCTCCATAGTTTCCCTGACATCACCGCAGGCTCTGTAGTCATTATTTGAAGTTAACTTCATTTTTAAAAGCATGTCATTGGTTCCGTAATGTCCTGTCAAGGCACCAACCACAGCTCGTGCTTTGCTTCTACTGTTGTTCAATATAAATTTAGAAGCCCCTCTGGTGCTGCTACCTATGAATTTCCTCGAATGTAGCAACCCTTGACTGATTTCCCACTCTTGCGTGTGTTTCTTATCAGCGTAATCCTTTACGGCCTTTATGATTGTGCATGCTGGCAGGCCCATACATGGTTTAGGTCCAAGCATAGCACTTTAGCACTTGCCGATCCTGTCCTTGCTAGCTCATCAGCTTTCTCATTTCCTGTTATTCCTACATGGCCTGGGACCCATAGTAGTCGTAGTTTGTTCCTGCGGCCGAACTTGTTTAGGGTTTTTACCGCATTCAGGACCAATTTCGAGTTGACCTTGCAGTAATTTAAGGCCTTTAGTGACGCTTGACTGTCGCTAAGAATGTAGATAGTCTTATATACTCTTAGATACCCCCGAGTATCAATAAAACACGAAATAAAAAATACGTGATTGAGACCAAGCAAATTAGGCTATGGAACTCATTTTCTAGACAGGATATGCCTAACGCGATTAGATTCGTGAAAAATATGTTTTGAAAGTATAATAGAGTCAGTGATGTCCAGGGTCTGATGATAGCGATACTAGACAAGACACCTATCATTTAAATAAGATACTTACACCGAAGTATTTGGAGTCTTTCGTCGTTATATCATACTTTACGCTAAAAACTGAAAAATCAGTAAAAAAAACTCGTGAGGTCTCAGTTCGGGGCGAACTACTAGTTATTTGGGTAAATAATTTAATTGAGAAATGAACTTAGCACTTACGATGTCGTACCTACTACGAGATGACTACGAGCCATACAAAAGACATCAACGAGCTTGAGTTCTACGAACTTCAGAACTCTTTGTGATTCTATTAATAACTTACGATTCTTATACTTACCTAGTACATTTATTTAATTAGTTAAGTACCCACACTTACGTCATACATCTATAAAGATATTAATAGATATTTGACTTGAATAAATAAGCTACGCAGTATGTTAAGCACAGAGTAGGCTAGGCTAAGCTAGTCAAAAATAACTTTATAATTATCAACTTACTTATCATGTTATTTGTTTTTTTTGGTACTTTACACTTTAACAACCAAAAACTAAAACGTAGGTAAATATTTCCCATAAAAAAATTAATTTAATTTAATTTAATTTATTAATCAGATAGTACAATCCATTTGTTAGTAAAGTCTTACAGCTATGTTAGTTATTATAAAATAATGTCCAAAAGTCAAATTAATCAATTAAATTCATATTTTCTACAAAATTTGTGATCTTTAGTACCCGTATTATCTAACATATGTATTCTATTCCAGTGTCTAGTTATAGGACAGTCTAGCCTATTCAGTAATGTGTTCAGAAGACTGCTGGAGCTCCCCCGCACACGGCGCATCAGGGAGGCAACTCTTTTACGTATTACTGTATAAAAACAATCAACTTTTGCCTCCGCAAACATTCCTGATGCGCTGCAGACTTTACCTGATGACCTGCAGAACCTTGGTAGCCCCAGCAGCATTCTGAAACTTTTATTGTACTGGATACGCAGCGCGTTGAAGGCCTTTTTAGTGTACTTAGTCCAAAGGCTGCTGATATAAAACGTTTGACAGTAAGTTCGAAACAAAAAAAAAATAAAAAATAAAAAATAAAAAAAAAGTTGAAAAAGTTAAAAAGTATAAAAAGTTGTAGAGTTTTTTTTATAAATGTTAGGTCAGCGTTTGACCACTATCAAACCTATCTTGGTAGGTGACGATGCGGCCTAAGATGCACGCTTTTCTAGAAGATAATTCACTCGCGTTTTGAAAACCCCCCGATTGTATTCCCTTGCAGTACGAATAAGGAATGACGAAGCAAAACGCTCGGTGCGAACATCTGTTCGTTTAGTTGGCATTCTTTGTCAAGCCAAACCAAAATCTTGGATCCGCTACTGAAGCAACATCTCTCTTAAAAGCTTTATTTATCTTTTTATAATTTTCTGTTCAGTTGGGTTACGGATGGAGCCGGAACGGGCAGCAGCGATGCGGACGACACCGGCCGCCAGAGTCGACGATGTCCGTGAGCAGTGACATCCGGTTCACACGGCGGAAGCTCAGCCGCGGCTGTCGAGGGTGCTGTGCTGCCATCGCCTCGCTGCTCATCCTGCTGCTTCTTGCCGCTGTTGCAGTTTATTTAGGACGTTAGTATACACCTATTACAGCCATTAGTACCTACCTACTAAATACCTATTTTACTATTAGGGTTCCGTACCCAAAGGGTAAAAACGGGACCCTATTACTAAGATTTCGCTGTCCATCCGTCTGTCTGTCTGTCACCAGGCTGTACCTCATGAACCATGATAGCTAGATAGTTGAAATTTTTACAGATTATGTATTTCTGTTGCCGCTCAACAAATACTAAAAACAGATAAAATTAGGTACTTACTTAAATAGTTTTTGAGTAAGTATATTTTCACGAATTTTTGATTATTTTCTTGTTTAGAGTAGGTACCTTTACTATTTTTTAGGCAATCTGTTTTTTTGTTAATTATACCTACTTCCAAAAGGGCAGGCAAAAGACTTTTAACATATACAGCCTCGTCTGACAGACAATACTTTTTACGGGTTTTTGCTCGATATGTATCGATCGTAATGGTACGGAACCCTTCGTGTGCGAGTTCAACTCGCACTTGGCCGGTTTTTTAATATAACTAATTTGTCTAGTATCAACTAAACAGGCCATAAACTGTTAATATATAACGAAAGAGAGGTTACGCCAAGTAATTAAATTAAAGAGTTTCCGAAGCAAGTCGTTTTCTAGTAACTAGGTGATTAGGTACCCTACTTACTGAAAATCGAGTAACTGTAGTATCTTTATCACTACATAGTCACTACATAGTATAAAATAAAGTCACTTTTCGCTGTCCCTATTTCCCTTTGTATGCTTAGATCTTTAAAACTACGCAACGGATTTTGATGCGGTTTTTTTTAATAGATAGAGTGATTCAAGAGGAAGGTTTATAATATGTATAATACATGCATAATATAGCCGTGCGAAGCCGGAGCAGGTCGCTAGTTAGATTTAAAGTGCTGTTCAATCTAGACAGATTAGGACTTATTTCAAATTCATCGACCTATTTAATCTCAATTTAAAAATCATTAAGTAACCAATAAAACTAAATCTTTAGCAGGTATTGTCAAACTCGCCTATTTTGTTTGGACCTTGTTTCAAGTTTGGCAGAGTATTATATCCAAAAAAAGACGATTTAGCAATAAACCGCACCCAAATACAGACAAGACGAATAAATTGATTGTTTTTATTTTACTTACAAATTGTCTGTTTTTTAACTCTCTGCAAATGCACCGTCTACAGATCTAGGTCGTTCCGAGTAGGTATGGTTATATTTTACATTCACTTCCTAAAATTAACTTACTTACCAGTTTGCCCTTTTATAACCTTATTCAACCGAGGCGTGTATTTCTTAATCCCTTTGGCATGATAAAATTGTCAAACAACTCGCCTAGAATCTAAATTGCTCTTTCAAAATGCTGAGAGCTTAGGTTGAAATGAAAGTATATAGGTAGGTACATGTTCACATTTAGATAGGTACGTCGAGTACCTACCTAGACCTACCCAGCTACTGAGATGTTTTGAACCTATTATAACGTAATGTCTAATAAACACAAAACTATAAATAAAATTGCAGAAATACTCGAAGGTTATTTAATCACACTAAACACACACTTAATAATATACCTACCTACATAGGTACGGTCGGCTGCATAATTGCAGACCTACCGTAGAGCTCCAAAACGACTGTTATAAGAATGTTTTTATCACAGTTGCTCATAAAATGGATCTTATTAAACGCTCATAAAATGGAGCTCATAATCCAACGTATTATGCACGCGTGCGTTATAAATTACCAACTAGTGCTATAAAGTTATCCCGATAAGTTAAATAGGTACGTATCTTACTGCTAATTATATGTTAGGTAGATGAAACATTCTTAATTTATCTAGGTTATACTGTTTTGATGTATAAAAAGGTAGGTACCAAGAAAGAGTTTTTAAGCTAGCAAAAATGGTTGTCTCTAAAGTCGGTTTATGAACGAAAATTTTACGTGATAACGTCTTAGAAAACGATTAAAAATTGAGTTTTGTTTTTTCTTTACTTTGCCTGACTTTTCGGAAGTATAATTAACAAAAAAATATTGCCCAAAAAATAGTAAACATAGACATGTCACAAACATTTTGTTATTTATTATTTTCTTTTTTTTTAAGTATTTTCTTTTATTCGCAACTGTGATAAAAACGTCGTAAGATTCACGTGTGGATATTGACCATACCATCTCGGCTTTAGACGCGCTCGCGTTCAGCTCGCGCGTCATATACCGCCTCTATGAATTGATCAATTTACCACACTTATATCGCAATGTACTATTTCACCACAAGCCAGGCACCTGGGCACCTGCTTTAGTTGAAGTTTAAAGACTTCTAACTCATGAATTTACCAAACAAAAATTTTCGAATGAAAACATTCCACTAATAGTAATTTTAGAACTCTATACGGTGGATCTGAAATTATGCAGCCGACCGTACATACCTACTGCTTTATATTATTTTGAAACTAGTTAGAAAATAACAATCTTAGTGAAAATACTTAAGTAGGTGAGTACCTAACCTACTACTTACTACATAACAAGCGGATCGTAAACAATGCGTTGATAGCTATATCAAAACAAAACAATAGTGAAAATAATCACTGTAATCTCAGTGAAGAAATATCTAAAAGTGGTTAACTTTATGTTATTGCCTTTCTAAACTTGGTTAAATAGGTATTTTGAAGCTGAGTTTCTTATAGAGTTATAAAAATAGTTAGGTAGGTAGGGCTCTATTTTTGAATCGCTCACAAAGCCGTCGTCGAAATTTAAAATGTCAACGTTTTACGCAGTTATATTTGAAAAGCGGTAATTACCAGCGGACATCCGAAATTATCCCAAAAGATATAAATATTTTTCAAAGACCGTTTCCGAATGATTGACTATGATTGTTTGATGTTTATTCTACCACTCGCCTGTCGGCGACGAGTGGTGGAGACCACTCGTTACGATGCCGATGGAGCGATTCAAAAATAGCGAATTTCCGATGTCGAACGAATATCAGTAGAAATCGAGCGCTCGACGCGGGGCGAACGATTCAAAAATAGGGCTCCTGAGCGGTATAAGAGCCTGGAAGATTATCTATTGCCTATCTTTTCAAATACCACTATTCTTAAGCAAAATATCTTAAAATGTTACAAATCGCTTTAACGCGCCAGCTGATGCTTAATATTTACACTAATATTATAAAGACAAAATATATTTTGTTTGTTTGTAACGAATAGGCTCTGAAACTACTGGACCGATTTTGATGAAACTTTGTATGAGGATACATTGATTCATTAGAAATAACATAAGCTACTTTTTATCCCGATATTCCCACGGGATCGGTAGTTACGCGGGTGAAACCGCGGAGCGCTGGTAGTTATCTATAATCTAATAGTAGGTATATACTATACTGACTTCATAGATATAGAAATGACTTGTTTAGGCATTCATTCCGCCCGTCACTACAGCGCCTATGCAAAGGCTAGTGGGAAGGGCGGCCTTGTCAACGAAACACAGCGACAAGTGCACTACGCCCGCAGGCTCCGACCTGACTCGATCTTCTAATGATTAAACGCCTATCTTACTTCCTACCTACACTCGGAGGTAGCCGCCAGCCAAATGCAAAATACCCGATTCGCTTATCTATCTATCTATATCTTCTTATATATAAAAATGAATCGCAAAATGTGTTGGTATAAGCGCATAACTCAACAACGCCTGGACCAATTTGGCCAATTCTTTTTTTGTTGTGTTTGTTATTGTCCGGAGAAGGTTCTTATGAAAGAAAAAATTAAGGAAATTTCGTAGAATATTATTACGCGGGTGAAACCGCGGGGCTCAGCTAGTACTTATATAAAAATCAATGCCACTTTTTGATGTAATTTTACAACTCAAGAACGGGCTCACCTATGCAAACCAAATGTTTAAGGTTTGTTCGGACTATTTATGTGAAGTTTGCACAAAATCGGTCGAGCGGTTCTTCATTAATCACATTTTTTTATATGGCAAAACAACGTTTGCCGGGACAGCCAGTCTATCTATAAAATGCTTTGCCCTGACTGACATAATTATCAACGCACAGCCTAAACCGCCAAAGTACCTAAACCGCTACTCGTAGATACCTAAAACTTGGAGGGTGTGTTCTTTGTTTGACGTAGGCATCCGTTATGAAAGGATTTTGAAAAATTCAAACCCTACGCAGATAAAGTCGTGGGCAACAGCTAGTACCTAACTATAATTATTGTTAGTGCATAAGAATAATATGTTGTTTGTTAAAAAAAATTAAGTAGGTAAATTAAGAGATTGATTTGGTGAGATGTTTGCCGCCATTTGTTAATTGATTTTATTTTTAGAGGACAGGCATTTATAACAACCCACATCATTAATTGTGTAGGCGTATCCCTTCCTAACCTCTAACAACTACATAGACAGGCAATAAACATCAAGCTCTAGTCTGAAGCTTGGAAAAGCCACAGCAAAAATGATTGCGAGATTTATCTGCGCTAGAGTTGTAATTACTTTGAAAGTCTTACCTACCTAGCACCTATTAATATTTTCATTACCCGTCCCTTACCTCTGTAAATTACATTCTAACTTGGTACTAGGTTTCTAGGTTCGTATATTGGGCAAATAAACTGAGATTGTATTTAGATAGATTCGTAAGAAGTTTTTTTGAGAAAGAAAGCTTAGGTGAAATGGCACTTAGATAGATTTGTAAGAAGCATTTTATCTAAGAGAATGAAGCTTGTAAATTGCGCACAAAACACTTGCACTTAAATAGAAGCATTTTCTTTCGGAGAAAGAAGCTTAGGTAAATAGCACTTAGATAGATTCGTAGGAAACATTTTCTTTTAGAGAAAGAAGTTTAGGTAAACTGGGGTAGCACTTAGATAGATTTGTAAGAAGCATTTTATTTAAGAGATTGAAGCTTGTAAATTGCGATAGCACTTAGACAGATTCGTAGAAAACATTTTCTATAGGAGAAAGAAGCTTAGGTAAATTGAGATCGCACTAAGATAAATTCGTAAAAAGCATTTTATTTTTGAGAAAGAAGCTTAGGTAAATTGAGATTGCATGAAGATAGATAGATTCGTAAGAAGCATTTTCATTTAGAGAAAGACATGCCTAGTTATTTTGGTAAGTATTTTGATTATTTAGGTACCTACCTTACCTATAGAATCGCGTGCACTATCACGGTTAAAATAGAAACCGTACAGATGTACAGCTATTATTTACAACCATGTTAACTCTTTGATTCTTTATTACCCATTTAAGTTTCATATGATTTGTTTCAGACATGTACCTGTTCGGCGATCCATTAAATCGGCAGACGTTCCGAGGCTCGTTCGTAGTCAGCAGCTGGAGGGAGACAGAGGGCGACGAGGGCAAGGCCCTTGAGCTCAAGGGCAAGGCCCTTGAGCTCAAGGGCAATCACACGAGGGAAAGCCAGTTACAACAAACTTTATACAACCTGTATGAGAACTCGGAACTAAGATCTTGTTTCGTATCTGCTGATATATTGGCTTTGGATAGGTAAGTCACATTGCATATCATTACATTGTATAAAACAAAGTCACTTTCCGCTGTCTGTCCCTATGTATGCTTAGATCTTTAAAACTACGCAACGGATTTTGATGCGGTTATTTTAATATATAGAGTGATTCAAGAGCGAGGTTTAAAAGTGTAATACTTGCAATATTGCCGTGCGAAGCCGGGGCGGGTCGCTAGTATATGATATAACGGATGATTAATTTTTTGAAAATATATTAAAGCCTATGTTATTCCCTGATAATGTAGCTTTCTATTGGCGAAACAATTTTTAAAATCGGACCAGTAGTTTCGGAGCCTATTCGTTACAAACAAACAAAAAAATCTTTCTTCATTATAATATTAGTGGTACATAGGTAAGTAGATACATACGTCATACAGAGATGGGTACTCTGTGGTAAGTATATCTATGTCCATAAGTATTAAGTAGGTAGCTACAATATGTGACTAAAATACCAAGTTCATATGTAAATAATAAACCTCGATTTCAATACAAATGAGTCACAACAACACAACACAAGACTCTGAATCAGCTACCGAATATAGGTAGGTAACAAACAACCGATAGATACCATCGGAGAAAGTGAACTTTCTCAAACAGAGCTTGCGATAAGCGTACGGGCACTATGTTTAGTAAAGCACAACAATTTAAAGCACGAATGATAAATTATCACAATGATTCGAATCGAAGAGACGAATTGATTATGCAATTATGTTTAATTTAGCATTCAATGCAACGCTATTAGTCAAGAAATTCTGGTTTTAGACCATAGATACCTAAGTTCAGGGTCAAGCTTGTCTTGTCATTGTTAGAGCGTTGAAGTTACATAAATCTATAGGAATTTCTTACGTAAACTATTTTTCATTACTCATACTCCGAAAGTAGGTCTAAATATGCCTGAAGAGCGTGTAGAAAATAAAACTTCCAGCCCTAGGGCTTTTCGCTTTCACTGACAGCTGTCATGTCAAATTATGGCTTCGCATGACTTGTGCAATCTGCATGTAGCCAGTATCAGTATCATTACGCATTAGGAACTTCAAAAACCTAACCTCCTTGCTTTTTTTTTTTACACCAAAGAACAATAATTATGGCTTGGCACGCGGCGGCTCATGCATACTGCCAGAGTTTAGTACTTAGTAACTTTTTTCTCAGTAATCAAATTCAAGTAGGTATATTTAGTTCAAGATATCTTATTTAATAAAATAAATGTAAAGACGAAAATGGTCAAAGCGACCTATGACCATACCGCGCCGCCCGCGCCCTGTCTTTATGCGATCGTATTTGACAGTGTTGTACCTTGAGTAAAAAAAAAACTGGTGGGAAATGCTAGCATTTCCAAATTATTTTAAACGTTTTAATTAGTACTATTTTTTGTTATTTTATTATGTTTTTGTGTTAAGTTTAATCTGGTTTTTCATTTATGATTGTGTATTTTGTGTAAATAACATTTTCTAGACAAACCGTGTCACAAAAACTGTAAGTTAAATCTACGGACTTCGCGTCATTTCCCAGTGTTGGATTAACTCATTAATAAAAATTTCTTCGATAAGTACCGCCGTATTTAAGTATTGAATACAAATAGCAGAAACCTGAAAAAACACTACATAATGTATAACCTCTTTGGTCCCAACCTTGTAAGAGGATCAGGTAGTATGGACACATGAGTACCTACTCATGTGGTATGGAGTCTCATAGTCTCATTCACTCTCGTTGTTAGGAAGAATTTTATGTATTATTTGTAATGAAAAGCACAGTGTTTACCTCGGGTGAAAGACTCATTAAGTCCCTCGAACTATTAGCGCCCTCGCTACGCTCGGGCGCCAAACTCCGTCTCGGGACTTGTAATGAGTGACTTTCACACCTAGGATAACAATGTACTATTGAATGCTAGCAATTAATAAAATGGAACTATAAAGAGCTAGTAGGTAAATTACGTAGGCTTTTGGTGAATACTGAATTCATATTCCATTCTATGTTGTGTTGTTTTGGGTGATTAACAACTTTTAATCCATACTATTCATGGCGACTCTGGTGCCTAGGACATGTAATGGAGAGGCTTGTTCAGAACATATTATGCCATCGTCTCAGCTTAGTCGACCGTAAAGTATCTACCTTCATAACCTAGATATTTCCATGAAGGTTAGAACAGAATAGAGTGAGGGTATTAAATTTTTTACCATTTTTATTAAGTTATTCCTGTGCCCTGTTGAGTAGTTAATAATAAATACTCATTCCCTTTCACGAGAAAACTTCTGCTGTACGTGTTTCGATTGGAACCATTCAATTAATGCTAACCACGTTTCTAGGTAATCCACATTGAAGGTTGTTCCAAATGTTTTTCGTTACGGCCCTTTCTTTTTGTGACTAGAATCTGAACAATATGGGTAGGTATATACATAAATAGAGATTTATTGCAATTATCTCGTCTCTACCTCAATTTTACGGTCTATTTTGAGAATGAGAGAAAACCTGACGGTCTTCTAAATATTACTGTCGTTAAACTAAGAATATCTACGTACTACGTATACCTCTTCATTGATAGAGGGTGGTAGCTTAAACATTGAAGTTTACTTACAGTGGTGGTCATATAATTAAGAACGATTTGAAGTTCTAGAAGTTTTTTATTTAAATCGTCTCATACACAGAAATCTGTACCTTCTGAGAAGCAACTAGTTATGTTATAAAATAGCCACATGAATAGAGCAACGTAGCTTAGGAATAAAGAATAAAATCGCTAACTATTTTTTACACATTTTATATATTTGACTAAAGTAACACATTCAAATAGTACTGAAGCTGGACAAATAATTAAGAACGATTTATTAAACTGCCCGGAAATTGTTTAGTATGACACTTACATTTAAAAAATCACAATAATATGTAGTGAGGAAAATTTTAAAAGAAATTTAATACATTTTTAACTAAAATTAATAGTCAATAGCATATCCACGGCTTTTAATTACTGCTTTACACCGGCGAGGCATTGACTCTATTAATTTTTGACATTTCGCAAGAGAAATAGAGTTCCATTCTTCTAAAAAACGTCGTACAGCTCTCTTAAATTTCCACACTTTGTATTTGAAACCTTTTTCTTTACTTCGAACCACAGATTCTCTATTGAGTTTAGATCTGGGCTGTTAGCTGGCCAGTCTAAGACAGAAACTGATTGCGCTGTAAGGAATTCCTTAACGGTGCGTGCAGTGTGCTTTGGATCATTGTCATGCTGTAATGTCCAAATAACCGGTAGAACGTCTTCAGCATAAGGTAACATTGTTTCTTCCAGTATATTTTTGTATTGGAACTGATCCATGTTACCTTCTATCAACTTTACAGGTCCCACACCATGTCCAGAAAAGCACCCCCAAATTTTCACATTTCCACCACCGTGCTTTAATGTAATTTTCGTGTACTTAGGGTCAAATGCTGTATTCGGGGGACGTCGTACATATCGTTTTCCATCAGAACATACTCTATTTATTTTCGTCTCGTCAGAAAAAAGTACATTTTTCCACTGTCGCACAGTCCAGTTTTCATACTTTCTCGCAAATGCAAGCCGGGCTTGCCTGTGGCAAAGTTTCAACATGGGTACCTTTCTTGCTATCCTACCGTGCAATTTTTCTTCTACCAAACGTCTTCGAATAGTGCGTGCTGAGATTGGTGAAGGGTTGTTTTCACCAAAATATTCTTTTCTCAGCTCATTAGACCCTTTAAAAGGATTTTGTTTTGCCATACGAACGATGTTTCGGTCATCTCGAGTAGTCGTTTTTCTCTGTTTAGGTACACGTGGAACATTCGAAGTAGTTTGATACGTAGCATAATGCTTTACAGCGTGGAAAACCATCGTTTTTGAACATTGAAAATGGTCGGCTATCTTTTTATAAGACCAATTCTTTCGGCGAAGTTTTATTATTACTTCCCTTGTAGATTTATCACAACTTTTATTTTTTCCCATTGTTTTTTCATAAGAAGCAATCACTTTTAATCTTTCCAGCACTACATGGCGCCAAAATTATACAAACAGTAACAAATCGACTGAGTGTTCTCTATTTAAATTTGAACAAAGGTATACACTATTTAGCGTTCTTAATTACGTGACCAGCCAATAAATAGGAATACTATGTTTAGCAGTAGTGTAAAAAGTTTGTCTATTTATTTTTAAGCTAATCATGTGTATCAATAAATACAGTGGTAATATGGAAAAGTTTTACGATACCGAGAGAAATCAAAAAAAATACATGCAATTAGTTTTGCGTCCTATTTTGAAAAAATCTTCCTTTTATATCAGCGTTCTTAATTATATGACCACCACTGTATCTGTTACAATTTGTACATATACGTACCTACCAGAGAAATAAAGTTCGGCGAAAGAAATCGATTTTCATCTAACTATAAGTAGGTAAAATCATTATAAAACCCGGATACTGTTAAGTACTTAAGCTAACTGCTGACGGAAGAAAGAACCACGTAAAATTTGATAGCTTTTTTTATTTATTGAATGTCCCAGTTTCATTACACTTCTTACGTGAACAAGCAGTTACCTACCTAGTTATAAAGTTGTTTCCTACAATGTATAAAAGATTATTTTTATATTATGTAATAAACCTATCTACACCTACATGTACACCTACAGCTTTATATATATGGTATTTTCATTTCATGACATAACTTTTAATCTGTATTTTGTAATTCAATTAAATTCAACTCAACTTTAAGGTAATAATTTACATAGGTAAATAAGCATAAGAATTTGTTTAGGTATAATTACCTAGGTATATACGTCGAGGTGTGATCTGAAGCGTGTAAATTACTTCGTTATGTATATTGTTATGGTTTATTATTATCTAACTTTTCAGTGTAGAGGAAGGAACACGGGTACACTTTGAAGTGTCGTTTGAACCGATATTTACATCTGTCAGCACCAGTGAAGTGCTGAACGTGCTGGCGCGGCAGCTGGAGAATCCTACTACATTCTTCAATTATATGAGCACAATACCGGAATCCTTACACGTAGAGGTAAAATACTATAATATTTATAAATTATTTTCGTATCTAATTATTTAATAGATTTCTCCTCATTAAGTTTACTAGTTATATGTAGTCACAATCTCAAACTTACGTTTTCTGTTTTCTAGGAGAGTACTATGATCTCATCGCTAGAGCTGAAAGAATCTGATACAACTCCTGTAGATCCGCCGACAACTGAAGCGATCTTGGCGTCAGTAGAAGAAATAAGGGAATGCACATCAGTGTCATTGCCACTATGTGGACATTTACCATACAACATAACGTCTTATCCCAACCTCGTAGGGCATGCTTCCAGGGATGCTTTAATGAGGGATCTTGTAGCATTCAGGGAACTTCTGGATGCTGAGTGTTCAATTCTTGCGCAGGTAATATATTCAACAAACGAGAACTTCCATGGTTGAGCTATCATTTCTTCCAATACCAATGCTATGTATGTTTAACATTCTGCTTTCAGGATTTCGTCTGCCAAATGCTACAGCCGCGATGCCAAGAGGGACGTCTAGTTCGGCCGTGTCGCGCTTACTGCCGCGCCTTCCATGCGGGTTGCGGAGCCCGACTACCTGAACGCTTGCGGCCGCATTTTGACTGCGCACGTTTTCCGGATTACTTCGGAATTGATTCATGTGCCACAGAACCGGGTAATCTCAGTTTACAATTTAATATGTAATGACACTAGCGATTACGTGCCTATGTTGTAGGCTATCACGTAGTGGGTCTTCTATCACGGTCACTGATTAAACAGGTGGTGGGAAGTAGTCGATCTGTGCAAATAATACAGAGCTAGTAGTTGTTAAGATTTTGAAAGAAATCGCTTGACCAGAAGAATTTTCGTAATGGCTCTAAAAACCAATTCTCATAACTAACTATGCTTTTGTGAGTTAATTAAAATATTATGAATTTTCAGATTGCAACGGAGGGCTACAACGACTTGCTTTATCTCGTCGGGTGTGTGACGGTATCCCAGACTGCGCAGATGCACGAGATGAGCGCGAGTGCGCTCACTGTGCCATTAGCGGCAACCGGGGTATACGCTGTGCAGTTCACGCGCGCTGTTTGCCTGAACACTTGCGGTGCGATGGCACACCCGACTGCCCTGATGGAAGTGATGAAGCTGGATGTCGTATGTTTCCAATCAATATGAATAACCCATTAATTTATGAATAACTAAGTTTGTGTGGTTAGTATACTCTTTCTTATTTTCAGTGTGGATAACTCGATCCTTGCCCTCGTGGCGCAGGGAAAACAGTGAAACAACTTTAGGAGCGATACGAAGTCGTGCCGGGTACGCGGTGTGGGCGGAACGCGGACGGTATGGGAAGATTTGCGCTGCACCCTACGAGAACGATAAAATAGCCCTGACGAGTGTAGCCACATCGCTTTGCAGAGCTCTTACTTACAAGTATGTACCAACTCAAATGACCAATTCGTAAAAGTCAATATGAACCAATATTAATCAAAGAATTTCTAATATTTCAGAACAGCATTATCAGCCGAAGTCGTACCCGATCTCGATGAAACTGAAGATCATCATAAAACTCTGGAGCCCATAGAAGCATCACAATACGTGGAAATAGTTGATCCATTTGCTCCAGAAATATCATTTTTGAAAAGCCAATGTCCAGACCGAAAAGTCATCAAAGTAGTTTGTGATCAGCTTGGTAAGTTGCAATAATATATTCTATTTCGTCTTCCTTTAATTATTATTATCCTTACAAAACAATTCAGATAGTAAGTTGTCGATTTTTGATTCCAGAATGTGGCGTGGCATCAGCTAGAGGAGCTAGTGCAACAAAGGGTGTGGAAGGGCTACTGAGATCTGCAAAACCTGGAGATTGGCCATGGCACGCAGCCCTATTAAGGAGTCACGTGCACGCTTGTGATGCTACTCTTATACATCCCTCTTGGCTTGTCACCACTGCTTCATGTTTCCAGGTCAATACATAATTGGAAAGCGATACAAAAAAGAAAAGGTATTTTAAAGACCAGCAATTTGTAATAATATTTTTCATGTTTGCAGGGTCAACCCAAAGCAGAATGGACAGCCAGATTCGGCACAGTACGAATTCAAAGCACGACGCCCTGGCAGCAAGAAAGGCGTATAGTCGGCATGTTAAGGTCACCTGTTGAAGGCAGTATGTTGGCACTTGTGCGCCTAGAAGAACCTATAGAAACAACAGATTTTATCAGACCAATCTGCCTGCCTGATGATAGTGTTAGCAAAGAAGGAAATATTTGCAACACTCTTGGTTGGACGAGAAATAGAGATCAACTGCAGAGAGTACATGTTGTGCCCAGTCCAATGAATGTGTGTGAAAATGTCAGCATTGCTACAGTTAATGGAATATGTGCAGAACCTTTGTATGATCAAGATGATTGTGATGTAAGTGCACACATCTATATTTTGTAATTTAGGTTTAATCTTAAAAATTCCAAGGTGAGATCCATAATCAATTAAAAACTGTTATTGTTCCAGGAAGAAGAATATGCTGGAAGTTCAATGATGTGTTTTGACCAACAAACAAAACACTGGTCACTTACAGGTGTTAGTGGTTGGAGAATCGCTTGTACCAAAATTGGTTTAGGACGACCGAGGATCTACGACTCTGTTTCATCTCATGTCGATTGGATAAAGAGAACCATATCAAATGCTGCGAGGTGACCTACTTAATTACAAATGTAATGGAAAAGACTGCAAAGTGAAATTATTTAGGAATGCATGAGATGTTAATAGTAATTTGAAGATTGTTTTAATCATAAGTTTATATACCTATCTGTGGTGTCTTTTAATAGCCATAAAAACCTGATAGCTTAATGCATTCAAACTTGCAGACAACTAAATTAGGATAAGACTTGTTGAATTTTGTAATTTTATAAAATAGTTTAATATGGTGTATGTATGTATGTACACCTCACAAATAAATTATTTTATTGTTAAACTATAAAAACCTATTGTAAATATTTAAATATGATGTACGTTTAGATTTAAGACAGACCAAAATAATAAACAATTTAAAAGTGACTATATATAACTATTTTAATAGGTTTTTTTCCTATTGACTAATAAACAAGGAACAACATAAGCCATTAGGTATAGAAACATGAAATTTTGAGTTCCTTGAATTTAGCCTAGAAAAAGGAAGTAAAATTACTCATTTTAGTAATCAAGAATCCAAATCATCTATTTATCTAGTTTTTCTATTCAGTATGTTACTACTTGTTTTGTAAATTAAAGACCAACTACTAACAATAGTTACATAATTTAATAAAATAACCTACACTAATGTTCAATAAGATATTATTTCAACACACCTTCCTCCTTTAGTTCTTCTCTGATCTTTACTTGCACATTTGCCGGTAGACTCTTCAATTCTCTATTGATGTACTCATGCAGGTTTTGCAGCGGTTTATAGTATTGATGAACTATTTGTGAGCCAGCAAACATTGACAGCATTGCAGCAGCAGAAAACGTCAAATACTGACCCCAGGTCACTCCAGCAGGCATTTTTACGAAGCTGCGTACTTTTTAATCTTCTCTTCGACGATTTCGTGAGCTTGACGCCTTTTAAACGAGTTATAAAAGTTGACTTCACCAACTTTCCAGTTGATCATCGAGAATTCAAGAGCAGCACCGAGCACGAAGAACATGGGAAGAAATCTATACATCCCAAAAGTCTTTTTTCCTGGCCATTTATTAGTTAGTTTGTGAATCCAGCCAATTCTCATTGAAGTTGTTTATTTCACAAGAAATGTTACTATATAATAAACTATTTTGATAGTTTTTGCAAAAAATGCATTTTTTAGGTTATTATGTACGATATGACACTGACAGAATAGCAACAACGACATAAACAGTAGCTTTTTTTAATCCCAAGAAAGGGAAGGAAACTAGGTATCGATGTTTATGCATCAATGCATAACATCGATGGAGAGGTCGGACCGTGAGTGGCCAGCATTTTTTATATTTGGCGTACTTTTTTTTTGTGTGGTACGCTTTGCCTTCTATCGAAAGGCAGTGCCGTATTATCCTTAAGGCTTTTACACACGTCCCAATTTGGTCGGGTCCGACATCAGTGTTGCCACATTTCAATTCGACAAATCTGTATCGTTAAGAGGCGAGTCCCTAAAAACGTCATTTACTATTTTAAAAATATTGAAGAACTCCCTGCATTGTAAGACACTAAAAAGAATTCTCGATAGCTTATTAGATGAGTCTACAGTTTCACTGTCAGATATTTTGAAAATAATCCATAGTTTTTGAAAAAACAATTATTAACTTTGATGAAAAACATCGAAATCGACCTTTTCTATTTTAAGTATCTGTGCTACTTCGTTGTTATATTTGAAAATATTTTTGGTTAAATTGTGAGACAAAAGTATAGAGAATGCATTCATCATTGCAGTTTTTTACTTATTGAAACCAAATAATAATAATCAATGCCGAAACATAGATATTTTTTTTGGTTAAAATCATTCCTCGCTGCCCATACATTTTAGTATGAAGCAGTAGCTCGCGACATTTCGCTTTATATTAGATGTCGCGGCGCGCAAAAGTGACAGTGTCATCTCAGTATTCAAGGTGAGAGCACGTCCATTTGTTTCCCGACATTTATTGTTTGACCTGGCATAAGGGTGGGGTGCGAGTGTTGCACACGACAACTAATTTGTAATTGTACCTATTCTTCGAGCAAGGAGTCGAAACTAGGTATAATCCGCGCACAATGAGAATAGGATGGAACCTTGTCAAAGTAAATCGAAAATGACAGTTTATAAATACATATATAAATAAATATTGCAGGACATTCCACACATCGCCATCTAGCCCCAAGCTAAGTAACTAGACTTGTGTTATGCGTGCTAGCCAACGGATATACTACATATACTGGGTTATTGGAAATTATACTAGCAAGCCGTTGAGGGCTACTTCTGTGCACCCAAACCAACAACTTTTGTTCTACGACTTTTAGAAATTCGAACTTTTTTTCGAAAATTTTGAGGTTAGGTTTACCTGAAAATCAGCTGTTCCTTACACGGAGAGGTCAGTAACCTTAAAATTTGACTTATTTTTTAAGTTTCATGTACTGTTTTTGGTCTGAATGACCTTTGTTTTATAAAATCAGCAAATACCTACCTACTTATAAAAATTTGTAAATATATACTTATAATACATAGAAATAACCAGACCACAGACAAATATTTAAGCATAAATACTTGTCTGAGGCGGGAATCGTACCTGTGTGGCAGTCCGGCATGGTGACCATTGTGCCAACTGGGTCGTCTTCAAGTAGCGTTAGCATAAAAGTTCTGAATAATGGGTAATTCGTTTTGTTGTAATTAGTTATTTTTTATTTATTCATATTTAGTGTAGCTACATATATAGTATTAGGCATTTCTACTGTATGTGAAGACTTCACGAACAAACATACATACTGACACATATACGGGTCAAACTGAGAACCGCCTTTTTTTGAAGTCTGTTAAAAATACACAAAAATGTTTCATGGTTGTAATCCTTTCAATAATAATGTTTAGGAATATTTTTTTTAGTTATTCCAATTATTATTCCCCAATGCCACTCATATGTGCTTCATGGGAATCATCATCAGAGCTTTGACTTTCTTCAGAAGTATCGCTTTCTGAAAAAAATGAAGTTGATGCAGCCAAAGTTCCCTCACCTCGGATGCGTGACACCGTGTTTTAGATATGCTTGTTGCTCGTTCGGTTATTGAAGTGAAAACTTCTTATGGCGCGTTGGGCACTTTTGTGGGTGAGCATTTTCAGCCGTTCTCGCGACAGATGAGATTTCGACAGATGAGATTTTACACAGATATACAGTTTTCACTTCTGCCTGCACTCCCGGAGTGCGCTGTTTTTTTTTTGTATTTTTGAACAAACCCATAGGTTCGTCAAAAAGATCTCTTGACAATGTAATTTCCGAATTACTAGATTCGTGATCCACAGCCAACTATGTCATCATTTTCAATGCGTTAGAACAACCGACTTCGTTCTTGATCGAAATATCTATCGACTGCCAGAACTATTTGAGGTGGTTGACTATTCAAAGTTTTACCCCATTTTCTACTCATTATCACTAAATCACTAAAATAATCACACAATTATTAATTACATAAATCTAGCATTTATAATAAAACAAACCACAATTTATAACAACACAAACCACGGTCGGAATTTATTATTTGTTTATTTAATCACTTTAATAAGCACAGTCCTTATGTGCTCGTTTTATTTATAATTTTGGAGAAAACATTTTTTTAAATGAAATCACCATTGCTCCATAGACAATCTACCACAGACAATAATAATTTTTCTTTAAATCAATGGGTCTGTTTCAAATCCGCGATACTATGACCGTGCAAATAACTAATTTATACCTAATTATTATTCAGAACTTTTTTTCTAACGCTACTTTTCTGTCATTTTCGATTTACTTTGACAAGGTTCCATCCCATTCTCATTGCGCGCGGGTTATAATGTGATATTGATTATTTATTTTAACCTAAGAAATAACTGTTTCTATATTTCATTTTAATTTTTGACATAATTATGACAGGCAAACATAGACAAAAAATTAAATACTTCATGGACTGTGGTTTTTTACCTTTCGATATAGGGCATTACAACAAACAAATAATGCCTTCACACCAAACCTCTAAAGCGTCTCGGAAATGGGATATTTGAAGAAACGTTTATCCTACGATTTTATAAAAGTTCGCGGTGCACTTTGAGACCCATACCCTTCGATAGAGGGCATTACAGCGAAAAAATTATGCCTACACAACAAACCTCAAAAGTGTCACGGAAAAGGACGCGGTGATACGTCTTGTAGAAATACTTGGTCACAATGCTTTTATTTGAATATCCCGTTTCTGAGCTGTTTTAGAGGTTTGGTGTAAAGACATTATTTTTTTATTGTAATGCCTTTTACCTTTTATCAATAGGTATGGGTGTCAAACTGCACAGCGGCATTTTAAATTACTATGCCGGTTGTGTCCAAAGATCTTTACATTTCGATCTCTAATTGGATATGTTTTACAAACAATTTGCGGGAAAGAAAAACTCAACTAGTATTTGACGTTCCTGCCTTTTGCAGGACTTTTTTTTTTTGTTTTCTCTAAAGAAATTAAAATAAGAATTTATTGAGCTGTCAAAAATTAAATAAAAATATGGAAAAGGTATGATTTAGGTAGGTAGGATGTATTAAAATTGTAGCTTATTTTTATATTTTAATCCTATATATCGTAACTTATTTTTATTCAAGTTTAATAATAATGGGAAAAGTAAAAGGAAATTACTATAAATCCCAAAAAAATAAAGGAAGATTTAAGACAAACCAGTAACTATAATGTACTCATCTTTTTACCCAACTATATTGAATATTATAAAGATTGGTAGGTGTTTTGCCTGAATATTTATATAATAATACTAGCTGCCCTCCGCGGTTTCACCCGCGTAACTCCCGATCCCGTGGGAATATCGGGATGTAAGCTATCCTATCTCTCAAGTTGGATCGAACTGCACATGGTGTGCGAATTTTATTATAATCGGTTAAGTGGTTTAGGAGTCCATTGAGGACAAACATTGTGACACGAGATTTATATATACAGTGGACCCGCGGTAATCCGGCCCCTGTCTAATCCGGCGCCCCCTGTAATCCGACATGACTTAGAATTACATGTATGTTTGACAATCTTTGCTAATACATATAGATCACGCAGGTTTGAACAGGTCACAACTCGTACGCGCCACCGCTATTGTGCTCGACGCGTTTGCATTTACTTCAAAGTACATACATATGTACGTATAATATATAGATTCTTGTCATTAGATATGTAATTTGTCGGATTACAAGGTACTCTTTCGTAAAAAAATCCGGACTATAGGGGTCTTAGGCAGTGCTCTATAATCCGACAAATTCGATAGTCCGACACTGCCCTGCATAATGTTTGCCGGATTACCGCGGGTCCACTGTATTAAGAAGAAGAAGATATGATGCCGATACCGACACGTTTTAACCTGTTTCTTAGTAGGGCACATAGGTACATACGAACGTTTATGTGTGAATTTTCAATATATAGAGACGGATGTAATAATTATTTCGCATAATTATTATTATAAAAATATATAAATATAAAAATTATTATAGTACAGAACATTTACTTATTGACAATTTCGTTATCAAACAAAATACCCAAAAAACGTACACTCTGACCCCACCCTTTCCCGCCAGCTACTTACTACCGGACTGCAGTTTTGCGATGTGACAAGTTAAATACTACATACATTGCGTGTTTTCTATGATATTCATAAACATCCTACAAAGACGAACGCTTGATGAATATGTAACTTGTACAAAATGTACGATGCATCGAAAGTAGATTTATTTGTTTCCAGGGTGCGTAATTTTAATACTGCGTTGCACTTGTGTGGCTAGAAAATATCAATGTGTGTGTTCTATCAGAAGTTCCCACGGTCAAGGATTACAGGCTTAAGTGAAAAAATCTGTGTAAAATCTGTATGAGAATAGCTATAATTGTATAAAATCTGGACTATTCATAATCGTAGACAGAGATTAGATAGTTATTCTCTGTTTACGCTCCATAATACCTAATATTAAAAATGAATAGTCCAGGGCCATTATTCACTAAGGTTCAAGTCGTTGGGCGCGCGTGATTAGGGCGAGATTGCCATACAAAAACCTCTCCCCCTCCGCCCCTAATCACGCGCGCCCAACGACTTGAACCTTAGTGAATAATGGTACAGATTTTATACAATTATAGCTATTCTCATACAGATTTTACACAGATTTTTTCACTTATCGATACAGATTTGTCGAATTGAATTGTGGCAACACTGATGTTGGACCCGACCAAATCGGGACGTGTGTAATAGTACATTGTTATCCTAGGTGTGAAAGTCACTCATTACAAGTCCCGAGACGGAGTTTGGCGCCCGAGCGTAGCGAGGGCGCTAATAGTTCGAGGGACTTAATGAGTCTTTCACCCGAGGTAAACACTGTGCTTTTCATTACGAATAATACATAAAATTCTTCATAACAACGAGAGTGAATGAGACTATGAGACTCCATACCACATGAGTAGGTACTCATGTGTCCATACTACCTGATCCTCTTATATATAGGTTATATAGGTTATACATTATGTAGTGTTTTTTTAGGTTTCTGCTATTTGTATTCAATACTTAAATACGGCGGTACTTACCGAAGAAGTTTTTATTAATGAGTTAATCCAACATTGGGAATTGACGCGAAGTCCGTAGATTTAACTTACAGTTTTTGTAACACGGTTTGTCTAGAAAATGTTATTTACAAAAAATACACAATCATAAATGAAAAACCAGATTAAACTTAACACAAAAACATAATAAAATAAGAAAAAAAAGTTACTTAGTACTAAACTCTGGCAGTATGCATGAGCCGTGCCAAGCCATAATTATTATTCTTTGGTGTAAAAAAAAAAAAAGCAAGGAGGTTAGGTTTTTGAAGTTCCTAATGCGTAATGATACTGATACTGGCTACGTGCAGATTGCACAAGTCGTGCGAAGCCATAATTTGACATGACAGCTGTCAGTGAAAGTGAAAAGCCCTAGGGCTGGAAATTTTATTTTCTCCACGCTCTTCAGGCATATTTAGACCTACTTTCGGAGTATGAGTAATGAAAAAGCTATTATGGCACTTTAGGCCAGTGCCTAGGGGCCCACTATGAGCAGGGGCCCAGCAGGCCTATTCTCTATCCAGTTTCTAACTATACTAAAACGCCAACTGGTAAAAGTTTCCATTTCAGAACTGTCAAAAGCCATGTTTTGCATTCTGTATTGAAAGTTTCTAACTGAGATGACGTCATCTTCACCCAGTTGTTATGATAGCCACTATCACGTGACCTTCATACACTTTGACAGGTGTTTTTGTATCGATATTTTCAAAAAGGCATTCTCTAAGGCTTAAGTTGTAAACTTAAAACGTCAAATGACATTACAAAACTTCTAACTGAGGTTTTTCATAGCAACTGCTCGGGACCAGTTGCTTAGAGTCCGTTTACAAAAAAAGTTCCACAGACAGAGACTGTAATCGCCAGACAATAGCCTAAAATTCAATTTAATTTAATTACTGTATCAGTTTTCACGTGTTTACCGGAATAGTATTGGAGCGAATACAGAAATCCCCTTTTTTTTAACACAAGTTTTAACCTTAGTTCCATTTTTTGGCAAGGAGCTACATTTGTGGTGTGGACTATAAGTTTTTTAGTATTTTTACAAAAGAAAAGTAGGTACATAAGTAGTATATCCGTTGTCTAGCACCATTAACACAAGTCTAGTTACTTAGCTTGGGGCTAGATGGCGATGTGTGAAATGTCCTGCAATATTTATTTATTTTTCGAAATAAAATCACGGAACAAGGAGATTAGGTTAGGAATAAAACACTCTTTGGTTAGGACCTTCTTACTTCTTACCTTCTAAATCAATGTTGACAACAGAGTATATTCTACAAAAAACGAAATATAACCCGACAGAAAAAATGTTCTCTTAAATTGTGGTACGGTGAAGACCAAAGGTGTTTTTCAACTTAGTCGCATAACGTCGATAACAATTGGACCCTACACTATGGCAACTGGTCTGAAACGTCGACTCAAGCTGACATCCACCCATTAGAGAATCGCATTTCAGACGTTCCATAGTTTTCAACTAGAGCCGAGTTGGTAACTGAAGGCGGTGGCTATACCGAACAGCCACTGGATAGAGAATAGCCCTACAGTAGGCCTATTCTCTATCCAGTTTGTAACTATACTAAAACGCCAACTGGTAAAAGTTTCCATTTCAGAACTGTCAAAAGCCATGTTTTGCATTCTGTATTGAAAGTTTCTAACTGAGATGACGTCATCTTCACCCAGTTGTTATGATAGCCACTATCACGTGACCTTCATACTCTTTGACAGGTGTTTTTGTATCGATATTTTCAAAAAGGCATTCTCTAAGGCTTAAGTTGTAAACTTAAAACGTCAAATGACATCACAAAACTTCTAACTGAGGTTTTTCATAGCAACTGCTCGGGACCAGTTGCTTAGAGTCCGTTTACAAAAAAAGTTCCTCAGACAGAGACTGTAATCGCCAGACAATTATAGCCTAAAATTCAATTTAATTTAATTACTGTATCAGTTTTCACGTGTTTACCGGAATAGTATTGGAGCGAATACAGAAAACCCATTTTTTTAATACAAGTTTTAACCTTAGTTCCAATTGTTGGCAAGGAGCTACATTTGTGGACTGGACTATAAGTTTTTAAGTATTTTTACAAAAGAAAAGTAGGTGTAAAAGTAGTATATCCGTTGTCTAGCACCCATAACACAAGCCTAGTTACTTAGCTTGGGGCTAGATGGCGATGTGTGGAATGTCCTGCAATATTTATTTTTCGAAATAAAATCACGGAACAAGGAGATTAGGTTAGGAATAAAACACTCTTAGGTTAGGACCTTCTTACTTCTTACCTTCTAAATCAATGTTGACAACAGAGTATATTCTACAAAAAACGAAATTTAACCCGACAGAAAAAAATGTTCTCTTAAATTGTGGTACGGTGAATACCAAAGGTGTTTTTCAACTTAGTCGCATAACGTCGATAACAATTGGACCCTACACTATGGCAACTGGTCTGAAACGTCAACTCAAGCTGACATCCACCCATTAGAGAATCGCATTTCAGACGTTCCATAGTTTTCAACTAGAGCCGAGTTGGTAACTGAAGGCGGTGGCTATACCGAACAGCCACTGGATAGAGAATAGCCCTACAGCACTCCCGATTAAAAAATGAAAAAAAAGGCGAAGAAAAAGACATCACGACGACGGATCAGCAGAAGAAGTGGTTCATAGAGGTAGAGATAAATTAAAGATTGAAACTTATTTGCTCGTTATATAGACATGCTCTGGTACAGAATTGTCGCGACGACTAGAAGCATATAGTGAAATTGATTCTCTGTTTTGATTCCTAACGGATTTCTTGAAAAAGCCCGATGAGGATATTATAAAGGCATGCTCTAAGTTTAAGGAGAATTATTGTAATGATATCGAACCCGAATTCATAGACAAGATCCACTTCAAATAATTTGTGTCACAATTAGAGGATACCTTCTAAAAAAATCTTACAAGCTGATTGATGGTAACATGGCACAATCGGCAATGTGATAACTGAAGTCTGTTGTTGATGATGATGGTACCTACCTACATTCTATTTCGTAATGTAGACAGTAAAAATTTCCAAATTGCGTTGTTGTGGTATGAAAAAAGGGGGGGGGGACGAAACAAGATGTGCCTAGGGGCCCCGATATGGTTAATCCGGCCCTGTCGAAAGGTCATTTGCACTCATTGAGATAGATATTACTGGAGTGGTCAACGCCGTACACTGCCTCATTCCGTCCATTTGTGATGATATCACACCAGTCGACTTAGTCGCTTGCTAGTTCGTAGAGGTTAAAGCGCTCGTGCATTTTTAATTAAAAATATACGGAAAAATTACAGAAAATGACTCACTGCGTACTTAGATACTGCACAAACAATACTAGAAAGATTTCTAGAGCGGAAGGAATAACCTACCACAGGTAAATAACTAGATATTATCGATTGAAAATTAAATACGAACATAATTTTTTTGCCGCCATGTTGTGACTTGTTCCGCGTCATTTATCAAAGAGTATAAACCTAGCAGAGGTGACTGTAGGTAACTTTCCTGTTCAATAGTGGAATTTGACTTTTATTAATAATTTCTACGGTTGTCGTAATATTTGTGTGTAATGTTAAATATAATTTAGGTAGTACTTACATAACGTTGTGTTTTTAAGTTTTAAAAGATAGGTATTTAATATGACTGAATTTGCCTTAGATAACTGATAGACGTGTGGCAAGCAAAAAAACCGGTCAAGTGCGAGGCGGATTCACGCACCGAATGAGGGTTCCGTACACTTATAATTATAATTAATTTGCTAAAAAATTATGTTCCTCTTTTTTTTTGTAGTAGGTATTGTAGGTATTACGGAACCTTTGTGCTTATTCTGTTTAAGGTTTCCACATCAAAGGTAGGGAAAAATAAATAAAATTTGTTCAAAAACAAAATCAAATATTTCCCTTTGGGAGATTACTCCCAACATACAAACATAAATGTTATCAACGTTACCTCTTAATAATATTAGTAGGTATAGATGTAAGTAGGTACCTATTAAAAAACCGGTCAAGTGTAAGAAACACAGACAGACGGACAAATGAGTGATCCCATAAGGGTTCCATTTTTCCTCTTGAAGTACGGAACCCTAAAAAACCTTAAATAATAGGTAATAATAGTTCAGTATTTAACATTTTAATTACTTTTATTCCTTAAACTAGCTCCAGTGTCAAACAATGAAATTTTGTAGGTACAAAAGGTAGTGTCACTTCTGCGAAGTAACTGATGGTTTGGTCAGTTCAAGGCGCGTTCCGTCCGCGCATGCTCCCGCCATTATAAAATGGGACGCGGTTAATGTTCTAACTAGCCCATCTATACGTAGGTAGTACTATAGATCGATGTTTGCACTGCGGACTTTTGAAACATCGACCTAGAGTTTTCTTCAAAATTCCCATTTCCGAAACCTAGACTAATAGAATAATTCCAAAATACTTCAGTCTTCTTTAGTAGTGGATTGTGATCTTTCCTCATTGGCTGTATGGGTTTATAGCATAGCTCGTCCCTTTGAGGTTATAAACAAAACAAAAAACCACTGACAAGTGTCACTGTCATCTGTCATTTCAATCAGCTGGCTGTCTAAAATACAATTTTTGTTTGAAAAATTAGAAAATCTTTTGACTTTTGCTTTTTTATTGGGATACGTAGCATGCACTATAAGAACAATTTATGAACGACTTCATTAAATACGGAAGTGTTCCATTTATATGAATAAGAAATTGGATAACTATGAATTTTATAAAAAAGTGCCGCCTATCAAAATAACTGAAGCCCGTCAATTGAAGCTGAAATCAAAAGGCTGGGGATTGTTAACAGATTATTACCTGGAATCTGTTAAAATCAATAACCAGAAAGGTACAGTCACATCGGTAGCCACTTTGAGAATATGTGACCGCTCAGGGCAGGTCACCTGTATAGTGAGGGGTTCTTCAGTCGGGCTACTGTTTGGCTTGACAGATGAGGAATGGAGGGAAGTTGAAGAGCTTTGTGGAACAAAACAACAATTATTCTATAGATACTTCAAGGATGGTTTAAGTACAAATTTTGGTTATGAACAGAAACTTTTGTACAACTTTTGTGCTTCTAGTCAAACAAATAATGTTCTTTCCGCTGTTTTTGTGAGATGTGTAAACAATAGAAACAATTTTAAGAATGATGTGTTGCTGGATATCATTAAGTTAAGAACATGTGATATTGTTATAATGGATTTGTATAATAATAGACTCAGAAATAATGATAAATCAAAGGAGCTTTGATAATGTAAACAAATAAGTTTGATATATGAATTACTGTCTAAATTAAATTTGTTTTTCCTTGAATTCAATGATCACTAACTGTTATACCCTACCTACTTCTGTAAATGTTGAGTTTCCTAAGAATTAAATTTATTTTTAAATGATCACTATAACTTAGCATTAAACCTTATGATTTGGAAATGTTAAGTTTCTTAATTATGTACCTATTTAATTTATTTTAAATTAATAACTTTAACCAAGCTTAGTCACAGATAATTTGGCAACAGCTGCAATTATATCTCTATTTACTAGCCAACACCGCTCACCGAAGAGCGGTGTTGGCTTAGTGGTACAACTTCAAACCTCAACTTCCATTCTGAAGGTCGTGGGTTCGAATCCCGGGCTGGCCGTGGACCGATGGAGTTTTCTTAAGAAAAATGTATGTGCGCTAATTGACATTGCTCTTACGGTGAAGGAAAACATCGTGATTAAACCCGCGGCTTAGTTGGCTTCAGATGTATTGACAAGTTCTCTCCTCTGGAGATGGTCGACTAATCTGAGAGGGTAGTAGGTGCTGGGCAAGCCTACTCCATCCTCACGTAAAAAGGACCCAATTTAAAAAAAAAGAGTAATTGCGGAAAACAGCCCGTGTACAAGTACAAGTAGGTATCTCTATTTGACGACCCAGTTGGCACAATGGTCACCATGCCGGACTGCCAAACACAGGGTTGCGGGTTCGATTCCCGCCTCAGAGAAGTATAAATTAGACCCTTTTTAATTGAGTCCATTTAGCTTAAGCATGGAGTAAGGCTTGCCCAGCACCTACTATACTTACCCTCTCAGCTTAGTCGACCATGTCCAAAGGAGAGAACTTGTCAATACTTTGGAGCCAGCTAAGCCGCGGGTTTCATCACGATGTTTTCCTTTACCGTAAGAGCAATGTCAATTACCGCACATCATTTTATCTTTAAGAAAAATACATTGGTGCATGGCCGGCCAGGATTCGAACCCATGATCTTCAGAATGCAAGTCGAGGTATCTACCACTAAGCCAACACCGCTCTGTGGGTGTCAGTAACAACTGTATTTTTAATGTGAAAGGGTACCTGCGCTCTCTCCATACAAACGTAGTCGACTGTTTCCTCCCTCGATAATGACACTAGCACAAACATTTTTGTGCCATAAAACCTATAACTGCCAAGACTATGCCCCTATGTTTTGGTTTTTTTTCATTTTCTAATTATCATAGAAATAAAGATTAAAAAAATAAAAAAGGAGGAGATAGCCCCCAGTCAGTACCCTTTCCTCTTAACCCACTTGTTCCTACCTAGCGACTAGCATACTGGATTAATTTTATACATGGGCCTTCAGGGCTATTTCCTAAACTAGACTAAATAAGAGATAGCGAAATGGTTAAAAACCAAAGTATAACGTATAAAGTCCTAGTCTAACTTAACTTACACTATCAGCACATATCAGGTAGAGAACTTGCATAATATTGAAAAAACACCTTATTGGCTTGAATCTAAACTTCAATAATAAGTTTAAAATAAAATAATATCTATAACTAATGGAAATGAGCCTTATTTTTGTGGTATAAGAATAGGTACCAACGATCTATAGCCACTACTAAGTATTTACCTACCTATAACAACTGAAGGAGCGTGGGTAGTACGACCTACGTCTGGTTAGCATGCTGGTGTAAGGTACTCACAACTAGAGTGGGCGTTGACATCGAATGGTTTTTGCCATTAGAAACCAATGACGAATTCACGATATTTATGCTTATATTTTGTGGGCTGATGTTGTTTCACGTAAGCAATGCAAGTAGCGGGAAGTCTGGCTTGGCTTAGTGGAATGGAGTGAAGTGAGTGAGCAGTCAGTAGGCTTTGTGCCGGCGCGACGAGCGAACGTAACCGCGCGATCATTGAACCAGCCTAGTGCTTCGAGTGTAGCTGCAGCGATCGAAAAGCGATTTACATCATCACATGGAAGTTGCAGATCAATGGAGGAGGGAGTGGGCAGGAACTGCCGAATACGGACAGGTACCTACGCTGCACCTACATACATACAAACTAACGTTTTTGTATTGTTTATATTACATAAACTTAAGTTTATATTATGTTAACGGTCATTCATAACTAACGATCTGCGATGATATCAATATTTAAATAGAGCAATTAATATATGTACCTACCATAGTTAGGGAAGACATAAAAGTACCTAGGTAGGTATACTTCTATTGAAAAGCTAAAACTAAGTAAGTCTACTTCTAAGTTATCTACTTAATTATTGAACCGATTGCTTGAAAATCTATGGTAGGTATGTGGTTGTCCACATACCACATAGAGTTTTCAAACCCGAATTAACACAGGGTACTTTAGATCTCGGTATTCCTAAGGAATACAACTCGATCCCGTAGGAATACCGGGACAAAATTACCAAGATACTTACCTATTTTAAGGACATGTTGGTATGTCATAATAATCTGGAGAGTGTTCATACTAACTTATTACGCCTAGATAGATCTTAAAGTAGCAGGGTAGGTAATAATGTAAACTTCATAATGTTGCGGCATATTGATCAACAAGCGGTCATTGCCAAAAGGCTAAAGTGGGTTTTACCGTATATGGTATTAAAACTCAAGACTGCTAGCTATTGGTATTTAAAAAATATGAAAAGCCACCCATTTTATGTATAAGGAGACTTGTGCATCGTCTATGCAAGGTTCAATGTTGGTTTTATAAAAGCTGAACTTTTACAAAACCCGTCTGAGCCAGTTTTTTTGTTTAAGTTAGTGTCTGAGGGTTTGAGGCTTAACCAGTTGCGCAAAACTAAGTTCATAAGTTGTAAAAATAATAAGTTAAAAAGTCTCGTTTTTTAGAAGGAGCTTTATGCATTGATTTAACAAATCGAAACATACTTTTTATGATTCATGCATGTCCTTCAACATAATAGTAGGTTTGTTATTATAAATATTCGATAAACCTGTCCGAAACTGTTTTTAAACATTTCCAACATAAGACAAATTAAGAATACATCCTGCCTATTTTATAATGACAATCTGAAATCTAAAGTTCATTACATTAGTCGAAAAATTTAATGCTGGTTAAGACCTATTATTCTTCTTCTTCTATGATATCTACTTTTAATATAAACAGTTGATTATCTATGGATTTTACTTTTATACAAAGTAAAACAGAGTGTATGTATTTATGTGTACCTATGTTTAATTAGTTACCATATACAATGTATTTAAGGATGTAAGTAATGTATTTAAGTAAGTAGGTAATGTACTTAGATATCTGGAAATCACCTATAAATCGCGTTTATTCGGATTTTCCTTACCTACGTAGTACGAATAAAAGGGAAAAACTATAAATTAAGCTTATGATGATTCATAAAAACTTGAACTTTAGGTAGGTAGGTCTCAAGCTCAAGCCAATTTTTATATTAATTATAAAAATTCAAACCCAAAGGAAGGAAACTCCGTTAACTGTAGCAAAGCCTTTAAATAACGTTAAGTTTCCAGTAAAAACTCACGGAAAGACAAGAAAGATCAACGGTAATTGTTATAATACATCGTTACTCTTTCCATCAGTTCCTGTTTAGTGCTCAGCAACACGACGAAGTAATAGCTATCTCGTTTCCGTTATTTAGATACCGGTGAAAGTGACAAAAACAACCCGATGACAGTTCTCACACTTATTGTTGGGAAATCAATATTTAAGACAAGTACCAACTAGGTACCGGAACAGAAAATATTTTATTCGATTAAATATTTTTAAAAACCGTTTGATAGTTTTTAATAAAATATTATTTTTTGCACTTAATTGGGGAATAATAAGCAGCAAACAGAAAATACGGTAATTGCCTTTGAAAAGACATCAACGCGTGCGTCACGGATTACTGAGAAGTTTTTGTTCGTATACACAAAATTTAACTCAGTACAAAGTCACGACATACACGATCTAAATTGATCGATATTGATATTATTTAGTATCGGACACGTATTAAAGTATGTATTTATTTAAGTACTATTTAAGTTGCATGCAATCTAAGTGCTTACAATAAAAATTAAGTGGCTATGTTTAGGCTTTCTAGTTGGTTACATAATGTAATATCAAAGGTGAATATATGCAAATGAATTATACTAATAACAGCAAGTATATTTCTTTACTTTCCATATTTTAGCTTGAAAGTATGTGTGGGTTTATTTTTTTCAAATGGTCAGTCACCTTTGGCAAACCGACAATACCTACAGACTTAAAGAAGGAACAAAGAATCTACAGGATGATTTTTTTATGTGGGCCTTCAGGGTTATATCCTAAACCATAAGAGATAGCGAAAAATGCTTAAAGAAGTTGCGTGCCCGATTTTAACAAAAACTAAAACTGCATCATTAGATTTTTGAAAAAGTCTTTACCTTAGCGGGGAATTTAACCTGTTGATTTTTCCAAAAAATAATCATCCTATGTATATAATAATTTCGTAGGATTCTACTCCATCCCTTTAGATGAATTATTTTGAACCTTGTGTCAATTGCGTTTATAAGTATTATGAGCATAAAAGCTGAATGTTTATTCGGGTCCGTGTGCATACTGCCGGAAATCCTGCGACGCGGCTGCGAGGTTGACGGTGCGGTGCCCGCGCAACACACCGCACCAGCCGTTCTACGCTCGCACTCTTGTTCAAGCCACCTTGTCATCATACTGATACCGTATAACCACAAGCAATTTGATATCATAACAAAACACAAAGGACATTGAATGACCACAATCTGGGTAGGTACAACTAGGTACCTACTATCAACTTTACCCATGAATCTGTCATCTAGCATCAGATGCAACAGCCTTCAATTTCACTACGGGTGGCAAAGTAATGATTACTTAATAGATGGCAATTTTGTCATTACCTACATGAAATGTCTTTTTTATATGACATGCATGTAAGCAAATGTAGGTATAATAAGCGCAGACACGCATTGCTAGATTTGACCTCAATCTTGTTTATAACTGACACTCAAATTAACATTCGCTAATTTAAAAATCCTGTGACATTTAATTTCATAAAAAAAAACTGAATTAATAAGCCTGCACTGATATAAAAAACAATCTTATTATTATTAATGTCGGTGGCATTTCCATTTTTATTAGAAACGTCTGTAAGCAAAACACTCATCGAATGCTAATCACGAGGTTGAGCGTTTCCAAGATATTGTTGACCGGTTGAGGTTTTAAACTCAAAGGTGAATCATTAGAATATGCTGGTAATTTATTTGTAAGGGATTTCCTTAAAGTTTTCTAATGTAAGAGCGAAGGATGGCTTGAGACGCCCGGAGGTAGTCGATGACCCCAATCGTCAGACTGGCTTCCTTCTCACCTCCCTGCGTCTTCGCATCTTGCTCTCGATTTAAATTCACACGTTTCGATTAACACTAATAATTGTTACCATGTGAAATTCGCAAGTAGGTACCTAAACAAACATTTGCAGATCGAATCCAGTTGCTATTAGTTTCTTAGACGATGTTTTATTTGTTTAACTTATAGGTACAATGAGAAAGACATATTTATGAGATTAACCATTTATAGTAGAAGCTAAATTGAGGTAATAAATAACGAAATGTTTAAGGCATAACCATAGAATAGATAATAGTCCTATGTAACAGAGATGGTCATAGTAAATCCTCGTATATATCTACTAACATTGATTAGGTTTATGTAAGTATATTGGAATTTAAGTACTTATCTTAGTCTTGACCCTTACTATCAAGTACCTACCTTAGTAGGAGGTAGTTAGGTTCTACAATATTTGAATTTATTGTTCTGTAAGTAATACTGATGTCACAAAGGCGCAGGCGCAGACAGAGGCTGTGGGCTGCGCAAGCGCATGCGACCTTCCTTTTGATTTTAAGTTGGAGTTCGATTATACAAATGACGTCAGTTTATCCACCAACTTAAATTACCTTCATCCAATACAACAAAAACCGACCAAGTTTAAAGTATATTGGTGTAGTAGGTATGGGTTATTCATATGGCCCTTTTTTAGGGTTCCGTAAAGGTAAAAACTGGAGTGTACTAAAAAAAAAAGTAGTGGGGACTACTAAGACTTAACTGTCTATCCGTCCGTCTGTCTGTCACCACGCTGTATCTCATGAACCGTGATAGCTAGACAGTTGAAATTTTCACAGATTATGGATTTCTGTTGCCGTTATAACAACAAATACTTAAAACAGTAAAAAATATTTACGTGGGGCTTCCATACAACATGGTACGGAACCCTACGTGCACGAGTAAGACTCACACTTGGCCGGTTTTTGTACACCGATTCATTGATCAATGGAGAGGTAGGCGGTACCGCAGATATCTACTTACAATAAGGAATTAAGACATACGTCTATCTACTTTTAATCGTTACTCACTACATATTAACTATGTACCATACCTACTAGTTAATTTCTGGTTAGGCCGGATCACTTGGGTATTTTATAGTCCGTTTAAGGAAACTTGCTTATAATAGGGTTAAATAAAATCAATTGAACCGATTTGGTTTTCCGAATAGTTGACGTCATTTTGCTCTAACTCTACATGGGGCACACCATATTCATATCTTTTTTAATTTTATTTATACCTACCTAGTTAGTACGACAGTTGGCACAATGGTCACCATGCCTGGCTGCCAAACACAGGGTCCCGCCTCAGACAAGTATTTATGTTTAGATATTTGTCTGTAGTCTGGTTGTTTTCAAGTATTATAAGTATAATACAATAACAAAAGAAAATATATAAGTAGTAGGTATATCCGTTGTCTAGCACCTATAATAAAAGTCTAGTTACTTAGCTTGGGGCTAGATGGCGATGTGTGGAATGTCCAACAATATTTATTTATTAACTAGCTGTCCCGGCAAACATTGTTTTGCCATTTACAAAAAAAAAAAACAAAAGGAACCAAAATAAAAAATAGATAGTAGCCGATTCTCAGACCTACTGAATATGCATAATATAAAATTTCATAAAAATCGGTCAAGCCGTTTCGGAGGAGTATGGTAACTAACATTGTGACACGAGAATTGTATATATTAGAGATTATTTATTTACTTATTGTATTGATATCTTTAAAGTCTGTCAAAACAATCACCCAAAAATGAGAATGTTGAATTTGTTGAACTCAAAGTTTAAAACATTTCAAAACGCTCGAGTTACCTAACGTTTTTGTTTACCTAAGTCGCAAAATTTAATCTTATTCCAAAAATACTTTTTACATTCAGATTGGCATTATCAAAAGCATGGGGTCGTTGTATCATCTGATTCACACAATACCGTTAGGCCACCTCACCACTCCAAATTGAAATATTGGGCAAGATTTGTGAAATATAACGCAAAATCTAGACGAGTATGACTATACAAAGTCAAGTGTCATATATTACTACGTGTGTTGGCTTTAAAGTTACACATGAAAGTAGGTAGATAACTGTAAAAATGTTATGTAAACGTAAAAAGATCAATTTGCCAGCCCACTTAAGATATTAAAGCGTGAACCATAGCTAAGCTTTCAAGTAGCTAGTAGCTACTTGTATATACCTAAGTAAATAGAATAATAAATATTCATAAGGTAAGTAACAGTACGACTGTGGTTATTATAACTGTTCCCGAGTGGCCAAACAGTAATAGAACTTCCAATGAGTAACTTTGTAATAGAGCCTAGATCTAGCTAGTTGACATAACTTTAGCTTGTTAGACAACTTTCGTCTGTTGCGTGTATATTGTCTCTCTGAATATTTAGTACCCTCATATAGCACGCGTGGAATTGAAATTAACGTTATGTGATTTTGATAGGAGGCCTTTAGTAGGTTAATCATTGTACCAATAGTGCTTGGTTGAAATAAACTATACAAACATATAAGAAAAAACATTCAGAGTATGTAGTTCAATAAATGGATTGAATACCATAAATACGCGCTTACATAATTCAAGTAGAGCACGGCCTTCATTGAGGTTGAAATAAAAATACTTCGAAATCATTATCTTTGTTTTACTTCTGCCAAGGTTTCTCTATTTCCTTTCCAAACATAATAGTTAGATAAGTGAATTTCTTCCGTTATTGATATAATTTTCGTAGAATTCGAGTCATTAAAGATTTTATTAAAGAGTTATTTAGCAGAATGTTTCCAAATGGCAATATAGTTGTGGGGGCGAAATGAAATGGATGGCGATATGTCGTGATTGTAATCTTTCAATGAACTCACATTTGTATTTTAGTGTGGGTGTAGGTTAATATTAGATTGTATCTATTCGAATAATTAACTCTAAAACAGATCATTAGGATTAGAAGCACATATGTACATTATATAGGTACTTATACATAATTGCGTACACAATACATATCCAGGTATTATGCATAAAGGTAAAAAAGATGTCTTCCTTATGTTTGATTTGAATGCGGATAAATATGTACTTAGTTGATTGTATTTGTGAAGGTACATGTTGGTAATGTTTAACAGTATAAATTATGGTTTTCAGGTGGTCGAGGGCGGAGTGACGCGTCAGATCGCCCGCGCAATGGAAGTGCTGAACGCGAGCGGTCCGGGTGCCCGAGTCCGGGTCATGCGCGCCGCGTACCACTCCTCGGCCGGGCCTGGAGCGCCTGCCTCTTCTTACATGGTTCATTCTTCAAGACGAGTGAGTAGACACATACAGATACAGCTTTTTCCATCGTTAACTTTTTTTTCCTAAGTAGTAACATTGGTTTATTTTTCTAGGTAATATCATCAGGCTTCAATTACATGGACCCACCGTCCTTGCCGTCTAAACCATTAGAGATATCATCAATGCCACTAGAACTTTCACAAGATTCCCATACAGACACTGGAAATTACAAAGTCACAGAACCAGATGACACAGAAATATCCGAGCCATCAAAATGGAAAAGCTCCCTAGGAGGAAGTTCAATACGCATGCCTAGTGAGGAATCATCCTCTACAGACAATGCAAGTATAATAGATTTGGACTCAAAAGTAAATAAAAACAGTGTATTCAGAAAATACTCCTACGACTCTGAAAACAGCGATATTCCAATAAGCAGTGGCAGAAACAGCAGAGTATCACCTCTTTTAGATGCTCCGGTAGCTTTAAGCACGCTAAGATTCAAATCTCTTCTAAATAATAACAGCGATTGGAACAACAGAAGAAAGAGTTACAGTTTTGAAGATACATCTCCTATATCAGAAACAATAATGCATAGTAACGACACTTTGGCAATGGAATCATCAACTGACAGTGGTATTTGCAAATCAACGGAGCTGGTGAATGGTGATAATACAGATGACAACAAATACAAGTACTTTAAGAGCAGGGATAAAGATAAGCCAAATGACACGTTTCAGAATTGGTTGGCTAACAACAAACAAAGCAATTATTACAAAGATAAAAAAATTAAACCATACAAAGACTATGATGTCGGTGAAGATTCTGCTGAAAATAATATAACATTGCAATCAAGTGGCAAAGTATCAATAACACTACCAATTGCTATCGAAACAGACGAAGGATATGTGTATAGGAACAATCAAACGATTGATGAAGGGAACAGAAGAGTTAAGAGAGTTGAATTTTGTAAAACTGAACTACATTTTGCCGCTGAAACAGGGCGAGTAAATATTATTTCCACTGATGATAAACCACCACCTTCGAATGACTTCAGAAAAAGACGAAGCGCATTCGTACCTCTTCGTGATATATCAGAAAAACCTATTACTTTATTTGGTGATAAATTCAGCGATTTTTCTAATGACGACGATTCTAATAATTATACTATAAACGACTTTACCGAAAACGATGAGAATACAGCAGCTACAAAAAGTATTCTCAAGAATAAAATTCCAAAACCCAAACCATATCTCTTAGGAGAGAACATGGAATTTGGGAAAAAAGCTAATTATGACGCAACAGATGTTCCATCGGCAGTTTCTCTTATAAACAAGCAACTTCAAGCAGATAAATGGTCAGATAATAAAATTACGAGTAAGGTAACGCATCAGAATGTGTCTTCTTTCAAACACTCTTTCAGGACAATAAATCAAGGTAAAGCATACACTTGATATCTAATTTTGTATTTTTATTTTAGTAGGGAACAAATTACTGATTTGAAACTATGCTTCCAGGTCTGGATGAGAACAATGAATCCGGAGAAGACACTTGTGATATAAGAAATGAGAGGTATCACAAAGTTGAGGAAGAACCAAATTCTGGTACTTTTACAAAAATCCACTTGATAAAACGATCACCTACACCTGGTCGAATGAAAACAAGAGAATTAAGAGAAAGTGACCTCACATATTTTGGAGTTAATAATCACAAACATATTGAAAAACCAACTCCAATAAAAATTAAACAAGAACGTTCTAGACAAACACTTGAAGATTCGACAAATCTGTTTCAGTCTGTTAAATTGATACAGCAAGTCTCAAATAGTGTGTGTAATAGCGACTCTGAAGATTCACCTGAGTATCAAAACGTTCCTTTCAATAAAAATTATGTTCCTAAACCAACTCCAAGAATTCGTTCCAAGTTTGATGACAAACCAAATCAAATTGATGAAATTAAAGTTATGAAACCGATTATAGAACGGGCAACAGAATTCGATGACTCTTCATTAAAGCGTTCAAAACTCAGAAAACAGGACGATTTCAAAGCTCTCACTAATCGTAGTCGATCTGAACCACGTAAATCTTACAACACAAATTCCATAGAAAGGTCTAACCGTAGAGTCGACCAATCGACAAGGTATGTAACTTACGTTAAAATAACTAACAGTTAACCAACGATATTACATACTAATACATAATAAATTAATAACTAACATGCAAAATAATTTATTAAAGTAATTTAATGTATCTGACTGATTCCGTAGGTCCACTGAAAAAACTCAGAGAAATACGAAACTAGTTACTAAAGATAAAACTATATCAGATGACGACACTCCACTTTATGTAAACTTGAATAAATATAACGTGAAAAACACACTTGGAAGTCAAGACAAAAATTTGTTGACTCGGAAATCTAGTCCTCTGGAATCCCCAAGAAAGACAGATTCAACTATGAGAGATAAAAAAGATAAAACAGTGCAAGATGCTGATGTAATTCTGTCATCAAGAAAAAATAATAATAATGAAAAGAAAAGAGATAATTCTCAAAAAACTGAAGTTATTGTTAGAAATAATAAGGGTGACAATTCGCCTACTCCTAGAACTAATGTAAAGTACATCGAATCTGCTAAGCAATCGAACAAAGCAGTGGAACTTAAGCCAACAAGGTTACAAGATGATTCTCTCAAGAAAATGGAACGCAAGAGTAGATCTCTACAAAGAAACCAAAAAACATCTGAAGTAAATGGAGATACCATGAAAAGACAAGTCAGGCAACAATCAAAAGATAAATCTAAAAATGAATTTCCAAATGACAGTAAAATTAGTACAAAATCAAAGAATGAGACAAGATCAAGAAATGAGGTTTACAAAGTAATACCAAAGGCGAAAGGTCCTGTATCAAACAAAGACACTGCCAGTAAAGATTCAAGCGCAAGGTCCGCAAGTAGGTCAAAGAGAAATCAATACGTCATCAATTACGATGACAAGAATGGAACCGTATCCTCAGTAACCAAGGTTAGATCGAATTCTGGTTCACCCAAAAGAAAACCAGTGCATGATACAACTAGAGAGAAGCTTAGAGAGAACATGAAAAACAAAGCATCAGATAAAGTTGCCTTGCGTAAGTAATCGCATGCATGCTCTACTAAAACATTAACAAAAACCAACCAATGTTTCAAAGTGAACAACTTTCAGTGCAGTCTGAAGATCATCAAAGGAATTGGACGGACAGTGAAGTGAAACGGAAATCTAAAGTACGCCTTCAGAGAACTTGTCAAATGATGTAGGGTGTAACATTATGTTGCGGTGTGATTGAGACAAATATTTTGAGTACTTATATCCTAAGGTTTCTAAAATTGTGTTAAATGTAATAGGATAAGATAAATTGATGATCTCACAACAACATGTTGGTAAATAATATTATAAATTAATAAATAACGATACTTTACGGTTATAAAGAAAGTGTTTTATTTAACAATCTATTGAAATATTTATACAGTAGTGAGTGGATCTCTATCTACTTTACTTACTACAACTTCTACTTCATTGTTGAGCCTGCTCTGAAGATTTGAAGAGAACACTTTTAGGAAGCCTCTCTCCGAATCAGAATGATTTGTAAGGATAACGCTGATTCCTTTTTGAGTTGCGTCTAGGATATCATGGTGGAGCATTTCACCTGGGGAAAACAAAAAGAGGGCAATAAGGCGCTGTTTTAAAGATGAACGCACAACTATGCCGCACCGCAGTCGCCGCAGTCTCCACATTTGTATTCTTTATATGAAGTTGTATGCATCCTCGCACACCTACCCGCGCCGCAGTTGCCGCAGCGACGGAATTTCCCAAGCCGCTGCTGATGAAGTCATCAAACCTGGCACGGCGCGGCGGCGGCGCCCCGACCGCACCGTACACTGCAGCCGGTGCGGGCGGCGCGCATCGCTGTGCCAGGTTTGATGACGTCATCAGCAGCGGCTTGGGGAAGTCTGTCGCTGCGGGGATTGCGGCGCGGGTGTGCGGGGTTGCATACAACTTCATAATTATGAAGTACAATGAGCTGTTGAGCTGTATAATCTACAGAATAAAAACTATATTGAACAAGCAGAGACAAGACAACAATAACTGCGCAACTGCGGCACGGACAGGTGTGCGACGTTATTAACCAAAGCGATGACTGCGGTGCGGCTAGATGTGCACGCTACACACGCTCATGAAAACGCAAACGCAGCTAACGTGGTAGACGTGCGTAGCGTGCGCCGCAATGAAGTAACGCACTAAATAAATATAAAAATATAAATATTGTAAAACATTTTATACAGCGCCATCTAGCTCCAAACTAAGCAACTAGGCAAAATTTGATTGTGTATTCAGGCTTGTGTTATAGGTCCTAGATATTGGATAGAATACATTATATACTATTTTGTGAATTTATCCCCCAGACCAGAAACAAATATCTATAGCATAAATACTTGTATGAGGCGGGAATCAAACCCGCAACCGCGCCGCAAGCGGTTGCTCGCGCCACAGAGATCGTCAAATGTTGGTATGCCAAAGATCATAAACATAAAATAACCAGATATTGTATAGATCCGGGATTATTGTACCTGTAACGTATAGGTCTGCAGCAACTCCGTTTAGAACAGAGGAACCGGATCCAGCGCATAACGCCACCTTGGTCACCACATCAGACATGGATTTCCCCCTTGCTATTGCAATTCTCACATGCTGTAGTCCTGTTACCTGTTTCACACTCGCTACAGCATTCGTTAGTGTTATCTCTGTTTTTAGGTTTAGCAATCTGAAAATGTAAAAAAAAATGTTTAAGATACGTAATTGCTTTATTTAAAACTAGCAGTGCTCCGATCCCGTGGGAATATCAAAATAAAAAGTAGCCTATAGCCTTCCTCGATAAATTGACTATCCAACACAAAAATAATTTTTCAATTCGAACTAGTAGTTCCTGATATTAGCGCGTTCAAACAAACAAACTCTTCAGCTTTATAAAATTAGTATGGACTAGCAGCGCTCCGCGGTTTCACCCGCGTAACTCCTGATCCCGTTCGAATATCGGGATAAAAAGTAGCCTATGTTATTCCCAATGAATCCATGTATCTTCATACAAAGTTTAATTAAAAATCGGTACAGTAGTTTTGGAGCCTATTCATTACAAACAAATAAAAAAATATTTTCTCTTTATAATATTTGTATAGATAAAATATAATAATAAGTATAGATATAGATATACTAGCTTTCGCCAGTGACTTCGCCGCGTAGAAGTAGAAAATGGTTGTAATAGGATTGGATCAAGGAATCACGTTGTCCCATACACACTTTGCCCCCCTTTTCACCCCTTAAAGGGTAGAATTTCAGAAATTGTCGGATGCCTACGGCATACAAAGAACACACCCTCCAAGTTTCAGGTCTCTACGATCAGCGGCTTAGGCTGATCCGTTAGTCAGTCAGTCAGGACAAAGCATTTTATATGTATAGATTTACAATTTATATTAAGTAACTAGCTGCGCCCCGCGGTTTCACCTGCGTGATAATTTTCTACGCAACTTTCTTAATTTTTCCTTTCATAAGAACCTTCTCATGACAATAACAAAGACAACAAAAAAAGAATTAGAGAAATCGGTCCACCCGTTCACGCGTGATGCCGTGACCAAGGAAAATAGGGATTCATTGTATAATAATAGAAGATATAGATTACCTGCCAGCTCCAACATTAGGATCGGCCCTGGGTGTGATAGGAACTGAATCCGCTACAGGGAATCCAGAAGCCAGCCAATCATTTACACCACCCTTTACACAATCCCAACTTGTGTGCGGAGAATAAAGCGTAATACGATTTTCAAGTAAAAATGCTACGATTCGTTGCTTCCAAGGTCTAAAAAAATAATGTTCGTATTTAAATTACTTATTACAAGCAGTAAACTAAAACTATAGTCGGAAAATTCCCGAAAACATCTAAAATTTTGCACAAGAGTTTCATCACTTCACTATCACTTCACTACATAGTATAAAACAAAGTCGCTTTCTCTGTCCCTATTCCCTATGTATGCTTAAATTTTTAAAACTACGCAACGGATTTTGATGCGGTTTTTAATAGATAGAGTGATTCAAGAGGAAGGTTTATATGTATAATACATGCATAATATAGCCGTGCGAAGCCGGGGCGGGTCGCTAGTTTATTTTATAAAAATTGCAGGATATTGCTCACAGTGCCATCTTGCCCCAACTAGGCTTGTGTTATAGGGCAAAACACCAGATAGTATACTTATTTATCGTTTTAAAACATACTTATTACACATGTACTTAAACAGAAACATCCAGAAATAAATGAGCTGCAATTTCTGTAGGCACACAAAAATTTCTTCGAGGAGGGAATCAAACCCGCAGTCTTTTACATCGCATCACAGGCGGCCTCACTGTACGTACAGTGTACATTATGCTAAGCTACTAATAAGGTAAAAATGTCTAAAACCTTGTTACTGTAGGTAGGTGTTTTCCAATAAAATATATCTGTGAAAAATTCAACTCTCTAGCTATCATGGTTCATGAGATACAGCCTGCTGATAGACAGACGGACGCACAGCGAAGTCTTAGTAATAGGGTTTTACCCTTTGGGTACGGAACCCTAAAAAGAACATTACCTTTGGACAACTGATTTCAGAGGTGCAAATATTGGTGGATGGTATGAGACAATCATTTCACATCTATTATTATTGGCTTCAATAGCCACATCTTCAGTTAAATCATTTGTTAAGAGTATCTTATTGATGTTCCTGCAAATAAATAATAACATTAAATAATTATTAGGAAGGAAGTTATTGATCATTTGTGAGACTTTAAAACAAACTCAAATGACAATGAAAAAAGTTTTATGAATATCTTTAAATGGCTTTACTGATTTTTATAGAACTTGAAACATTCATAGAATGTTATGTGAAACTACATTGCAATGCACACAGACAAATAGACTGATAAAAGGGGTTAATCTTATGACTCCCCAATTTGGTCATTCTTGGGTCAAAAAATGTATAAATGACCCTTACCTTGGAGTATAAGGTTCCACTAATAGTCCAGTATTATCCCAGCTTTCTGATAATTCTTTTGGTGCAAAGTCTTCCAAGGCTTTTAATACTTTGCTCAATGGCACACCAACATTCTCACCGGTCGACATTTTTATAGGAGAAGTAAATGAACAGAACCTTATGTTTCCTTTTAACAAGAGTAGGGATCTTGATAATTTAAAAATCATTAGGTGTTATCTGAAATAAGGATTTCGAATTAGAACAAGGATTTTGTTCGTTTTAATCAGGTACTCAGAACTTGTGTCTATTTGGCAGTAAAATAAAAAGTATGTTTTATTGTACCCCTTATTTATTAATTATATTTCTAAAATAAACATTTCTTATTATATTTTATTTGATAGTAATATGATAACAACCGTGTCTTCCTTGATCATAGAATGTACTATATAATTATATGATAAAATCAGACTAAACTAATAAAGTGATTAATAATAAATTATACATATTGTTTGATCAATTCATAATTCTGAAAATTTCCACAGTTTTATTTCACCATCATCACTACACGAAAGTAATTCCCCATTTCCATTAGGATTCCATGTGACACAGTTAACATCTTGTGCATGGGCATTCAGTTGTGTGCAGATCAGCTCAAATGTCGGTGCATTTGGATCTGAATCTACACTTTCTTTGAATATCCTTATGATGTCATCCCCGCAAGCAGTTGCAAGTAGACCAGTTTTGTGACACCAAGCGATATCATAGACACATCTAGTGTGGTATCCTGACAATGTACAAACACATTTCCACACTGATTCTCGGTCTGTAACTATTACACCTTCTTGATTGTTTGGTTTATATTCCTTCCATATTTTAACAGTTTGATCATCGCTGCATGTGGCTAGTTTTTCTCCAGTACTATCAAATGCTAGACTCCAGACCGTAGACTCGTGTGACTGTAAAGTGGCAATGCAGGTCCAGTCATTATCCGCAGCATCCTCTTTGTACATTTTAACTGTATTGTCATAAGAGGCCGATGCCAGGATGTCTAATGAAGGGTGCCATGCGACCTATAACAGACAATTTATCATTCTTATCTAGAATATCAGAATTCTAATGACTATTTAATTGAGTCACACATACTTTCTTGACATCCTGGTTGTGAGCATTCAGTACAGCTTCACATTCGTATTCATCATCTCCTGCCACTTCCCACACCCATACAGACTTGTCCCGACCACATGTGGCTAGTAGCTGCCCTGATGGCGACCACGCCACGCCTTTGACTTCATTCTCATGTCCTTCTAATGTTGCATTGCATTCAAACTGACCTGATAACAAGGAGTTATTGTAATTTTTGAAGTACTTAGTCCTCATACATCATGTTCTATTCTAGTAGGTATGTATACAGACCACTCTTTTTATCCCAAATGGCAGTGGTAGCGTCGAAACTCGCAGAAGCAAGGTAATTGCCGCAGGGAGACCAAGCTACTTCTCTGATAGTCCGCTGGTGCCCATCAACAAGAACAGTCTTTATCACCCAATCATTTCCTTCTTTGTTCCACAGTTTTATAGTCTTATCTTCACCACAAGACGCAAATATGGTTCCTTGGGGGTGCCAAGATACATTCCACACAATACCTTTATGGCCTGATAGAGTTTGAGCTAGTTCTAACTTTGCCATGATTTCTTTATAAAACGTGGAACGAGTGTTTAACTGTGATCAAAACATTTATTTATAACTATCATATTACAGAATTCAATACAATCAACATATTTGTCCAATTATTTTTTGTAACCTCAAAATATAAAAGAAAACTTAGGTTTTAGAGTGAGCGAATAATTTCAAAACCGTGAAATAGGTATATCCATTGTAAAACTTACCTTAATTTTTTTAGGAATATAATTTCTGAATAATTAATTTTATTCACTTTGAAAATATAATCAAAATACAATCACAAACTGCAATTAGACCGATTTTTTTTTTAATTGATTGATTGAGAAGATGACATGACACATGAAATTGACATTCATTCAAATATTATTTAAAGCTACTACTCACGGTGCTACTTTTTTTATTATTGTTCGATTTCGTTTCCTCTGGATGTATAGAGCTAGTTCCCGAGGCCAGTAAAGAATTACAAAAAAAAAATTGTGTTGTGGTGTTTTGTTGTAAAGGTTAGAATAAAAAAAGATTCGTGTTGTTTTCTTGCACTTTGCATGATTTATTTTGTTACAAAACACTTTTTTACAAAAATATTCTTTTGTTGTCTTTTGTTCTGCGTTAATTAATGTAATGGAGAGCCACAACACCATTATACCGCCGCATTTAAATGCCGAAGTTTACAGGACTAATAGTACTATCGGAAATCGTCCTATTACTTATTTGGATTATATAAAAATACACTCTGGTATGTTTGAAGTAGTTAAACAATTAGCCAAATATAGTGTTTATGCTGTATAAGCAGTAAAATAGATCAATAATCATACCTTGTTTTTAGATGGTGCTGTTCTTATCGGTAGCTCTGAGTTGACCGGCCGATATTGGGATGGGGGAGCCAGCATTTTCAAAGACATATCTGAAAGTAAAACCATTAGAAATGTAGATAATAGAAGTATTAGTCTACCTTGTGGTACTGCCGATGGGTGTTTCATTGATGGTTCTGATAAGGTATTTATGAGCATTCGCACTGCCAGTGTCAAGTATTTATACAATTCACAACAAGTCACTATTGGATTGCTCTATTTTCCGGAGTGGTTGTGGTATACTATCTAAATATATAATACAAAATTTGAGATATAGATATATCTAAGTCTGGCAAAATATATTCATGTTCCTCCCACCTAGAAAAGTTCTAAGCAAGTTGGTATGTAAACTTTTTTTGTTGTCTTAAGCACTGGCTGCACAGAATTAAAAATATTAATTGTTTTTTAATTTTCTTATAGGTACTTAGTGACCAGCTATTTTTAACACAATTCAACTTCTTGGTTCAATATGATACAAACCTCTTTGGTTAAAAAGTTTTCTTTTTATTTGTGATCATTTTGTTTGTATTTGGGTGCCAGTATTTTTTGTCAGCTTATATGATGCCTCCTTTGATGTTAATTCACTGGCTGGAAAGTGTTCAAAAAAAACCTACAAAGTACAAAAAAAATGTGTTATTTTCTTATTAAAAAATCATCTCTCTTCAGCTTTGAGGGCTAGGTTAAGTCATTTTCAGGAAAAAAAATTACATAATTTAAACTTCTATTATCTTTTAGGTTTTAATATGCTGTGATAGTGGAGCTATAAGTATGTATGGCTATGTCACGGAGCAGGCGTGGCAGCTCTGGACTGAGGAGAAGACCCTCACTGAACATGAAGATGCAGTTCTCGGAGTAGACTGCTTGAAGCCAGCCAGTGAATATGTCACTGTCGGAGCTGATGGAAATGTAAAGGTTGGTAACATATTATAATTAACTTCAACACATTCTATCATCTATCTATACTTATATTATAAAGAGGAAAGATTTTTTGTTTGTAAATACTCCGAAACTACTGGACCGAATTTGGTGAAACTTAGTATTAGGATACATTGATTAATTTAGAATAAT